>CM060446.1:28037688-29237688 GCA_030545235.1 Helianthus tuberosus | reverse complement strand
TCGATGAATACAATCACGAACTTGTCCAAGTACGGCTTGCAAACTCTATTCATCAAATCCATAAAGACTGCAGGTGCGTTTGTCAAACCAAACGGCATAACAAGGAACTCGTAGTGTCCATAACGAGTTCTGAAGGCTGTCTTTGGGATACTTTCCTCTTGTATCCTTAACTGATGGTATCCAGATCGAAGATCGATCTTTGAATAAAAGCTTGAGCCTTGCAGTTGATCAAACAGATCATCGATTCTTGGTAGAGGATACCTATTCTTGATCGTCAGCTTGTTCAGCTCCCGGTAGTCGATGCACATACGGAAACTACCGTCCTTCTTTTTGACAAACAGGACCGGAGCTCCCCAAGGCGAGAAGCTTGGTCGAATAAATCCCTTGTCTAACAACTCTTGAAGTTGTGTCGACAATTCTTGTATCTCAGACGGAGCAAGTCTATAGGGTGCCTTAGCCACAGGTGCGGCGCCTGGAACTAAGTCAATGTGAAACTCTACTTGCCTCTGAGGTGGCAGTCCAGGTAAGTCTTCTGGAAAGACTTCTGGATACTCCCTCACGATAGGGATGTCTTCGATCTTTGGCTCAGCAGCCTTTTTATCCACAATGTGTGCCAGAAAAGCAACACATCCTTTCTGCAAACACTTCCTTGCTTTCAAGCAGCTGATAATCCTCAACGGCGTCTCACGCTTCTCTCCGTGCACCACAATTGTCTCGCCATCTTCGATTGGGATACGAACAACCTTTTCATGACAAACGATCTCTGCTTTGTTGCCTGATAACCAATCCATTCCTACCACCACGTCGAAGCTTCCCAACTGGACTGGTAGTAGATCTAGAGCGAACTCACGCTCTCCTAATTCGATCACACAACCTCTAATAACTTCATTGGCTTCTACTAACTTTCCATTGGCCAATTCGATTGAGTACGGAATATCTAACTTATTAGCTGCTAAACCAAGCATATTCTTAAAATCTAACGACATGAAGCTATAATCGGCACCAGTATCAAATAAAACGGATGCATAGCGTTGATTTACAGGGAACGTACCAGTAACGACATTGGGGTCCTGGCGCGCTTCCCTAGCTTCGAGTTGGAACACTCTTCCACGGGCTTGGTTTAACTCTGGGCAGTTCTTCTTAAAATGCCCGATATCTCCGCAGTTATAACATCCAAGTCTTTGCCCGTTTCCACCAGCTTGATCATTCCTCTGATTACGATTCACGGCGCCCGCTTGGTTAGCATTGTTGCCTCGATTCTCGTTACCTCTATAGTTTCCTTGTGGGCGATTTCCATTCCCACCCCGGTTGTAATTTCTGTTTCCGAATCCTCCCTGGCCTCCCTGACCAGCAGTGGCCCAACAAGTGTCCTTCGAGTGGCCACGTTTCCCACATGCTTCGCATACTTTTGGTCCGCACTGACCAGAATGGTGGCGCTGGCAGGTGTTGCATTTGGGCTGGGTGCCCATATACCCTTTTCCTTTCCTTCCCTTACCAGCTGTAACCTGAGCTGGAGTGTCTGATCCTCCTTTCTTAACCGCCACACTAGTGCCCTGCTTGAAGTTCGAGAACTTCCGTTTGTTACCTCCTGATGACTCGACGTGAGTCTCTGCCTTCTTCGTCTTGATCCCATCAAACTTGTTCAAACGAATAGCCTCCTCAGTGAGAGCTACGCTCAAATCAATCGCCTCAGTAATAGTTGCAGGCTTGGATGAGGTTACCATGCTTATGATTTAAGGAGCTAGTCCCCAAATGAAGCGTTCAATTCTCTTGAACTCAGGAGTGACCATGTAGGGTACCACATGCGATAAATCATGGAACCTTTGAACGTATTCCGCGATCTTTGGACCGTCCATCTTCAAGTGCCAGAACTCGGTTTCCAATCGCTGGATTTCTGCGCGGGAACAGTACTTTTTGCGCATAAGTTCCTTCAGTTCGGTCCAGGTCAGCGCGTAGGCAGCAGCTTCGCCTAGTGTCTGCACTTGTAGATTCCACCAGGATAGGGCTCCATCTAGAAACAGCCCTGAGATATAGGTGACTTGCTGATCCAGTGCGCACTTGATCATGCGTAGAACAGATTCAGTTTTCTCAGCCCATCGAACAAAGGCGACAGCACCTCCTGTGCCATCAAAGTTTACGGGCTTGCAGTCTAAGAACTGCTTGTAGGTGCATCCTGCACATACGTTATAACATACGTTTGGCATTAGCATCATTGCTAAGGATATCCAATTAGGTCATGGTATGTCTAAATGACTTAGTATTACCATGAGGTGGATTATTGTTGTTGCCAGTGTTGCCAGAGTTGCTTCCACTAGTCCCTCCTTGAGAGGCGGCGTATTGTGCAATGGCAGCAGCGATAATCTGCTGGAGTTCTGCCTCATTAGTAGGCATGTGTGGCTCGCGTCTCGGCGGCATCTTCTAAAAGATGGTTTACGTTGGTCAGGCCATAGTGAAACGTACGTATATAGTAATAGTAATAGCACATAACATCTCATGTTATCAATACATCACAAATATCAATCACACAACATCCCATATCATAAAAATATAAATAAGCAATCAAACGAGTCAAATATGGTGAGAATACTGCGATTGCCATATATCGAGACCACATAGTAAGTGTATCAATACATCCCTGTGTCATACAATCATCAATCAACTAGGGGCTACATCACCCCTGTCCAAAAACTATATCATGTCAGTGTCAAATACAACATCAAATACATGTCAACAAAAGTCAGGATCATAAAGTAGTCTCCAAAAATGCTGTGCAGTCCAACAATCGCCGTCTTCTCACCCTCGTCTACCCAAACAGCACTGATGAGCTCTATACAGATGGTGGTGGAGGAGGGGGAAAATGGGTGTAAAACAAACGACGTAACTGGAGCCAGTCCTCCTCCATGGCCTGCTGGGTACGAATGATAGAAGCAACCTGCTGCTCTAGTGTAAAGAGACGGGCAGCATAATCTGGAGGTAAGGGTCGAAATGTCTGCAGAGGGGAGTGTGTCCGACCATGACACTGGCATGGTGGCAGCTGAGCTCTCTCAAGCTCCTGGATGCGTTGCGTGTGCGACTCGTGCTGGGCGACAAAGGACATCAAAACGTCCTCGATAGTATACCCCATGTGGAAACGATGGTAGGGGTCAGTAGGCGGTACAGCAGAGTCTGGTGCCCAAAGGAACGGCTCACTAGTGGGATCGAAAGGTGCCACATGAAATGGAGCAACAGAGGGTGGAACAGATGACATCTGGGGCATGAAAGGGATAGACATCGGTACATGCCCAAAAGGATGGGCTGAAGAACCCTCTCCAGCCCTCGCTGGAGGTACAAACTGAGGAACCTGAAAAGAAAAATCAACATGTCGTGTATCAGGGATATAAGGGGGAAATGGTGGAACATCCTCATCAGCAGGTATCCAACCGTGCTATGCATGCTCATCTGGTGGATCCAAGTGTGCCGCGAACAGTGCATGCTCGGGCTCTAGTGGGATGGGATCAGGTGGGGGAGCGACAAAAGGGTGAACCGGTGCAATGTGCTCAACAGGATGGTCAACAGGTATATCAACAACAGGTAGGGGAACAACAAGATCAACATGATCGCCCTCTATCAAAGGAACATCTACGGGGAGATCATCAACAGGTGGGTCTGCTATAACAGGCTCAATAGGGATGTCAGCATGTACGGGATCATGCTCAAGTATGGGGTCTAGAGCGGCTGCCTGCTCAGGAGCGACGACAGGCTCGGGATCATCAAAGGCCATCTCGAAGTCAAACTCGGGGTCGATAGGGTCTACTGGGTCAGCTGGATCCTCCATGGGCTGATCCATAGGTATAAACTCGATATCACGATCCGGGTCGTATCCCGGGGGAAAGATAGGATTAGAATCCTCTATGTCATCATGGTCAAACGCAAAACTGGGGATGGGTGCAACAGAGGATGCCTGGTCAGGATCAGAATCATGCGCAAGGTGCTGTGCGCTCAATGTGTGAGAAGGTGCGGATGCCACAGACTCGAAGGAGTCTGGGACAGGAGAATGTGCAGGCGAATCCTTAGCGGGAACGTCAGCGATCATCAGAAGATCGTCCGCAGGAAGAAGGGCCTCGCCCTGGATCTCATCCTCAAAAGGCTCATCCTCAAACAGGTCAATATCGCCATCAGCCTCGGCGTCAAGAAGAAGATCATATGCTGGATAAACGGCTAAGGGTATAGGGGCCGGAATCTCTACTAGAGGTAGGTACTCAGCGGGAGGGTCATCTGCAGGCTCATCAGCACCATCGGGTAGTGCGAAAGGCTGGAAATCATCCTCGTCAGTACTGGTATAGTCAGAAGTGTGCACCTCGTGCTCGGAGGATGTGGGGTCATCAGATACGATGGGTATGGGTCCAGTGGTGTCCGAAACGCCAGTACCGGCTGAATCCATGAGTCTGTAACATAAACACAAATATGCTCAAATAATCAGTCACACAATCAGATAATCACATAAGTCACCAAGTAAGGTATCACATAATTCTCCTAGTCTCACTAGCCAATTTCTCCCAGTCTCTAAGACTGCTCTATCCTCCACCTCGACCACTTAGATCGATCCTCGGTCCCCTTGACCGAGCCTTAGCCTTCATGACTGAGCCTACTCTTCCTAGCCTTGCTAGCCAACTACCTCGGTCACCTAGACCGAGCCTCGATCCTCCAGACCGAGCCTCAGCCCTCCAGGCTGAGCCTATAATAAATCAACGTGCTCAACTACCTCGGTCACCTAGACCGAGCCTCGATCCTCCAGACCGAGCCTCAGCCCTCCAGGCTGAGCCTATAATAATAAAATGTGCTCAACATTTGTTTGTAAAAAGTTTTGGATCTGGACTTAAGTGGTATGAAGAAAAATGTTTTCGTGAGAGCCCTAGTGATCATAGTCTAGACTCGAGAAGGAATCCTAGTTCGCTATGATCAGAGCTCTGATACCAAGCTGTCACACCCTGGCTTTGCGGAAGCGTGGTTATTTTGGTGTGACTTCTTAATACCATAGCTTAACCATAACAAAGCTATATGAAATAAAAACCATGCAAGATCATCCTTTCGATTAAGTTTTGAAAACCAAATACAGTAACATTGTTTTAACGGAAACATGTTCTAACGACATTGTTCAATAACACAAACAATAACATGACATAAACACAGTTTAAGGATTGTGACTTGTCCAGGAAAGAGTCACATTCCCCAAACTCAGATGACCTCATGACTAGTGCAGCGGAAAACGTTCCATACCATGCCAGATCCGTTAATTTCCTGAAATACATGTAAGTTGAAAAATCAACAATAATGTTGAGCGAGTTCATGTGTAAGTGAGTAAGTAAACCTTTGTGAGTATAAAAATAGTCCTGGTATGTAGCAGACAAGGGGAATTGAGATCACCAATGGTTTGCAAGGCCACTGATATATGTGAAGTGCAAATAGGGAGACTCAAACCTAGCAGATTTCGCCACGGCAATAGTATGTGGACAAAGTCACCCCAAGGTCCGTTTCTAGTTTGGCCTGGGGCTGGGCTCGCTACACCCAGATAGATCTACCGCTCCTGTCCCTCGGTTCCGGTATGAGGACTAATGGCCTCATATTGCTCCTACCCACTCACATGATCTGAGTAATAAACCTCCTTACGCTAACCATACCGTGTATAAAGTACTTGTAATCATAGTAACATGTTTTTCACCCCCGCAGTTAAGAAAACTGAAAACAGTTAGAGAAAAGGGGGACATGAACTCACAGTGAAGCGTCTCTACCAAGTATCTCCTGCTCACGCAGCTGTGCGACGACCTACAGGTGCTAATTTCTATTAGACGGACGGCCGTGCCTTAGCTTTATAGTTTAAGTCTTTGGGAAATAGTTAGACAACTATTTCGTGTTTACATTCTGTATATACTTGGTAGTTAATTTCCAATAATACGTTGTTAAAATACGCGTTCATAAATGTTTCCGTAAGTGCGTAAGTTACGTTTTAACAATCGAGTGGTAATATAATTACCGATGTAACTTATATATTTATGGTGAAAGCGTTCGTATTATTTTGGATTCGTTAATGTTCGTAAATATTATTTTTACTCTAGAAATAATATTTATGTATTTTCACAAAATAATCATAAACAGTGTGTGAAAAATATATTTATCACGTTAAATTCTGTGAAATTCCCACCTCCGAATATTTAGTAAATAAAGTCATGGCGAAATTTATATTTCAAAAACACGTCAAAAATAATTCTAACACTTGTTGTGTAAATAGTTCTAAGTGTTAGGTTTTTAGAAAAATTTCGCCAGAGTTTCCTCTGTAACTGGAGGTGGCCACGCCTTCAAGCGTATCATTTTCTTTTACAAAATCAATTTCAACAACTTCCTTATTCAATCAAACAATTTCCAACACATCATCTAGTCGACAAGTATGTAAATCGCATAATCGCATGAACTTGTAGTTTTTCCGAAACTATAGTGTAAATCCCATTATATTTTGTGGATCTTTATATAAAGTAATTTTGATCTCGTAAAAACCTCGTTTTTAGAGAAATCCGTCTTTACAACTTCTCGTCCTCTTTTACAAAGTTTGTTATTTTGTCGAAACTTTTCATTTCACAAGTGTTTACACACTTGTGGTTTATAAAAATCATACTTGTTAGTGTAAGATCCGTCTTTTAGAAAACATGATTTCTTTGACGCTTGGTCCTTTGAAAATACCACTTGCAGATGCGTAGATCTGCTAGTTTTAGACACTATTGTACAAGTTAAAACACTTTTACACAAGTAAAACATTTTTACACAAGTTCATGTTTCATGTGTGGTAGAGTTTCACCTTTTAACCCTTGTATTATCCAAAACAAGCACATGTTAAGATCCATGATCTTACTAAACCGGGTTAAACGATGATCCGAACTACCACATCGTAGATCGGGTCTAAATAAACACAACTTTCAATTACTACAACATTTACACAACACATGAGCTATTAACCACCATTCTTAGAGTTTTAAGTAAACTTTAAAGCATCTTCTTGCAAGATTCCGAGTTTTAACCGATAAAAATCCTTTTAACCACTTTAGATTAGTTCAAGAGAGTGTTTTAAGCATTATACCTCTAGCTCGAGGCTAGGGAAGAATCTATGCGCAAAAGAGGTGGATAAAAGCTAAGTAGAGAGGTCCTTCGCGTTCCGCTTGCTCCACGGCTCCTTGTATACGACCCTCGATGCTTGTATGAACTTGGAATGTGAAGATGGAATTCGAAAATGGATGTGTGGGGAGTGGGGTGTTCGGCCGAGAGTTAGAGAGCAAGAGGGAGAGGTGTGAGTGTTGATTTGTGAAGTGTAAGTGATGGATGGGTTTAGCTAGTTACTTATAGATAATACTCAAGATTATTAACCCATGGTTAATGTGTCCTCTAGATCTTAAGCAAAGGGATTAAAATATTAATCAAGTACAAAGGGGGTGTCCCCCATGAGGACCGAAATCGTAAGGGGGGGGGGGGGGTTATTTGGTTAGGTTGTGACTAATCACTAAGTATTAGTTAAGTTAAACTAAGTTAGGTTAAGTGTTAACTTGGTTATTAGTATGTTATGCGTTATGACGGGTGTTAGGGTATACGGGGACCCTAACTGGCTCAGAAAAAGAGAAGTAATGAAAATAACAATATTTTCATGTTCCGGGTATAGTCCGGTTGTTTGGTTGGATAGTAATCCGTTAAAGTGTTAACAAAGCTTTAAAGTGTCGTTATTTCTCTCTTTAGTGACACAGCTTATTCCTGACACTTTGGAAAGTGTCTAGTGTTATTTTTCTCATGTTTTGGCACTTTATTAGTTAGCTAAAAGCTGAATTATTTTGTAAAGTGCTGAGTTTTGTACTTAGAGTACGTTTTAGGCACATCCAGTCATAGTGACTTATTCCTAGAGACGCAGTTCCACAACCCTTATATCCCTACACTCACTACTAGTGTAGCAAAACATTCTGGCTCATACAGGCCTTAGAGGCAGTGTTTGCCTGATGCTGGCTTTATCAGCATGTTTAATAGGTTATCCGTGTATTGTGCTACTGTGCTTTTTGTGCATCATGGTTGTCACTAGGGTTTAACATGTAAATAATGTAGTGACGATAAGTAAAGTATGATGCAAGTACGTACATGTATCAGATATCAAGTAGCAGTTCATCAGCTAGTTCAAACAAGCACAGTAATTAAGCAGTAATTAATCATTAGTTAAGTCGTACGGATACCTGGTTTAGTGCGGGTTGTCACACTATCTTGGGCTGCTTTCAAATGGGCTCGCACCACTTCAATTTTCTCATTAGTGGCCTGAACTATGTCTTTATGTGCCAGTTCCCGCGGACCCACTTCACCCCAACACACCGGGGTTCTGCATTTCCTACCGTATAGCATCTCGTAAGGTGCCATGCCGATACTTGAATGATAACTATTGTTATACGAAAATTCGGCTAAGGGTAGATAAACATCCCAACTTCCACCGAAGTCGATGATATATGCCCGTAACATATCCTCTAGCGTCTGTATTGTTCTTTCACTCTGCCCATCCGTCTGAGGATGGTAGGCGGTGCTAATGAAGAGTTTCGTTCCCATCTGTTCTTGGAAATCTCGCCAAAAATTTGAAGTAAACCGGGTATCTCTATCCGACACAATAGATACAGGTACTCCGTGACGTGCCACTATTTCATTTGTATACACCTCGGACATCTTTTCCGAAGTATATGTTTCGCGTATAGGAATAAAGTGTGCACTCTTCGTCAATCTATCCACATTCACCCATATGGCGTCGAATCCCCGAATCGTTTTAGGTAGTTTGGTCAATAGGTCCATAGTGATATGTTCCCATTTCCAAACCGGGATCTCCAAAGGTTGTAGTTTCCCATAAGGTTTCTGGTGTTCCGCCTTGACTTGTAAACAAGTCAAGCACTTCTCTACATACTTCACCACATCCCTCTTCATTCCGGGCCACCAATAATTTTGTTTCAGATCGTTATACATCTTGGTCGCACCCGGATGAATAGAATATCGGGATTTATGGGCATCATCAAGTAGTAGCGCCTTCACTCCACAAGTATTTGGAACCCATATTCTTTCGGATCGAGTCTTCAACCCGTTCTTCCCATCCGACAAGTCTCTCAACTGGCCGATTATTCTTTCCTTCTTCCAGTTCTCCTCTTTAACCGCTTCTACTTGCGCCTCTCGGATACGTTCAAGTATACCCGAGGTCACCACAAGTTGCATTGATCTTACCCGTATTGGGACATAGTCCGCTTTTCTGCTCAGAGCATCCGCCACCACATTTGCCTTTCCGGGGTGGTAGTGTATTTCACAGTCGAAATCGTTCACCGTTTCCAACCATCGTCTCTGGCGCATATTTAACTCCTTCTGATCGAAGAAGTATTTTAAGCTTTTGTGATCGGTGAATATGGTGCACTTTACTCCATATAAATAGTGCCTCCATATTTTTAATGAAAATACCACCGCAGCCAATTCAAGATCGTGCGTGGGATATTTCTTCTCATGTATCTTCAATTGCCTCGAGTCATAAGCTATAACCTTGCCCCGTTGCATCAGAACACATCCGAGCCCCGATAATGAGGCATCCGAATAAACCACCAAGTCCTCGACTCCATCCGGAAACGTTAATACCGGAGCTTGAGTTAACTTCTCTTTTAGCGTGTGAAACGCCCTTTCTTGTTCAACACCCCAAATGAACTTTTCCTCCTTCCGGGTTAACTTTGTTAGTGGCGACGCAATCTTGGAGAAATCTTGAATGAATCTCCTATAGTATCCCGCAAGCCCTAAGAAGCTTCTAATTTCCGAAGGGTTCTTCGGGGGATTCCTTTTCGACACGGCCTCGATCTTTGACAGATCTACCAATACTCCATCGGCACTTATGATGTGGCCGAGAAATTGCACCTCTCATAACCAAAAGGCACACTTAGAAAACTTCGCGTACAACCTTTCTCATCTAAGTGTCTCTAACACCTCTTGTAAATGGTGTGCATGCTCAGATTCACTTTTCGAATACACCAAAATATCATCGATGAACATGATGACCGATTTATCCAGCATTGGCTTGCAAACCCGGTTCATGAGGTCCATGAAAGCCGAGTGTGCATTTGTTAGCCCAAATGACATCACGAGGAACTCGTAATGTCTGTATCGCGTGCGGAAAGCCGTCTTCGGCACATCTTCTTCCTTGACCTTTAGTTGGTGATACCCCGATCTAAGGTCAATCTTTGAAAACCAGTTCGCACCTTGTAATTGGTCGAATAGATCATCTATCCTCGGAAGCGGGTATCGGTTCTTTACCGTGAGTTTGTTTAACTCCCGGTAGTCGATACACATGCGCATGCTTCCGTCTTTCTTTTTCACGAACAGTACCGGTGCGCCCCAAGGAGACACACTCGGCCTTATGAATCCTTTGTCAAGCAGGTCTTGAATCTGGGACATTAACTCTTGTAATTCCGATGGCGCTAGTCGGTACGGTGTTCTAGCTACGGGTTTTGCGCCCGGAATTAATTCGATTCCGTACTCTTCTTCCCATTCTGGCGGTATCCCCGGTAAATCTTCCGGAAACACATCTTCGTAGACCCGTACTACCGGTACATTTTCAATCTTCAGTAATTCTTTCTCGGGCTCATTTGCGTATATCATAAAGGCCTTGCATCCTTGCTTCATAAGCTTGTGAGCTTTCAACATCGAGCATATTATGGGGTTACCTCCTCTTTCGCCATAGATAGTGACGTGTTTTCCGCTCGGAGATGTTAGCTTTATCTCCTTACGAAAACACACGACCTTTGCGTGGTGCTGAGATAGCCAATCCATCCCAACAACTACTTGAAACTCCCCCATTGACATCGGGATTAGGTCTATCAGGTATTCTTCGTCATCGATGCTTAATTTGCAGCCTCGACAAATATCACAAACTATAAAACTTTTGTTGTCCCCTATTTCTACTTCTAAGGGCACAGATAATTTCGTCAATACAAATGAAGGATGTCGAATAAATCCATGCGAAATGAAGGATTTATTCGCACCCGTATCAAACAATACACGTGCTGGAATTGAGTTAATTGTGAATATACCTGAGACCACATCGGGTTCTGTTTTTGCTTTAGCCGCGGTAAGTTGGAAGGATCTAGCCTTCACCTTAGGAGCTTCTGCTGGAGATTCTTTAACGTCTCTCTTTCCAACTAAGTCCGGGCATCCGGACTTTTTGTGGCCGGGTTGATAACATTTGTAGCAAACTAAGACTTTACCCGGGCATAGCGACGCCGTGCGCCCCGTCTTACTACATATGGGGCATGGTTTGTCTTGGAACCGACATTCTCCCTTGTGTCCTTTCCCGCACACTTTACAACTTGGCGACCCACCTTTAGCATCCACCTTCTTTCCCGATTCTCCGGTTCGAGCTTTCTTTGTAGGGCTTGGATTCACATCATGTGCCCTTCGCTCACCCCTTTCAACTTGTTTCTACAACTCGATTTCCCGTTCCTGAGCAACGTTTATGATCTCGGTAAGGGTCTCATATTTTGAAGGAGTCATAAACTCCCTATATTCAGCGCTCAACATGTTATAGTAGTAGTATATTTTCTGTTCTTCATTCGTCACCAATTCACTACTAAACTTCATCTTATCCATAAAAATCGCCGTAATCTTGTCCATGGTCTCGCCCTTGTGCCTAAGTTGCATGAACTCTTCCTTGATTCTATTTATGACTGCCTTGGGACTATGATGTTTAAGAAACGGCGTCTTAAACTCCTCCCATGTCATGGCTCTCTCCGCTTCGGCTCCTATTTCATTCTTTTTATTGTCCCACCAATCTTTGGCTTGACCTCTCAACTGGCCCGTTCCGTAAGCAACAAAGTCACTTTCATCACAATGGGTCCTTTCAAACACCCCTTCAATGTCGCCCAACCATCTTTGGCAAATTATTGGGTCAACCTCCCCGTTGTAGATTGGCGGTTTACACGCCATAAATTATTTGTATGAACACCCTTTACGTTCTCCCGATTTCTCCTTCATAAGGTTGACACTATCCTCCAACCTTTTGACTCGCTCTTCGACAAGTGACAAAACCGTTCTTTGAATTTTGTCTATAAACCCGGATAGACTTCCTTCAATTGCCTTTCCTACTTATTCGGCAATTATCTCTTTCATTTGTTCGGTGCTAGTCTGCACCAGATCATCATCGTTTCTGTTCGACATCTTGAAACTGAAATGTTTACATTAAACGTTAAACATTTCCTTTATAACATTGCTTCATTTGTTTCGGTTTAGCCAAGTTCCCAACTTGCTTTAACCGTTCACATTTGGTGCACTTTCCGGGTTTGAGTGAATTAATACACTCTTCCCATACACGTCAATTCACTTCTCGTTTCTTACATAAGATATAATCTATTAAAATAATAAGTTAATTCTTACCGGACGATCGATCAAACTTGAACCGAACACTTGTTGACAACCTTAAGCTCTGATTACCAACTTGTAACACCCATCATATTATTACTTGAATTTAATAAAATTTCATACGATTTATATAAAAGGTGTCTACATTAAAACATAGTTACCAAAATAAAGTTCCAAGTAATCAAAACTAGTCAACAAACGACTAGTTAAAACATTCACGACCTGATTAGCAAATTGTTTACATTCAAGGAAATAGAAACATTGTTTAACAAAGTTATGAAATCGCGGAAGCTTCAAAAGTTGTGTTCGGTTCTTCAAAAACTTGCTTGATCGCCTTCCGTATTCTTGCATTACCTAGAAACTGGAAATTTTGACAAATATTAATATTAGAAATCTTAGAAAATTTGTAAAATCGAATGATGTGTGTAAAATGCAACATATAAATTACATCAAATGAGGCATAAAACTAACCCTTTTTTAGTACTAATATTGGAAAAAGAGTGTTTTTGTCTTCCTTTTGTATTTTCAGGATTAAATGAGCTCAAAAACGCAAAAGAAGCAAAAAGACAGCTAAATCCAACATAAATACAAGAAAAGGAACATTAGTGGATTGCCCGAACCCTCAACGGCACCTTCCAAAGCAAAATAGAGAAAACAGAAGGCTGAACACGCCCCGTGCTCAGCCAGCACGGGGCCGTGCCCAAGAAGCAGCAGAAAAGACAAATCTATAGAAGCTTCTATTGCCCACCACGGGCCGTGCTCAGCGGACACGGGGGGCGTGCCGAAAGTACTGCAGGCGCATTAATTGTAATTGCGAATTACAATTAATGAAGAGAGAGAGTGTCAGACGGGCACGGGGCCGTGCCCAGCGAACACGGGGCCGTGCCCAGGCTTCTGTTCAGCCTATAAATAGGAGTGCTTGGTTTCATTGCAACTCATCCCTTGGCACACCACCTCTCTCACACTTCATCCACCACCCACCACCATCACAACACCATCATCCACCACCATCATCCATTGTCCATCATAGAGTGTGTGAGTCGTCTCGGGATCCAAGATTGATCGTAAGAGTTCTTGACAATCAAGGCCATGTTTGCCTAAGTCTCTTACATCACTTGGTGAAGACAAAGTGTCTAGTATAATACTTTTTATTTCTAATCTTTTGCACTTTTTATTTGGTTTTGTATTAATGACTTTAATAACTAGTTACTTATGTTGAAGGTGATCTTTCCTTATCGTTTGTCCGTGGTGTCTTGGCATTATTTTACTGTCTATATAAAATAAAGGATTTTCACCATTCATATCTCCACGGTCTATATGGAGGTATGTTGGCTACCTGGTAGGGGGTTAAGGGAACGGTTTGGTAAAGGTCTTGCCATTGTTCAGCGTTTAGAGGTCCTGCAATGGACCTGGGTCAAATTTAGTAGGACCTCCTTCAATACTTCACGGTATTGGATGGCGGGGGTCCAAACTCTTTGATCCCCTCGTAAGTTAACTACTATTAATACTATAACCCGGCTATTTAGGACTGTATCCCTGCTGACTCAGACTACTTAGTCGAGGGTAACGTCACCGCCAAAAGCGGGGCCTACCACAATACTGCATTAATAACTTAATTCATTATCTTCCAATAATCCACCCCTTTAGGATTGTATCCCTGCTGACTCAAACTACTGGGGTGAGGGTAACGTCACCTTCAAAAGAGGGGCCTACTACAATAACTAAGATAATCTCTTAATTATGTGCAAAAGTGCGGAAATAATCAAAGGTTATACTAGATACGAGTCGGAACCAAGTGATTCATCTTGTCTATCTGTTTTTTATTTTTATTTTTATTTTCAGCATTTTAGTTAGTTTTTATTTTTCTTAGTTTAAAACATTTTCTAAACTTTTATTTTGGTTAGACGTTGAGGATAAACCGGTACTAAAAGCTCTTGTGTCCTTGGACGACCTCGGTATCTTACCAACGCTATACTACACTCAACGATGGGTGCACTTGCCCATATGTGTGTTTAGTGTTAGTGAAATATCGTGTTTTATAAATTTAAAACTTGGCTAAAATAAGTGTTAAAAAGGGCTTAAAATATACACCTAAAATATACGACACTTCAACGCACATCATCAAACTACGCTCAAAAACGGATTCGATTATCTAAGTTATACAGAAATTCAACATTCGTGGCAGGGCTCTACCGTAACTTACGGTAGCCACCGTAAGTTACGGTAGCTCCTGGACAACACTGTCCTACCGTAAGACAGTAGAATCCTACTGTAACAGTTTGGCCTCTACCGTAACTTACGGTAGCCACCGTAAGTTACGATAGCTCCTGGAATGTTATGTTTTGGCTGATTTGATTATTTAGCCCAAACCCAACTCTCGGAATTTCTTATTCTTACAAACCAACATGTTAAATTCTCGTATTCTAATATGTCGTTTATCAACAATAACAAAAGACCAATTTACTATATCACGAAGCATTTGCCACGCATTAATCGATTATTCGACCCGTTTGGCTCATCTACGGAATCCTCCATTATGATGACTACCAACAAGTTCTAACCAATCCTGGTTTTATTAATCAATATAGCGAACATTATCGCTTTCAATCAAGACAACCTTTATTCTACAATTCACTACACATATGCAAATTATCAAAGTTTACCCAATGTAACGAATCAAGTTACATACCTTTAGTGCACGCCCTTCAAACGCAAGTCGCCACCGGCTTGTCCGCTTGGAGCTCCGGTATCCTTTCCTATAGAGTTCAACCAAGACATGTTTAGAACTCTTTTTAATTCATAGTTCGCATATTTTGCCTAAACATCACGATCATGCGGTTTAACTCAAATTTTCAGATTTAAGCCTTCTTTGAGGCATTTATGCGAACACTTTAAGGGCAGAAATTTACACTATATATTATCAAGTTCATAACTTGTCATATAGCCTTAAATTTTCATGAATCAACTATCTTACATGAACTTTAACCTCTAAAATTCTAAAATCACTTCACATATGTCAAATATTACTAAAACAACCACTATAATCCTAGTGTTTATCATTTTCTCATAAAACCCATGAATCACCTTCAATGTGTTCATGAAATTTTCAGAATTTAGGCATGATTTCACATATTGTTGTCTAGGTTTTACTCCTAGACACTATATCATTCCTAATCTACTCAAATAACAAACATGCATCATCAAATTTCAGATTTCCCAAATTCATGAGAATTTCAAGTAGAGAATTCTCATCAAATTTTACATACCTTATAACCCCTCTTGCGATGAGGATCACAAATCTAAGCTCGGATTTCGTTTTGGATCAGATTTGCACCTTCAATTTATGAGATTAGTGAAGGTTAGGGTTTTGAGAAGCTTGGTCTCCCCCCTTGCTCTGGTCGATCCCCGTACTGAATATTTTTGGGTTTTGGGTTTTAATAAAAATGTTTTTATTAAAACTATTTTCAAGTTTAACACTTTAGGTCCCTCAAGTTTCTTTTATTTTATTTCTATGTCTTTATCTACTCATAAGTGATAGACTAACTAGGTTAGTGTCATTACTAATTAGATTATTTTACTAATTTATTTGCAACTTAATTGCAAATTTAAGAATTTGTATTTTCGGGATGTTACAAGTCCACCCCCCTTAAAAGGGTTTCGTCCCCGAAACCAGAGCACGTACCAAATAATGTAGGGTAGAGACGTCGCATCTCCTCTTCGGACTCCCACGTAGTGTCCGAACCTTTCCTATGCTCCCACTTGATCTTAACTTGATCGATTTGTTTGTTTCGCAAGTACTTAATCTTTCGATCTAAAATCTCCAATGGTCTTACCACATAATTCAAGCTATCATCCACTTCGATATCGTCGTAATGGATGTAAGATGTTTCCTCCGCTAGACATTTCCGCAGTTGCGACACATGAAATGTGCCATGTATTCCACTCAACTCTTCCGGTAGTTCGAGGCGGTAAGCCACCTTGCCAACCCGTTCGATGATTTTAAATGGCCCGATACACCTCGGGCTTAGTTTCCCCCTTTTTCTGAATCTAATCACTCCCTTCCATGGGGAAACCTTTAACATAACCATGTCGCCTACCCGAAATTCTATCGGTCTTCGTCTTTTGTCGGCATAAGACTTTTGCCTATCTTGGGCTGCTTTCAAATGGGCTCGCACCACTTCCCTACCGTATAGCATCTCGTAAGGTGCCATGCCGATACTTGAATGATAACTATTGTTATACGAAAATTCGGCTAAGGGTAGATAAACATCCCAACTTCCACCGAAGTCGATGATACATGCCCGTAACATATCCTCTAGCGTCTGTATTGTTCTTTCACTCTGCCCATCCGTCTGAGGATGGTAGGCGGTGCTAATGAAGAGTTTCGTTCCCATCTGTTCTTGGAAATCTCGCCAAAAATTTGAAGTAAACCGGGTATCTCTATCCGACACAATAGATACCGGTACTCCGTGACGTGCCACTATTTCATTTGTATACACCTCGGACATCTTTTCCGAAGTATATATTTCCCGTATAGGAATAAAGTGTGCACTCTTCATCAATCTATCCACAATCACCCATATGGCGTCGAATCCCCGAATCGTTTTAGGTAGTTTGGTCAATAGGTCCATAGTGATATGTTCCCATTTCCAAACCGGGATCTCCAAAGGTTGTAGTTTCCCATAAGGTTTCTGGTGTTCCGCCTTGACTTATAAACAAGTCAAGCACTTCTCTACATACTTCACCACATCCCTCTTCATTCCGGGCCACCAATAATTTTGTTTCAGATCGTTATACATCTTGGTCGCACCCGGATGAATAGAATATAGGGATTTATGGGCTTCATCAAGTAGTAGCGCCTTCACTCCACAAGTATTTGGAACCCATATTCTTCCGGATCGAGTCTTCAACCCGTTCTTCCCATCCGACAAGTCTCTCAACTGGCCGATTATTCTTTCCTTCTTCCAGTTCTCCTCTTTAACCGCTTCTACTTGTGCCTCTCGGATACGTTCAAGTATACCCGAGGTCACCACAAGTTGCATTGATCTTACCCGTATTGGGACATAGTCCGCTTTTCTGCTCAGAGCATCCGCCACCACATTTGCCTTTCCGGGGTGGTAGTGTATTTCACAGTCGAAATCCTTCACCGTTTCCAACCATCGTCTCTGGCGCATATTTAACTCCTTCTGATCGAAGAAGTATTTTAAGCTTTTGTGATCGGTGAATATGGTGCACTTTACTCCATATAAATAGTGCCTCCATATTTTTAATGCAAATACCACCGCAGCCAATTCAAGATCGTGCGTGGGATATTTCTTCTCATGTATCTTCAATTGCCCCGAGTCATAAGCTATAACATTGCCCCGTTGCATCAGAACACATCCGAGCCCCGATAATGAGGCATCCGAATAAACCACCAAGTCCTCGACTCCATCTGGAAACGTTAATACCGGAGCTTGAGTTAACTTCTCTTTTAGCGTGTGAAACGCCCTTTCTTGTTCAACACCCCAAATGGACTTTTCCTCCTTCCGGGTTAACTTTGTTAGTGGCGACGCAATCTTGGAGAAATCTTGAATGAATCTCCTATAGTATCCCGCAAGCCCTAAGAAGCTTCTAATTTCCGAAGGGTTCTTCGGGGGATTCCTTTTCGACACGGCCTCGATCTTTGACAGATCTACCAATACTCCATCGGCACTTATGATGTGGCCGAGAAATTGCACCTCTCATAACCAAAAGGCACACTTAGAAAACTTCGCGTACAACCTTTCTCATCTAAGTGTCTCTAACACCTCTTGTAAATGGTGTGCATGCTCAGATTCACTTTTCGAATACACCAAAATATCATCAATGAACACGATGACCGATTTATCCAGCATTGGCTTGCAAACCCGGGTCATGAGGTCCATGAAATCCGAGGGTGCATTTGTTAGCCCAAATGACATCACGAGGAACTCGTAATGTCCGAACATTATCGCTTTCAATCAAGATAACCTTTATTCTATAATTCACTACACATATGCAAATTATCAAAGTTTACCCAATGTAACGAATCAAGTTACATACCTTTAGTGTACGCCCTTCAAACGCAAGTCGCCACCGACTTGTCCGCTTGGAGCTCCGGTATCCTTTCCTATAGAGTTCAACCAAGAGATGTTTAGAACTCTTTTCAATTCATAGTTCGCATATGTTGCCTAAACATCACGATCATGCGGTTTAACTCAAATTTTCAGATTTAAGCCTTCTTTGAGGCATTTATGCGAACACTTTAAGGGCAGAAATTTACACTATATATTATCAAGTTCATAACTTGTCATATAGCCTTAAATTTTCATCAATCAACTATCTTACATGAACTCTAACCTCTAAAATTCTGAAATCACTTCACATATGTCAAATATTACTAGAACAACCACTATAATCCTAGTGTTTATCATTTTCTCATAAAACCCATGAATCACCTTCAATGTGTTCATGAAATTTTCAGAATTTAGGCATGATTTCACATATTGTTGTCTAGGTTTTACTCCTAGACACTATATCATTCCTATTCTACTCAAATAACAAACATGCATCATCAAATTTCATATTTCCCAAATTCATGAGAATTTCAAGTAGAGAATTCTCATCAAATTTTACATACCTTATAACCCTCTTGCGATGAGGATCACAAATCTAAGCTCGGATTTCGTTTTGGATCAGATTTGCACCTTCAATTTATGAGATTAGTGAAGGTTAGGGTTTTGAGAAGCTTGGTCTCCCCCTTGCTCTGGTCGATCCCCGTACTGAATTTTTTTGGGTTTTGTGTTTTAATAAAAATGTTTTTATTAAAACTATTTTCAAGTTTAACACTTTAGGTCCCTCAAGTTTCTTTTATTTTATTTATATGTCTTTATATACTCATCAGTGATAGACTAACTAGGTTAGTGTCATTACTAATTAGATTATTTTACTAATTTATTTGAAACTTAATTGCAAATTTAAGAATTTGTATTTTCGGGATGTTACAGCGTGAGAGTCTGAGTACCTTGGTTTCTCGTCCCATGATCTCGACAAGCTTTTCCACGAAGTGTAATGTTTCGTCCACTTGTAAATCTTCGATAGGGACATGTAATTCCTGGTCGTCTAAGCACTTTCTGAGGTTCGAAACGTGGAAAGTCGGGTGGATGTTACTAAGTTCCTCCGGTAGTTCGTGTCTGTAGGCCACTTTTCCAATCCTTTCCAGAATTTTAAAGGGTCCAACATATCGAGGCGCGAGCTTTCCTTTCTTGCTGAATCTGATCACCCCCTTCCAAGGTGCAACCTTTAGGAGTACGTGATCGCCAACGTCAAATTCAAGGGGCTTGCGGCGTCTATCGGCGTAACTTTTCTGTCGGCTCCGAGCTTTCAACAGATTGTCTCGAATTTGGAGGATTTTGTCAGTCGTTTCTTGCAACAGCTCAAGACCGGTAATTTGCGCGTCTCCGATCTCGTGCCATACAATAGGCGATCGACATTTCCTTCCGTATAATGCCTCAAATGGTGCCATTTGTATGCTAGAGTGATAACTGTTATTGTACGAGAATTCGACCAAAGGTAAGTGTGCGTCCCAATTACCACCGAAATCTATGACACACGAGCGAAGCATGTCTTCAAGGGTACGGATCGTTCTTTCAGTCTGACCGTCGGTTTGGGGATGGAAAGCGGTACTTAGATTAAGCGTAGTACCGAGAGCAGATTGAAATGTTTCCCAAAGACGCGAGGTAAACCGACCACCGTGGTCAGAGATGATGTCATGAGGCGTCCCGTGTCAACAAATGATCTCATCGGTGTAGATTCGGGCTAATTTTTCTACCTTAAAGTCTTCTCGTATCGGTAGGAAATGAGCTGATTTAGTCAAACGGTCTACAACAACCAAGATGCTGTCATGACCTGATGTTGTGCGCGGAAGTTTTGTTATAAAGTCCATAGCTATACTCTCCCATTTCCACATAGGGATCTCGGGTTGAATGAGTAAGCCAGGGGGTCTTTGTTGCTCAGCCTTGACATTGGAACAAGTCAGGAACTTTGAAACATAGATAGCGATATCCTTCTTCATGCCAGGCCAACAGTACTTGTAGCGCATGTCCTGGTACATCTTGTCAGCACCGGGATGAATAGAATACCGAGATTTGTGGGCTTCTTCCATAAGAAGTTGTCACAAATTGGTACGCTTGGGAATCCAAATTCGGTCCAAATAATGAAAGATACCATTCGATTTATTTTCGAGTTGGACGCCATCGTTTAGAATCCTTTCCTTCTTCAAAGTACGTTCGGTAAAACAAGCATGCTGAGCGTCGCGTATAAGGGCTTCGAGATTATGTCGGGCTTGGATATTACGAACGCTATGCAAATAGCTTCTTCGGCTGAGAGCATCGGCGACGACGTTTGCTTTGCCTGGATGGTAACGAATCTCACAGTCATAATCGTTGAGGAGTTCTACCCACCGGCGTTGACGCATATTCAGTTCCTTTTGATCAAAGATGTGTTGTAGGCTCCTATGATCGGTGAAGATCATACACTTGGTACCATAAAGGTAGTGTCGCCAAATCTTTAACGCAAAACCAACTGCGCCAAGCTCGAGGTCGTGTGTGGTGCAGTTCTTCTCGTGGATCTTGAGCTGTCGAGAAGCGTACGCAATAACCTTATCTCGTTGCATGAGAACACAACCAAGACCAAGGTTTGAGGCATCGTAGTAGACTATGAAATCGTCGTTTCAGTCGGGCAGTGAGAGCACGGGAGCATTGCAAAGCATAGCTTTGAGAGTTTGAAAGGCTTCCTCTTGTTTAGTTCCCCAAACAAAAAGGTTTGTCCTTATGCGTAAGCGAGGTAAGCGCCACAGCGATCTTAGAGAAACCTTCGATAAATCGGCGATAATAGCCTGCCAGTCCGAGAAAAGAACGAACTTCAGACGGGTTCTTGGGTGTAACCCAACTCTTAACGGCCTTAATCTTCGCGGGATCAACATGAATTCCATGACTGTTGATAATGTGACCCAAGAATTGGACCTCCTGCAGCCAAAATTCACACTTGGAGAACTTGGCATAGAGACGGTTTCCCTGGAGTAACTCAAGGACCAAACGTAGATGTTGCGAGTGTTCGGCCTTTGACTTGGAATAGATCAGGATATCATCGATGAACACGATGACGAAGCGGTCAAGAATGGGTTTGCGCACTTGATTCATTAGGTCCATGAAAACTGCAGGAGCATTAGTCAAACCAAAAGGCATGACGACAAACTCGTAATGACCATAGCGGATTCGAAAAGTGGTTTTGGGTATATCTTCCTCTTGAATGCGCAACTGGTGATAGCCTGAGCGTAGATCGATCTTCAAAAAACACGTAGCACCTTGTAACTGATCAAATAGGTCATCGATTCGAGGCAAGGGATAACGATTCTTGATTGTCAGCTTATTCAACTCCCTATAGTCGATGCACATCCGGAACGATCCATCCTTCTTTTTGATGAAAAGGACAGGCGCGCACCAAGGAGAGGTGCTAGGGCGAATAAAGCCTTTATCAAGTAGTTCCTGGAGCTGATTCGAGAGTTCTTGCATTTCAGAGGGAGCGAGACGATAAGGCGCTTTAGCAACAGGATTTGCTCCAGGAATGAGGTCGATTCGGAAATCGATATCACGAGTGGGATGTAATCCTGGAAGATCGTTAGGAAACACGTTAGGAAATTCACGAACAACGGGGACATCTTTCAATCCTGTATTCCCTTTCTTTTCTTTCTCCGCTACTACAATGTTAGCCAAGAAAGCTCTGTATTCCTTGCGGAGATACTTGCTAGCTTAGACACATGACATGAGTTTAAGACCTTTCGAAGAAGTTTCGCCATACACACAAAGTTGGTCACCATTAGCGAGCGAGAAACGAATCATCTTTTCGAAGCAAACAACTTCAGCACGATTTTCACGAAGAAAATCCATGCCTACTATGATGTCAAAACTACCGAGCTGCATTGGATTAAGATCGATAGGGAAGACGTGATTATTGAGTTCAAGCGTACAATCACGTAGAATAGAATTGATGGCGACGGTTCTTCCGGTGGAAACTTCAACATCGAACATCGAGGGTAGATGGGCGCGCTTACGATTAAGGAGCTTTTCGAATTCAAACGATACAAAACAGTTATCGGCTCCAGTATCAAATAAACACGAAGCATATATACCATTCACAAGGAACGTACCATTAACCACGTTATTGTCGGCTTGAGCTTGGCGGACATTGATATTGAAAGCACGTCCGCGGGCTGCTGGCTGTTGCTGCTGTTGCTGAGGCTGCTGCTGTTGTGGCTCTTGCTTCACCACTCGATTAGGGCACATGTTTGCGAAGTGGTTAGGATCACCACACGCAAAGCAAGCTCTAGCATGAGCCGCGGGTGCAGGAGCTGCTTGATGGCCTTGAGGAGTAGGAAGTAGAGCTTGTTGAGCAGGAGCTTGACCTGGAGCTGGAGCTGGGGTTTTACGTGGACCTGTACGGCAGTTTGCGGTGAAGTGACCGTACATATTGCAATGAACACAGAACCGGCATGCGAGACCCACCGGGTGATGATAAGTACAAGTAGGGCAAAGCGGGTGTGGTTGCGGTTGGGCAGGTACTGTTTGGAGCGGGGCAGCAGTAACTGCACAGTTCTTGTTGCTGGAACTGCTGTTGTTCTTCCTCTTACGACGTGAGGGCTTTGAAGATTGCGGTGCGGCGGTGGTTTCAGCGGTTGAAGCAGCGGTAACTTGATGCAAATTCTTGGCAGCTTTGTCAAAATAACCAGCCCTGACTCGCTTATCGTTGATCTCAGCGGCGAGCAGGTAGGTTTCCTCGATTGTTGTCGTCTTTGTAGCCTGAACAAAATCTGCGATGCAATTCGGAAGAGCACATATATACTTCTTGATTGTAATATCTGGGGTAGTAACCTGACCAGAGCAGATAATACTCAACTGCTTGAAGCGAGCAGTTAAACCAGCGTTATCTCCGCCATCCTACTTTATGTGCCATAATTCATCCTCAAGCTTTTGGAGTTCATGGGGAGGACAGAACTCTTGCATCATTATGTTCTTCAACTCATCCCAAGACAATCCGAAAGCTGCATCGTTTCCTCGTTTGTTCCTCTCGGCCGTCCACCAATCAAGAGTGCGGGATTGGAAGACGCCGGTAGCATTGACGGTGCGTAGGTTTTCTGGACAGCCACTCTTGGGCAGGGTGACTTCGATAGAATCAAACCATTGAAACATGGCCATAGGACCATCTTCTCCGGTGAATTCCTTTGGTCTGCAGGCTTTGAACTGCTTGAAGCTAAAAGCGGCCTTAGGAGTATCAGTCCTGGACTCCTCCGAGGACTTGCTTGCATTCTCATTCAACTCACTGAAAATCTGTGGGATGACTTTCGCCATTTGCTTAGAGACGAGAGCGGCGATGCGTTTGTCATCATGGTTTCGGCGAGCAGCGTGCGAGTGGAATGATCCAAACGATGACATTGTCTGCAACAGACATCGCCATAGGACTCAAACACAATTTTGATTAATCATCGACTATACTAGGGTCTAGTGTAAACTAGCGATTCACCATAAGCTCAGGAACACAGTCATCCACAAAATTTCACGTAGGCACATAATCACAGAATCACATAAGCACATAAGCACATAGACAAATAAGCATATAAGCACACATAAGCTAACCTAAACACATATTTTGCACGTATTCACCTATCCTTCACAGCACGTATAGCGATTAAGTATAGCAAGCGCGATTAGCGAGCTGTGATTGCGAATAAAGACCAGCGGTTCGTTGGTGTGGTGTGAATTGTGTGTGTTTTGGCGGAGCGAGAAACATGGAATCGAAACCATCAGTACCACAGTACTGTTCATCTCAAAATGCTAACAAATCACCATATAAATCACATAAAGTTCACATAAAATCGATCATAAAAGCGATAAATCACTGAGTTGGTGGCGGCGAAATCTAGAATCAAATGCATAAAATCAAAGAGAGATTGTCTCGGGTGTGTGTAGACATCGACCACCCAAAGTGGTTTGACTATTCACAAGGACTTTAAGAGCACACCTTGGCCTTCGGAACTGTGCTCTTGCTTAAATTTGAGCGATCGATACGCATCCTTCCAGTTACAGCGTGACCTCAGGTCATTGGAGTCCGTCGAGACTTTGGTGAGAGTTTTGTAAAACCAAAAGTATAGAGCAGAACGAGTCATCAAGGTTCGGGTTTCACCCCTAACTTAGCGACTACATCCCTGCTTGTATGGTAAAATCATGAGATAGATAAGGAGATTTGCGTCAAAGTATGGATTTCACTCCTAATTCAACGCAACTCTCTTGTTTATAGTAAAAAAAAAATAACGAGTTGAACGAGTG
Organism: Helianthus tuberosus; assembly: GCA_030545235.1. Taxonomy (NCBI): domain Eukaryota; kingdom Viridiplantae; phylum Streptophyta; class Magnoliopsida; order Asterales; family Asteraceae; genus Helianthus; species Helianthus tuberosus. The sequence continues at coordinate 29,212,891 of CM060446.1, read as the reverse complement.
ATCTGGTCGAGAGTTTGCGGTTTTCACACCTAATCTTAACCAGATCAGTCGTTTGTGTGTGTAATTAGCCTTAGGAAAGGCTGATCTTGCGCAGAATTGTAGTATGCGATGTTCGCGCAAGTGTGTAGTGTACAACGAGTGCGAGCGAGAGATAGCGAGTAAGCTCGTACGAAACCCGTACCGAGCATGCTCAAGTTGTTCTGTTGGTACTTAGACTATAGACTAGGTTGTTCCTAAGACATCGACCCGGACTAGGTCGAGTCTTGCCTAATTCCCTATAGTTATGGTTCTGATACCAATCTGTCACACCCCAACCGATGGCGGAATCATCGGGGCATGGCACTGAGCGAAATAGATTGTCAAGAGAAATTCCATAACAACTAGATTACCAGATAGTTAATATTATGTCCCATACCATAACCTACCAAGCAATCAAATTATTACAGACATAGATATCCTCAAAACAAAACAAGTTCCGACAACTCAGATTTAATTAAATAAATTGTCTTTGTTTCTAGACTCTCCTACTCGGTTCCTTCAAATAGCAAGCAAAACACAGCACCCTAAGCACCTGCCACATACGTTAAAATAAAGGTCAATACACATAGTGTAAAGGTGAGCATACAAGTTTAATAGTAATAGTAGAGTTCGAAATCGTTTACGCATAACCAGCATGTAACATGTATAATGCGAAGCTAGTAGGTTATCGACAATGAAATATGCACATACTAGACTGCGAGTTGTAGAATGCGCAACACATATCACCACTGTGACATGTGAGAGGTAACCTTAACAACCCCTGCCCACGACAGGTGCTGAGTCCAAACAGATAGTACTATCGTTGCTAAGGCGTCAGGCAACAATCACTGTGTTAACATAACATACAAGCACTCATCGAGTAACAAGTAACATGCAATTACGGTCAGCGTATAAATAGTGTTTGCGTTGTGTGATTGATTATGATTTAGTATAAGTAACGTATGTAACACCCAAAAGTGCGTAAAGTAAAAAAGGATCGAGTATACTCACAGCGATGGAAATGGATTGAAGGGAGTGCTAGGGGTTATTAGCCTGAACAGTTAATGATAGCATAAGCGAAGGGCGGTGCGTAAAACGGTGAAAAGTGACCAAGTGTCGAACGGCAATCCGATCGGGTGGCAATCCGATCGGATGGTCACTCGATCGGATGTCAATCCGTTCGGATGGTCATCCGATCGGATGGCCATTCGGTCGGATTGACATTCGTTTGGTAAGGATGTGTTTGTGTATGATGGCTTTGAAGTTTTCGTTGTAGCATTTTGAAAATAGAGAAGTATCTCTACCCTTCAGATTGATCGATCGAACGGTCGTTCAATCGGATAGCGATCCGATTGGCAGGACACTTAGTGAGAACAAGTTCACAGCAGGACGGTCACTCGATCGGATAGCAATCCGATCGGACGGCAATCCGTCAGAACTAACTTATGTATTGAACATGTTGAAAATTGTTTAAGTGTTGAACCTCAAGTGCAATCCGATCTGATTGCGGTTCAATCGGATGGCAATCCGATCGGACGGCAATCTGTCCCGCGTTCTAATCGTTTTGTAACTTGAATATTTGTTAAGTTTTGAAAGTTCTGTGGTTTGTTCGAGACGGTTTGACTACGTATTAAACAACAGAACCTCATCAAGTCCCAAGTCGTCCGATCGAACATGAATCACCCAAATCCGATCAGGTTACTGGTTCATGACGGTTGTTCTTGTTTAACCCGAAATCGGTTGTCTCCTTGATAGTAACCAGATCTCGAACCAACACATCACTAAGAAAGAGTAGAAGATCAGAACGAACTCCGATTCTATCGGTTTTGAGTGCATTGAGTGTAAAAGAGTTGAAAGAAAGTTGGAAAAACTTCTTTCAATCCTCTTAAATTAGTAAATGTTTAGATCTAGTTGAAAATAATGTTGAATCATGTGGAAATCCTTCAGATCTGAGTTGTTCTTGGTGGAATGAAGCCAAATCTCGAAGTTCATAAGAACTCCATGATGACATCACCCTAGAACACCTCAAATCCGTTGATTTCACGGTTAAAAGTTAAGATTCAAAGGTGAAAAAGATGAAGGAGTGCGTGTAGATCATAGAAGTACAAGATTTAAGTTGAAAACTTACAAGAATCGCGAGAAATCGAGAGAAAAGAGGACTTGAGTGCTGCTGGTCGAATGGGAGAGCTGTCACATTACTTGTGATGTGACAGGAGGGTATTTATAGGGTTTCCAAAAGAGGAAAATGCACAAGTGTCGAATTGGCCACCGATCGGATGGCGGTTCGATCGGATGGCCACTCGATCGGTTGGCCATTCGATCCAGGTGTCCGGCGCATTGAGTTTTGTCGTTTCGATTCGCGTGTTGAGCGTTGTGATGCGATAGTGTTACCCCTTAGTTATACAAATAACTTAACTACTATATCTAACATACAATCACTATAGATAACTTGCGTTTAACATTTGCGACAAGATTGCGATTGCGATAAAACACCTCAGCATAAACATAACATGCACAAGTAACACCTAATAGCACACACACGTAAAACAATATCCAGAACACATAATTCGAGTTGCGAATGCGATAGCGATGCGTTTAGCGATAAGTTGATTAGCGATTAAATATGCGATTAAACCTCGATTGCTAATAGATACTCCACATAATACAACTAAAGCAAATAAATAAAAGATTCGACTACAAGACATTGATGTACAATCAATAGTTAAGCAAGGAGTGACAGATCGCAATTAGCAATCTTTTCTTCCTTTGACTTTGACCTTGACTTGTACTTTGACTTCCACAAAGCGGGTTGTTACACATTGCCTCACTTAGATTTGTGAGTAAACTGCCAAAATGGTCCCCCGAGGTTTGGTCACTTTTGTCACTTTAGTTCAAAACTCAAACCTTTTGAATCTGGGTCCCTGTGGTTTAAATTTTGTTGTCATTTTCATCTAAAATCAAAATCTGGTCAGATTTTGAAGTTGACATCTAGTTTTTTTTCCTCCCATTTAATGGAGGGCAAAATGGTATTTTAACGTTTTATTATAACATATTAAAAAAAAATCTTGACTATTTTGCCCTTCATTAAAATGGAGGAAAAAGATAAAAAAAAAAAACTGGATGTTAACTGAAAAATCTGACTAAATTTTGCTTTTGGATGAAAATGGCAACAAAATTGAAACCATAGGAACCCAGATTCAAAAGATTTGAGTTTTGGACTAAAGTGACCAAACCTCATCAGACCATTTTAACACTTTACTCTAGATTTAATGAGATGAGGTAATCCTTAATATGGGCTTAGATTCACTAATGTCCACCAATGTTTGGCCTGCTAGAGTGCTAGTAGATGTCCCATTAGGTTTGAAGCCCAGCCTTACTTAATTACCCTATATAATGAGTGGTTAACCTTTAACGAACAAAGAGACTGTTTTAAGATTTTAATAACTCATTGCCTCTCTTAGATTTGTAACCACCATTTATTTTTAGCTAGACAGATGTCAATGTAGTATATGCCGATTAAAAGAGACTTTGTGCCTAGTGGTATCTTGGGGGTGGGATAAGGTTTTAAGACCAATAGGTCTTCGGTTCGATTCCCACAAGGGGGTTTTTCCCATATGTATTGGGTTTCCTCCTGAATTGGTGTATAGGCATTATGCCTAGTGGAGATGGATATGATCGGGTGGTTCCGCTGGTGGCACGATGATACTCCAGTGGTCCGTCAGTGATCCAAATTTGCAGTTCAAAAAAAAAAAGACTTTGTGCGGTGCTACATCTGTTGAAGATTTGTAATGAGTACTGAGTACTTGAGTGTTAAGTTTATATAATTATATACAATAACCATCCTTCGGGATGTACGTATTTTCTAACACTGAAACATTTTAGACTTCTACCAGTTTATTGATTTTGTCATTTTTAAAAATCAAGGGTGTTAAACAAACCCCATCGTAATTACATCTTAGTGTTTTAATGTTTGTATATGATGAGACCTTTACCATCTATATCTTTCTAGAACGAAACTTATCTTGAAAACAGCAAAAGCCATATGATTTATTTAAATTCAACGAAGCTTGAAATAAAAATAAAAATTATATATTTTTAATTAAAACATTTCTCGTTTAGATAAAGCATCGTGAAAATATTTGAGAAACAAGATCGTTACTATTGAAAGATCAGTATTATAAAAATAGTATAAGTATATCTATAGCTCGCGAGCTACATAGATGCGGTGAGCTACATGCTATGTATAATTTTCTATTTTTGTACAATACTAACCACGGTGGCGAAATTTGAGATTTCCGAACGGGAGGGGAGGGGGTCGGAAGTCACCGGACCTAAAAGTTTCTATAAAACTGGTGGCTCGTAAACGTATATACCCAAAATTTCTATACGAAAACTACATAATCTCTACTACTGAGCGAAATGTTCGGAGGGTCGGCTGCCCCCTCCCGCCCCTTAAAAGCTTCGCCCATGACTAACCATTAGCTAAAAAAGTAAATAAAAGCAATTAATCGGCTGATAATATATAGTTCTCTAATCTTAGAGCATTCACAATTGATTATTTATCCATATTCATATAATTACACTAAAAACAACTATATTTTCTCTATTCTTTTCAATTAAATAATATTTTTATACCTTTATAATTACATTTTCTCTCTCTTCCACTCACAACCACTTTTAAATATATTAAAAAATTTATAAAGGATGAACAATGTTTCTCATGCATTCACAGATAAAAATTCTCATATATTTTCTCTCTTCTCTACTTACAACAACTCAAAACCATTAACAACCATTCTTTATAGAGTAAATTACAAGTTTTGTCCTTTATGTTTACATGAAATTTTAGGCGCTGTCCTTTTGGCCACTCATATATTTTCTCTCTTCTCTACTTACAACAACTCAAAACCATTAACAACCATTCTTTATAGAGTAAATTACAAGTTTTGTCCTTTATGTTTACATGAAATTTTAGGCGCTGTCCTTTTGGCCAAAAGTTGACAGGCGCTGTCCTTTACCTTTCAAAATCTTGCACGTTTTGTCCTTTAGACCAAACTCAGTTAGAATTTTGGTTAAATCTGGTCACGTGCCTTACACATGAGGGTATTGTTGTCATTTCATCTCTTCAGGGACTATTATGTAAAAAACTTATGTTTAGGGACTAATTTAAAAATTAAAACATTTAATTATCTGTTTATATATGTTTTATAAAAGTTAATAACCATAGCCTTTCTTACCCCATCTCTCTCTACTCTACTACCAACAGCCACCACTACCATATGTCGGCTACCACCAACGGCCACCACTACCACCTGTCGCTACCACCACCACCCCTCGAAGAAACAATAACCCCGAAACTTGAACCAAAAGCAATCAAAATCATTGTTCAGAGTCACAAAAACTGTTCAAATTGCTCATCCCACCACCACTCTCTATTTATCTTCCTCACCGTCTCTTTCTCTAAACCTGCCACCACCACCACAAAATCAAACCAAAAGAAAATCCTAACTCACCGGCGAGAGCTGAAACTCTTTTTGTTTCTCTTTCTCTGCAAGCTAAACCCACCACCACAACCCAATCTCTCACTAAGCTCTCTCAACCCACCACCCCCAGGGGCGGACCCAAGCCCACCCCAAGGTGGGCGGGCGCACCCCCGGGGGAAAAAAATTAGGGCTAAATTCCGTCGAAAATCCCATCCGCACCCCTTGGAATTTTTCGTCCGCACCCCTTGGAATTTTCGACCGCACCCTTTGAAATTTTCCGTCCGCACCCCTTAGGTAAAAAGTGTTATCAATTTATATTTTTAATTTTTTTTAGTAAACTCTTATTTTTTTTTAAAAAATATACTACCTAAATTATATAACTTTTAATACATAACCAACTAAACCCAAATACCCATACCTTTACCCACTTATAATTCCTAACTAGCTAGCCCACTAAGTCTTAGCCCATTAACCAAACCCAACAATATTTCAAACTATAATAAAATAACTAAAGCCCAAAACCTTAAGAAATTCTATCCCGCTCTCTCTCTCTCTTGCGTCCCTGCACTGCCAACGAACAACATCACCCAGCGACAACAGTCCAGCAGCCGGCAACCACCGTAATCAGCCACCATACCACCGTCGTTAGACACCAAATCTAACCGGAATCCGAACACGGGTAAATTTCTTTGTTATTTTGATGATTTTGGTTGATATTATAGGAGAAAAAAGGGTAATAAAGTTGTTAAATAGGTTTGAAATTTTGTGTGTTTTGACGTTGTTTATGGTTGTTTAGATGATTTTTAAGGTGATTATGTTGTTTATATATTTTTAGGGTGATTACAACTTACGTTATGATTTCTAAGGCTTGAATAGTTGAAAATTAAAATTGAAACATTATGTTATGGAGCGATGAACTTATGTTATATAGAGAAAGAATTGCTTAAGAAATTAGCATTAGATGATGTTTTGGATAGATTTCAAAAAATGAAAACCCGTAGGGCGTCGACGTTTTAATTATGTTTGCAACAAGGTTTGACATGTTTTTGATGATTATATAAATTTAGTTTGATGTTCGTTTGTTTTACATGACCCGACCCGATACGAACCGATTTTTTTACTTATATACCTAGGGGCCTAAAATTTTTAAAAATGTTCCGCACCCCCATGGAAAAATTCCTGGGTCCGCCACTGACCACCCCACAACCTTCACCGCCGCCACCTACCGACCACCCCAACCTACTGCACTAACCATCACCACCGTACCCATCATCACCACCACCCCTGCCTGACCGCCTCCCCTTGCAACCTGCGTCCATCACCGCTCCCCCTGCACCCGCCGTCCATCTCTGCCTCCCCTGCAAATCATAACTCCGCCTAATCATTTTGTATTCCATTTTAGGTTTTGCTTGTTTGTATTGAGTTTGCTTATTACTAACGCTGTCAATTTGGGACTTATTGATGAAAGTAAATTTAGATTAGGATTATTAGGGTTTGCAGTTAAAAGTTTCTGAATTTGGTTAATACGATTCAAAAGGTTGTAAACTTGTTATATAAAGATTAATTAGTACTTTATAGTTCTTTGGATTGTAACTATGTTTTACTTATGTGGTGATTTGTAATGGATTCATGTTATACAGTATGCATACCTGCAGTGGAGCTATCATGGGTTCACTTCAACAGCCTGTATTGATTAAAGAATCCAGTTTCCTTCCGTGTGGATTAAAGAATCCAGTTTCCTACCACCATCACCGCCGCATCTCATCTCAGAACAGAGAAGAGAGAGAATGTTCAGACTTTTTATTTTATAATTTTTTTTAAAAATTTTTACACAATAGTCCTGCTAATATAAATTGTTTCACACAATGGTCCTTGAGAGGTGAAGTGACAAGAATGCCCTCATGTGCAAGGCACATGACCAAACTTAACTAAAAAGTCTAACTGAGTCAGGCCTAAAGAACAAACCTAGCAAGATTTTGAAACATAAAGTACAAAACTTGTCAACTTTTGCGCTAAAGGACAGCGCCTGTAATATGATGTAAACATAAAGGACAAAACTTGTAATTTACTCTTCTTTGTAATATAAGTTGGCTACTCACATATTTTTTGGAGAACTAATGCAAATGCTCTTATTTTTCATCCTGTGCCCTATTGGTTTTTATCTTAAAAAAAATATATATAAAAAATAGAAATATGTCCAATGATTTTTCTTTTAATACAAAGATATTATTAAATTTAGAAATGGACCTACCCCTTTCAAGATCAACAACCTCCAATTATATCTTTATATCATCTTATTCCTTACAATTTATATTTAGAAATGGACCTAAACCCTTTCAAGATCAACAACCTCCAATTATTATATCTTTATTTATATTATCTTATTCCTTACAATAAGTAAAAATACATGAATCACTACACCTAAATATCAACAAAAATAGAAAACGTGCACCATCATATCTCAATCCAATTCGTCTATAAACTATCATTCTTCTCATCACACATACAATTCATCAGATCTGCATTCTCTGCAACTAGTGATCTGTTCTTAATTCACCAAAAATAAAAAATAAAAAACAATATTTTCTTCAATGGCTGCTGCTTCTTGCACTTACTCTCCTGTAACTCGTCGTTATCCTTCCATTTTAACACCATCTATGGCTCAACAACGCCTTAAAACTTCCTATCATTTATCTTTTCGGGTCCCGAATAATCGGTCTCTTCCGCCGGTCCTCTCCATGCGCCAAGAATCTGCTGGTATGAATTTCTTGTTTGTTTTCAAACCAATTTGTTTGTGGGTCAGTGTTACTTTTATAAATTTGTTGTTTGTAGCATCCGTTTCTTAAACAAGTGTTCGAATCAAGTTTTATATGGACTAGTTGGTGTTTAGGCTAAATCAAACCCGTGAATTTCGTATTAGGTTTGCGTGGCGTATTGTTTATGTAAGTGTACCGACCAGTTGGACCAAGAACAAGACAAATAACTGGTCCGGTTGTGTCTATTTAAACCGCCTTCATTTATTAGAACATCATTGAATTTCAGTTTTTGATTTTTGTTCCTTTAAAATCTCATTTACTTGTTTATGACTACTTGGTACTTTATATTTTCTTTAGTTTAGACATAGGTTCATTAGTGAACAACCCCTTAGATTGTGAACATTAGTGAACTAATCCTAGCCCTTGATTATCAATACACAAGTGTATACGCAACTATAAATCAGTGGCCAGGATTTGATGATGAAACTACACTAGTGTATTTTACGATTTGATGATGTAAATCAATGGTCAGGATTTGTTCACTCGATTCACAAATACACTAGTGTTCACTCTAGAACGCCACCCAGAGATCCAAACAAAAAAGTTAAAATATTTTCATATGTTTTTAAACTACTAATTTTTTTTTGACATCATCTGATTTTTGAAACCGGTCACACCAGTTAACCAATAAAACATTTTGTTCGACGACCGGTCTAGTTATGAAAACGTTGTTGTCTGGTTAAAAATCGTACTCTGCATACCAATAAAACATTTTGTTCGACGACCGGTCTAGTTATGAAAACGTTGTTGTTTGGTTAAAAATCGTACTCTACATAAACCCTTTGTACAATATTTGTGAATGCAGTTTTGGAAGTAACACCAGGGTCATGGAACCCATCAATATTAAAAAGTGAAACTCCAGTGCTGGTTGAGTTCTACACCAGTTGGTGTGAACCATGTCAGATGGTGCACGAACTGCTCGATGAGATCGCCAGTGATTATCCCGGGCAGCTCGAGCGTGTTGCAGTCAATGTTGAGCAGGAGCCTCGAGTCGCTGAGGAATATGGTATCAAGGCTGTGCCCATTGTTGTGCTGTTCAAAAACGGTGAGAAACGTGAGTCTGTTGTTGGCACCATGCCTAAAGACTTTTTTGTGGCCGCCATTGAACGAGTCTTGGCTAGTTAGTTAATCTACTGTAAATTAGTGCACGGGCTTACCTAGGTTATGGGCACGTCAATAAGGGATCAGGTTGGGTGTCCGACCCAGCCCGTTAGAAGGTTTACGTTTGGAAATGCTTGTAAAGTTTAGCTCGTTTAATTTTATGTGTGTACAAGAATACAATTACATTACATTACAATACATTACATTACATCACACCAATATTAATAATACAAGCCAATGAATAGTAATTTTAATATTTCACTAATATTAATATTATAATATTATATATATTTTTTAATACTTTTATTATTTTAATTAATATTATTAATTATTTTCTTTACTTTTTAAGTTGAATATATTTTCATATCTTTCTTAACTTTTATCACTATAAAGAAACTAATCAAATCATATATGTTACGATAAAAACAATTATAACAAACCTTTTATAATACGTTCACTTATTTATAAATTTCAGTGAGTTGGAAAATAATTCAATGAGGTTTGTCAAATTTATAAAAAAACAAGTTTGAATCTAGGTACAAGAAAAATGAACAAAACAAAGAACCTCAAAACTGAACAGGACCTGAACCTCCAACTCTTAAACAACTACAACCTAACAAGGGTCAGGCTAACAACAATACTTTGCTGGTCATCACAGATTGAACAAACAGCAAGAGTATGTAATACAATTGTAGTGGTGAGAGACTAAGGAGGAATGAATAATATTAAAGAGGAAGCCTTATTAGCTGATTAGAAAATGCAGTGCTTTGAACATCAGCTTGCACCCATTTTATAGCACAAACTTGCAGCAGCGATCGCATCTTGACAGAGGAGGAGGAGGAGCGCATACACAGCTGCCATGAACGAGAATTAGGGGAGACGGCTGGCTAATTGATTTAGGTTTCCTTTTGTCTATTCAACATCACTGGTTTACCAAAGATATCATAGAAGAAAAAAAGACCAAAAAGCCCCTCTTCTTATTTCAACTTCACAGCTCAGCAATAAACCTCACAATAAAGATAAAAAAATAAAACCATCAGATATATTGAATTGGAAAGATATTATATATTATAAAAAGGTTGAATTGCATATCTTAGGGTGAAGGAAGTGGTTAGACATTTGGAATAGGTAAACTCCCAAATCACCCAATCACATAGCGTCATGTTAATTGTTTACCTAATGCTCAAAAACGTTGGCGGTAGTTTACCTAATGGGGTTTAGGTAAACTATTTTAAAAAAAATGTGTGATTGGTTGAGAAGGCATGGACCCCACCACACACCCTCTCTCTCTCCCCTTCCCTCCCTCTCTCCGATTCGGTGAACCTTCACCGAAAACACCCCCTAAATCGTTAAAATTGATCAGTAAAGTAAGATGGTAGTGGTCACCGATTCGGTAAACTTGTGTTTATCGCTGCCACTCCCTTCACCCTTATGTGGTGTTAAAAATATACGTATGCAAATGTCGTAACTATTTCTGAAAATCAGAATTTAATTATAACTTAATTAATGATTTATTCTAAATTGCTATTTTTTCCATAATAAAGTAGCCAATCCTCTTCAATACAAACACAGATTAGAAAACAAGGGTGAGGATCAAATAGAAAGTTTATTTTGGCTAGGAAGGATAGGAAGTAATAGGATTATGACATGTGGTAAAATTTAAAATAAAGAGAAAGAGTATTTTAGTCAATCGTATCCTTTCTTCTTCCTTCTTCTCCCCAATAACTTTAAAACCCACCATTTTCAAAACTCACCATCTTCAACCTTTTCTTCACTTACTATCTCAATAATCACTACATTATAGTGCGATTTTCGTCATCAATCAATGATTCAAACACCCGATCAACGTGTTCTTCAGCTTTTTTTGAAGAAAACCCAGTTTAATTTCATTCAAAATCTCGTTTTTCCCGTGATTTTGAAGATAATCACTCGATCCGTTCGATTTGATCGCTGATAAGTGTTTCTATCATTCAAATTTCGTCAATCGTTGAAGAAATCGGCTTTGATCCATGTAAGAAATTCTTTAATTTCATTTTTACGATCTGGGTTTTTGATTTAGTAATTGCGTTTTACGATCTTGGCGGGGGTCGGGGGGCAGCGCCCCTGGTAGCAGGGTCCAAGGGGCGGCAGCCCCTGGCGGGGTCCAAGGGGTGGGGTCCAAGGTCAGCTTGGGAATTTTTTTTTTCCGATTAAATTGCTTTAATAAAAATGCATGAGAAAATTTAATTTTCTGTAAATTTGCCTCTAGAAAACTGCATTCGTAGACAGTTTTTGATCTCCTACTTCCTGGTTCAGACAACTCACAGACAAAACTACTGTCCTGGTTTAATGCGTTTTAGAGAGAACACTTTCTTTGGTGTTTTTATGCCATTGCGTTTTAGAACTAAGACATTTTTATGTGTTTTCTGGCCATTGCGTTTTAGAAAAACACATTTTTGAAGTGTTTTTAGTCATTGCGTTTTAGAAAAACACATTTTTGAAGTGTTTTTAGTCATTGCGTTTTAGGTAAAACACATTTTTAGGTGTTTTCAGTCCATTGCGTTTTAGAGAGAACACTTTCTTTTGTTTTTTAGGCGATTGCGTTTTAGAAATGAGACATTTTTAAGTGTTTTCTGGCCATTGCGTTTTATAAATAAGACATTTCTTTGTGTTTTTGGTGCATTGCGTTTTAGGTAAAACACATTTTTATGTGTTTTCAGTCCATTGCGTTTTAGAAAACAGACATTTTAAGTGTTTTCTGGCCATTGCGTTTTAGAAATAAGACATTTGTTTGTGTTTTTGATGCATTGCGTTTTAGGTAAAACACATTTTTATGTGTTTTCAGTCCATTGCGTTTTAGAAAATACACTTTCTTTTGTGTTTTTAGGCTATTGCGTTTTAGAAATAAGACATTTCTTTATGTTTTCTGGCCATTGCGTTTTACAAATAAGACATTTCTTTGTGTTTTTTGTGCATTGCGTTTTAGAAAAATGTAATTTTTTAGGTTTTTTTTCCATTGCGTTTTACGCAACTGGGTTTTTTCCATTGCGTTTTACGCAACTGGGTTTTTGAAAAAATTTTTCGAAAATATAGCAATAGTATACTTGTTTTAAAGATAAAAAAACGCTCGTTTTTTTGGTGCAATTTTTTAAAAAAAAATAATGTCGTATGAAAGAGTTATTAACGTTTAAAAAATGGTGGGGAATTGGAGGAGAGAGAAACTATTGCCTTGGATTGACTAGAATGCCCCTAGACAAAACCCACACGCCTCATTTTTTTCCCTTCAATTTCACTAATTTAATCTTAGCCATTGGTTAAATAAATGGATGATCAAGATTACTTCCTAGGCTTCCTACCTAAATAAACTTCCTATTATATCCAAACACTAGAAAACAAATTATTTTACAATGAATTAAATATCTGCTACGATTTAAAGTAGAGTTTTTTATATTGTGAATAAAATTTCATTTTAGATTTAATATATGGTCTCCGAAGGCTAACCCCTAAATCAACACGTCCTGGACCATGACTCCATGATGAGGTCCTTCATGAATACGTTCAAAACGTCAAGCTCCGACTCAACATGTCTAGTATTTAGCTCCACATCATTGAAATATCTCAATGAATAGGCTCCAAATATCTGTCTGTGCAATCATAAGACGATTGGGCATGGGGAGGATAGTCTCCAAAGGACTACCCGCCACATAATCACGGGAGGAGGATAGTCTCTTTGGGGACTACCCAAGGGTGTGGGGACTAGCCAAGACTACCCCACCATTAATAATATATTAATATATATATATATAAAGTATAAGAGAGAAGTCAATGGGGGCCCACCAACTTTGCCCCGTCTTCACCGTCGGAATTCCGACGCCAAAGCCGAGCCGGGCCCCTTGGGGGCGGTGTTGGACGAGCCCAAAAGAGGGGGACGGGCGTTTAATGGTGCCCATACCGATTGGCCTAATCACAAAAAAAATGTGTGGTACAACCAAAAAGATAGCAAGTGGTTGACAAAAATAGTACGAACAACATTACCAAGGCCTAACACATAAAATCAATAGTAGGCCCGAAAAAAATATTATTTTCCGTTACACTCTTTTTAATATCTTAACGAAATAATGAATTTTAATAATCTTAACTATTAGTTATTGACCGGCAACGGTCTCAACTTTAAAAATAACTAGTGGTGGTCTCATATTTTCACATATTGTAAATTAATGGATCTTTGATAACAGAAAAGGAAAAGCGGATAAAAAGAAATTACGGTTCTGTTAATAAAGGTTCATTGGTTTATAATAGACAAAATTGCAGAAAACAACCTTTATGTATACCTCAAACTGTACTTTATACCTTTCACTATGAAATCCGCCAAAACCAACCTTTACGTTCATGTTTTGCTACAAGTTCAACCTTTAACACAAACTCTGTTAATATTCTTGGTTAAATCACCTCACATGCTTTGCATGTGAGGGTATTATTGTCATTTCAACCTTGTTTTTTTGTTTATTAATAAATTATATAATTACACATGACCCCACCATAAAACTCTTCTTGTTCATCTCTCCTAGCTCCCAACCAGAAAACCCAGATATATTAGATAATCATATTAATGTTGATATATTAGATCTGTGTCAAGATGAAATGACTAGTGTGCTCTGTTCATATCCAAAAACATGATACTGGGTTTTATCTTAAATGGGTCTTCTCCTAACTTCCATGTTTTAAATGATTGATTGTGAGAAAAACATTAATGTAGAGTTATGTAAGAAATCTGGGTTTACTTTGAGTGCATGATGTAGTGTTTTCATGGTGGGTACAACTGCCTATGCACAAGGTACAACCTGGTCAAGCATATTAGTGGTAGTGTTAGAATGATCCATGCTATGTTGCATAGGCAACGACAACAACCCCAGGGGCCTGTGGTTCAATGAGAGAGCTTTCTGCCTCTTAGGTCTCTAAAGGTTCTTCTAGTTGAAAATGATGATTCAGCCCGTCATGTTGTTAATGCTCTCCTCCGTAATTGCGGCTATGAAGGTTTATATAACTATTTAATTTAATTTCCCAATTGGTACATATAACATGTAAAATATTTCTTTTCATGTAAATTTACTCAAACTGTCAGTTTATCTAATTAACCCATCACATCTATATATATATAAGTGTTTTTGTCCCATAGTTACTCTACATGACTACAAAACTCATCCTTGTAGTTACTTAAGTTTTTCTGTTGTTTAACATTTTTCAGGGCAAAATAGACAAATACATTCAGATGCCTATACTAGTTATCCAAACAGTCTTAATGATTTTCAGTCGAGACTTCATATGCCTGCCTTTTTTAACATTCAGATCATCATATTTATGTCTTTAATACCCCCCCCCCCCCCCACACACACACACAGAGTCATTCACCACCATTTGACTTTTTCTGCAGTCAGATTTTCTTAAAAATTATGCTTATAATGTGAAACTAACAATTTTTTTAGTTATGTAAGAAATCTGGGTTTACTTTAAGTGCATGATGTAGTGTTTTCATGGTGGGTACAACTGCCTATGCGCAAGGTACAACCTGGTCAAGCATATTAGTGGTAGTGTTAGAATGATCCTTGATAAATGTTCATGGCTTTGTTGGTATGAATTAATGAGCTGGGTTTTCATCTCAATTGCTTGAAGATGAATTTTCATAAATTGTACAAGTAGTTATACATACGGTACAACTCGCATGAATGTTTTGTGATTTGACATTGTGTGTGAATGTTTTGTCTTATTCGTTAGATCCTAGGATGAGTGATGATTGAGTCATGTGTAATTATATAATTTATTAATAAACAAAAAAAACAAGGTTGAAATGACAATAATACCCTCACATGCAAAGCATGTGAGGTGATTTAACCAAGAATATTAACAGAGTTTGTGTTAAAGGTTGAACTTGTAGCAAAACATGAACGTAAAGGTTGGTTTTGGCGGATTTCATAGTGAAAGGTATAAAGTGCAGTTTGGGGTATACATAAAGGTTGTTTTCTGCAATTTTGTCTTTATAATATGTGAAAAAGTGGGACAACCACTAGTTATTTTTTAAGTTGGGATCATTGCCGGCCAACAGCTAATAGTTGGAATTATCTAAATTCTTTATTCTTATCTTAATCCATCCAAGAACTCAAAAAATTTACTTTGGAGGAATATTTATTTGTTTTCTACGTAAAAATTTAATAACCTTTTTTTATTACAGAATGTCCATGTCAAATGATCATAGATGGCTATATTTTACTAAACCTTATCTTCTACACCTAATCATTATTTCTTTCATCAAATTATATGTAAAGGGACAATTTTTTTATGCTTTTTATGTTTGATATAGATGTGGTAGGGACATGTAATGGTCACATAATATTCCTGAGCCTACAAATGCAGTTTGATCATCGGTTAAGTACACAAAAATAACTTGGCACCATCAACACAATCGATGAAGTTTGTGTTTTTTTATTTCTCAAAGACAACATCATTCCGAGCAACCCAAATAAACCATAAAGTAGCGTAGGTAATTGTGTTCCACATCTTCTTCTTTTCCTTTGGGTTGATGAAACACTGGTTAACCTTGATGGTAAACTAGCTGGATTGTTTCTTCTGTGGGTTCAATCTTCTTTCCAACACGCCAAGTGACTAAGGTCCTGCAAAACAGCAACACTGTTAGCTCGTTAAGAGGGGAATATGGGGGTTTCCCTCTTAACCGGGCTCCGGCGTGAGAATAAGTATTGCTCTGAGGAGGAAAACAGTGTGTGTGTGAGTGAGAGAGTGGAGAATGGAATAGAATAACCTGGAAGATGAAGGGTCCTATTTATAGCCGGAGGGTGAAGGAGGGAGGAGCAACCTAGCCAGCTGTTATCGGGCGCCAGCTGTCCGACCAGGGGGAATATCCTCTTGGTCTCCTCTGCCGTGTCCAGGATAGTGGTCCATGTGGCGCGCCGATATTTGTCCATGCTGGAGGAATGGTACTGCTGTTGTCGGTCTGCTCCCAGATTTGCTGCAGGTCTACATGGCGCTTGGTGACTGATGACACGTGTTGTCTTTTTTGTTGGAAGGAGCATCTTGGGTGCCACCTTGACGTCTTCCAGAAGCTTCTAGAAGCTTCTGGGTTTGCTTGCTGATGTAGGCACAATGTAGACGGGAAAAGTGGTGTGGTCCCTGCCATGTGGATGTCGGATTGGGACCATACCTCTTCAAGTCCCCCCAGTCCAGTGTGCCTTCTAGTTGAGTTGATCGACTAGGAGGGATTCTGGACTTATAAGGGTAGTGGCTGTTGTTTTATTGGTTTGTTGTTTGTCTCGCGCGGTTGAGCCAAGTGGACACATGGTGCATGACGTATACTGGTGACTTCAAAGTTGAGCCAAGTGGATGCATGGCGCATGGCGTATACTGGTGACTGCCAAGTTAAGTCAAGTGGACGCATGGCGCATGGCGTATACTGGTGATTGCAAAGTTGAGCCAAGTGGACGCATGGCGCATGGCGTATACCTGGTGACTGCAAAGTTGAGCCAAGTGGACGCATGGCGCATGGCGTGTTATGGTTCCTTCTAAAAGAAGTTTTCTTTCTTGGAATGAAGACAACTGATGTGACTTTCTGGTGTCCCTGTCTTATCGGAGATGAACAGGCGCTTTTTCAGATGTGTCAGTCGTTTTTTTTTCCACGTTGTCAGGTGTGCACCGCCTACTTTTCCGAAAAAAGAGGTGATGGTTTCTCTCCCTTATGACGTGTCTTTTCCCTGTTGGTTGCCCACCTGTCTTCCTGACGGCCCACTACCCATCGCATTTAATGCGATGGGTATAAATAGATGGCGGTTCCTTCATTTTCATACACTTTTGAAATTTGAATTTCATTTTCCTCTCATCTTTTCCTCTATCCACCTTCCTTTATCACCGGTTTTACTCTAATTTTTCCTTTCATCTTCCGACATCATGTCTACTGGAGCCAATCCTTCGACTAAGAAGAGAAGGTATAAACCTAGGAATCCTCCCGGTCCTGATCGTGCTGAGATTAATCGGAAAGAAGAGGAGTTTCAGAAT
This sequence comes from Helianthus tuberosus, assembly GCA_030545235.1. NCBI lineage: Eukaryota > Viridiplantae > Streptophyta > Magnoliopsida > Asterales > Asteraceae > Helianthus > Helianthus tuberosus. The sequence continues at coordinate 29,195,436 of CM060446.1, read as the reverse complement.
CTGGTTAGAGAGATGGGTTTTCGTCCCGAGTGGGATGCTCAGTTTCCGATCCCCAATTCCACTGCTTTGGACGCCCCTCCTGGTTATATAGTGTTGTATGCGGCCTTCTTCCGGGAGGGTAACTTCCGCCTCCCTATGACGAAGTTTACTACTAAGGTTTTGACAAATTATGGGCTGCATATTTCTCAAATCAACGCTTTGGGGCTTGCTCGTCTTACACATTTCGAATTTATATGCAAGGCCAACCGCATTGAGCCAACCTTTGAGATGTTTAACGTGTTTTACAACGTCAGTTACACCGGTGGTTTCTACTCTTTTAACCAACGACCTAGTGGCGTTAGTCCTTGCAGTTCCCACCCGCCGAAAAGTCTGAATGATTGGAAGCAGAAGTTTTTCTATATCCGTCGTGGGGTTATTCCGGTCGATATGCATTATCGGGCAGAGGGTGAAGGGATTCCCAGGATAGATGTTTCTATAAATTTTGCTGACCAAGAGTGGTATGAAACGCTGACGCGGAAAGCCACTTCTATTTCCCAGCTTGAGGAGAGGGCGCTGGTGGGGGCTGGTATGAGTATGCTGTGGGTCCCGAAGAACCCTATGGGTATCCCTGTTTATGGCTATAAGGGGAAAGGTATTAGTTTTTCCCATTTTTGTTTATGCTTCTCATTGACTTCGTTATGCTCCTCCTCATGTTCTTGTATTTTTGCAGTTGGGTATAGTTTGTGGAACGTCCTTGACCCGAAGGCTGCTGGTGCCATGGTCGAAGCGATACTACCTGAGGGGAAACCCGTGTGGTTGGATCAGATCCGTGACCGTTTCTTGCATCCTACCAGCGATAGCTTTACTGCTTATGCCAATACTATCTTAGGTGAAGATGATGGTGATGAGCTTGGTGATACTATTGACCCTACTCAAGAGTAAGTTATTGTCCTCTAGAGTGAGGGTTCTGATAGACCACGTGAAGGTCTAATTTCTCGTTCCCCGCGTGCAGGTCCGGCACAAGGGGCTGTGAACGAACCTATGAATGAGTCTGTTGATGTTGATGCTGATACTCTGGTGGAAACTGCTGAGCAGTTAGAAACCAGGAAGAAAAAGAAGTTGGATAAATCTGAGAAGAAGGAAAAGAAGAAGGTTGAAGAAAAAGTTGCTGAAGCCCCACGTAAGCAACCTTCTACCCTTCCTTTCCTGGATTATGTTGTCGTTTCTGATACGCTATCTGGTTTAGGCGCAGGGGGTAAGCGTACTTAGCGTGACCCTGAGGACGATGAGACTTTGACGGAAATCATTAAAAAGAGAAAAACCCTTGAAGAGAAGAAGAAAGAGCTTGATGACCAAGCTGCTGCTGCTCTTGCTGCTAAGAAGTCTAAACTTTAAAAGGAAACTCCTCCTGCACCCTCAGAGTCAGAGGTTGACTTGGGTGTTTTTAGTGCAAAGCGTGGTAATCTTCTGGAGAAGATATATCTTGCTTCTGCTCCTCAAGGTAAAGAGGATGTGCTTTTCGTTTGTTATTTTTGTTCGTCATTTGTTATTTCGCTTTCTTGACTGTCTCAGTTGCTTCATAGGAGGTGTTAAGTCGGGCAAAACTCCTCGCAAGGTTGATATTTCGAAGATTACACATCCTACATCCCCACCTTCGAGGACGTTTGATTTGTCTCCTCCGTGTGTTGATGGGGGGAAAAAGAAAGAAGATGGGGTGGATGTTGAACAGGTTGAGGAGGTTGGTGGCAATGCTGGTGGTGCGGGTGATGTTGGTGCTGGCGATGCGGGTGATGTTGGTGCTGGTGGTGGGGGTGACACTGTTTTAGAGGAGTGTAGTGAGACCACTCCCCATCATACCATCTACACCAAAGTCGTTCGGGATTCAGGCCGGGAAGGTGCTTCTGGGACCCACCATGACCCTGAATATGAACATGTACAGGGTGGGTCCTAGGATACTCACAACCCTGCATGTGCTGATCTTCCGCACGCCCCCTGGTGAAACCTGACCCAAGGTTCATGGATGTCTGATCTCGCTAATTGTCGAGAGTTCTTTTCTCTTTCCCTCCCCCCTGGTGAGAGATTATTTCAAAAAAGACGTAACCGGTTGGATCTCTTGGATGATCATATCCATTCTGGGGTTAACTTTTTCGCCACTTCCCAAGAGATCGCCCGGGAATGGCAGCTGATGGGGGAGGATACTCTGGAGTTTGAAAACACGAAGAAGGCGTTTGCTGAAGAAAGAGAGAAGTTTAATGCGGAAAAGAAGGGCTTGGCGTGGAGGGTTTCCGATGCAGAAGAAAAGCTTGCCAAGCAAAAACAGCTCAATGCTGACAAACAAAAGGATTGGGAAACTGCGTGTGAACGGACAAACAAGGAGCTGCAAGCTCAGCATGATGCCATTGTGAGGCTATCAGGGGAGAAGAAGAAAATTAGTGATGAGGCTGAGCAAGAGCGTGCTGCATCCCATAAAAGGGAACAGGAATATATACAGTGCATCGCTAAGTTGGAGAAATTTGCTGAGGAGAAAGTTGCCGAGGTCAAAGCCTCCGAAATCTTGGTTGAAGAAACTATTGCTGACTGCCGGTGGCTGCTTGCTCGGGTTGTGCCTCTGGTAATTCTCGTTATGTTTGTTTTTTTTTTTGTTAGTCGTTGTCGCTTCCCTCATAGATGTATTGTTTTTTGCAGGTTGCTGAGTGTATCGCGGGATCCGAAGAGTTAGCCAAGTATATTTACGATCTTGGTGAAGCTGCGCGTGCTCTTGGTTGTAAGGAAGGTTATGGTGAGGGAAGGGCAGCTGCTGATGCAAAGGAGCCGTTGAAGAACTTTGAATTGTATAAGACTGGCTGTGTTGCTCTCTATGCTGAGAAGCGGCAGGAATTCGAGTCTCTTGAATTTGCCATTGTCAAAGCTGCTGGGAAGTTATCCCGGAAGCCAAACGGGATCGCATTGTTGAAAAGGGCACTTGGTGAGGAAGATCGTGAAGCTGGGGGTGCTGGTGCTAGCCACCAGGAGTGAAGGTTTCCGGCCTGTGTGTCGCGTATGGGCTTGATAGCCTTGTAATCAGGTGACAATTTATCTAAACAATTAACCCTGTGGTTTGTAAACATTCTTACTTTCTGTTGCCATGTCTGTTAGTACTTTGGTATGTTTGGTATACTTTATGCTAGCTGTGGTTTTTGCTTCTTATTTGTTATGAATTTTGCTATCGTTACAATATGTGCATGTGTAATTACTTTGATTAGGTATCACGAATGAATGATGGCGCTGACAGGTTATGCTGTGTTAGTTATCCTAGCGTTACACATTGTTGTGTGATGCTTTGGGGAAACTTTACAACATTTGTTCTGTCGTTTTAGGCGCATAGCTTGATTCGTGTGTACGAAGTGATTGTTTTACAGGTTATTGTGTTGACCCAGCTGTGCTCAGCTTTGGGGGCCTTACAATGTTTGTTTACCATGTTTTCGATGCTTTCGTGTTTATGTGGGCACGAAGTATTATTTGGCGTGTTTAGGCTTTGGTTGTGTTTCTGACCCGGCTGTGCACTTAGTTGTGACAAGCCTTGGAGGTCTACAACGTTTCATATTGTTGAGCCATTGATGTTTTCGTGTATGCCCGAAGTAATATATGCAGTTGTAACAAAAATTCGCATGAGATAACATGGCCAACACTTCTTGTATTAGGAATAAATGTTTTGGCGCGTGGCCATTACAAGTACGGATAAAAACTGCGACTGTCTACATGTAACATTTTCTCAATTGCTGGGCATTCCAGGTTCTTGGGACCTCTTTGTTCTCAAGTGTGCGTAGCTTGTACGCTCCCTTGCCGAGTACTTCGTCCACGACGTAAGGCCCCTCCTACTTGGGAGCTAATTTTCCCGGTTTCTCGGCGTTGGACGCCTCATTGTCCCTTAGGACGTAATCTCCGGGGTTAAAGGTGCAAATTCGGACCTTACTGTTATAGTATTTCTCCAATTTGGTCTTATATTTCGCCTCATTAATTGCTGCCATTTCTCTCCTTTCTTCCAGAAGGTCTAGATCCAACCTTCTTTCTTCTTCATTGTTGATCATGTCCATGGAGAGCATTCTTGGAGATTGTAACATCTGTGAAAATGAATTCCCGAAATCCGACCCGTTTTGAAATCCGGATCCTAACCTTTGAAACCTCAAAAATTTTCGCGGATTAAATTACCGTTGAAAGATTTTTTTTACTTTATAATTATCTATAACGTTATTGATATATCTAGTTAATTAATTTAATTAATCTTTTGCAATATAAACTAGTTAGATTTAAGGTTAGGTTGTAGTAATCTAAGTTTTAACTTAGTTAACACTGTTAGTGTAGTTAAGGGGGCACATTGTAAATTTTGGAAATTTAAAAATCTTAATAATCTTATACACACTTGGGGCGCTAAAATAGAGTTTGAAAACAACATTGCCGCCCATATTTATGAGCGACAAACAAGCATCATTGACTGTTCGGGATTTAAACTCTCGGTCCGCGTTCCATCTTTAAACCAAATCATGCATCTAGACTAAAACCCGTTCGCGTTCCACGCGTTTTATTTAAAGCGTGAAGACACATGTCCGAGGCCGGACATGATCCATGGGACGAGCCGGACTCTACCCGAACGGACATCTAAAATATGTCCGTCCCTTGTCAAGTACCTCCGGAGACGAACCTCCATTTAAGTGCGTCTGGACGGATGACGTCATCTCAGTTGACTACTATAAATACTCCTTCAAGTACAAAGCCAAGTACGATTTTCTGAACCTTCGTCCTTATTTTCTCTCTCTACTTTCTCTCTCTACCAATACTTATCCTCACGCCGGAGGGTGGTCGCAGAGGGGCCCTCCCATCTCTGCGACGAGCCTAACGGTTTTCTGTTTTGCAGGACTATTCTCCAAGCTCTATAACAAGACCCAAATCCTCGATTACAGGCTCCGGCCTTAATCTGATTCTTTGGTTCTTCAATTGGCGCCATCCGATCTAAAAGCTCTTAGTCCTTCACTTTGTTGAATTTCTTGAGCAAAGAACTGACAAATGGCGGCCTCAGGTTCTATGAATCTGGGATCCATAGCTGTTAGCACGCAAACAGCAGCACCAGCAAGTGTTGTTTCCGCTATTTCAGCTCCTTTGAGCTCCGGCCCGGGAACAACCTTGCCTTTTATTCTACTTCCTACTTCGCAAACATCAGAATTTGATGAGGAGTTTCTCTCCAAAAATGCAAGCCTTCTACGAAGATTGAAAGCACAACAGGCTAGAGATGAACAGATCCTTGGTTTACGAACCAGGCTCTTTTATGATGAAACTCCGGTAAGGACTACGGGTCCTATGATATTCACCTCTCCTACTTTCTCCACAGTTGTTACCTCAGAAACTTATGGTGGATATGTGCAGGGTTCCTCCGGACCATCTCCAGCAATGGCAGTACAAGGGGGAACACAAATGGAAGTGATCAATGACCCGGAACTCACAAAGCCATACCATCCGGTTTCCATGACTGCTAAGTCCAAGTTCAGCACCCGCATCATGCATGCTAAGCTCCCTTCGAAACTCAAAATGCCAACTACAGTAAAGAAGTATGATGGTACAACTGATCCGGATGATCATATGTTCGATTTCGACGGAGCTGCACGAGTAGAACAATGGCCGATGCCGGCGTGGGGTTTCATGTTCGCACAAACCCTAACCGGGGCTGCTCGGGTGTGGTTTGATGCGCTGAACGAAGGAGAGATCAACGATTTTGAAGAGTTCCGAAGATTATTTCTCCAGAATTTTAGCCAACAACGACACTACTCCAAAGAAATCACCGAAGTTCATAATATCCGGAGAAAAGATGGTGAATCTCTGGATAGTTTCATCGACCGGTTCAACCGGGAAAGCATGCAGATTAGTGGGGTAGTTGATCAGTTAAGGATTTCCGGTTTCTGTCATGGTGTCCGGAACAACCAGTTGGTTGAAAAGCTGCACGAAAATCTTCCAAAGACGATGGAAGTACTCATGGAGCGAGCCAGAGCTTTCGCTCGAGGAAAAAACGCATGTAATCCAGCTCCAGAGTCAGATCACAAGATGTCCTCTTGGAAGAAAAATGGTGGTTCGGTGTTCGAAAAAGCTCCATCCGGAAATAGGGGACGACCGCACCCCTATAGCAGGAGTGATAGACCCTCGCGAGGAAGAAGCTCCGGATCAAGGTTCTACAATCTGTCGGACCTCTCCAAAACTCCCAGTGAAATTCTCAGCGCAGAAGGGACAAGCTTCCCTGCCCCGCCAAAGCTTCGAAACCCAGGTGATAAGAACTCCAAAAAATATTGTGAATATCATCATGCACGAGGTCACAATACAGATGATTGCTGGTCGCTAAAGCAAGAAATAGAGAAAGCAGTGCGGTCGGGTAAGCTATCACATCTGGTGAAAGAAGTAAAAGAGGGTAAACCCTCAGGAAATTCGGGGGATAATCCGAACAATCAACCGGAAATTTGCATGATCAGGAAGATCGGTAACCAAGGCATCAAGCGATCCAGTCACCACTTGGCCGCTTGGATGCAGCAACCGATCGCTTTCCCCCCAATTACCCCCGGAGAAGTAAAAGATGGACCTATCATAGTGTCTGCAATCATAGCAGGTCACAAGGTCCGAAGGGTTTATGTCGACAGCGGAAGTGCCACCGAAATCATGTATCAACAGTGTTTCCAGCAGTTAGCTCCGCAGACCAAGGCAAAATTGATACAAGTTTCAATGCCATTGGTAAGTTTTTCCGGAGAGGTAGTGCAGCCTATAGGGCAAATCACTTTGCCAACAACATTGGGCGAAGGAAGTCTAGTCCGAACCGTCAACCTGACGTATCTGGTGGTGGAAGCAAGGTCCGTTCACAATGTCATACTAGGAAGACCTGGTATGTGCGCCTTCGGTATTATCAGTTCTACCATCCATGGATCGTTAAAATTCCCCACCGAGGCAAGAGTAGCAACCTTACATTCTGAATCTACAATCTGTGTGGCCGAGGTAAGACAAAGTAGCAGTAACGTCAAACCTCCGAATCTCCTTGCAGAAGAATGGGCCATACACCCGCACTTTCCGGAGCAAAAAATTGCAGTTGGGGCCCAGCTCCGCGAGCGTACCAAGAAGCGGTTGTGGAAGCTTCTGTCCAGTTCACTCGATGTATTTGCGTGGCAAACCTCGGACATGGTCGGAGTCCCTCGGTGTTTGGCTGAGCACAAGTTAAAAGTTTCACATTCGGTAAAACCAGTCGCTCAAAGAAAAAGAAACATGGCTCCAGCTCGTAACAAAGCTATCTCCGAGGACGTACGAAAACTATTAAGCGCTGGTATTATCAGGGAGGTGCGGTACCAAACATGGGTCTCCAATCCGGTGATGGTGACGAAGAAAGACAAGTCCTGGAGAATGTGCGTCGATTTCTCCGATTTAAACAACGCTTGTCCGAAGGATTGCTACCCTCTACCAGAGATTGATTTAAAAATCGATTCTCTTTCCAGCTTCCGTCTTAAATGCTTCCTGGACGCATACAAAGGTTACCACCAAATTCAGATGGCATTAGAAGATGAAGATAAAACCGCGTTTGTGACAAACGAGGGACTCTTCTTTTATACCAAAATGCCATTCGGATTAAAGAACGCCGGAGCTACGTACCAGAGATTGATGGATAAAGCATTCAAAGACCAGATCGGAAGAAACCTAGAGATCTACGTGGACGATCTGGTCATCAAAAGCCAAGCTGAAGACAACATGATCGATGACATACTCGAAACCTTCACCAGGCTTCGGAGTATCAACCTCAAGCTTAATCCCAAAAAATGCTCTTTTGGTTTAGAAGAAGGAAAGTTCCTCGGCGTGTGGATAACTCAATCAGGAATCCAGGCACATCCGGACAAAATCAAGGCCGTGGTCTCCATGCAGCCTCCTAAAACGGTCAAGGAAATTCAGTCTTTAAATGGCAAACTGGTAGCTCTCCATCGCTTTGTCTCAAAAGCGGCTGATCGCACTATTCCTTTCATGAATGTATTGAAAAAACGAACAGGAAAGGGTCAGATAGAATGGACGCCGGAGGCCGATTCAGCGTTCCAAGAATTGAAAGTTTGTCTCGGATCATTGCCCACTCTGACCGCTCCAATCACCGGAGAAACCATAACTGTTTACCTCTCCGCTTCACATTTCGCTATAAGTGCAGTACTCGTGGTTCACCGAAATCAAGCGCAGATACCGGTTTACTATGTTAGCCGCATCTTGAAAGATTACGAAACTCGGTACCCGATGATTGAGAAATTGGCACTTGCTTTGGTACATGCCTCTAGACGACTCCGAAGGTACTTTCAAGCTTTCAATATAGAGGTGCAGACTGATCTCCAGATCCAACAAATTCTCAGAAAGCCGGAAGTCTCAGGGCGTCTCACTAAATGGGCAATTGAGCTCAGTGCTTTCGATATCACCTACCGAACCAGAGGTTTGGTAAAGGGTCAAGCTGTGGCAGATTTCCTTACGGAAGTACCAATTGGAGAAAGCACCAAGGCAAAGACAATCCTCCCAAGAGTATGGAATTTATACACGGACGGAGCGTCTAGCAAAGAAGGGTCTGGTGCCGGCTTAATTCTAATAGACCCGGAAGGAATAGAGTACACTTATGCTCTGCGTTTTGAGTTCGAAACCTCAAACAATGAAGCAGAATATGAGGCTCTCCTCGCAGGACTCCAAACCGCAGCTAAAGCCGGTGCAACCTCCGTACTCGCGCATGTTGATTCATTATTAGTGGCCAATCAAGTCAGCGAAGAGTATGAGACACGAGAAGATAACATGGTCCGATATCTCCAACAAGTTAACAGTTTAATCTCCTCCTTCGACTCTTGTAAGATAGTGCACATACCGCGCAGTAAGAACAAAAAGGCCGATGCCTTAAGCAAGCTTGCATCCGTCGCGTTCTGTCAGTTATCCAAAGAAGTCTTAGTCGAAACCTTGCAAGCTCCGGCCATCCAGCAGACGGAGTCGGTCATGTCAGTCTCCGTGCTGGAAAAATCCTGGATGACTCCAATTGTGGATTACTTGAAAGAAGGGACGCTCCCAGAAGACAAGGCTCAGGCCCGAAAGCTAAAGGTAAAAGCGTTGCAGTATCAGATTCACGATGGGCAACTTTACCGAAAGACCTTTTTAGGTCCGCTCTTAAAATGCTTAACATCGGAGGAAGCCAGCTATGTCAGAAGAGAAATCCACTGGGGAATATGTGGCATCCACTCCGGACCAAGGATGGTCATAGCTAAAGTTATGAATGCCGGATACTTTTGGCCGGGTATGCATCAAAGCGCGGTTAATGAGTTACAATCATGTGAAGACTGCCAGCGGCACGCTCCCATTAGTCACCGGGCCAAGAACAACCTCGTTCCTGTAACTTCGGCATGGCCGTTTCAGAAATGGGGGATTGACATTGTGGGTCCTTTCCCTATTTCCACCGGAGGGGTAAGGTTCCTGTTGGTTGCTATCGACTATTTTACAAAATGGATCAAAGCCAAACCCCTCTGGACCATCACAGGAGATCAAGTTCTGAGGTTTGTTTGGGAAAACATAGTGTGCAGATACGGAATGCCGCTCTGCATAGTCAGCGATAATGGGAAGCAGTTTGCAGAAAAACCATTCAAGACATGGTGCGAAAGGATGCACATTGAACAAAATTTCGCTTCGGTAGCCCATCCCCAAGCCAACGGGCAAGTTGAAAGAGCCAACCGCAGTATTGTGGAAGGCATCAAAAAACGCTTGGGGAGGGAAGGCGTTTCATGGGCAGATGAACTCCCGCATGTCCTGTGGGCTCACCGGACGATGCCGAAGACAAGCAATAGGGAAACCCCCTTCAGCTTGACATACGGTACCGAAGCGGTTATTCCCGCTGAAGTAGGGATACCTACCCCCCGCATGCAGCTAAGTCAAGAAGAAAATGAACATGAACTCCGCCTGAACCTCGACTTGGTCGAAGAACGAAGAGAACTTGCGGCCATCCGAGAAACAAAATACAAAAAAGAGTTGGAAAAACACTACAACTCTAAAGTAAAGGAGGTCAGATTTAAGATCGGAGACTATGTCATGCGGAGCAATGAAGCAAGTCTGGCTGAAGGCACCGGAAAAATGTCTCCAAAGTGGGAAGGTCCGTATCAAGTTGACACTGCAAGAAAGAACGGAGCTTATACGCTCAAGAAGATGGACGGGACCCTCGTCCCTCGAACTTGGAACGGAGCGCATCTCAAAAGAGGTTTCCTTTAAAAAATTTTCATGTTATTTCAAAAATAAGTGTGTAATACGAAGGTTACGATCTTCGTCATCTTTAATACTCCTTGTAATGCGGATGGTTTTGCCCGCACCAAACAATGTTATTAATTCCAAGAACTACGGAGGGTTTTGCCCGTAGATTACTTTATATGTTTTTACTGTGTTAACCGGAGAAATATAACTCCGAATAAGAAAGTAGAAAGAAACTTTTTTATCATTAATAAAGTTGCAACACAAGTATTTTTGGCCGAACTAGGGACACTAACCCTAAAAGGTAAAGACGAACCGGTTCCGTTCGTGCTTTCCCTTCACTCTGAAATTATCCTAATAAAATAAAACAAATCGGATCCGTGCTCTAAAATGAACGTTCTAGGAAAAAGAAAATGTAAAACACAAAACATGGACGCATGCATAAACAAGTGGTTACATCAACAATTTACCGGACTTATATTAACCGGAAATCACAAAACCATTTACAAAGGATAATTGTCTAACATAAGTAAAAACATCATTACATTCATCCACCAGGGTGCATGCCCCAAACAACCGGACATGTCCACCCCCTAAAAACAGTTAGAGAAATTAAAAATTCCTAAGGTGCATACCCCAAGGAGCCGGGCATGTCCACCTTTACTCCTTCGGAGAATCGTTACTTGCAAAATATAGAGCTTTCTTAATATCAGAAAGAGGCGCATCAACAAGCTTCGGAAGATCTTCTATCACCGGGAACTTAAGAGTATCAAAGCAGGCAATTGCTGTATTAAGCTCCTCCGTAGCATGACGATTCAATATTGGAACCTCTTTATAAGGGGTCTTCTTCTGCAACGCATGTACATAACCGGCATGCAGACCGGAGTTGATGCCCACTGCACTCATTGCATTATTAACTCCGGCCACTGCGAGAGTCATTTCCGGGCCCTTGTGGATGTTCTTTGCCAAAAGCTTGGCCCCCGCGTAAGCATCCAGACCTTCGTTGCTTGAAGCTCATCCACTTTAGCCCTCAGAGAAGCATTCTCCGCCTCGATATTTTCTTCACGACCTTTCATCTCCTCAATACGGTCTTTTAAAGCGGCTTCCCCTGATTTTAGCGCATCCCGTTCTGGAAAATGTGTTAGAAAAATAGGAGAAATAAGAGGTAACTAAACAAGAAAAAGGACGTACCGGCCATCATGCTCTCATAAGCAAGACGAGCATTGTTGAGAGACTCCTCCATCTTCGCCAGAACTACCTTATGCTCTTCATCCTTCTGCTTCATCGATTCGGAAAATGCTTTGAATTCCGAAGATATTTGATCTCTGTCTTCCGCAGCAGCAGCAGCAGTCGCTTGGGACGATTGATTTTGAGCAATCAAAGATTTAATCTTCTCTTGCCGAGTTTGAAGATCTTGGGTCAGCTGAGCTATTTTCTTCTCCGCCTCCGGACTCCTCTGAACTTTGCGCTTCAAAGAGCGAGCCTCCTTCTCCAGATTCTCCCGTACCAATTCCGCTTCTACCCACCGACGGTAGAGCTCCATCACAAAGATGTTTGATTGGGCTTGGTTAGTCAAAACCGCAGCCCCTAGATCTGGGTTCTTCATCTTCCGACTCCTGGCATGGTCTATCGGAGTGTTTATGTTGAAAAGCATAGTCCTGGCAATCAAAGTATCCATCACCGAGTCTTTGTTCCGGATGTCCCAATCAGGAATAAATTTATCTTCAGCAGTAGCTGGATCAATCTCCATATCATCCGAAAACAAATCTGCATATCGAAAAAGGACATCAACTCAGGTCCGAACCAAGATGAGGGAAGCGAAGACACTTGATCTTCCTCATCGTCCATAAAACAGTCCGAACCCAAGGATGAGCCCAAATGCGTACCTGAAAAAGTCACCACCTTCGGCTCACTATGAGGTTTTCCCTTATCCGTACCCACCGATCTCTCTACCTCCATACTCTCCACCTCGCTATCAGGAACAAAGCCACCTGAATAAGCAGGAGTTGGTTCAGAACGAGCCAAAGCAGCCTCCTCCCTTGAAAACTTACCTCCGGTAAGGTGTTCGTCCAGCTCATCCATAACGTTACCACTAGAATAAAAATCTTTCTTACCTTTCTTAGACTTCGGCAAAGGAAGAGGATCGGAAGAGCGAATGCTAAGCGTTTCAGTTTTCCTCTTACGAGAACGGATTTTCAGATCCACGTCTGGCATAACGCCTTTGCTCTTCAAGGAAGCCGAAGAAGGATGGAAATGAAGGGCCTCATCAATACTACGAACCTCCGGGTCGCTATCCACTTCATCTAAAATTGACTTATCTCCCACGCGGGATCCGGAAGAACCAGCAGTACCTTTCACAAACGTTGGAACGGAGGAGGTAGCCAGGGCAACGGCTTGTTCCGGTACATTCTCAGGAATGGAAGAAGCAACTTTCGTAACAGGCTGGTCGGAAACATTGGGAGGAATCACCGGTCGGATCACCTGAGCCGAGGATGCCACTTGTTTCATTAAAGGAATCTCGCCTTCATCCTGATCCTCCAAATCAAAATTGAAAACATTAAAGTTCGGAACCTTTAGAGCATCCCTCAAAGACATGATTTCTCCTGCATTTTCCAAAAAGAACAAGATTAGCAATAACGAAAGAAAAAACGCCGAAGGGGAAAAAGGGGCCGGAACTTACGATCACTCTTTCTGCGAATAACCGGCCAGTCCCTGTCCCCTTGGCTCCACCGAAAACAAACTCGACCTAGTAAAAGAAAATGCTCGTGAAGAGGACGGATTGGGGACTTGTCCTCAATTAGTACACGGAACAGCTCTTCGTCAAAGACGAAGTTCTCTCCCAGTTCAAAGGACATTGATTGATCCTTAACTCGCCATCTCATATCCTCCGGAAGGCAACGATCGTCCAGCCAGAAAAAATTGTCTTTCCAATTTTTTAGACTGGATCGTTCGGCAGAGGAGGGGGAAGGTACGCCCTTCCGATGGGCAAAAGTATACCAATCCCCGGCCGTGGCAAACTCGTAAAAATACCGGAAGACACTCAAATCCGGTCTACGGTTGTGAGCCCTACAGGATAGCTCAAAATGATTTACACGACTCAGGCCGAACGGATTTACTTGACTAATATGGACTCGGAAAAATTGGAGCACCCTTATCAAAAATTTGGAAAATGGAATCCGATAGTTTGCAAAATTGCAAACACGGGTATAAAGAGGGAACTTCCCTTGACGAAAAGGACGAATGGTTTCGTCCTTCGAGGGAAGAACCGGATGCAGATCCAGGGGAATATTATATTCACTAACAAACTTATCTAATTGCCGCTGAGTCAGCACACTCACACTCTCCGACCTGTTATCTTTACCAGGAGCCATATTAACAGAAAAACAAGGTAAAGAAACGCACCTTTTTTCTGATGAGGAAGAAGAAGATCAAAAAGTAAAGAGGATAACAGTGAGAGGAGAAAAACGAGAGGAAGAAAAGTGAAAATGGAAAAAGTAAAAAGTGAATATATAGAAATTTTGAGTCGGTTAGGGACAGTCAAATCAAACCGTCACTTCCCACGAATTCCAACGCAAGGAACTACTACCGTCACGGGTGGGTGACTGACGGACAAATCGCATAAATCACCCACACCACATCATCACCACTCAAAACATGCCACGCCATTCACTCAGACCACTCCAACAGCGACACGTCATCTGAATAAGACAAATATTTAAAGCAACAGTTTGCTAAGTCTCTACTGAGACTTAACAAACTGGGGGACTTGAAGACACATGTCCGAGGCCGGACATGATCCATGGGACGAGCCGGACTCTACCCGAACGGACATCTAAAATATGTCCGTCCCTTGTCAAGTACCTCCGGAGACGAACCTCCATTTAAGTGTGTCTGGACGGATGACGTTATCTCAGTTGACTACTATAAATACTCCTTCAAGTACAAAGCCAAGTACGATTTTCTGAACCTTCGTCCTTATTTTCTCTCTCTACTTTCTCTCTCTACCAATACTTATCCTCACACCGGAGGGTGGTCGCAGAGGGGCCCTCCCATCTCTGCGACGAGCCTAACGGTTTTCTGTTTTGCAGGACTGTTCTCCAAGCTCTATAACAAGACCCAAATCCTCGATTACAGGCTCCGGCCTTAATCTGATTCTTTGGTTCTTCAAAGCGTGAACCTCATAAACGACAAACATACGACAACCTTAAACCACTCCCTCACTCTCTCTGTTTCGTACCTGCCGGAGCTCGAAGTCGACGGAGTCATCTCGGAGTTCGGAGCATTCGCCGAAGTTTACAACGGAACGTGACTCGCCTTGTTCGGTATACCCTCTGTCTATCTTTTTTTTTTTCTTTTTTTTTTTGCTTTGTTTCTGTCTCTAGTAACGGCACCCATGATTAACACGAACCTGTTTCGTTATCACCTGCGACCACCGGAGAAACCCGCAAGACGCCGCAACCATCGGAGACGAAGTTGTCGCCAGGACTCGCACCGTAGCCGGAGGCTCATTCGCTTTGTTCTCGGTATATTTTATCTTTCAATCGATCCATTTTCTTTCCTGTTTATAACCTTAGAAAACTATATCTTCTTTGGATATTATGAACATTCAATTAAAGTACAAGACTATACATTACATTTTGCATAGTTTATTTTTAAATCAAAGAAGGTGTCGTGGACTTTTTCGGTATACGTTTCTTTTATCTATTGTTTTCATATTGTTAAAACTAGAGTAAAATGCAATTTGCGTCCCTGTGGTATGTCCCAAACATCAGGTTGAGCCCTTAAAAACAATTTTTTGCATTCTGAGTCCCTGTGGTATTCATTTCATAACACTATGAGTCCTTCTGTCAAGATTCCGTCTGTTTGACCGTTTGACTATTGCTAAATGTCCAATATACCCTTAATGACCTTATACATATAATCCCTTACCTGTAGTTGTCAAACTGATTCATAAGAACCCTAACCCCAATTCCCAAATTGATCGATCCAGTGTTAAACGATTGTGAAGATGTCTCAAAAATCAGCTTCAAGCTCCAACAAGAAATCAGCTGGCGGGGAAGCTTCTCAATTCATGTGTTCTTGTGGTGCACCAACTTGGTACAAGGTATCAAAGACGGAAGCTAACCCAAATCGACGTTTCTTATGCTGTGTAAGTTAAAATTCTATAAGAAAGATTGAAGTTAATTATATTGCAACATTTCCTGATTGATGTGTTTTTACAGAAGAAAGATTGTGGATTTATAAGGTGGGCTGATACACCTTCATCTCCACCTTCAAATTCATGCTCTGCTTGTGAGAAGGTAATACCCTCATTGTTAAGGAGCATGGAAAAGAAAGATGATTTGGCAATGAAGAAAGCTAACGAAGTGATGTTTTTGAAAATGTGTTTATTGTTTAGTTGGTTAATGATTGTGGTTGTTTATGTGTATTTTTAGTTAGTTTATTGTAAGACTCTGTTAATGTAATGAATGAACATTGAACAAGTTTTGGTTAGTATCACTTTAATGCTGTGAATGTTGCCGTTGATGTGTAGAATGACGAATTGGTTGAGGAAGTGGCTGACAATGAGGAGGACTTTGTTCCGTCTGTGCTGAAGGAGGAGTGGTTTGATGACTATGATGCGGTGATAGAAGTCTTGGAAGCAGAGTATGAAGCGTCTCTTCCAGATCCAGCAGCGGACTACGACTCAGAAGAGTTGGAAAGGGATAGGTGGGAATGTGCAGTTCAACCAACGGAGGATGATTGGTACCATGATCCCTACCCGGGGGAGCATTCTTCTGACTCCGAATGGTCAAATGATGATGCACATTGGAAGTAGATTGTTAGGATGCACATTGGAAGTAGATTGTTAGGTTTTTAAATGTTTGTATTGGATGAGACATCTAATGTGTTTGATACGTTTAATGAAATTTAGTTGTGGTTGACACTCAATGTGTATGCTACATAAACTGCATAAACTGAATTTGAACTGCATTACAGACACTCAAGATCAGCATACTAGACTGCATAACATAAAGTGTATTACAAACTGCATACAAACTGCATACTAGACTGCATAACATAAAGTGCATTACAAACTGCATACAAACTGCATACTAGACTGCATAACATAAAGTGCATTACAAACTACATAAACTGCATAGTTGAAACAAACATAAACTGCAAACATAAACTGCATACTAACTAAGCTTCACTCAACTTGGTGCACCTTCTGATACAGTTTGAGATTCTTGAACATTCTCCCCTCCCTGACCCTTGCATGTCCTACTGTTGTGTCCCAAGGTTCCACACTTGCTGCACTTCTTCCTGGTTATGTTATCTTCACCTGTAACAACTTGATCCTCACTTGGTGCATGTTCAATATTCTCCCCTCCCTGCCCCTTGCATGTCCTACTGTTGTGTCCCAAATTTCCACACTTGCCGCACTTGGTTGTATTGCCCTTCCTGGTCATTTTTCCCTCACTATCAAAATGAGCTTCAACTTCAGCCTCACCAACTGATTTCTTTCTCTTCTTTTGTGGCCTCCCAACCTGCTTATGGTGTTTGGGAGGCAGAAGTTTGGTGGGACATTGTGAGGGGATCCAATTCTCAGGCCCGGGAATTGGATTAATCACATTCTCATAAACCTTCTTCCATGTGGATAACCAATACACTTCATCAACCAATTCTTCGGGCACCCCTATCCTAATATCATTCCTGGCCATATCATTGATAGCAGCCACTGCATGTTTACATGGCATGCTAGTTAAATCCCACTTTCTGCAGGTGCATGTTCTATCCTTCATATTAACAACACACTGGGATCTTGAGCTATTCACCTACACAAAATCAGTATCCAACAGTCAAACATTGAGTTACTCACCTAGTAAAGATTCTTGTTTGGTCAAACTGCAATATACATACCTGGTACTGAACTGCATCCACCATTAAAACATTGAGTTGTGAGGCTTCTTCTTTGATCTTATCAAACACTTCTTGAGCATGAGGAGTTAATGGACCATGAGCTTTCTCTTGAATCTTCTTTACATTCACAATTCTTTTGGTCATGTACACTCTTATGAACTCTAAACATGTGATTACAGGTTTGTCTCTAGCTCCTATCAACTGCCTATTGAAGACTTCACATATGTTATTCAACAATATGTCACATTTGGCCCTACCTGAAAAGTGTGCTTTTGACCAACTGCTTGCTGGGATAGTTAATAGCTTCTCATGGAAACCAGGCTCTGCAATCTTAATTTCTTCCATTGACTTTTCAAAATATGGAATTGATGTCTTGCCTGCTACTCCATACAACAAGTTTTTGTACACATCACCTGGCCAATCCTTCTTCAGATTCTGGTGGATATGTCTTAAACAGAACCTGTGTTCAGAGTCTGGGAACACTTTGGATAATGCAGGCAGTAGTCCCTACCTCAGACAATGTAAGTTAGATATGATAAAATGCTATAAACATTTAAATGATAAAATGCCATACCTTTTGCCTGTCTGAGATGAAAGTGAAGTTGGTTCTGTCTGCTAAGCCAAGATCATCCTTGAGTAATTCCAACAGCCTCACCCTCAGAAACTGCATCGCTACTCTCTGACTCACCCTCAACCACATTATCTTCACCCACATTATCTAGTAAAGCTAGGCTCAATGCAGTTGAATCCTTGATTCTAGAATCTCCTATTTCAACATACAAATCTACTAACTTGCATCCCTTTCTAACTTGGTCATACACATAATCTAACTCATCATCATCACTAATGTGTCTAAGACCAAAATCCAAACACACATTAGGATCTTTAACAAAATAATTGAACACATCATCTGTTATGTAACCCATATCTATCAGCATTTCACGAAGAACATCAACACTTAAGTTTTCAAAATCAACCCAGTCAATGTAACTAACCTTACCGTTGACATACTCCCTTCCTGGATAATCAGTAAACTCACCTCCATGGTTAATCTTTAGAGAAAATAGTCTGGGTTCATTCCCTGTTAACACAAATGTTCAACACATCACATAATATTCAACTTACCCAAAACAAACTATACCCCTGAGGAAGAAGACACAATCAACGTACCATATACATCTTCAGGGTCGTAGTATTCACCTTCAGGACGAATTCGCCATGTGAACTCCATCGATTTGGGTTTCTTTCTTGCTCAACTGTCTTCGTCTTTTGGCGGGAGGAAATTAGGGCATAATAGTGATTTTTGGGGTTTTAGAAAGGAATTAAATCAAAAAGACGGTCTTACCCCTGGCTCAAACGGTCAAATAGACGGCAGCTTGACAGAAGGACTCATAGTGTTATGAAATGAATACCACAGGGACTCAGAATGCAAAAAATTGTTTTTAGGGGCTCAACCTGATGTTTGGGACATACCACAGGGACGCAAATTGCATTTTACTCTTAAAACTATTACTTATAGATGATGATAAGCTAATAAACAAACTAAAAATGGTGGAAAAGTAATATACAGTCGATTAGTTTTATAAAATGAAGAAGATGCCCTCACCATTTATACAACCAGATACTTTTCTTTTCATGTTTCTCTTTTGTCTTTTACTATTATTCTTTTCTTTTTATATTTCTCCATTAAACTATTTTTTTTACCTTAAGTGATATTTTTACCATTAAATTATTATGACATATCTGATTAATATCCAATGTACAGATATAAATAAAAGCAACCTACATATATAAATTACTATTTTATTACATAGTAATTACTATTGTTATTTATATAAAAGAAAACTATTGGTCATGTGTTTAAACGTGAAATCAACAGAGCTTGATTATTTTTATTTAATTAATTAGTTAATAGACGTAAAAGTCTAATACTTTCAAATCCAAATATTTATAAATTAAGATTTTATAACGTTTCCTATCCATCAAATTAATTAATTATGGCATAGTTTGTCGCTTTGAAATTAGTGATTAGTTATTCTGATTAATAACTTTCATTCCAATTAATTAATCAACATAACTTGTGGTTTTGTACATTTATTTTAGTGCTTTTGTAACTTATATCCTTAGGTTAATATGATCATTCGGAATTCTCTAGCTCATACGCTTAGTTAAATAAGGCGTCGCAAACGCAAACGCTAATAATCTCAAGACTCCATCAACTCCGCTCGCGGTTTACGTATAATTCCTACGCAAAACTGTGAGTATACTCGCAACCCCCTTTTATATGTTTATCACTTTTGGGGTGTAACATGTTTAACTATTAAACTACACATAAACTTATTCTTTATGCAATGCACAAAACAATCCTTATACATGAATGCTATGTTATGATACTTGATGCTTATATGGGCCATACTTATGTAATATGTTTTAGTCATTAGCTTTCACGAGCCTCCATTTGACATGTATAGCGCTATAGGAGTAACGCACCGCCCCCTTTATACTTGGGTCATGTTGAATTAATTAAACTTTCTTGCGTAAACAGAGGATTGGCTAGAAATATTGCATGCCATGTTAGATCTTGTATAAACAAAGTTGCCATGTGGATTCGTGTAACGCCCCAAAATCTGAATGTTAATATTTGTCGTATGTTCTTATGTGACACGTCATGAAATAAATAACTAGGCTATTTAACCTAGTTAAGGGTACGGTCAAAAGTATTAAATGAAGAGGGTAGAGTCAGTTATGTTTTAAAGGTAAACCCGAGGGGCTAAAGTGGAACAAATGAAAGTTAAGTTATAAAATAACTAGACACACACAAACACACACATGCGTGTGTGTTCGAGAAAGATCAGGAGGCTCCCATGGAGCCTCAAACCCTAATTCCATCTTTATGCTCAAATCGGAAGGCAAGACGAGGCTTAAATCCATAACCGAGCATGGATTAATGATCACCAACACGAGAGGATCATAAGGTATGTTTTAAATCTAAGATTGGTGATCATGGGTGAAGTGGGTTATGTTCTAATCCGTGAGTTAATATGAAATTGATCATGTACAAGGGTTAGAATCCTCGTATAGAACATGGATTATGTATGGTTTGCGTTAATTTGACGATTAGAGGTAAAACCTGTTAGTTAGGGTGAAGATGATGACTAGAATCACCTCCTATGTTCGAGTCTTGTTGAAAGATTTATGTATTATGTGGGTATGATGAATACTTGTTAGAAGAATTAGGAGAAATGTGATGATGATATGTTTGATGTTATATTGAGGATGATACATGATGATTTGTAGAAGGTTTTGATGGGTTATGTATGAGTTTAGAAGAATTGTGCATGAAATAGTTGTACGCTATGCTTAGAAGGTAGTACTCACATCAAGTGTATGATGAAATGTATATAGTGTCGTCCGTATAGTCGATTATGATGTTACGAGTATATGATGATAAGTCGATGGTTAAATATGGTATACAGTTGACTTTCAAAAGTCAACTAAGCATAAGAAACATGAATTTGACACGTTGTCGTAAAGTCAGGATTATAGGAAGTCGTATGGTACATGTTATGTCAATATGCGTTAATTGTAATTATATGATGAATTACATGAGTTTGAACGGATATGAATATATTCATATGAGTTATGTATGTTAGAAATGACTAATGACAGTTAAGGGTGAAATATGCGAATGATATGATTGTTAACATGTACGAATGCATATGCTAATAGGAGCGTAATCTTGAGGAAAAGAGAAGTATAGGAATCCTGTCAAGACGGGCTCAAGCATGAAAGGATAACGGGTCAAGAAGAGGCGAGGAATCGGATACGAGCACGGACATATAAGGTAAGTGATTTCTGTAATCACTTTATAAGTTCTATTAAGTATTATGGTGTTTTAGGGTTTAGGGTTTAGGGTTTAGGGTTTAGGGTTTAGGGTTTAGGCAGGATAACGGGTCAAGAAGAGGCGAGGAATCGGATACGAGCACGGACATATAAGGTAAGTGATTTCTGTAATCACTTTATAAGTTCTATTAAGTATTATGGTGTTTTAATTAACTAAACATGATGATTGGAAGTCAAACATGTGTCGTAGCCTTTCGTGGTGCATGATGGGATTAAAGTGACCATAATGCCCTTGAGGGGTATTTTGGGCAAACGATCTTAATAAGTAGTTTAGAAACAAGTTATTTGATTAATATAATGTTTTGAACAAGTATGGAAGCGAAGAATATGGTCTTGATATGTCATAGACCAATTAATGCGCAAATACCCATAACGGGTCAAATAACTAGAATGTGATAATAAGCCGTTAGGACGTAAGATAAGAATTTCATTAATCCGGATGTGGGATTTTAAGTTCGTATGATAGAATGTGAATTTACAAGCATGTAGGAAGAAACGGGAGGTTAAACGGGTAAACGGTGCAAAAGTTATGCGCGTTTTAGTGCGTACGGACGACGAAACGTAACTGCAGAAAAGTGACTTTTCTGCAGGGCGTCGCCGAGGGGTTCCCACCCCGTCGCCGACGGGCTCTCAAATTCACAAAAAGGCCGACGGCCTAACTGACTGGTTACGGGACTTTGTGGGCGACGGGCATTTTAAGAGGCCGTCGCCGACGGCCATTGGACCCGTCGCCGACGGGTTGTTTAGCCCGTTTCTCCGATTTACTTTGTGTTGCACTTCCGAATGATCCGCAACGCATCCCGGTTCATCGTTTATTGTACACGATGATTCGTAAGCGTGGCATGTAAGAAGCATGTATGCATGTATGTATGTATGTATGTATGTATGTATGTATGTATGTATGTATGTATGTATGTGTGTAGGTATGTATGTAGATAGAACGTATATGTATGTAAGTGAGATATGAACGAGTGTATGCTTGTATGTAAAGATGTATAAAGCTATGTACGAATGCAGACGTGTATGTATGTATGTATGGATAAGGATATGTACGAACACGAGACGGGCATGTATGTATGTATGTATGTATGTAAGTACGTATGTAATGTGGATATGTATGTATGTATGTATGTAGGTACGTATGTAATGTAGATATGTATGTATGTATGTAATGTGGATATGTATGTATGTATGTAATGTAGATATGTATGTATGTATGTAAGTACGTATGTAATGTGGATATGTATGTATGTAAGTACGTATGTAATGTAGATGTGTATGTATGTATATATGTAAGCACGTAGGTATGCATGATTTAGGGACGTTGAGAGTTAACGTTATTAATGGTGTACCTTGAGAATGAAAAGTGATGCAGGTTCATTATTGAAGCATTACTAGGAAGTGGATACGCAGATGAAATGCTTAAAGCTTGAAGGATGACGAAACGTGAAGTATACGCGAATAAATCTTATTTACTAATGTGTGCTAACGTTATGAATGTATGTGGTGAGTGCAGGCTGTACCAGTCGTGAGGACAATCAAGGGTTGGAGATCGAGGATCGAGTTTATAGAGGGATTGTACGGAAATGTTGATGCACATGGTGTAGTAAACATAGGATTTATAAGAAAGATCTATGTTAAAATTAAATTTTAAATAAGTTAAGGTGTTTATAATGTAAGAAATTTTATGGTTCGTGTTTCCGCTGCGACTTTTGTCATGTACGAAATAAGGGTCTTACAATTCGTTTTAAACTTTTATACTTATACTTATGCTTAAACTTGTATACTCGCCTTTGCTTTTGCATTGAACTTTATTTTAAACATGTTACAGGTTGAGGATGATGATGCTATGAAATGAAGTAGCGTTGATGCCTAGATACACACATAGACGTTTAGGTTTAATCGTTGTATCAATTTTGATTATGTTGTATTGTATTTCCCTTGAACTTGATGTTATTTGATTTCCTTGTAATGTAGACAAATGAATTATGAAATGAAATTGGTTTATTAAATATTGTCACAAATAGCGTTATGATGTCTCTAGCAATCTTCACACTTCGTCTCATCCCGATGTTTCCGCCATTGGTTGGGGTGTGACAGAGATGGCAGGCCAATCTCTGCTGGTATTACGGCTTCGGACCCATAGACTAGACTGAACGGTATTTCTCCGTTACTCGTCTTTGGCATCGTCCTATGGGCCCACAGTATGCTGGGTAGCTCGTCGACCCAACCTCTTCGTTGCGTCCCCAACCATGCCTTGATACCGTCTACAATGCTTTTGTTCACAGCTTCAACTTGACCATTTCCCTGCGGGTGCGCGACCGAGGAAAAGGTATGCTCTATGTGCAGCTCCTTGAACCAATTTTGGAGATCATCGGCAACAAAATTTGTTCCATTATCGGTGATGATTCTCAGGGGCAGCCCGAACCGACAGATTATTTGTTCCCAAATGAACCGCCGCACTATGGTAGATGTGGTTGAAGCCAGCGCCTTTGCTTTCACCCATTTTGTGAAATAGTCTACCGCGACTTTGATGAACTTCACTGCTCCAAGGGATTCCGGAAAAAGGTCTAACCATATCTATCCCCCATTGTTGGAACGACCATGTCTTTGTTACAGGGACCAGCTCATTTTTCGGGCGCATTATTTTCGGGGCGTGTCTCTGACAACCGTTGCATTTCCTCAAAACCTTGACTGCGTCTAGATGCATTCCGGGCCAGTAGTACCCGGCGTTCATTACTTTTGCTACTACCATTCTTGGGCCGGCGTGAATGCCATAGATGCCCTCATGTACTTCGCGAATCAGGTAGTTTGCATCTTCTGGATCGACAAATCTTAATAACGGCCTGAGGTACGATTTCCTATACAATATCCCATCAACCATCTGGTAATGCTCGGATTTGTACTGTAATTTCCTTGCTTCGGCCTTGTTTTCGGGCAGTATTCTGGACTGGAGATACATGATTATCGGAGTCATCCAGGACGTTGCTCCCAGTTGGATAACATTCACTTGCCTTGGCGGTACCGATGGATTGCTCAGAACTTCAATGCGCACGAACTTGGCCAGGTGCTGGAAACTGGTGGATGCGAGTTTGCTTAGTGCATCTGCTGGTTTATTCTCGCTTCGATTTATGTGGTGCACTTTGTAGGAACTGAAGTTCTATAGCAATGTTTTTGCTTGGTCTAGGTATAGCGCCATCACGTCTCCTTTGGCGTCGTACTGGCCATTGATTTGTCCTGCTACTAGCATGGAGTCCACATGCGCCTCAATGCGTTTAACTCCCATCTTGATTGCTAACCTCAGACCAGCAAGAAAGGCTTCATACTCGGCTTCATTGTTCGTGCTCTTAAAGTCTAACCTGATGGCGTACGTGAATTCATGTTTTTCTGGACTTACCAGTCTAAGTCCGGCGCCTACGCCATCTTCGTTGGACACGCCATCTGTATACAGTAGCCATGGTTCTTCCGACTGTTGCCTTTCAGCTCTTTCCATTGCCTTGCATTCTCTGTCTTTATCGTCAGGCACCTCTGTCATGAAATCGGCCAACACCTGGCCCTTGATTGCTTTTCTTGGCCGGAAAACCACGTTATGGCCCCCCAATTCTATGGCCCATTTTGCCAGTCTTTCGAATATCTCAGGCATTGAGAGGATGTTGCCGATGTTGTAATTTGTTAGGACATGAATGACATGATTAGCAAAATATCTGCGCAGTCGTCTGGACGCGTGAACCAATGCTAGGACCAGCTTCTCCATTATTGCGTATCTTGTTTCCGGGTCATTCAAGGTGCGAGACACGTAATAGACTGGCGTTTGTACCCCTTGTCGAACTACCAATAAGACTGCCCCTACCGCTTTATCGGACGCTGATAGGTATATTACCAGGGGTTCCCCTTTCATTGGTGTTGTTAGTGTTGGCAGTCGTATAAGGCAATCTTTCATTTCTCGGAATGCATGTTCAGCTTCTGGGGTCCATAGAAACTGATTCTTTATCACACAGTTGCGGAGGGTTTTGATGAATGGGAAAGATTTTGCTACATGATTGGCGAGGAAACAGTTGAGTGCTGCTAACCGTCCAGCCAGCTTCTGCATTTCTTTTATTGTCGATGGTGAAGGCATTCGATCGATTGCTTGCACCTTTTCAGGATTGACTTTAAACCCATCTTTTGTGACGATGAAACCCAGGAACTTTCCTTCTTCCATCCCAAATGAACACTTCGCTGGGTTTAACTTGATATTCACTCCGCGCAATGTGTCGAACGTTTTCTGGATGTTTATCAGCATCATGCTTTCTTCTTTGCTCATTATGACCAGGTCGTCCATGTATACTTCAATGTATTTGCCGATAGCATCACTGAACGTTTCGTTCATCAGTCTCTGGTACGTTGCGCCTGCATTCTTTAGACCGAAGGGCATTTTTGTATAGCAATACAACCCTGTTGGTGTGCGAAATGTGGTCTTGTCTTCATCTTGTATGGCCATTTGCACCTGGTGGTATCCTTTGTAGCAATCAAGGAAGCATTTCCACCTGAACGACGCCAACGAATCGATTTTTTCATCAATTTCTGGTAAAGCATAACAATCGTGCGGGCATGCTTTGTTTAGATCTTTGTAATCCACGCACATTCACCAACCACCATTTCCTTTGGGCACCATCACCGGACTGGCTACCCAGGTATGATAACTAACTTCTCTGATGATACCAGCGTTTAGCAACTCGGTGATTTGCTCTTGCATTGCATCGTGCTTATATCTCCCAGGTGGCGTTTTGTGTGTACTACAGGTTTGGCAGTCTCCAAAACGTTCAATCTGTGTTCTGCGATGTGCCGTGGAAGGCCCATCATATCGGCCGGCGTCCAGGCGAACACGTCTATGTTCTCAAATAGCAACTTTTTTAACCCCGCGCGCGTGAGATCTGATATCGCTGGACCCAAAGTGACGGTTTGTTCTGGGTATTTACTGTTCACTACCCATTTTTCGGCTTCTGCGCGTGGTGCGGTCTTGCTTGCCTTTGCTGGCCTGATTTCATCGGTTGCAAGGACTTCTTTGCTTGCGTAAATTATTGCTACCCATGTTTCTGTTGGAAAACCGACAGCTGAATGTGGCCCTGAACAAATCATACTAAAATCTCCTTGGGATTCTCTTCCCAACAGGATATCATGCCTTGAATGTGCGGGTAGCACCATGAATGTGACTTCTTCTGTTCTTGAGTTCCTTCCATCCGAGAGCAGCACCGGAAACGATATCTGGCCGAGAGGAAAAACGGCTTCGTTACAGAAACCAGTTAGTGGGTAATCTACTGGTTCTAAGCGCGCTTTGTCCTCCTGGTCGAATTGATTGAAGCATTGTTCGTAGATGATATCTGCGGTGCTCGCTGGATCAATGAAAATGTAATCGGTTTGATAATGACCGATCACGCCAGAGATAACTATGGGCCTTCTCTCTCTTGGACCTCCTCGCACCACGGGGAAACAACTTGTTTTTCGCGCCAAGAGTCATCTTGCGTGCGCTTGTTATAATTCTTTCGCGGTCTCCGTGGTCCCCCTTGAACCATGTGAGTTTATAACTTCCGAAGCTTTTTGTTGTCGGGGCCTTCTTCCCTTCTTTGGATTTGGCGATTATCCCGTTTTCCCCCTTTTACCCGATGAGTGAGCCTTCCATCTCTCAGAGCTCTTTCTATCTCTTGTTTAAGGCTGAAGCAATCATCGGTCAGGTGACCTGTGTCTTTGTGGAATTCACAGAAAAGGTTTGGGTCTTGACCCCTTTTGTTTCGCATCTGTAGAGGGGGTTTAAACTGGTGATTCTCGGTTGACAAGACCTCTGAAGGGGTCTTTGTCAAGGGTGTCAACTGCTTCTCTCTCTTTTCTCTCTTAAGCTCTTTACGATGACTAATCTGGTTGATTGTATTGCGCGCGTCTTCTATTATCGGGCTTCTTTCTCTATAGCAGATGTTTTCCATGACTGGCCTTTGCCTTTCTTGTTGCGCTGATCATTGTGGTTGTAGTTGTATTGACGGCTGTCATCGCCGGTCAATTGCTTGTCAGTGCGCGCGATTGTTTTTGCTGCTTCAATGAAGGTGTCCCAGTCTTTTGTGCCTCCGTCTCTTCCTTTCAATCGCTTGATCAGGTCATCGCATTTTACTGCCCTCACAAAGTGTGCGCACATCATCTTCTCGCCAACGTCTCCGATTTCCAGACATTCCTTGTTATACCTGGTGATGAAATCTTCTATGCTTTCGTGATCTTTCCTCCATATATTTAAGCAGTCGACCGGATCTCTAGTGTGCCTGCGTTGTTGTGAGAAGTGCGTGAGGAACTTGTCTCAAAAATCGATCTATGACTTAATTCTTCCTGTTGGCAGGCTATCAAACCAGACGCGCGCCGCGCCGACGAAAGTTTATGCGAAAAGATGACACCAAGTTGGTAATGTCCATCCGCCTGTGGTTCCTGCGTCGTTGAAGACTTGGAGGTGATCATCCGGATCTGTTAAGCCATTGTATTTGCCCACATTGTGTGGCAGCTTTGTTTTTTCAATATCGGCCATTGCAATCTCTTTGATAAACTTGGAGTTTTCGACTATGTCGTCTGGGTGGTAGCTCAACGAGTAATCATGCTCTGCATTTGGGTTGTACCCCGCGCGCTTGTGGGGTTTGTATGCTTCATGTTCTGGAGGTAATCTGCTAAACACCGTGCTTTCTTTCTTGTACGTCAGGTCATCTTCCTCGTTGTAGCTATTCCATTCGTCGTTTATGTTGCGCGGACCTAAACGACTATAAACTGGCTTTTTCTGCTGGTGAGTATGTTGCACATAATTGCTTTCTGTTTCGCCATAAGTGTTACGTGTATCGTGTACACTTTGCCTTCTTACATTGACTGGTCTCTCAGGATGTAGATTCCACGCATTGGTCTGCTGAGGCGTATGGGTGCTCAGAGGCCTTTGCGGTGGAGTAACAAAAGCAGACTGATTGGCTTGCGCTTGAAGGACAGCTTGTTGCGTGTTGAGTTGTGTGTACACGAGGTTTAAAGACGCCATTTGCTCGGCATACCAGGAAGCCAGAGTTTTTCCTTCGGGTAGCCCTAAAAGTGCCGAGAAGTTCAACTGTGTTTGGACCGATGGAGCTGAGGGGCCAGCTCCATGGTTTGGTATTAGAACTTCCGGAGGTGTTTGATTAACTCATGTTGGTGGAGTTTGAAAAGCTGCTCCGTTTGTGGTCTGATGGATAACTCTGGAAGTGGTTCCAAAGATCTTGGGAAAATCGTTGCTTACTCGCCCTTCTCGGATGGTCTCGTTCCCTTGGACTCTATGAACGTGGGCGGTGTTCGAAACCAGTTCAAAGGAAGAGACTTCTCCGTCCACCTGTGGGGAAGGGGTTGGTTCAGTCATTTTTCAGAGAGTTTTTTGAAGAAAAAGGATATGAGAGTGGTTTGCAAAAGATGCGGTGGGCGCCAATGATTAAACACTGGTTAACCCTGATGGTAAACTAGCTGGATTGTTTCTTCTGTGGGTTCAATCTCCTTTCCAACTCGCCAAGTGACTAAGGTCCTGCAAAACAGCAATACCGTTAGCTCGTTAAGAGGGGAATATGGGGGTTTCCCTCTTAACCGGGCTCCGGCGTGAGAATAAGTACTGCTCTGAGGAGGAAAACAGTGTGTGAGTGAGTGAGAGAGTGGAGAATGGAATAGAATAACCTGGATGATGAAGGGTCCTATTTATAGCCGGAGGGTGAAGGAGGGAGGAGCAACCTAGCCAGCTGTTATCGGGCGCCAGCTGCCCGACGAGGGGAAATATCCTCTTGGTCTCCTCTTCCGTGTCCAGGATAGTGGTCCACGTGGCGCGCCGATATTTGTCCAAGCTGGAGGAATGGTACTGCTGTTGTCGGTCTGCTCCCAGATTTGTTGCAGGTCTACATGGCGCTTGGTGACTGGTGACACGTGTTGTCCTTTTTGTCGGAAGGAGCATCTTGGGTGCCACCTTGACGTCTTCTAGAAGCTTCTGGGTTTGCTTGCTGATGTAGGCGCCATGCAGACAGGAAAAGTGGTGTGGTCCCCGCCATGTGGATGTCGGATTGGGACCATACCTCTTCAGGGGTTGTAGCCATGGTTGCAAAAGTCGCTAGGCGCTCCCTAGTCGGATTCGGGAGTACTCGGGAAGTACTCGGCTTAGGCGGAGATTACTCGGGGAGTAATTGGCCTGCGAGAACAGTACTCGTGCCTCGGCAGCCTACCTTGTAGCGAGTACTCAGGGAGTACTCGGAGCCTAGTCGGGACTTTTAAAACCATGGTTGTAGCATCAAGTTGTTTTGAATTCAAATAATTGTTTATAAGCATTTACAGCCAATTAATGAATAAGTGACAAAAGAGTTAATTTTTTTTTGAACGGCAAATTTCTTTTATTTCTGTCGTTTGTGGGACTTGAACCCAAGACCTCCATCTCTCAAGGTGTTTAAAGGTTTTGTTTTTTCCAATTGACCACCACCCCGTTTGTAACAAAAGAGTTAAATGACTTTTTTTTTTTTTTTTTTTGAAACGTTAACATTATTGAAACCAACCAACCCACAAACCGGGGTGGCCACAAGAACAAAACTATGTAATTACAAAATTACACCAATTCAACCATGACAAGGACTTTAGATTCGATCTATTTTTAACCCATAAATACCCTAGCGTTTTCACTTCTACAACAATGTTTTCAATTCTCGGGGTCTTACCTTCAAACTTCAACTTGTTCCTAGCGCGCCATAAACTCCAACACTCTAGGACAACAATCCTTTGGAACACACCTTTCGCCGGCTCGGTCCCCCATGATTGTGGAGCTCAAGAACATCCCTAAAGGAGAACACGGAAAAAGTCGCAACCCGGCACCACGACTTTATATAATGCCACAGAATAGAAGCAAACAAACAAGCTGTGAAAAGATGCTCAACAGTTTCTTCACCACAACCACACAACGGGCAAGCCAAGTCTTCAATAACAATACTCTCCAGATCAGCCAGATTCTGGTCCGAACACGGCTGGAATTTCAGCTCTACTTCGAACCCTCAACCCCGTCGATAACATCCCTCACTTTGCGCTTCTTTAACTGTTCTAGCGAGAAAAGGCCGGGAAACAAGTCTTTTAGCGGCATTAATAAAGCATTCCATTGGTGGTTAACGATTTGGATTTTGGTTGTAATCGTGTTAATGCAATTTATGGTTATTGAAACAATCCCTATTATTTCTCTATCTCAAGTTGTATTTTATGTAAGCTGTAAGACCACCCGTAGTGGTTGTAAATTTGGGCTTTTTTGGGGCTTAATCACGCCCAATATTGCCCCTTTGCCACTACGCATGGGCGTGATTGGCCTTTTTTTTGGTTTGGGCGTTTTTTAAATCACGCCAAGAGGGGGAAGAATTGACCAATCATATTTGAGTTTGCATTGTTTTGTCCAATAAGATTTTTAAATGTTTTTATTTTATTATATTTTACTACAAAACATAATGCCCAATAATGCCTCATCCCCACTACACCCATTTTAGAAAATGTCCAATAATACCCCATTGCTGACTGGGCTGCCACATGGCGCAAAACGCCCAATGGTGAAAATTTCCCACTACGCATGGTCTAAGCACTGTATCCCATCTTCGTAGCTCTTTTTTCAATAAATGTTATGTGATATATCTGCAGTTTATGATTGTTATAATTATATGAATTTCGGCACTAAATCTTTAGATATCTGATATATAAGAACATGCATAGTGGTTTGATTAATAATGCCCCCACCCTGGGGTGTTTTCTGTCATATGGCAGTCCAGTCAGCATGGGGGCATTATTGGGCGTTTTTACAAAAGTGGCGTAGTGAAATATTGCCCAATAACACCCCATCCAATCATTACACAATTTTTATTTATTTTTTTAAATTAAAAAATTAAAATACTTCATTAAATTAAAAAAAATTACAATACTAGAAATAAATAAAAAATAAAAACCGACTAAACTTAAAAAAAAGGAAATAAAAAAAACTGGAAATAAAAAACAAATAAAAACCACAGGGGCTTAATTTGCCATTTTTAAACATAAAATAAAACCACAGGGGCCTAATTTGCCATTTTAAACTTAAAATAAAACCAAAGGGACCTAATTTGACATTTTTTAAACTTCAAATAAAAAACACAGCTGCCTCCCACAGTCCCACTCTTCTTCTTCTTCTTTGACCTGCAACCTTCGGCAAAACCAAAAAATTTCGGCAACAAAAGGTTGATGACGAAAGCTAACTCGTTCCCATTGGTCCATCATTTGCTCCTTCCAGGGTTATTCAAAAAACGCCAAACACAAAATCGCCCAAGATCACGCCCGAAAACGCCGCAGGGGGCGGAGGAGGGACGATATCCGGCGTGTTTGGGCAGTTTTTTTTTTTTTTGACAAAAAACGCCCGATTACGGGTGGTCTTATAAGCATGTTGGAGCTTGACCAAAAGTTTTCGTGGAGGCCGAAAGTTATGGGATCCAAAAAATTTTCCTATCGCTATGTTTTGGGTTTTATGTATGGGTCGGGTCAAACAATAATAACTCCAAATATGTAATTAATTTTCATCCATTCAAACTTTAAAGGACCGTTCTTACACATAAAAAAAACTAAATATTCTTTAACAAATAAATATATAATTACAACTCAGGCCGAGGCCCTTTAAGATTTTTTTTAATTCAACAATTATGTCTTCTGAATCAAACTCACTTTAAGTTCAAAAACAAGTATAAAACTTTACTAATAGTCCCGTTTTTCATGTTTTTTTAACTTAATATGATAATACGTTATTAAAAAATTTAACAAGAAAATTAGTAGGGGACGGGATATTTTAAGCAAAATAATTGGTGTGGGCCGACCTCTATTTATAAAAACTTCGGACAAAAAATCAAAAAATTAACATTACTAACTGAAACGTTAGCGGGGGCCGGAGCACCCTCGGGCTCCTTGTAAGTTACGCCCTTGATCTGCAGTTTATAGCTATTAACATTCTAAGAATTTAGGCATGACCTTGAAAAAAATTTGGGCAAAATTATGTTTGCACTCCTTAAAAATTTGATTAAACCTCTTATATGCACCCTTAGGTGTATGTTTAACTACTAAATCTGAAGAACTCAAAAAGGACTAGTTAACAGTTAAGGGTTCTAAACTTTAACTATAAAAACAAAGGTTTTATACTTGAATGTATAAATCATAGTTATATAAATAACGTTTATCAATGAAATTAAATATTATATTATATAATATAAACAAACTGCAATTATAATTCACAAACATAGCTATAAACAATTCATAAATTTCTAGATTTTCTTATATACAACATTTAGGTTCAGTTCAACCATTTTGGTGGCCTAAGGCGAAGTAAAAACTTGTAGCCTTTTTCAAAAAAAAAAAAACAAATTGAGAAAATCCCTCCTCCTTTACTCGGGCTTGGAACCCGCAAAATAAACTATAAGGTTTATTGTTGACGGAGTTTTTTTTTCTTGTATTCTTATATATTTGTTGTATGTGTAAAGATATGTTTAGATTAAGTTTACTTTTCTAGCTTTAATAGATGCAAACCTTTAAATAAAATTTTCATGATCAGTTTCTTCTAGCAAATTGTTTTCAATTGACAAAATAGCTAATCCATTCAATCTTTCTTGTGACATTGTAGATCTTAAATAATTTTTTAACAATTTTAATTTAGAAAAGCTTCTTTCGGCTGACGCAATAGTTACCTGAATAGTTAATATAATTCTATAAGCAATATAAAGGTGTCTGTAGGATCGGTTTTGACACCGTTTCGATTGCGTAACGACACGTTCGACGTGCGGAATCCGTGAACGTGTGTGACCGAACACACGAGAATGTACTAGAACCTTGATTCTATTGAAAATATACGTGAACAATCACTTGAGAGAGTTTTCTCTCTCTAGACTTTCTCTCTCTACAATTAGATCTCCAAATCATCAAAATGAGCAAAAGTCTTAAGCTTTAAACATAAAGCTTCTATTTATAGCCCTTGGAATTAATGAGATTTCTCATTAATTACCAAAGTGCCACCTTGCTACTACTTGTCTAAATATTACAATAGAACCTATATTACTTCAGTTTCGGCTACGGAATAGATTGACGAGGGCGATAGACATTCGTGCACTAACAGTGTCACATTCTAAATGTATCATATGTCTTAGAACTTTTAATTCTTCAAATAAATCTAAGCCATTAATATCTATACTAGTATCATGTTTTAAAGAACTTTCAAGATTAATACAATGTTGTTTTAAACTGTTACGTCTAATAATTTCAACCAAAACAAAATACTTTATCTAAGTCTATAGAATAAACCAACCATTTTCTTTCATATTTCTCTCCAAGTTATCTTTAGATGAATTCACATCAAATAATTTACAACAAAAACAAAATACTTTATCTAACTCTACAGAATAAACCAACCATTTTATTCATATTTCGCTCCATTAGCCATTTTTGCATATAGAGAAGGACAAAAGCTCCCAAAATGTTCATCTTTAGGAAAATCATAAATCATCAAGTTAAAAGCTTAACTAGACCTTTTTCTATAAGCAAATCTCTTAAATTGGTGTTAATAGTAGTCTATTGACTAGGATCATATATATTTGAAGGTCCATATGCATGTACAAAATCATCAACATTTAAAGGTTCATCAACATTTTTTTTTCATCAACATTTACAATTTCAACAAAAAGAAAGAGAGAGAGAAAGACCCTAGAATTCAGAAATAAATAAACACTTTTTTGGTTTTGCACATTCTCTGTACTCTTAAGAGCCTAGAAAACAGGAAATAAGTATCTTACTTTCTGTTTTGAATTTTGTAAAAGTGGAATATAAAGTGATGTTTGTTTTTGAAGAGGTAAAATGTCTGTAGTCTGCGGACCACATTTGCAG
The DNA here is from genome assembly GCA_030545235.1 of Helianthus tuberosus. Taxonomy (NCBI): domain Eukaryota; kingdom Viridiplantae; phylum Streptophyta; class Magnoliopsida; order Asterales; family Asteraceae; genus Helianthus; species Helianthus tuberosus. The sequence goes on along the minus strand of CM060446.1, from coordinate 29,161,512 downwards.
ACATCTGTTGAAGAAGATGTGGACTAAATGTCTGCAGTCTGCAAGAAGAAGACTGTTCATTTTTTTAACATATGTAGACGTCTAAAATAAACTGGTGGAGGTGTACAGACGGTGGTGGGTAGTGGACGGTGATGGTGGTGGACGGTGGTGGTGGGTGGTGGACGGTGATGGTGGTGGAGGATGGTGGACGGTAGCGTTGGGTGGTGGTGGGTGGTGACGGTGGTGGTGGACGGTGGTGGTGGTGGTGGACGGTGGTGGTGGTGGTGGGTGGTGGTGGCCGGTGGTGGTGGGTGGTGAACAGTGGTGGTGGTAGACGGTGGTGGTGGGTGGTGGTGGGTGGTGGTGGTGATGGTGGTGGTGGTGGTGGTGGTGGTGGGTGGTGGTGATGGCAGGTGGACGGTGGTTGTCACACCCTGACTTTTGCGGAAGCGTGATTATTGGTGTGACTTCTTAATACCATTGCATACGATCATAACAACACTATATGATAAAACCAGTAGATGTACATCCATTATTTTAAGTTTAAAAGTAGCACAACATAATTGCCTGAAATGTCGATACCAAATTCAAGTTACAAATCATAACATATTTTAAGGAGTTCAAAAAGACTCAACAAAAGATTTTAAAACAAACCCGGGTTTAGGACCACGTATCTCGTCCAGGATTAAGATACGTCTCCTACGCCCTAATGACTTGGATGACATCTTTATTCACAACGCAGCTTAAAAACTCCAACGCCCGCCAGATCCACTTACTAATTTCCTGAAATACATGTAGTTTGAAAAATCAACATAAAGTTGAGCGAGTTCATGTAAAAGTGAGTATGTATAAACCTTTGTAATATGTCTGTATGTATGAAAATTCCTGGTATGTAGCAATTAAGGAAAAAGAGATCACCATTGGGTTACAAAGCCAATGATATGTGTGAAGTGATGCAGGAAGACTCAAACCTAGCGAATTTGTGCGTCGGGCACTTAGTCACCACCTGGCCCACTCAGCGGACTCAGGAGTGGGGCTCGCTACACCCAAATAGATCTATCACTAATGTCCCTCGGTCCTACAACGAGGATTAATGGCCTCAAGTTTCCGCCTACCCACTCACATGATCTAAGTAGTAAACCCTTCTTAAGCTAACCATACCATGTATATATAAAAGTCTGTAGTAATTGTCGCATGTATTTCACCCCGAAGTATAAAACTGAAAAAAGTAAAGAGAAAAGGGGGACATGAACTCACTGTATTGCGTCTTCGTACTCGTAACCCAATTCTCCGCGGCAAACACGACTACCTACAATGGTCTAAAGTCTATTAGACGAACGGGTCGTGCCATGTCTTAGTATTGATTAGTGCCTTATGTTTTAAAGTGTCTTCAATATTTTTGTAATAATATTTCTCAAGTGTTGTTATTCGTATTTCCTTCCCAAGGATGGGAGTATTTCATACTTGTGGATTCGTATTTGTATTTGTATAGTTTGCCAAGTAATGGCGTCGTTTTTTGGTGTATTGTTCCAACTAAAAATATGTTAATATATTCCCAATATACATTTCCAAAACCATATATTTCAAGTCTCACTTAAATATATTTAAATCATTTGTCTAAAACATCTTAATTCTCAAAATATATATATTTTTCCCAAAAATATTATATTTTACTTCATAAATTTTCCAAAATAATATCCTACCAAAAATATACGATAAGAGTAATCTTCCGAAATACTATGTAAGCTACGTTTTAGTGTTTCGTATTATAACAATACTTGTGTAATTTATATTATTTATTTTGCGAAAGTTTCGGTATTATTTTTGGAGTCGTAATCTCGTGATACCATAAGTTCTATTATTTTTACCCTAAAAATAATATAACTAGTTTACAAAACAAGCAAATATTCACACAAGAGTTTTAGTATAAAATATATATTCTTAATATATATTTATTAAGTTTTATTTACGAAAATCAACCTCCGAGACTTTGTGTTTTTGTAATAAAAATGATGGCGAAGTTTATTTCGAAAATAAGGTTAAAAATATATTTGTAAACACTTTGTTAGAAAAATATTTCTAAGTGTTGAAATTCTAGAAAAATTTCGCCAGAGTTTCCTTTGTAAATGGAGGTGTCCATTTTTTTAGCATATCATTTTCTTTTGTAAAATCATTCAAACAATTTACCAACCAACAATATACAATCTTTAAGGGGTATTGGATTTTAATAATCCCAACTTTCAGCAATTGGCCGATAATAATCCCAACTTCAAAAATAGCCTACACCACTCCCAACTTGTAACATTTTGGCCACCAATGATCCTTTGCTAACTGGGTTATAACCCAGTTAGTTTTTTGCTGACTAGGCTGCTGACGTGGCACCATCACCACCTCCGGTGACCTGCAACTTATTCCGACGACCCGTTTTACCCCTGAAACCACCAAACGAGACCACCACCAATCATCTCCGACCTCCTGTAATCTTCTCCGCTGCTCAGAAGTTCAAAAAACCCAACTCTGGTGACCTGCAACTTATTCCGGCGACCCGTTTTACCCCTGAAACCACCAAACGAGACCACCACCAATCATCTCCGACCTCCTGTAATCTTCTCCGCTTCTCAAAACTAACTGGGTTATAACCCAGTTAGACAAGGATCATTGCTGGCCAAAATGTTACAAGTTGGGAGTGTTGTAGGCTATTTTTGAAGTTGGGATTATTATCGGCCAATTGCTGAAAGTTGGGATTATTAAAATCCAATACCCCAATCTTTAATCATCAAACTTAGCCAAAAATAAACATGAACCATAAACTTATGAACTTGAAAGTTTGTAAAAATATGTAGTAAATTACTAACATATTTAGTGGGTTTCGTTATCTTTAAAAATAAGATTAGTTTCTTATAAACTTTATTTTTAAAGAATGTGTATTTTCACAACTTCTAGTCATGATTTACAAAAATATTTCTTTGTTAAACTGTCTTGTTATACAAGTGTTCATACACTTGTTTACCTTAAAAAAATGTATTTAGTTCACACAAGATCCGGGTTTTAACAAGACTAGTATTTTTCACTTGGTTCTTCTGAAAAATCACTTGTAGATCAAGTTTAGAATCTTATTTTTCAAGAAAAATTATATTTATTCAAGTTCAAGGTTCATGTATGGATGGATTCATCATCTTTCATATTTCTAACTTTTACACCTTACTAGTTTATGTTCTTAAACATGAACTAGTATGTCTAGATGATGATCCATCTTGCTTCTACTAACAAACAACATGTAATAATCATAACAACACAAGATCTACATGATTTACCCATATATATTCTCTTTATCCACCCTTTATCCCTTTATGTTTAAGACTTGTTCATGTTCTTTAGAGTTTCTTAACTTTTCACCATCCAATCATCTATTATCCACTAAAAACAAGAACAAGATGAAGTTTTAGAGCACTTACTACTAGCACAAGGCTAGGGGAGAAACAAAGCGTAAAAGTGGAGGATAAAAGAAAACGAGAGAGGTCCTTGAGCTTCCGAGCACACCACGCTTGTTTGTATGATCTCTAACACCCTCGTATATATGTGGTTTGCTTAGAAAAGACTTGAATGATGGTGATGGTGGTTGCTTGGTTCTTGGCCGAACATGGGGAGAGAGGAGAGAGCAAGTTTTGTTGTTTGATGTGTAGAGAATGAAATGGTATTATCTCAAGTGTCTTTTTATAAACCAAGTTCACCACTTTATCCCATGTGTATTATGCTTCTAATTAAGCAACATGGTATAATAAAATAATGAAGAAAATCACTGAGTGGGTCACCCATGGTGACCGTCCCAAGGGGGGGGGGGGGGGGGTAGAGGGTTGGTTTCCAATGGTTAGTTACAATCTAGTTATGAAGCTAAGTGATAAAGTTAGTGTCTTATGTGTGTTATTAATTAGATGGTGTGTTAGGGTGTTCAGGGACCCTAACTAGCTTAGAAAAGTAAAAACAATGTATTTGGCAATATTTTTATGTTCCATGTAAAGTCCGGTTGTTCGGTTGGTTGTTGATCCGTTAAAGTGCTAAATAAAGCTTTAAAGTGTCTTTTATATTGGTTTTAGTGACACATTAAATTCCCAACACTTTGGAAAATGTCTAGGACTATTTTACCAAGTTTTTGCACTTTACTAGCTTCGTTAAATGCTGAATTTTGGGTTTTTAGTGCAGAATTCTGCACTTTAAGTGTGTTTTAGGCACTTCCGGGCACTATAACTATCACCTAGTGACGCAGTTTCATGGTCCTCACCTCCCTACACTCCCTACCAGTGTGGTACTTTATTCCCGGCTCATACTGGGCCTCAATATAGTGTTTGTCTAGGTGCTGGCATTGTCAGCATGTTTCCTGGGTTATCCGTTTAGTGTGCTACTGTGCTTTGTGCATCAAGTTTGTCACTAATGTTTGTGTGTAATAAATAGAGTGACAGTATAAAATGTAATGCATAAGTATGTATGTAGCAGAAATCAGTAAGTGATTTAATCACAGTTGTAATCAAGCACAGTCATTAAGCACGAATTAAATATTAATTAATTGTACGGATACCTGTAATTGTGAGGGTTGTCACATTCTCCCCCCGTTAAGAAAATTTCGTCCTCGAAATTTGTACTACCTTAACCCTTATAGTTTCGTCACACGTGTATGTATATGAATAATATCGAGGTAGATAATCATCAAACCGAATCAAACCTTACTCACATTTGGCGTGTCCAAGAATATATAACAACCCGAATCCTAGGGTTAAAAGGTGCGTGTTTTTAGCATTGGTTATCAAAGGTACAAGACGTACTTGACGTATAGTCTAGAGTAATCCAGCTAGCAGGGGGTACCACAAAAGGGAGGTTTTGACTAATAAGATTTTCAAACGATCGATCGCAATATGCAAACGAGTTTCCACGAACCCTAGCATCCGTTATATGAATTCAAAATCAACTACTCAAATGAAATAGTAAAATGACCTGTCAACTCTCGAGTAGATGAATGGTAAGATTTAGCATGTTGAAAATTCTTAATTGCGAGAATACGCCGAGTGAATACAAGCGAATCTGGTGTATCCTTGCCTTGATTTGTAGTTGCATCAGAAGTGTTTAAATGACAAGTCAACAAGAGTATATGTAGTTTTGCGTGAAATGGTTGACCATGGTTAGCACAAGCTATAAGTTTGTAATGACACCACAAGGTGTCGTAATGACATAATTCAAGTATAATGGTGACTGAACAAGTTCACCGTGTTTGAAATCAAATGAAATGTACCAAAACAAGCCTGAAGGTTTGACTTACATATTGTCATAGAGTTTTCAGTTGAGTATGGAACATCAAAGAGCCATTTTTTTCGGTCGAAGGTGAGAAAGCAATAAATATCGCAAGGCATTCGATCGATCGATCATGAAAGAATCGTTAGGAGGTACACTGTGATATGAAATGAATCTATGTACCTTTGCCTCAACACGCAATTGTGTTGAGACCGATTTAATCGTGATAAACAAGACGGATTTAGGGCAAGTTATCCAATAATCAATTAAATCCGTGTATGAAGTGAGTAACCAAATAAGCGCAAGCTCTAATTTCGTGAAAGTATCACCGTAAGGTATCGAAACCAACAAATGATTTAGTGGGGTCGTAGACCAACCAAGTCCACTACGACTCGAAACAAAAGAATCTTTGCCAATGATTTGAATATGATGCTCTCAATACATCATATGACGTCTTAAACTGAATATACGAAATGAATAAGTTCAAGCAATTGAACTTGGTTTTAGCGTAACTCGACAATAAACGTATGTATCAACAAAGGAATCTTGGCATGGTAGCAAAAATAAACCATGAATGCAACTTGTAATGGAAGAAGTCGCACGAGAGTGTGTTGACTTGATAGCAAAAGAGCCAACAATTACAATAATGTAGGTCATTTGAATCACAAATCAGTAATTAGATTTAGCATCATAATATTTGAACTTCAATGAATTGTTTATTCGAAATGAAGTCGCATGCGTAGCAATGGTGCATGTGTGACAAATAAGTTTCCAAGAAAAGGAATAATGAGTATCTACTAAAATGAAGAAATGACCAGATATCGAAGCAAATGTGTGTTCGCTCTCAGTGAGAAAATTATTGTGATGCAACTACCATTAAGGGGAGTAGAGATGCAAACATCTACTCGCTAGAAGTAAAAGAAATTTAAGTGCGTTTTGTTTGGTCAACTGAGATAGTATATATGTCAGGTTAATGGTGTCTGTTTGAGTTAACAGATGTGGTTCCTAAGTAACAACCTTTGTGAATTTGGACCTGGGTTCTTGATGGTCCTAAGTACATGTTTTCTAAATTCTCAGCGTTTCGTATTCGGTGTAGAATTTGTTCTGTGCATCGTGTAGGAAACGGCATTCTTGTGTATGTTTAAAATAAGTTATCGTCCCACAATTTTCCGGTATACTTTCTTCCTGAATTCACAGCTACTCGATCATCGATCAGTCGGGAAATACTTGTTGGATCCTCGCAGTTAATCAAATAAGTAAGTCGTCAGTTCTTAGCAAGAGTCGCTGACTCTTGTTGGCTAGCTCGTTCGGCTCCTGGTATTTTGATGTTCATTTGAAAATCATCGTCCTTTTTCTTGATGAGCGGAACTGGGGTTACCCAAAAGGGAATTTTTGGTCTGTTATCTTCCTTCTCTATCAACTTCTGAAGCTTCACTGTCAATCCTTGCATCTCCGAAGGTGTAAGTCGTCAAGGGGTATTGACTACAGGCGCGACGCCTGGAATCAATCTGATGCGAAATTCGACTAGCCGTTGAGGAGATAATTCTGGCAAGTCTTTGGGAAAGACTTCAGGATATTCTCTGATCACGGGGGTATCTTCTAGTTTTAATTCCTCGGCTCCCTTGTCCCCGACATGAGCCAGAAACAACACATCCTTTCCGCAACAACTCTCGTGTCTTCAAGCCATTCGTGATCTGTAGAGGCGTATCCTGCTTCGTGAGTCACGATTGTTCCTTCATTCGTCACCGGGGTGCGGATATCAATCTCCGCTCGATCGCTCGGCAACTAATCCATCCCAATTACCTCGTCAAAGCTTCCCAACTCAACTGGCAGTAGGTCTAGCGTAAGCTTACGCTCTCCGGGTTCTGTCTTGCCGCCTCCAATCACTTCGTTGGCTCCCACTAGCTTTCCATTAGCTAGTACTTTCATGTGTGGATTATCTAACTTACTTACTACTAAACCAAGTATACTCTCACTCTAGAGATGCGAAGCTAAAATTTGCAGCAGTATCTAGTAGCACAGATGCATAACGTTGGGTAATATGGGACGTACCAATATCCACACTTGAATTCCTGGCGTGTCTCCCTAGTTCCGGTATTGAGCTTTCATCCTTGTGCCTGATCCTTCTTAGGGCAGTACTTTCTAAAATGTTTTTTTTTTGCTCCCACAATTAAGACAACCTTGAGCACGTTTTTGCTTGTCACTCGTCCTGCCTTTGTCGTTGTCATTGTTTTCTACGCAACTCTTGTTGCCCTCTTGACCTCCATTTCTGTGTTCAGTGTCTTGTCTACACGTTTCCTTAGGATGCCCCCTCTTACCACAGTTTTCACATTTTCCATACTTACACCGCCCGACATGATAACGTAGGCAATTGTCGCACTTAGGTAGGATACCCTTGTAATCCTTTCCCTTTTTGACATTCTTTTTGTTATTCGCCCGAGTAACCTTCTCGAAATTTATGAGTTTTCACTTGTTATCCCCAGATGACTCTATGGGAATCTCATTTTTCTCCTCCGTAGTGCAAAATTATCCTCGTCTAACTGCTTCTTCCGTGAGCGCCACGCTTATGTCGATAGCCTCGGTGATCGTTGAAGGTTTAGATGTTGTTACCAGGCTTAGAATCTGAGGTGCCAGTCCCCCAATGAAACGTTCGATCTTTCTAGATTCTGGTTCCACCAAACGCGAAGCAACTTGTGATAATTCGCCAAATCTCTGCACATATTCAGCTATCTTTGGACCTTCCATTTTCAAGTTCCACAATTCAGTTTCTAACTTCTGGACTTCTGCCCTAGAGCAATATCTTTTACGCATCAGTTCCTTCAGTTCGTCCCACGTCAAAGCATTCGCAGTAGTCTCGCCCATTGTTTGAAACTGAAGGTTCCACCATGACAGAGCCCCATCTGCAAATAGTCCAGCTACGTACGTGACCTGATGTTCTGGGGCACATTTGCTCAATCGTAAGACAGAATCCGTTTTCTCAACCCAGCGCACGAAGGCTAAGGCACCCCCAGTACCGTCGAATTCTCGAGGTTTGTGGTTCAAGAACGGCTCGTAAGTGCAGCCCTTGCTGTGTTCGGAGCGAAGGGCCTCGAGCTGTGCAATGGCCTGCGAGATGCGCCCTTGCAGTTCTGACTCTGCTGTTGTCGGCAGCGGGTTGTTGGTATCGACGTTCCCTTGTATCGACATCTTCTGAGGAGAAGATTGGTTAGGTCAGGTCTTGTTCGTTCGGGGAGTGCATATAATTGTTTAGAGATCCTATGCACATACACATATTAGGTTATCATACCAACCAATCAAGCAATAGTATAATCATAGTATAACCAAGTAATTTGGTAATTATGTTTAATGAGAGCATAGCAAGTAAGCACGTAGCATTATAATTATAGCACACACATATAGATCAATAACGCGCTTAATGAAGACATAGCGACTGAGCTTTCGTTGGTCATTGGCCATATAGCTTTGTCGCATGTTTAATGATGATTGGCTCTCATTATTCTCCGACCGCAATTGCATTGTCTTACAAAGTGTATCATATCAAAAGGGACACAGGGTCACCCTACCCTTGCCCAACAAGTATATCAGCATATCAAAATTACATAGTCAGACGTGGTCTTCAAAAATCTTCACAACCGCGGCTCATCATTAGTGTCTTTACCCAAATGTAATGCAATCTGCATAGTCCAGAAACCATCTATACTGGTGACTGAGGTGGAGGAGGAAAGAAAAGTAAACTGTTAGCCTACGTGAAATCCTCCTCGAGCTTGTACATATGTCGAAGCAATTAGCTGATCTGTCGCTTGGCAGTAAAGAAACGAGCATCAAATCCTGGGAAAAGTGTAATAGTAGCAGGGGAGAGTGCCAAAAGAATCTTTGATAGATGTGGAGGACCAAAGTATACTAGTAACAGACAGGGCGGAGGACGTGGTGTCTTACATAAACTTTTCAGACAATATGTTGTCTTGTGATGTAGACACTTAAATCATGTTTTCGGTTATGTAATGTTTTGCATTTGAAGTTGCCAAATGTGGTGTCAGCTCAAGCTCCAACATTCTGTGACTCATATCCTCAAACTGTAGTTGATGTTACAGGAGCAACTCATCTCGTGTGTGGCCTCCATAATGTGAGGGATGGTAAGGGTCTAAAATTAACATAGTGTATTATAGGAACCATCAAATCGGCTCGTCCAGCGATGTAGAGGTGAAAGTAGTAAACGGTGTAGTCTGTGAAGTCGGGGAAAGTGCTGCTGTAGCAAAAGGATCGTCATGTGGGTCCTGACCTGGAGTACCTTCCCGGGGTGCGGGTATATCTTGAAAGAAAGTGATAGGTATGATGGCACAATGGACGTCGGTCTTCACAAGAGCAATACCAGCGAGTGAAGGTGCAGGAACAAACGTCTCAACTGGTAGGAAGATCATTAGATGCAGGTACTGGGTCGGGTATAAGGGGTGCAATGTCTGGTAATCCAAATAAACAGGGTCATGATTAAGTAAGGGTGCAGGACCAGTAGGTGCAGCATCAAGCTGACCCAAAAGGAACAGGAGCTGGCTCAGGAGCAGGCTCAGGAGCAGGCTCTGGGTCGTGTAACGGTGTGGTGCCTTGAGCAGGTGATAGTGCAGCAGTCATGTCATCGTCGTCTGTGTCAGTAGTAGAAAGATGTAATCCGGCCGTTTATAAGGCTGTAAATGTCACAGACTCAAAGGAGTCTGAAATCGGGAGCATACTAGAATCAGAGGGTAGCTTGACAACAGAGGTCTCAAAAGTGAAATATGTAATAATGTCCTCGTCTAACTTTCTATTATCATGGGCATCAGCAGGAGGACCATCAATAAACATGTCAACGTCATCGTCAATTGTTCGTCGAGTAGCCAACCGTCAGAAAGAATGTCCACAGGAGGCGCATTGTCGAGGATTGGAGCCATAGTGTGTTCACCATTGGGATGACCAGTGATAAAGTGGTCATGGACCGAAACAAGAGTGACAGAAGGATTCTTGTCGGAGAAGCCATCAGCAAGGGTAAAGTATCACCAGAATCTGGTAGCGCGGACTGTTGGAAGTCGTCCTCGTCCTTGGTCGGCATATCAGGGTTACTTTCAGTGTCTGACGTAAACATCTCTGGCGCAGGTACAGTCTCATCATCTGTGGCGGTGGCCGTAGGGTCGTTATCAACTGACAATTCGTTCCCTAAGGAAGGTGACGTGTGTGCCGGTATATAGTAGTCATAGCATGCATATTTACAGTAATCTTTAACACCTTGTGTATTGCAAATAAAGACAATCCATAATGTAACCATGTACCCACATATTCGTCCTAGTCTTCCCAGACTATCCCACCCAGTCTCTCAGACTAAACTCCCTAGTCTCTCAGACTAACTCCCTAGTCTCTCAGACTAACTCCCTGGTCTCTAAGACCATCCTCCCAGTCTCTAAGACTAAATCTCTGGTCTCTAAGACCATCCTCCCAGTCTCAAAGACTAAATCCCTGGTCTCAAAGACCATCCTCCCAGTCTCTAAGACTAAATCCCTGGTCTCTAAGACCATCCTCGCAGTCTCTAAGACTAATTCCCTGGTCTCTATGACCAATCCTCCCTCAGTCTCTATGACTGATCCTCCCTCAGTCTCTAAGACTGATCCTCCCTCAGTCCCTAAGACTGATCCTCCCTCAACCTCTAAGGCTGATCCTCCCTCAGTCTCTAAGACTGATCCTCCCTCAACCTCTAAGGCTGATCCTCCCTCAGTCTCTAAGACTGATCCTCCCTCAACCTCTAAGACTGAATTATAAACATAAATTTTGAAATGTGTATTTGTGCCTTTTTGTTTGTAAAAATGTTTGTTCCCTGGATCTGGACGTTTTGTGTATGCAATGAAAACATGTTGTGAAAATATTTTCGTGAGAGCCCTAATGATCGTAGTCTAGACTCAAGAAAGAATCCTAGTTTGCTACGACCGAAGCTCTGATACCAAGCTGTCACACCCTGACTTTTGCGGAAGCGTGATTATTGGTGTGACTTCTTAATACCATTGCATACGATCATAACAACACTATATGATAAAACCAGTAGATGTACATCCATTATTTTAAGTTTAAAAGTAGCACAACATAATTGCCTGAAATGTCGATACCAAATTGAAGTTACGAATCATAACATATTTTAAGGAGTTCAAAAAGACTCAACAAAAGATTTTAAAACAAACCCGGGTTTAGGACCACGTATCTCGTCCAGGATTAAGATACGTCTCCTACACCCTAATGACTTGGATGACATCTTTATTCACAACGCAGCTTAAAAACTCCAACGCCCGCCAGATCCATTTACTAATTTCCTGAAATACATGTAGTTTGAAAAATCAACATAAAGTTGAGCGAGTTCATGTAAAAGTGAGTATGTATAAACCTTTGTAAAATGTGTGTATGTATGAAAATTCCTAGTATGTAGCAATTAAGGAAAAAGAGATCACCATTGGTTGCAAAGCCAATGATATGTGTGAAGTGATGCAGGAAGACTCAAACCTAGCGGATTTGTGCGTCGGGCACTTAGTCACCACCTGGCCCACTCAGCGGACTCAGGAGTGGGGCTCGCTACACCCAAATAGATCTATCACTAATGTCCCTCGGTCCTACAACGAGGATTAATGGCCTCAAGTTTCCGCCTACCCACTCACATGATCTAAGTAGTAAACCTCCTTAAGCTAACCATACCATGTATATATAAAAGTCTGTAGTAATTGTCGCATGTATTTCACCCCCGAAGTATAAAACTGAAAACAGTAAAGAGAAAAGGGGGACATGAACTCACTGTATTGCGTCTTCGTACTCGTAACCCAATTCTCCGCGGCAAACACGACTACCTACAATGGTCTAACGTCTATTAGACGAACGGGTCATGCCTTGTCTTAGTATTGATTAGTGCCTTATGTTTTAAAGTGTCTTCAATATTTTTGTAATAATATTTCTCAAGTGTTGTTATTCGTATTTCCTTCCCAAGGATGGGAGTATTTCATACTTGTGGATTCGTATTTGTATTTGTATAGTTTGCCAAGTAATGGCGTCGTATTTCGGTGTATTGTTCCAACTAAAAATATGTTAATATATTCCCAATATACATTTCCAAAACCATATATTTCAAGTCTCACTTAAATGTATTTAAATCATTTGTCTAAAACATCTTAATTCTCAAAATATATATATTTTTCCCAAAAATATTATATTTTACTTCATAAATTTTCCAAAATAATATCCTACCAAATATATATACGTATAAGAGTATTCTTCCAAAATACTATGTAAGTTACGTTTTAGTGTTTCGTATTATAACAATACTTGTGTAATTTATATTATTTATTTTGCGAAAGTTTCGGTATTATTTTTGGAGTCGTAATCTCGTGATACCATAAGTTCTATTATTTTTACCCTAAAAATAATATAACTAGTTTACAAAACAAGCAAATATTCACACAAGAGTTTTAGTATAAAATATATATTCTTAATATATATTTATTAAGTTTTATTTACGAAAAATCAACCTCCGAGACTTTGTGTTTTTGTAATAAAAATGATGGCGAAGTTTATTTCGAAAATAAGGTTAAAAATATATTTGTAAACACTTTGTTAGAAAAATATTTCTAAGTGCTGAAATTCTAGAAAAATTTCGCCAAAGTTTCCTTTGTAAATGGAGGTGTCCATGCTTTTTAGCATATCATTTTCTTTTGTAAAATCATTCAAACAATTTACCAACCAACAATATACAATCTTTAATCATCAAACTTAACCAAAAATAAACATGAACCATAAACTTATGAACTTGAAAGTTTGTAAAAATATGTAGTAAATTACTAACATATTTAGTGGGTTTCGTTATCTTTAAAAATAAGATTAGTTTCTTATAAACTTTATTTTTAAAGAATGTGTATTTTCACAACTTCTAGTCATGATTTACAAAAATATTTCTTTGTTAAACTTTCTTGTTATACAAGTGTTCATACACTTGTTTACCTTAAAAAAAAATGTATTTAGTTCACACAAGATCCGGGTTTTAACAAGACTAGTATTTTTCACTTGGTTTTTCCGAAAAACCACTTGTAGATCTTTAGATCTACAAGTTTAGAATCTTATTTTTCAAGAAAAAATATATTTATTCAAGTTCAAGGTTCATGTATGGATGGATTCATCATCTTTCATATTTCTAACTTTTACACCTTACTAGTTTATGTTCTTAAACATGAACTAGTATGTCTAGATGATTATCCATCTTGCTTCTACTAACAAACAACATGTAATAATCATAACAACACAAGATCTACATGATTTACCCATATATATTCTCTTTATCCACCCTTTATCCCTTTAAGTTTAAGACTTGTTCATGTTCTTTAGAGTTTCTTAACTTTTCACCATCCAATCATCTATTATCCACTAAAAACAAGAACAAGATGAAGTTTTAGAGCACTTACTACTAGCACAAGGCTAGGGGAGAAACAAAGCGTAAAAGTGGTGGATAAAAGAAAACGAGAGAGGTCCTTGAGCTTCCGAGCACACCACGCTTGTTTGTATGATCTCTAACACCCTCGTATATATGTGGTTTGCTTAGAAAAGACTTGAATGATGGTGATGGTGGTTGCTTGGTTCTCGGCCGAACATGGGGAGAGAGGAGAGAGCAAGTTTTGTTGTTTGATGTGTAGAGAATGAAATGGTATTATCTCAAGTGTCTTTTTATAAACCAAGTTCACCACTTTATCCCATGTGTATTATGCTTCTATTTAAGCAACATGATCTAATAAAATAATGAAGAAAATCAATGAGTGGGTCACCCATGGTGACCGTCCCAAGGGGGGGGGGGGGGAGGGGGGTAGAGGGTTGGTTTCCAATGGTTAGTTACAATCTAGTTATGAAGTTAAGTGATAAAGTTAGTGTCTTATGTGTGTTATTAATTAGATGGTGTGTTAGGGTGTTCGGGGACGATAACTAGCTTAGAAAAGTAAAAACAAAGTATTTGGCAATATTTTTATGTTCCGGGTTAAGTCCGGTTGTTCGGTTGGTTGTTGATCTGTTAAAGTGCTAAATAAAGCTTTAAAGTGTCTTTTATATTGTTTTTAGTGACACATTAAATTCCCAACACTTTGGAAAATGTCTAGGACTATTTTACCAAGTTCTTGCACTTTACTAGCTTCGTTAAATGCTTAATTTTGGGTTTTTAGTGCAGAACTCTGCACTTTAAGTGTGTTTTAGGCACTTTCGGGCACTATAACTATCTCCTAGTGACGCAGTTTCATGGTCCTCACCTCCCTACACTCCCTACCAGTGTGGTACTTTATTCCCGGCTCACACTAGGCCTCAATATAGTGTTTGTCTAGGTGCTGGCATTGTCAGCATGTTTCCTGGGTTATCCGTTTAGTGTGCTACTGTGCTTTGTGCATCAAGTTTGTCACTAATGTTTGTGTAATAAATAGAGTGACAGTATAAAATATGATGCATATGTATGTATGTAGCAGAAATCAGTAAGTGATTTAATCACAGTTGTAATCAAGCACAGTCATTAAGCACGAATTAAATATTAATTAATTGTACGGATACCTGTAATTGTGAGGGTTGTCGAAGTGGTGGTGGGTGGTGGACGGTGGACGCTGGTGGCAGACGGTGGTGGTGGTGGCCGGTGGTGGTGGGTGGTGGCCGGTGGTGGCCGGTGGTGGCCGGTGGAGGTGGGCGGTGGACGGTGGTGGTGGACGGTGGTGGTAGACGGTGGTGGTGGGTGATGGACGGTGGTGGTGTGTGGTGGCCGGTGGTGGTGGGTGGTGGACGATGGTGGTCGGTGGTGGTGCTTAATCCTCTACAGACTTTAGAAGATCTTAAAATTGGTTGGACCAAGTCTGCACCAAGAAGACCTCACGCAGACCTTTTTTAATGAAACGTCTTCGGAAAAACAAACAGTCTATGCGTGGCAATGTCTGCGCGTGGTCTGTGCCGCGCAGACAGAAGAGCCTGCGCAGACGTTTTGTCAAAAAAACAAACAGCACCTAAATGTCTACTGGGGTTATGCATACCTTAGGAGAAGATACACAAGAGTTGCAGAAGCAATTGGGATGCATGAATGGGATCTTTCAGCTCTTTGATCGGCGGTACCTGCTCGGTCAACGCCGCCATGGCCACCACCATAAGAAGCCACCTCAAGGTGTGTCTGTGACTGTGTGTCATTTATATTGATTTTTGCGTTCTTTAGCATAATGTTGAATATTAACATATCTAATGTCTTCATTTATGAAATGGTGGTGGTGGTTTAGGGAAGGGGGGAGGGTACCTATCAGGTATTTAACTCTTTTTATAATGTGATGGACTGAAAGGATGAAATTACCCTCATGCCAAGCACATGAAGTGTTTTAATAGAGATATTTAACTGATGTTAGGGCTGAGGACCAACCAAATTCATTTTTGACAAGTTTTGGTACCACGTGTAATTAGTAAACCACTAGAACCAAGTCTGTAATTTTTGCAAACCACATGGACCAACCAAGCATTTAACTCTTAAATATAGATTTCAATAATTTTTAAAATTTGGACTTAACAAATAAACCAGACACCAACGACAAGTGTACCGGTCGCAACATAGTATACCCAGTAGGGCCAGATATCGATCCTAGTGACTCTATGCAAGCACACTCAATAGACAACCATTATCGAATAAATGTAAATTTTAATATATTTATTTTTGGGGTTTTATTCAATTAATTTAACTACTAATTTTAACTAATAACCTAGCACGAATACTACGACGAACTAAATTGGGTCGAAATCAGACGAGGAAATACAACTACCTAGGCGTAGGATCCTACTAGTAAACTCGCACACTCTTGGAACCGGATATTCGGTTCTAACCATTTCTAAAAAACTGTAATAAGGGTCTCACTAATTCTATCCACCACTCCCAAATTAGACGTGTAAAATATAACGGTTTTTAAAGTTTCGGTTCATCTCCCAGTCTCACCTAATAATATGCTAAGGTACCCAAAGTTGGATCTCCTTTCGATCTCACTAATCAGAATTCACCCAAAGATAAAAGGGGTAATATATCTATTTATGGTTTTAACTTGGATTACAAGGATCTAAAGGCTATTGGCTATGGATCTCTAGTCTCAAAGGTAACAGAAACACTCGTTTTAACAAGGATAATACTTATTCCTAGAGTTTTTTTATAGACAAAAAACCACAAGCAAGATCATAAACATAAAGTAAGCGAGTAGCAAATGAAATTTATATTAAATAATATAAAATCAATTAATAAAAATTCATGCAAAACAATTATAAAATCCGAGTCAAACGAACATGCACACGTATTAAAACCAAATAATAATTTTTTTTTTACCAAAACATTAAATTTATATATATAAACTAAGGGTCAGCGTACAGAAAAGAAAGTTTTCTTTCTAAAACGCAATTGACTAAAATACAAAAAGACTAAAATACAAAAAGAAAATGTATTTTATTATTGTGTCATAAAATGCAATGCATTAAAACATAATAAATTATGTATTTTCATCGTGTTATCAAACATAATTAATAAATACAAAATGATCGGTCGTAAAATATGAAATGAATATTTTGTATATACGTACATGCAGACAGAGGAAAAGACGAAATTTTTTGTAAGACCATAGCATGATGTTCAGAAGGATCTCCACCTGATTCTTTTTTTATGAATTGTCAACAATACCCATCCACACTAATAAAAACGTAATACACATGTAAAGCGTAGTTGAGCTGTAAAACGCAATGATAGCTTCCTTAGCTTTATACCTAGGGTCTTGTTTCATCTTAGACTGCAGGTATGGGGCGGGAGTTTGGGCGTGGGTAGGGGGGAAACGCCTAAGCCACCACCCTGGGTGGGCATGGGTTTCGGCGTGGCCCTTGGGGCATGGGTTTCAAGCCGGGTGTGGGGCGGTCTGGCCAAGCTGACATGGCGGGCTCTAATTGGACAAACCAAAGAAGCCGTTGGCCAACGGCTATCTTAAAAAAAAAAAACTAATAAAATTTTATTTTTCCACTATAAAACCTCACAATTTCTTCCATTTTTTTACCACATTCATCTTCAATTCTCCATCTACAAAACGAAAAAATGCATCCTCATAACCGTCCTTTTGACCCGAACAACCCGTATGCATTCCAAGAAAATAATCCTAGCCCACCACCCAATCGTCCAATGTCTCGTCCATTTTTCATACACTCTTCTATGCCCCAAGAAGCGAGTTATGCATCGTATATTGGGAATCGTGTGTTTACTAACTTCCCACACACCGATGATTCGATACCTACCCCGTTTACACAAACGGCCATCAACCTTTCACCAACCTCCATCGACCTTTCACAAAACGAAACCGTCCCCGAAACTCAACCACCAAACGATGGTCCTTCCGCACCCCAACCCATAAAAAAGAGAAGCCATAAGAAAAAAACCGAGGCGGATAAAGCACTTGAAACCATCAAGCGAAAACAACTAAAATGGACCGTTCCTGAAGAACTTGCATTGGCGAGGGGTTGGTTTCAACAATCTCAACATTCAACTTTAGGTATTCTAAAACTTTGTTTTTATTAATGTTTTTTTTATATAACTTTGTAATATATTAAATTTTGTTTTTATAAAAACAGGAAATTCTCAACATCGAACCTATTTGTGGCAAGGGGTTAGTAGAATATTCCATGAAGAATTGGGAAAAGAGGTTTATCGTGAAAACGATAGCTTATCCTCGAAGTGGACCGAGATAAGCGGCCAACTTACAAAATATAGTGGTTTTTTAAATAAAGCAAAACAAAACCCAAAAAGTGGTGAAACCGAAGCCGACATTGTGACGAATGCATTGGTTCAATTCAAGACAAATGTGGGGACCGACTTCCGTTTCATGCATTGTTGGGAGATTTGTAAGTTTCATCCAAAGTGGGCGAATATCCCCAGTGGCAGCGAAAGCAACACGTCTTCCAAAAGGTCGAGGGCCTCGTCCCAATCTGATGCACGAGATCAAGAGATTGAGGACCTTTTTGATGATTCGCCAAGCCCAAACCGGCCTGAGTATGGAAGAGATGCCACAAAAAGGCGTGCTCAAAAATCAAGATCTGCTACGGCATCACCTTCAGCTGGGAGTTCGCTCTTGCATAGAGGAATATACAGCGACCAGTTGGATGACATTTCATCCAAGATGGATACATTCAACGTCTTCCAACAACAAAGGGCCGAAATTCGGAATAGAAAAGAAGCTAGAGATGCCGCTAGAGAAGCTGAGAGACAAAGACGGGAGGATTTGAAAATTCTATCCCAGCCGATTGATCACCTAAAGGGTGACGAGTTGGAAATAGTCTTGGAGATGAGAGAAGAGATAAAAAAACAAATATAAACGTTAGGAAATTTTTTTATGTAATTTTTTTTATGTATTTTTTTTATGTAATTTTTTTTAATTTTTATGTAATTTTCTTTAATTACAAAGAGCCCAGCCGGGTCAGCCCAGCGAAGCCCACCAAACCCACGCCCCCAACCCCCGCCCCACCATACCCTGTTTTATGTGGGTCGCCCCATGTCTGCCACCCCAAGCCACGTGTCAACAAATGCCCCAACCCAAGCCCAACCCCCGCCCCACCATACCCCGCAGTCTTAGACCGTGCGTAGTTATCAGTTTTGGGTTTTTTTTTTTTTTTTTTTTTTTAGAAAATGCCGGACAACGCCCAAGATGTCGCCCCCGTGGGCCTTTTTTTGGTCAAATTCAGTTGGAGCGTTGTATATTCCACACATTGCTCTCATTTCTTTGTCTAATCACCTTTCATCTTCATATTCTTTGTCCCATAAGATTTTTTGATGGTTTTTGCTTTATTTAATTATAGAGTTAATTGTCAAAATCGTCCCTGAGTTTCATCTTCATATTCTTTGTCCCGTAAGTTTGCCATTTTCGTCCAAAATGACACTTTTGTACCAAATTGCCCTCAACGTTTGTAACTTTTTGTCATTTTCATCCAAACCACTAACTTAGTTTATCTTTTCTGTTAAGTTGAGGATATTTGGATGAAACTGACAAATATAAAACCACAGGGACGATTTTGGCAATTTACTCAAACTCTTTTAAATTTCGTTTGTTTAATTAATTTTGTTACATATATAATAAAAAAGAATATACATGCAATTTTTATATGAAAAAAATAATAGCCTTGTCACAAAATTTTTATAAATTTTCATCCAACCACTAACTAAGTTAATTTTTCTATTAAGGCGAAGGGTGTTTATAAACTAAGACATAAATTAATTTCTAATTTTTTATATAGATCAGTTTTATAAAAATAAAATCTACTTAAACCTCTAAATTTTATAAAACTAAAATGCTGGTGACCTTATTGAAAAAGGTCAAATAAAAAATCTTATCATATGTACCAAGTTTGTAATTTATCTTCTACTCTTTTAAATTCGTTCCTAAAGAAAAACAGAAGCCAGTCCCCCCCCCCCCCCCTTATCAAAAAACGTATCGTTACCAAACCTTAAAATCACCCACCAAATTGTAATTATAATGCTATGAACCAAAAGTTTCTTTACTCAAGCCACTCAGAATACGTATTAGTTAATTACCCTCATAATCTTAATTAAATAAATATTTTATTTCTATCAACATATTTTCTAGGTGCTCAACACATTTAAAAAATATATAACGTTTTACAAATTTTTTCTATCTCTATAACTGATAAATACTAAAAGTTGTAATAGATTATTATGTGTTGCACACCAATGACGTTTTCTCTTTATAAAAATGATTTATATAAAGAAATTGTAAATTAATTTTTGTCTTAATTTATAAAATTTAAAACATCCTTCACCTTAACAGAAAAATAAACTGAGTTAGTGATTTGGATGAAAATTTATAAAAAATACGTGAAAAAACCATTAATTTTTTTTCTTCTAAAAACTCTATGTATATTCTTTTTTATTATATATGTAACAAAAATAATTAAATAAAAAAAATTAAAAAGGGTTTGAGTAAATTGCCAAAATCGTCCATGTGATTTATATTTGACAGTTTCATCCAAATATCCTTAACTTAACAGAAAAAAATAAACTAAGTTAGTGGTTTGAATGAAAATGGTAAAAAGTTACAAAATACAACTTTTTTCAGGTTTTTAATGCTCTATTGTTTGGTTTTTCAATGCCCTATTTTTGGGTTTTTTTAATTTAATATTATTAAATATGTATTGCATAATGTAAAATAAATAAATTAAGCCCAGCTTGAAAAAAAAACAAGTTTAGTTTAAAGTATAGAATGTTGTTTAATGAACTAACAAGTCAGAAAATAAAAGC
This sequence comes from Helianthus tuberosus, assembly GCA_030545235.1. NCBI lineage: Eukaryota > Viridiplantae > Streptophyta > Magnoliopsida > Asterales > Asteraceae > Helianthus > Helianthus tuberosus. Next base: position 29,140,943 of record CM060446.1, on the reverse strand, counting down.
ATGCAATGTGATAACTTGTAAAATGAGTCTAAAACACATAATTATAATATACTAATATGTATTAGGTATTAAACAAAACGTGTAAAAGTCAAGTTGGGTACTAAAAAAATTGGTTTCGGGTATAAATCGGTTCTGATTCTGGTTCCTGATATTGAGATTAAAATGCATACCTTATTTATACCCTACTGGTAGTGTTGGTTCCAATTTCAGGTACACCCATAGGTAAAAGGTCATTTACGTCCGTGATCGCAGACAGCGTTGTTGAACCGACTCGTCTAAATGAAAACCACCACTCGAAGGTCCATTGTGATAAAACCCCTAGCTTACGCATAACATTTTTTTTATAAACGAGACTCCAACCGACGACCTCTCCTAAAAAAATCATTCAGAGCACTGCGTCAATCACTTTAATTTTAAATGGCATAGAAATTACCTTTTGTTTCAACTCCAAAATCGATATAGCCTATTGAATAATAAATTAGATACTTTCATTAAGGGGATTTTTTTTATTCTTATCTTTTAGTTGTTTTTAATTACTTGAGTACAAAATCTAAATGTTTAATTCCCTGAGTTCTTACAGTCACTTTTCTTAACCATTGATCGGATTGTCGCGCTCCGGTCAAAGATAATATTTATATGCCCAAATTACCCTTAACAAATAGCTAGTGGTAGCAAGGGGTCGAACCACGAAGAGTATGTGGTTTGCAAATGGATTTACTAGAACTAAAACGATTGTCACAATTTATGAAGCTTGCTAATAATATTCTTGTATTTTTGTTTTGTTGGAAGGTACGAATTTAACTAAGTGAATTGGTTTAATTGAATAACAATTACTAATTAACAATTGTAATGAAGATTGAGTACTAGATAATAATAAGTAAAGGAATCACACCCGGTTTCGGTAATTGCTAACTTATGGTTTCTACAAGTTTTAGGCTTCAACTTAAATGCATACAATTAACGGATTTAGTGTACATGACTTAGGTGCCAATAACTATCAACGCTTCAATGAACGGACAAGAATGCACTTTGTTATCAAAACATGTAAATCCTAACCAAGACAACGCATATTACACATAACCATTTCATAAAGTCATAACTTTAATCATCGCTCGACAATTTATGAATACGAAACAAATGTAAGCTTATTGTCAAAGGTTTCTAAAATCATGCACAAATTGTCACAAATTCAAGCAAGAAACAATTCAAAACCATAAATTAAACAACTACCTACACCGGGGTGAAACCGAGATGATTAGCCACTCATGGTTGACGGAGCTTGATCACCGGATAGATGAACCTTGACGGAAGTCATGGTGGAGCTTGGAGGATGGAGAACGATGAATACTCTTGATGCAAGATGAAAGCTTGAAGAAGATAATGGTGAAACTTACAAGTACGTGGTTGTGAGTTACCGGAGATGCCTCTTCTTCTTTGATGATGAACTCCTTTTATAGCCATGGAAGAACTTGGAGTGTTTACACTTAGCTTCAAAATCTTTGGGTATTTATTTCTTGATCATAGACTTTGGATCATCTTCTCCATATGAACATGAAGGCTAGAGGAATTTGAAGTTGCTTAATTTCTCTAATTGCTGCTCACATTTAATGTTCTTGGCCCCCATTTGACTAAAAACCCGTATTTGACCAAGAAAATACTTTATCAATCATTGAACAACATCCAAGAAAATGAAGGTTCCGGAACGAAAATCCAGCCACCGTCGGCGACTGTGGAAGTGGCCGTCGCCGACGGCGTGTAGAAATGCCAGTTTTCTGTTTTTGTTATTTCTTGCTTCTGGTTGACCCGTTTTACTTCCCGGTGGTCCGTTTTGCTCCCAATTGGCTCCTTAATCTTCATAAGACCTACAAAACATAATTCCTTTTACAAGTAGGCTATTCGGGATTAAACATGTGTAAAAACGTTAAGTTAAGAAATAACGAACACCGGTTTTCAACCACGCATCACATCCCCACACTTGTCTTTTGCTTGCCCTCAAGCAAATCTGTTTTTCACTTTCACGTGGGTCGAACAATGAACACACTTCCCATTCCCGAGACAAAGGTTAAGGTCTATTGTCATACAAAAGTTCAAACTCTTTACAATTCGAAATATCTAATGGTAATGTGATTTCACATACACAAACGGTTACCTAAGATTAACTCGCCCTTAAAACTAACAATTCATACATATCCCTCACAATGTTCTCTTCACTCGGCTTAACATTTGGATAATATGTAATGTATTAGCACTTTAGCAAATAATCGCTCAAAACCGATTAGAACACGTACCCGCATAGGCTTGCAACTCAATCATTCTCCACCACCGAACACGAATACTAAGCACAAGTCAAAAGGTCTTTGAAATGGTTGTAACGGGGCTTGGGTTAAGGGTAGGAAATAGGATATTTTTAAGTGGCTAAGGTGATGAAAAATTCGATTTTTTATTACAATGCAACTCAAATAAACTATAAACATCAACTACAAGGCAATGATTTTCACCTTTTATTCAGCACTAGAACACATATTTTTGTTCTTTTTCTCAATGGTTTTTCATTCTTTTTCATACATTTTCTGATTTTTTTCTGATTTTTTTTTTCAATACAAATAAATACAACTATACAAACTTTGCTAAATAATCGAATTTCCATCACATGGGTTTAAACAAAAATGTTTAAGGTTATGGGCTAAGGGTGGTCAAACGAAAGGTTTAGGCTCAAAATTTGGCTACTAGGGGATAATTTTGGGTAAGGATAACAAAATGGTGAAAAAGGAAAAGGTTTACCTAATTCCTTAGTCATTCTCGTGCTTGTATTCGGTCCATGGTCTCAAACGTATCAAAAGTTGCAAGTTCTACAATACGTGACTAATGGTCCACTCAACAATGAAACTTGTAAATGTACATTTATGATATCAAAGTAGCTCAAAATCTCACGTAAAAGGGTATGATATGTGATATGCATCAAATGCTAGTTCCTTAGGCGAATTATTCCCAAATAACCACCCGTTAAATACCCTTCATGCTTATTAATTTGAACTTGACCATGACAAAAGACCAAATGGGTTGTGCCATCCCTTGTTGACTTATTGCTTTTGAAACAAGAAACATTTGAAAATTTTTTGAAGTTTCCCCCATCCCCACACTTGAGGTAAACATTGTCCTCAATGTGTAGTATTTAAATGTTGGGTCAAAATCTAAAACTTTTACTACTCCCCCATCCCCACACTTGAGTTACATATTGTCCTCAATGTGTAAGAACTAGAGATTTTAAAACGTATAAGGGATGTGACACGTCTATCCCTCCCAAAGTATCACCCCGGTTAAACACAACAAACAATCTACTAATTTTCTAATTAAAACAAAATCAAAAGTAAAAAGAAATGTATGCACCTGATTTTTGACGTTTTGAAGCCCATGTCTTCTTCTTTTCTTCATAAAAATGGTTGTCTCGCGAATATCATGTACCTACAAATTCTAACCCTTGTGTAGAAGCATGCTTCTCACAACCATCAAAATTTGTTAGTTACCTAATTCTTCCATTTTTATGAAAAACTTTACCAAGCCATGCATTATTTTACCTTTATTTATGTGGAAAAACAAATAAAATACGAAATAAAAATAAAGCACACAAAATAAAATAACCAACATAAAACAAAAACAAGCATACCATACCTTCACCGCTGATATTGTTCGTTAGGATCAACTGGCGGGTTCGGCTGGTATTGATAACCAGTTAGGGCTTCAAACATCTCCCTATAATCATCGAGTGGGCTTTGGTTTCCTTGTGGTGGTGGTTGGTAGGGAATTGGGATAAAACTTGAACCTACCGCTTCTGGCCAATGAGGAGTCGGGTCGTTTGGGCCCAATGGATGGGGAACGTCGGGGTAATTGGTCCACCCCGAATGTTCAGCGTATGGAAGGCCGACTAGGAGGTCCCTTTGGTGGAGCTCTTGATCGTGGAGCACCTTGGCATTATTACTTGCCATTTGGTTAGAAAAAGCCATAGCTCTCCATCGGCGTTCATTCAATTGTCTTTCTTCTTGTTGACGCCTTGCTTCATCTTCTTGCAATTGTATCAAGCGTTCTATTTGTGATCGTTGTAATGCTTGCTGTAATTGCTGTTCCTCCATTTGTTTTTCCATCCTTTCGCGAAAGGATGCTTGGTAACCCCACTGCTCTTGTTGATACGCTCCTTGCGCATCTTCCCATTCCTTTCTGCTTGCATCGTACTCTCTTGCTTCACCAATTCTTGTCGATACGTTGTCGTAGACCGCTTGTTGTCCGCGAGTCCACAAGTGGTATGACGGTAACTGTCTTTGGTTCACAAAATCTGCCACCTCGGCAGAGATTTCCCAAGAGAATCAAACCTTGAAACCGCGTTCATATATTCAAATGACATGATCATTTGATTCTTCCCAATGTTACCAACCAAACGCCATGTATAAGCCCATTGTGATCTTACATAACACTTTTTGAGCTATGAATACATCAACCATTATGAAAAAATCGTAAATAATGGCATTAAATTGTATATAAATCCATCCATATCAATTATCAGTTGAAGAAGTAACCCATTTAATCTTGCAAATCAAAATGTAAATTTGTGTTTTTCCCTTTTCTTTTTCAGTGAGTGCTTACTAAAAACAAAAAAATAAATACAACTGCAAATCAAAATGTAAATTTGTGTTTTTCCCTTTTCTTTTTCAGTGAGTGCTTACTAAAAACAAAAAAATAAATACAACTGCAGTCATCAACAAGAGACTAAAAACAAATTTACATGTTCATATAATGCCATTTGCAAAAACATAAGCTACAGTTTAATCTTATTGAAGACTGAACTGTCATACCAAAATCAAAATTGTCCCCAAAAAAACATGTAGTGGGCTAGTGGCAGATCCAGAAAGTTTTGTGAGTGGAAGTCGAAAATCAAAATCCCACCCAAATCAAGCAACCATTCTTATATTTATGCTATAATATCATACATTGGGATGAACAATCTACTCTTAAACACTAGGCTTAAAATTTCGAAAGAAATCAACAATTTATATGACAATCAAGCATAAATTAAGTGAAAGTTCATACCTTTGGTGAAGATTAACAAGAAGAACTAAAGAAAGGTGCAAAGCAATTGATTTGGATGAACACCCTCAAAACCCTAAAAAATCACGTCCAGAAATCTTGCAATCGAGCAAGAATTGATGGAAACCGTTATGGGGGTTTTGTTCCTCTCGAAAAATTACACAATTTAGGCTCAAGAATCACTAGATTTGGGTGAGAATCGAAGCAGTTATGGAAGGATGAAGATTTGGTGTTCTTGAGGTGCTAGTTGAAGGAAATGAAGTGCAAGGGGCTTGTAGGATCTGATTTGATTATGTTTTAGAATGGTATGGGTGATATGGAAGGGTTTTAGGCTGCTTTGTGTGGTTAAAAACGGGTTTGACTTGAGTTTGGATGGTAAAAAACGAGTTTGGGTTCGAGTCCAAGCCTAAACAACAATTCTGCGTCTGCTTGAGTTTTGGGGACCGTCAGCGACGGAGGAAGGCACCGTCGGCGACGGTGTGTCGTTTCTTCTCCGAAGCCGACGGCTTATCTCACTGTCTACGCATAATTTGTGGGCGACGGACATTTTTTAAGCGCCGTAGGCGACGCCGGTTCTCACCGTCGGCGACGGTGTCCCCAAATCGGCTTTTTAATTTTTTTTTTTTATGAAAAATAGAGAAATTTTTTATGAAATTTTATTAAAGGGACTATATATAATAAAAAATGCTAGAAATAATTAAAATTCTTTTTGTATAAACCTTTTTTTTATGACAAAATTTGACGAAAAGTCGTGTTCAAATCTATTTCTATCTTAAATTGTCATCATTCCAGGTCTTTTTATAAACATCGAAGTTTTTTTTTATATATTTTTATGAAAAATATATTTAAAAATAAGAACTTTTAATTAATAGACTATGTATTTATAAAATAATAAAATTCTTTTTTTTGTGGTTTTTATTTAAAATTTTTAAAAAATAAATACGACAAACCGTAACGATTCTACCACCCCCTAAAAAAACGTGTATTGTCCTCAATGCACAAACAAAGTTTAAAAACATACCTTACGTCTTCAAAACTCACTTGGAATATCCGGACTTCACACAATCAAACAAGGTTAGTAGAAGACGAGAACGATTATATCTAAAATACACAAAAATTTAAAACTATACATAATTCTAACTAAAATGTTACAAGTCCTTTTTAATTGACCTTATAAACCGGAATGCTTACCACGAAGCTTACCGATTCTTTGTTTTCGTCCATATTTTCGTTACCATCAAGAAACGGTTTTAATCGATGACCATTTACCGTTTGCCTTGACCCATCCTTCGGGTCCTTGATCGTAACATCACCCAATTGTCCGACCCGGGTGATCACATAGGGTCCCATCCACTTGCTTCGGAGCTTTCCGGGAAAGAACTTGAGCCTTGAATTGTAAAGCCATACCTTTTGCCTTACTTCAAATTCCTTCTTTCTCAACTTCGCATCATGTGTCCTCTTCATATCATCTTTGTATTTCGAGGCACACTCATACGCTTCTTCTCTAAGCTCCTCCAACTCGCAAAGCTTTAACTTTCGCTCTTTTCCTGCAACATCATATTTCATATTAACTTCCTTGATAGCCCACCAAGCACGATGCACAAGTTCAACTGGTAAATGGCAATTTCGCCCATAAACTAAGCGATAAGGTGTAGTTCCAATAGGTGTTTTATGAGCCGTTCTATAAGCCCATAAAGCATCATTCAACTTCGTTGACCAATCCTTTCGGCCGGGTCGAATGGTCTTTTGCAAAATTTCTTTTATTTGCCTATTGGAAACTTCCACTTGACCACTTGTTAGTGGGTGGTAAGGGGTAGCGATTCGATGGTCAACACCATACCGTTTCAAGAGTTTGCCAAAGTTAAAATTTTTAAAGTGAGATCCCCCATCACTAATGATTACCCTGGGAATCCCAAATCTGGAAATTATATTTGTTTGTACAAAATTGCAAACAACGGTATGGTCATTCGTCTTAGTGGCAATTGCTTCAACCCATTTGGATACATAATCGACCGCCAGTAAGATGTATAGGTTGCCATGCGAATTAGGGAATGGGCCCATGAAATCGATCCCCCACACATCAAAAATGTCTACAATGAGGATCGGTTGCATGGGCATTTCATCCCTTCTTGATATACCCCCTAACTTTTGACATTCTACACAGTTTTTAGCGAAATTAAAAGCATCTTTAAAAATAGTCGGCCAATAAAGACCGCTATTGAGCACTTTGTGCCCGGTTTTGTGACCACTGAAATGGCCCCCACAAGCAAATGAATGCAAGTGCATCAAGACACTAGGAATCTCCTCGTCGGGTTTGCATCTTCGAACGACTTGATCCGGACAAAACTTGAATAAGTCTGGTTCTTCCAACTTGTAGTACTTGATTTTAGACAGGAAGTGCAACCTCTTCCTTCTATCCCAATGAGCTGGCAAATCACCTGTAACTAAATAATTAACGATGTTAGCATACCATGGTAATATTCCAACTTTTAAAATTTGCTCATCGGGAAAGTTCTCATTGATCTCTTCACGAGAAGAATCCCCCTCCATAACCAACCGAGACAAGTGGTCCGCAACCACATTCTCACTTCCTTTCTTGTCTCGGATTTCTAAATCAAACTCTTGTAGCAAGAGAACCCATCGGATTAATCTCGGTTTTGCATCCTTCTTGTTCATAAGGTACCTAACTGCAGAATGATCAGAATATACAATCACCTTAGTACCCCATATATAAGAACGAAATTTATCCAACGCATATACCACCGCAAGTAGCTCCTTCTCGGTAGTTGTATAATTTAATTGTGCATCCGAGAGAGTCTTACTTGCGTAGTAAATGGCAACCGGTTTCTTGTCTACCCTTTGACCCAATACGGCCCCTACCGCATAATCACTTGCATCACACATAATTTCGAATGGTAAAGACCAATTCGGTGATTGCAAGATTGGGGCCTCAACCAACTTTTTCTTCAAAATGTTAAAGGCGTTTTGGCAATTTTCATCAAAATCAAATGTTTTATCTTTTAACAACAAATTGCATAGGGGTTTTGTTATATCACTAAAGCTTTTTATGAACCGCCTATAAAACCCCGCGTGTCCCAAAAAGGACCGAACACCCTTAACGGTTGTAGGATAAGGCAAAGTGGATATGACTTGCACTTTTGCTCTATCCACCTCAATCCCACGACTTGAGATAACATGCCCCAACACAATCCCTTCTTGAATCATGAAAACACTTTGCGAAACGAGTAACGTGTCGAGTAAGGACCTTGAAAACTCGGGTTGTCACGTCATCCCCAACTTGAAAGAAATTTCATCCCGAAATTTGATAAGTAAACCAAAAGCGGCAAAGTGTAGGATCAGGATGACTGTGGATTTTCCGCAGGTGCCACATCATCCCCAACTTGAAAGGGAATTTCGTCCCGAAATTCACTAGTTCCATCAGGTTTAGATTTGTCAGCTGGGAATAAGTGAGGGTACTTGAGCTTCATCTGATCCTCGCGTTCCCACGTGAACTCCGGTCCACGTCTCGAGTTCCAACGAACTCTCACAATAGGGATTCGACTATGCTTGCGGACTTTGACTTCCCGGTCCATGATTTCGATAGGTTCCTCGACAAACTGCAACTTGTCGTCGATCTTCAGCTCTAGAAACGGTACTACAAGTGTCTCATCAAACAAACACTTCTTCAGCTGCAACACGTGGAAAACATGATGAACGTTACCCAACTCAGCAGGTAACTCTAGCTTGTAGGCCACTTTACCAATTCGCTCGAGAATTTTGAATGGCCCAAGATAACGAGGGTTAAGCTTTCCTCGTTTCCCAAACCGCACCACACCCTTCCAGGGTGAGACCTTCAACATGACGCGATCGCCTACAGCGAATTCCAAAGATTTCCTACGCTCGTCAGCGTAGCTTTTCTGACGGTCACGCTGTAGGTCCCCTATTCGTATGGATCTTTCACAGAATTGTCTTTCCAATCAAGAGTGCGGAATCCTCTTGATCAGAATATAACAGAAACAAGTAGAAGAATAGCAATCACTTTCAAACCGGGTTTACTATTGATTATCAATAAAACCGAATTACAATCAACCTAAACCCTAACAACTCTCAATTTCGTCCAAGCTGTTATGCTCTCACGAAATTGCTCTCACACAATGTTCTGGCTGATTCACCTAAACCCTAAAGCCTAACCTTGTTTATATAACACAAGGTTGCAACATTCGGCTGGGTTTGCTACATGGGCTAGGCCCAATTCGTCCCCCATCACCCAATGTGGGTTTTGTTTAGCCCAAACTCTATTAACTCACTAATACAAAGCTAAACCCGCTAACTGTTTATCGTTTAACTAATTACAAGATATCCAAAGACCAAATCTAAGTTGTTGTCACAAACATGCACCAACAAACTCCCCCCAGACAATAGCTTCATAAAATAACTTTGTCTTCAGTCATCTTGAAATCTTCATGTAATCTTTGGTCTTTGGATAGCTTCAGCTTCAATAGCTTCTGTCAGCAACAGACTCCCCCTAAGCTGATGCATCCAATCACCAAATCTTCAAAACTTTAGCGTTTGAGTAAACTCCAGTTTAGCATTTGAATAGCAATCTTCAAACTCTTCAATCTTTGTCTGCAATGTAGAAAGGAGGTTCTACCATGCATCCAATCAAACTCTCATCTTCACAGCAACTCATCACTTTAACTTCTCAGCAACACAGCAACTTCTCAGCAACACACTGCTTCAATCTGTTTACTATAAAACAAACATCTCGAGAAACCATAAGAATTTTTCAACATAAGTTAAACAAATTATTATTATTCAAGAGATAGTTAAACTGTATCACAGATTAAGCATTTTCAACTTATCACCTTCACGCAAAACTTTTTAATCACACACTCTATAACCCGCATGATTTAAAATTTTGAACTCACTTTCTAACACCGTCTCCCCCTATCAGTAACAATTCCTCCAAGAATAACAGTTTTCCGTACATTAAGAATTTTAAACAGAAAAAGACACTATTTTTGTATTTTTATATTTTCTGAAAGCAAGTAAATACAAAAGCAATAAACACTCTATTTTTGTGAGAATCACTGGTAAGAAGATCATATCAGCACAATCAAACTGTTTCACACAATTAGATAATTCTTTATTTAATTTTTCGTGAAAAGCAGTCCAAGACGATTACCAGTATGTTTGTCCACTTAAACAAAATGCATGAACATTTCAAGTACCATTACCGTATGATACGTTAAGGTAATTTTAATTACTGATATACTAGTGTGTTCCACTTCAGGATATACCCCCGCGATCAAGGTATGCACAAAGATTCATCGTAGTAGGTGAGTATATTGATGTCATCCTTTAAGATATCCTGACAGTGTCTAGGTCTGCATATAATCTGTTTTATCATGTTTTGATTGCTTAACAATGAACACCCAAATAAATACTAATCAAATCCTGGAAATATAAGCAACACACTCTATCATGCAAGTATCTTCCCTACCACATATTTCACAAGTCCAATCCAGATTTCTGAAATCTTAACTGGGAATAGGTTGAGAAGAGAACATAATAGATCTTTAGAAGAGATGGTATAATATACAGATCAAATGAGTTTTTCTCAGTTTGATATAGGTTTCTTGGGTTTCTTTTGGGCACTTGAGGGCCTCTTTCGGGTGTATTAGATCTATAGCGCGACAACGTACAGCTAGGTCAGCATGTATCTGGATGCAGCAGAAGCTGTCGTTGCCTAGCACCTCCAGGTCAGCATATATCTGGATGCAGCAGAGGTGGTACACGATTTTTTCAGAGAAGATTTCAGAATCAGATCAAAATTGTGTGTATTGGGACAACATACAGACATTCAAATAGAAATGAGCTAATTCCAAGTGACTTTCTTTCCTGGGGTCATGTACAATTTTAGTTCTGAACAGAAGGACAGTCAAGATATCCCCAGATGAAATAACAGTATAAAGACCCAAAACTTCAGATTTTGGCAATCTATCAACACAAGATTTAAGGTCATTAAACCATACACCACTGATGTGTTCCCCACTCATACACAGTTCATTTAAGTTTATATCACATTGGTAAGTTGATTATTTCATGCTTTTTGCCTACTGGTACATCATATGATGAAGCTGCTATCACACTTAAGCATTTTAATTTCAGTTTCAGTGTGACAGTCTAACTTGCCGATGTACTATCATTTCTTCGTTTTTCACACAGTGAACTCATTTTTAATTTTCTATTTTTTATGTTTTGATTTTTCAATTTTTTTTAATTTTTAAGAAAAGCAATAAACTATTTACAAAAATTCTTATGAAAAACCAGTTATTCAGGATTCCTCATCCCGTTGAGTTCGACTAAATGTTCAAAGCGAGCCCTGTCAAAAGCTTTAGTATAAAGATCTGCCAGGTTATCTAGTGTGTCGACTCAGCACTTTGAATTTCAATTTAAATCAATCAATATAAATATATCAACAATCTCACATCCCCCTTCATATGCCTAGAGCAACCATTATCAACATAAGTTGATAATCCTCCTTAGCAGCTCCTGCACACACCAACTAGGAAATTAGTTAGAATGGGGGACCCAAGCCTTAATGGTCTTGGGTCGTCCAAATTCACCAACTATTTGAACATCCATCCAATATCCATTACTCCTAACCGGAGTCTTGGATCTCAGACCTGTTGATGGAAATGGGTTTTGATTTCCATAAGGTCTATGGTCCTGAGGGTTCCTATATGTATTTGGACTATTTGACCTTTGAAAATTTTGATTTTGAAACCTTGAGTTTTGATTCCAAGAAGCATTATTGTTGTAATTTCTAAAGCCATTGTTATAAAAAGTTCGACCACCATTATTCTGGTATCGATTTTGATATTGACTTTGACATCTGAAATTATTTGAATTTCCATTGAAATTGTTCATTCTAGATGAACTGCTTCTAGGTCTCTCATATCTGCCTGGTGGAGATCTAGGCTGAAATCTTTGTTGATTTCTTTGAAAACGAGGAACTTGTGGAGTTCCTTTTTCAGCCTTATCTACACCAACAGCAACATTTTCTGGTTGCTTAGGAGCAGATTTCTTTTGAGAATTTGAGCCTTTCTCCTCACTATCACCTTTCTTCTCAGGTAATTTCCCTCTCTGTTTTTCACTCATTTGTGCTTCACTCTTTTTGTTAGGACAGCAGCTAGCTACATGTCCCTTTATGTGACACTTGAAGCACGATCTCCTTTTCAAAGACTTCTTAGCTGGAGTCTCTGAGGTAGATCCCTTATCAGATGGTGATGATCCCTTAGATGAACCTTGTTTAGTTTGCTTGATTTCAGAATTTTCTATGTTCTTATTTTTTGCAAACTCTACATTCGATTCATTTTCAATAACAGCAGTTTCGTTTTTCATATCACCACCTTGAACAAAATTAATCTTTTTAACAAAAGCTTGATTTTTATTCCTAGGCGGTGAATTTTTCCTTTTCAAATCATCACTCTCAGATCCATCACCTTGACTTGATGTGGATGCGAAACTACTTGGTGTAGATGCCATAAAGTCTGCTAGCTCATCTTCACTAGGCAGGAATGAATAGTTATGACTAAGAGGAGGTGGAACTTCATTAAAGCCCTGGAAGCCCACACTGGTCTTGTCATTACTCTTCTTTAACCCACCCATCATGTGTTTCATAACAAAAGACGAATCTCTGAATTGACTCAATTTCTTTTCAAGTTCAACAATTTTGAGTTGTGCATCTGACAACTCTTTGCATTTTTCAGAAATCTCTTTTGTTTTCTCAGCCATCATGTCATGAGCTAAGTCTATGACTTGAAGTTTTTCATTTAGTTTGCAAGTTAAAGCTTCAATTTCAGCTTCACAACCTTTTATTTTCTTCAAGTATGAAGATTCATTTCTTTTAACAAAAAAGTTTGCTTCTTTTATGTTAGACATCTCACTTACCAGACTTTGGTTTTGTGTTGACAACCTGTCAACCTCACCCTGTAGTTCACGACATCTCAAACATACAGAATTAGATTGTACCTCTTTCTCATGAACTTCTGAGTTGTCATCAGCAACAACCTGTTCAGCTTCACTCTCTTTCTCTACTTCAGCATCCACTTTTGCTTCAGCATTCTCCACTTGAGCTTCAGCATTTTTCACTTCAGATTCAGCATCACTCACAGTAGTTTCAGCCTCATCAACTGGCACTATCTCTGCCATGAATGCCTGAGTGGCATTGTCATTTCCCTGATATCGCTTTTGTAATGCATCCCACATATCCTTTGAATCAGTGTACTTTTGGAAGGTATGCTTGATGCTATCAGGTAAGGACATCTTTATTGCCGCCAAGGCTCTCTTTTCAGCATCAACCACCTGTCTCTCAGATTCATCCATCTTGTCATAAGACAGCACTAAAACTCTTCCTTCAATACTACGCGTAGGAGCAACATAGCCATCTATCATACAGTACCACATTCTGGTATCTTCACTCTTCACAAATGATTCAAACTCCTCCTTCCAAACAGCATACTCTTTAACATTTGTAAGCTTTGGCCAATGCTTAATAGTCTCACTGAACTTATCCATTCTGACCATCTTTAAACACGTTTTTATCGTAACCGTACTGATAAAACTGTACAAAATTTCTCCGAAAACAGTGGTTATCAAAGTAAACCTTTAGAATCGTCTCGAAAAGACGAATCCAATGATATATAATGTCGAAAACCGAATTCTGGATGATAGCCATCTATCATACAGTACCACATTCTGGTATCTTCACTCTTCACAAATGATTCAAACTCCTCCTTCCAAACAGCATACTCTTTAACATTTGTAAGCTTTGGCCAATGCTTAATAGTCTCACTGAACTTATCCATTCTGACCATCTTTAAACACGTTTTTATCGTAACCGTACTGATAAAACCGTACAAAATTTCTCCGAAAATAGTGGTTATCAAAGTAAACCTTTAGAATCAACGAATCCTTGGTTTATTTTTTTACCCTAAAAATCCAAGGAATCTAACGGTCCAAACGGTTCTGTTAAACGGGCTACGGATCAATTTCTATTTGCAAAACACTGAAATTTTATCGACGCTTGCCAACGAAAATTCCACCCTGTTAAATTCGCTGGTATCAGTTAATTTCGTTGGGTTAGTGATTAATTTCGCTGGTCTGTTGTTTGTTCGATTTCGCTGGTTATCTTTGCTGGACAAATTCGCTGGTATAATTTCGCTATTACGATGACCTGTAAAGTCGCCGAAAACCGTAATAATTTCGCTGAGGAAAATTATACGGTTACCAAAGTCGCCTTTGGATTTAACTTCGCCGGTCACCGAGTAATTAAATTACAAATTTGCTGGTAAAAATGCTGGATCAGTTAATTTCGCAGGCTATTAATTTCGCAGATCAGTAAATCAGGAAACTTAATCTTTTCGAAATTCTGAAGATTTTCCAGATTTCACCAACACTTTCCTGCAAAATCACAAGGCAAAATATCAGTAAATTTTCGAAAACAATATGATGAACACGAAGAACAGTCTTCGAATTCCAGCCAAATACTCGTCAAAATCCAACAGAAATCGTCCCCAAGACCTGCAAATCAGCAAAACTCAACAAACAAACTGATCAACCACAAACAAATTCGCTGAAAATTATCAAAACTCAAGAAACTTCGAAACCCTAATTTCAGGTTTAAAAAATTTCGAAAATTTTAACCAACTTCCTGTTTCTCCAAGAACAATTCTGAACCGAGCCTTCAAGAGCCTAATGCTCTGATACCAATTGTAGGTCCCCTATTCGTATGGATCTTTCACAGAATTGTCTTTCCAATCAAGAGTGCGGAATCCTCTTGATTAGAATATAACAGAAACAAGTAGAAGAATAGCAATCACTTTCAAACCGGGTTTACTATTGATTATCAATCAAACCGAATTACAATCAACCTAAACCCTAACAACTCTCAATTTCGTCCAAGCTGTTATGCTCTCAAGAAATTGCTCTCACACAATGTTCTGGCTGATTCACCTAAACCCTAAAGCCTAACCTTGTTTATATAACACAAGGTTGCAACATTCGGCTGGGTTTGCTACATGGGCTAGGCCCAATTCGTCCCCCATCACCCAATGTGGGTTTTGTTTAGCCCAAACTCTATTAACTCACTAATACAAAGCTAAACCCGCTAACTGTTTATCGTTTAACTAATTACAAGATATCCAAAGACCAAATCTAAGCTGTTGTCACAAACATGCACCAACACACGCGCTGCTGCCATACGATTCCTGATCTGAACAATTTTCTCGGAGGTTTCAAGTGCAAGTTCCGGGCCTGTAATCTGACTGTCACCCACCTCAGCCCAACAGAGAGGTGAACGACATTTCCGTCCATACAATGCTTCGAATGGAGCTGCCTGAATACTGGTATGGTAGCTATTGTTATAAGAAAACTCTATCAAAGGCAAGTGTTTCTCCCAACCTGTGCCAAAATTAATCACGCACTCCCGCAGCATGTCTTCTAGTGTCTGGATGGTTCGTTCACTTTGACCATCCGTCTATGGGTGATAAGCAGTACTCATGTCAAGGCGTGAGCCAAACGATTTGTGCATCGACTGCCACAAATCAGAAATGAAACGCGGGTCGCGATCCGAGACAATAGAGGTCGGCACCCCGTGCCTAGAAACCACTTCCTTTAGGTAGACGGCAGCTAGTTGTGAGAACTTATCTGTTTCCTTGATTGCTAGAAAGTGCGCTGACTTCGTGAGGCGATCAACGATTACCCAAATGGTATCGTTCCCGTTTTGAGTTTTCGGCAAACTCGTGACAAAATCCATTGCGATCTGCTCCCATTTCCACATGGGTATTTCTGGTTGCTGAAGCAATCCAGACGGTTTCTGTTATTCCACCTTAACCTTCGAACACGTCAAGCATTTACTTACATATGTCGCGATGTGGGCTTTCATCTTCGGCCACCAATACAAGACTTTGAGGTCCTGATACATCTTATCCGAACCTGGGTGAACAGAGTATCGAGACTTGTGTGCTTCGCCCATCACAAGCTCTCTAAGATTTCCAAACAAAGGAATCCATACACGCTCCATGAAGTAGAGGATACCATCCGATCTCTCTACCAGTCGTTTTTCCATGCCACTTAAGTACTCTGCTTCAATGTTTTCCTCTTTTAATGCTTCGGTTTGTGCAGAACGGATCTTATCAGGCAAGTTAGAATGGATGGTGAGCTGTAAAGTGCGGACACGTTTAGGTTTCGTTTCCTTTCGGCTAAGGGCGTCAGCTACAACATTAGATTTGCCTGGATGATACTTGATGGCGCAATCGTAGTCGTTCAAGAGTTCTACCCAGCGACGCTGTCGCATATTCAATTCCTTCTGGTCGAAAATATGCTAAAGGCTCCTGTGATCGGTGTAGATCGTGCATTTGGTACCGTACAGGTAGTGCCTCCAGATTTTCAACGCGAATACCACGGCTCCCAACTCTAAGTCGTGAGTTGTGTAATTCTTCTCATGAACCTTCAACTGTCGAGAGGCGTAAGCTATCACTTTCTCGCGTTGCATCAACACGCAACCGAGGCCCTGAATAGAAGCATCACAATATACCATAAAATCTTCAGTACCTTCAGGTAGAGACAGGATCGGTGCACTGCAGAGTTTCTGCTTTAACAACTGGAAAGCCTCTTCCTGCTTCGTTCCCCAAGAGTATACAACGCCTTTCTGTGCTAACGAGGTAAGAGGTTGAGTGATCTTCGAAAAGTCTTTGATAAACCTCCGATAATACCCAGCGAGACCAAGAAATTGTCGCACCTCCGAAGGATTCTTTGGTGCCGCCCAATTTCTGACAGCATCAATCTTTGCAGGATCCACGTGCATCCCCAATTCATTAACAATGTGCCCAAGGAAGTGTACCTCCCGAATCCAGAAGTCACACTTAGAGAATTTCGCGTAGAGTTGCTCCTTTCTCAGGAGCTCCAAGATAAGTCGTAAGTGTCGTTCGTGATCTTCCTTGCTCTTCGAGTAGATAAGAATGTCGTCAATGAATACGATAACGAAATCATCAAGATACGGTTTGCACACACGGTTCATGAGATCCATGAAGACCGCTGGTGCGTTCGTCAATCCAAACGGCATAACCAAAAACTCATAATGGCCATACCGCGTTCGAAAAGCCGTTTTGGGAACATCCTCCTCTCGGACTCTCATCTGATGATAGCCCGATCTTAAGTCGATCTTCGAGTAGAAACTGGACCCTTACAACTGGTCAAATAAGTTGTCGATACGTGGCAGAGGGTAACGATTCTTAACTGTCACCTTGTTAAGTTCTTGATAATCTATGCACATGCGAAAGGACACGTCTTTCTTCTTTACGAACAGGACTGGGGCTCCCCAAGGCGAAGAACTGGGTCGAATAAAGCCCCTGTCCAATAAGAGCTGCTCCTGGTGTAAGATCAATCTGAAATTCCACTTGACGGTGAGGAGGTAAACCAGGAAGTTCCTCAGGAAACACATCGGAAAATTCGCGTACAATTGGCAGATCCTCGATCTTTCTCTCTTCATGTTGAGGATCAGTAACAAGTGCTAAGATATCAGGATCCCCCTTGCGTAGACACTTATGAGCTTGCATAGCCGAGATGATACCAAGCATCGCACCACTGCGATGCCCTTGAACCGATAAAGATTCTCCACTTGAGAGAGGAATACGTACGATCTTCTCTTTACAGAGAATTTCAGCTTGATGCTGTGACAACTCGAGTTTTCAAGGTCTTTACTTGATACGTTACTCGTTTCGTAAATTGTTTTCATAATTCGTTGCATTGTAACTTGTACACGGTAATTTGTTCATGTTTGCTAGATGTTTGGTGTGTTGTGTTATAGTTGGGTTACATAATAAACTGTGGACTGTTTGATATATGTGGTGTATTATTCATGTATGATAAAACTTATGACTTTAGCCCCCTCACTCAACGAAACATGTTGTTTCGCCACACACACCACGACGAAACATATGAAGTTTCACCACAGCCCCCACTCGACGAAACTTAGGGGTTTCGTCATGCACATATCGACGAAACTTAGGAGTTTCGCCATAGCAGGCCTCGGCCCAGTGAGGCTTCGGCCCAACTCCTCATTATATTAAAACTCCTCGTTTATCAGTTACGTAAAATACACAAACCCTAGCCCTCTCTCTCTGTTAACCGATGGCAATCATCATCATCATTATCCTTGAAACGTTCCAGTCTTTTGTACTAAGTCCCTACACTTCTCGGTTAGTATAATATTGTCTCTATTAGCGCATAGTTCTTGTTGATTGATCTTATCTTGGTGTTTATCTGATGTGATATGAACGAGGTATGGTAATGATGTAGGGTGGGTGGGTTGTGTTAATGATTAATTGATTAATTGATGATTTTAGGGTTGATGATGAAACGTTGTTCTAATCACATGTGGTATAGTTTGATTTGAATTGTGTCACCGTTATGATGGTAACTGTACGATGATTTAGGTTATGTAATGTTAGATCTGGCGAATGAAATAGCGAGTAGTTGATGTTTAAGGATGGGTAATCAATAGACCGATTGCGTAAACTGATCCAGTTGAATGATTATTGTTCATCGCTAAACTGTTAGGGCTTCTGTGTGCATGAAAACCTGGTAATGTGACTAACATACGGAACAACTGCGGGTCGTGTGATGTACCAGGATCCAAGCCACCAATGACTTTGAACTATGATAAATAATTAAGCAAAACACTCCATTTATTTCATAATAGAAATCCAAGTCATAAGTTAAAACCAAAAGTAAACGTTCAGCGGAAGCACAACGAAAAAATGTAAGTCAACTGTTTCAAAACAAGTGTTCATAACCATGAAACATGAATCCAAGAGTCTCGATCCATGACCACTCCAGCACTCCCAGATAGCAAGTCCATAATCAGGTACCTAACGACCTGCAAGCATGCAGACAAGTGTGTCAGACGACGCTGGTGAGTTCAAAGTTTGTTAACGCGTTTAGTTACCAGATTTGAGTATAAAACATTTCAGTGATTTGATGTTGTTATTAACTCGAATTCCGCGGATGGCTCTAGATTATTTACCCAAACCCCAATGCTCTATCATACATTGGTCTAGTGGTTAAGGTAATTAGTTCACGACCGTCCTCCCCGCTACGGTGTGAGGGTGCCAAACCTAATAGCGTTATCAACTAATAACCCCGTTGCCTCCCCGGAAACCAATCGGTATATGTAAGGGGACTTAATGATAGAAATGAGTGTAATAACCAACATCCCAATTACCCGACGTTCCTCCCGGGAACGATTACCAGATGTCCCTCCCCGGGACGCATGCTTGGAAAAAGAGCAGTGAACTCACCTTGGTTTGCTCGGTATGATTAGTTACTTGTTCAAGTAAATCAATCAAGCCTGTGGTATTCATATATACGTGATCAGTTTCACATTCTCAAGGTTCACATATAAATAAAAGTCATAGTGTGCGTTTTCAAACAGTGATTCCCGAATAGCACATAGCAGTTATATAAGTCAATCAAATCCACAGTTCATATGTATGTTTCGTATGCAAATTCATGTTTCCTCAATCATGATTAACATCATGAACAGGCAGGTAATAATCATTCAGGTTTCATACACATGATAAACCACACTCTGTTGTGAACCCTCCACGGGGTAGCGAAATTCCAGATGACAAAACACTAAGGTGTTTCGTCGGCATGATGGGTGACGAAATATCATGAGTTTTGTCGACAATGTAAGTGACGAAAGATCTAGTGTTTCATCGACAGTGAGTTTCATCGACATGAGGGTTTCGTCGAGATCTTACAGTTTCATCCTTAACTGTTCACACGATATTCCCGTAAACACGTTCCATATTTTGAAACGGATCAAACCATGTCATTCAGTCAGTTACAAATCATGATCATACGTAGTTCATAGCAATAGTTGTCCTTAATTCTCATGGATTAATTGTAAGTAACCCTAAACATTAACCTACTACCATTACAACAACCAGGATTGTCGAGCCGCATAGTGATCGTGAACAACACAAACCATCGAATTCTTGTCATGCACATTCTAGTTTCCTTGATTAACAATAACACATCAAACCCTAGTTAATAACATATAAGAGCACAGTTTCTAACAGAACCCTATGTTCCCAACAGATCCCAATCAACACATAACAATCATCACATAACAATCATCAACCATGTATCGAGCAGATCAAGACAAGTAATTACATACTAACTGGTTGTAAGATGAGACTTGGGAGCACTTCAAAGGGAACAAGGATTACCGCCGAGTGCGAGGGAGGGGAAAGATAGTCTAGGGTTTCGCTGATTGTGATAATATGTAATGTTATGCAAATAGGGTATATGTAACTGACTCATACTTGGGCCTCACCTGGGCCACAAGCCCATCCTGGCGAATAACCCCAACCCCGACGAAAGTCCAATGTTTCGTCGGCAATGTTTCGTCGGCAATGTTTCGTCGGCTGCGGGTGTGACAAAAGTCTAGTTTCGTCGAACAGAGGATGCATGTGATAGGTCTATCTAAACTTAAACAGTTCATAAGCTTTCATTAACTAACCAAACAATAATGTAACACATTAATCATATACCAAACATGAGCAAGTTACAATACAAACGAATTATGAAAACACTTTGCGAAACGAGTAACGTGTCGAGTAAGGACCTTGAAAACTCGGGTTGTCACAGTATTCGTCAACGTTCGTTTTTGTTCGTTACCTAAAATTAACAAACAAACATAAACGAACACGAACAAGTTCATTTCCTTAACAAACGAACACGAACATAAAATCTCGTTCGATAAGTGTTCGTGAACGGTTCGCGAACACATATATTTCTTAACAAACGAACAAGAACAAGGTCTTGTTCGTGTTTGTTCTGTTCGTTTGCAGCCCTACCCACCCCCATTGATCGTTTACTTTCTAAATACTTTGCTTGCTTTTTTTACAAAACTCCAAATAAACATTCAAATTAATTACACTAATAATTCACATAATGATTTCAAAGTTCCTTTTCTTTCTTTTATTTGTCCATACCTCACCAAAAACATTTATTTATTAGTTACTGAATTTTGAAAACTTTTTTATCTGAACGGCTTAAATTACATAAAATCCGTCTTCGACGGGACTCGAACCTTTGACCTCAAGGGGAGTAGCACATTAACTTCAATAACTTTGTCAATTAGACCCAACCTCCACCCATAAACTTGAATTGATAACTGGTAAGATTAATTATGTTTCAATTTTTTATTTATTTGCTGTAAATTATTATTCAATTAAAACTCATTTTCTTCGTAACTTATTAAATAACAAAACTGATCAAAGTGGTATCTTTTGTAACAATATCGATGCATTTTTATTATAATTAAAATAAAGGGTAAATTACACTTTTCGTCTTTTATGTTTGTAATGGATTGCAACGGATAGCCTTTAACTTCAATAATTACAGTCATAATTATTTATTTGCAAAACCGTTACACTCTACGTTCTTTAGCACTAACCAGATTAAAATTTTCATTTAAGTTTATTCACTTAAGGGTATTTTGTTAAATTCATGCTTTTATTTAAATGTTTAATAGATAAAACAAAAAAAAATTGCATACACTCTTCATTAATATATAAAACAAAAAAAAAATACATATACTCTTCATCTTCCCCATATTCCTAACTCCCAAACCATCACCTCATCATGCCACCACCACCATCTTTACAAACCCACGCGCAAATTTTGTCACCACCTAATCAATTAATGACGTGTCCCACTGTGTTTTCTTAATCTTACAGTGTTAGATGGCATTGGGAAGGGTCTGGACCCGTTTTGATATTACTGAAATCGCGAAACCGTGAGTATTAATTTCAACCCATTGACTTTTATGTTGATATGATTTGTTTTATCCTTTAAATAATAATTTCCATGTTTCTAGCTATGCCTTGGAACTGCTAAGGTTTCGTGAAGCTGGTGCTGAAGTGGTCGTTAAGGTTTGACGAGATTTGAGTGTGGATTTGTGAAGATGGGGCTGGCAAGATGAGGTGGTGGCGGCAGGACGTGGTGACGGTGGCGGCAGGATGAGGTGGTGGTTAGGGTTTTAGGGTTAGGAAATTGGGGAAGATGAAGAGTGTATGCAATTTTTCTATCTATTAAACATTTAAATAAAAGCATAAATTGACCAAAATACCATTAAGTGAATAAACTTAACTGAAAATTTTAATCTGGTTAGTGCTAAAGGACGTAGAGTGTAACGAGTTTTACAAATAAAGGATTGTGACTGTACTTATCTATACTATATAATAAAAGAAACCTGATTTGGGACACATGTCATTCAATGAGGGCATCAATAATTTATTGATAAATTTTAAATTAAAAAGATTTAAATATTATATTAGAAATTTATTTTAATTGTAAATTTAAAGTCTAAAATGTGTTTTAAATCTTATCTATAATTTATGGATTTAATTTTGATTTGAAATTATTAAACAAAAACCCATAAAATTAGTAACCATTTAATCAATTTCGTAAGTTTTACTTTCCCTTCTAGAATCGAATTAGATTTTTGTGATAATTAAAGTTTTGTCAAAATATAAAAAATCATTATTTAATATTCAATATATTACATCAAATATTTAGAATTAAACTCAACTTCATTCTAAATACTAGGTATGTTTTTTTACTCTTCATATGCTATGCATATTATCTATGTCACATAGAAAAAATCATGTATTTTTAGATAAGTTTTTCATGTCAAATAAGTAATATGCATATTATCTATGTCACATAGAAAACATCATGTATTTTTAGATAAGTTAGATATATGTGTTTTAAAACAAGGTAAACTCTTAACATACATATTTTTTCCTATTGTAACTAAGATGTAGAGGTCTATGAAAGGTATCTTCACATTCGGAACGTCATAACTATTTTTTTTAAATTTAGATTTACTTAGTTGTCGTATGGTGTCTCATGTCTTTATTTTTATTTTTTCACTTATATATATATGTTTCATTGGTTCAATTGTACATGTAAAATATTTTTTCCTATTGTAACTAAGATGTAGAGGTCTATGAAAGGTATCTTTACATTCGGAACGTCATAACTTTTTTTTTTAAATTTAGATTTACTTAGTTGTCGTATGGTGTCTCATGTCTTTATTTTTATTTTTTTCACTTATATATATATATGTTTCATTGGTTCAATTGTACATGTAAAGTATTACACTATACATAATATTTTCTCAACCATAGTTAATTGGTTTTATTGATTCAATTTTTGTCTATTCATTTACATTACTTTTATATATCTAGAAGTCCCTTTTCAGACATTTCAAATGGTATGGGACATATTACATTATCAATAGTTTTTATTGGTTTCCTTACTAATTGTGATAAAAGTAATTATGTCGTACAATTCATATTGGTTTATAGCTTTGAATACGAGCATACATTATATTAATGTTAATGATAGCGAATGTGAGAAAACTATATTTGGATGGTAGAAAATATAATATTATGCCAACATTAACCCGTCAGAATAATCTATTATCAAATAAAATCAGACACGTTACCTTTGAACATGGTTGTAAAAATCCCGACTAGGTGCCGATTAATCCCCGATTAGTCTCCGATTAATCAAATTAATCCCGATTAATCCCCATAAATTCCGATTAATCCCCGATTAATCCCGATTAATCGCTAGTCCCCACCCCGCCGCCCGACTAGCGACTAGCGACTACTACAACACTGCCTTTGAACAAGAAAATGTCATAATAAATATTAGTATTTGTACAAAATTTTATGTTCCTATGACAAATCCTAAAACAAATAACAGATCATATTATTATGAATGGCTATGCAAACTTCAATATTTATTTTGTATTTGGTCTGCATATTACTCTATATTATATATACTTAGATCATATTATGAACATATTTTTTTTTATTTCACATTATAATTATGATTCACCCCGTGTATTACACGGGGTAATAACCTAGTTGTAGTTAAAGGCTATCTGTTGCAGTTCGATACAAAAAATAAAGGACGAAAAATGTAATTTACCCTAAAATAAACTAGAGTTACCTAAGATGTACGAGTCACATCCTCAAACTTATCTTTTGTTTACCGTGAAGCAAAGTTTTCCCATGTTATCCAACCATTATTTAACAAATACATTTCCTAAAGGGAAAATTACGAAAATGTTGGTTGACCAAGAGAGTTTTCAATTTTGTCACTCTCCTGCGTCCTTGGAAGGACCACTGAGCATGGGATGAGTCGGCGTACCATGTTGAAGAGTCCATGTATCACGCTCCTTTGGAAGAGTCCACCGATTTAACAGCAATACATACTCACTACCAGTTTATTAACCTCCGAATCCATACAAGGTTCTTCCTTGCCTCTTCAAAGCATAGACAACATCCATCGCCGTCACTGTTTTCCGGCGAGCGTGCTCCGTGTAGGTAACAGCGTCACGAATCACATTCTCCAAAAAAATCTTCAAAACCCCACGTGTCTCTTCGTATATCAGACCACTGATCCTCTTCACTCCACCTCTTCTAGCGAGCCTCCTGATAGCCGGTTTGGTGATACCCTGAATATTATCACGTAGAACTTTCCGGTGACGCTTTGCTCCGCCCTTTCCCGCCTTTTCCACGCCCAGACATCGTTCGTTCCAGTCTCGTTGCAATAGGAATGGTTTTGGATGATGAGACTGGATTGTGGATTAGGGTTTTATAAAGGATTGATTGATGGTGGAATTGGGGATTTTGAATGTTGAAATGATCGACGGTGGAGATTAAAGAAAGATCCGTGTTATAAGGTTTAAGCTATTGTCAGACGTGTAATTTTGAACTGAGGGCGAGATCATACTTTTTAATTCAGGGATGAAATCATAAATTAAAAGGATCAATGGGGGAGTGCCAGGCAGCTGCCAGCATGATTGCAATTTTACACTGGGGGGCACAATTGTAATTTAACCAGGAAAACAATAAAACGATGAAGAAAATGTAAATTTAAGTTGAGGGGAAAATCGTAACTTGGCTGTGAGAAAAAAACTAATGGCAAAACTCTAAATTTAAACGGGGCGAAGTTGTTATTTTTAACCGAGGGCAAAATTGAATTTTTTAGCTAGGAGCAAAAGCGTACATTTATTTTTAAGTGGGGGGTAAAAACATAATTTTAAACTCATAGAAAAATCGTAATTTTAAGGGAAAAAAAACTAACGGCAAAAGTGTAAATTTAAACGGGCAAACTCGTAATTTTGAACCGAGGACAAAATCGAAATTTTTAGCTGGGAGCAAAAGCGCAAATTTATTTTTTAGTGGCGGTAAAAACATAATTTTATACTGATGGCAAAAGCATAATTTTAAGGCGGGATAAAATCGTAAATTTTTAATGTAGAGTAAATTTTCGTTTTGCTTTCTGTGATTTGGTCACTTTAACGGTTTTGCCCCAAACCTTTAAAAATAGTTATTTTCCTACAATAGTTTGCTATGTTTATTCCATTTTGCTTTCCGCCTCTAACTCCATACAAATTGTTTTTTTAACTAAAAGGGCATTTCAGTAATTTTGTAAATGTAAGTATTAATTTATTAAACACACCACACACATCGATGTTGTCTTCTTTTTCACATCCCATCTTCTACATTAAAACTCCATGAAACCTATAACTTCAACTTATCATATCTCCTGCAATTCTTAACGGAATCGAGCGGTTCTTGAGTGCAAATTGCATGATTTTTCGAGGCGAACAAAACCCACCTAGTAGAATCTCGAAATTCATCACGGTTTTTGCGTTTTTTGGACATTTTTGGTCAGAAAATTTGAGTTTTTTTTTTGTGGAATTTCGCTATCTTTCATCTTGAGTGTTTAGCTACTGTTAATCATCATTTAAGGTATGTTTTACCCTTTTTTGCAAGATTATTACAAATTATGTTGATTACCCATTTGATTTTGGACTTCATTGTTTGAATATGGGTGGGTTTTTGATGTATAACGAGTTAATTGGCATTAAGAGGGGAGTATCTTACTTGTTGAGTGTTGATTAGTGTTATTACTGGATGAAAGTGAACTTGTTTGTGAATCACCATAAGTATGTTGAGATGAAAGTTTGTGTTATGAATTTTAGCATGATTGGTAATATGATTAAACGTCGTTGCCACCCGAACATCACCAGCGTCGTTACCTCTATCAAAGATGAAATGACCGACGGTGATTTAGAAGACAGCGGCGGCTAGGGTTTCAAAGATGAAACCCGATGTAGACAGCGGTGAAGGCTCGCTTTTCTGGACTCAGATCGGTGATGAAGATGGATGATGGAGGATTTGGGGGTTTTAAGGTATAGGGTTGCAGATGAAGATGGATGATGGAGGATTTGAGGATTTTGAATGTTGAAATGATCGACGGTGGAGATTAAAGATCCGTGTTATATGGTTGAAACTATTGTCAGCCGTCGATGGGATTACGATCCACGGACAAGAGTTTTGTTGGGGCAAGTGGTGGATTCATGACGTGGAGTTTATGTTAGATGTAATGTATTAAAAATCGCCTTGTCCGGTTTAATTCGAAAGTTGTGTTACACAGTTGCAACTTACATGAGTGTGCACGGTGTCGGCTTGGTTTTTTGAGCAAAACCGACTCTAATATTTAGGTTTTTGAAAACCGTTCGGTTTCGATTTTTTTAGTTTTTTTACATTGGTTTAGTTTGTTTTTTAAGTTATTTTGATTTTTGAAACAAAATTATATAAGATTTTTGATTTTTCAGTTATTTCGGTTTTTGGACAAAATTATATAAGATTCAAAAAATAAAAAATGTAATTTAGAATTTAAGAATCTTTCTTATATGTTTACATTTAAGTTATTATATTTAACATTTTTAATTAATATTGTTTATATAAACCTAACATTTTAATATATTTTATGCTTGTCCAAAGTTTTTTATTAAGACATTTTTCTACGGATATTAAATTTAATAAACCTCAACTTTCATCGGTTACCCGAAGCACTCCTAACTTTCGATTTATACCACATCCCTCTCAACTTTCAACTTATTAGCCGACAACACTCCCAAATTAACCCAACACTAACGTTTTAGTTTTTGTCCCAGTTAAGAATTAAAGTCTTTCTATCGTTATATAATTTTTAGCAAAAATATGATAGTATTTTTTATTTTTTTTTGAAAAGCAAACTTCAATAGAAAACACCAACCATTGGTCAGCATATATCAGTTTCACACTTCACGTATCAAATAAAATAAAACTTGGCAATATATTACTCGAAACTACATTCTCTCACTTCTCTCCTCTTTATAGACTAATTAATTATAATTATAAATTTAACTATTAATGCAAAACTTACAAACCTCAGATTCTTCATAAACTCGTGTTACCATGTTTAAATTTTATAACTTTTATAAAACTTAGAACAGGAAAACCATATCAACTTCAACATGTTGATATAAATGTTTGACTATAATTTGGTTTATTGTTTCTGTATTGTTTCGTTGCCTGTCAGAAAAAAAAATAAACAAAATAAAAAAAATAATAAAAAAAAAACCCTTCAACAGGTGCATTGTGTAATTTTATAAAATGACATGTTCCAAGTATTCTTGTATTTCACTAGAGTCTTGAGTGTTTCTTATGACTTGAACACCTTCGGCAAAGGTCAAACTCGACTTCACGGATCATTTGAGCTAAAAAACAAGAACTCTAGATCGTTAATACAAAGTCGTTTTACAATACACCAACTTTTCTTTATTTTGGCTTAAGGCTGTTTCCGGACAACCGAGAAAACGGATCTATGATATAACAAAAACCCATGTTCATTAGTTTTTATAAAGCTCAATGATAAATGAAACTGCTGTGCTAGAACTAACAACAATCTGAAGTTTGAAAATCTTTATAGATAAAAGTTGGAAATTTATTTAGACTTTTTGGATTCAGCAGAAACCCTTGCCCCTGCAATCTTGCAAACGGGTTCGTCTTTGGGGCGAACAAGTTTGAGAGCAGGATGAACTTTAAGATCCCCCATTACCAGCTTCTGGCCCACATCTAACTCACTCAGATCTACCTCGATAAATGGAGGGATTATGTCCACAGGGCAAATGAACTTCACCGTTCTCTTGATGATGTTTAAATAAGACCCTGCCATTATTCAAAAATCCACTGTTACTATATTCAAAAGAATGACCATACTATACTACAACTTTCATCAAAAAACTACACATTCGTGTGAGTTTTGAAAATGATTATGCGATACTGAATATTCAGAACCAAATAATTAAATGTTTGGTGTATATGGGATTACAAATGATAGTTTTTTTAAACAAGATGAAATCCTAAATATAAAGTATTAGAATCAATCATTTGATTAGAATTCAATTCCCATCAAGATTAAGAAGAAAATGGAAAACACATAACAAAGTACAAAAGCATTTAGACACTAAATGTATGTATGTATAGCATTTCTATGAGTTCTAGTTAGTTATGTTTCTGATGCCTTTTTCTGGCTCTTTAGATATATGTAGTATGAATGTTTTCATAAATCCTATCTTATATATATACCAGATTATATTTACAGATATTTATCTATTTTTTTGGAAATCATATCTCAGTCAAATAAAATCTTATCTATCTATAAGACATGTATTTGATTTTTAAAAAGGCATCTTTTTAATCAATAATCATGCCTATTCTGATAAACAAATGTTCATAATCTTCTACTCTTTTTTTTTTTTCCGGTAACCCATACAATACTACATGCATTTTTTGACCTTACACAGTATATTCAACCATTCTCATTGCTTCATATAAATTATTTATGATTTAATTTACTTTTTGAACTTTATTTGTTTTCAAGTCTGGACAACTAGGTTTTATTATAAAGATTATGGTATTTGGATACTTTTAGAATTTGAAGAAAGTGTTTTTTTCAACACATGATATTAATTTGGGCAAATTACGCTTTTCGTCCTTTATGTTTGTATCGGATTGCAATACATATTCTTTAACTTCAATAATTACAGTCACATTCCTTTATTTGTAAAACCCACTACACCCTAGGTCCTTTAGCACTAACCTGGTTAAAACTTTCAGCTAACTATGACACATGCCTTGCACATAAGGGTAGATTAGTAATTCTACTTATCTTTTAAAAATATATTTAATAAATAAGAACTTAAAACAATTAAACAACTATACACAAAAATACATAATCATTAATCACTATCACCCCATCTCTCTCTCTCTCTCTCTTCATATCTCTCTCTAACAATTTGGGTAAAAAAGCCCTAATTTTTCCCCACCCACCCGGCCACCCACACACCATCTCCATCTTAATAAAACCAAGAAGCATCACCATCTTCCCTATGACGACCATCATATACTCACCGCATGCCACCACCATGGAAACCTTTAGACGTCTCCAGGTTACCCGAATTTCACGGAATGCTAAGGGTTACCAG
Source organism: Helianthus tuberosus (assembly GCA_030545235.1). Taxonomy (NCBI): domain Eukaryota; kingdom Viridiplantae; phylum Streptophyta; class Magnoliopsida; order Asterales; family Asteraceae; genus Helianthus; species Helianthus tuberosus. Next base: position 29,111,386 of record CM060446.1, on the reverse strand, counting down.
AACCCTAACTCGTATGGTCGGTGTCTTCACCTATCTCTTGAAACCCTTTATCCATCACAACTGGTAACTTAAAATCGCCTCCAGTCATCCTAAATCTTCACCGCCGGAGGCTTCCCTACCTCTTGTTTAGAAAGAAGGTGGAATCAGAAATAAGGTAGCGAGGTGGCAGGTGGTGTGGGGTGGGAGGCAGCGGTGGTGATGGGTTGGTGATGGCTGTTAACGGTGGTGGCTTGTGGTGCCGGAGTTGGTGGGCGGTGATTTACCCTTGTTTGTTAAGTACTTCATATACAACCTGTACTACTAAATTATAAACATGTCATAAGTTTTTGGAAGTAGCTATCATAAATTGTTTGCAACAAATTCATGTTCGTATTTGTTAATTTATAATCTTAACTTGCATAGTTTGTGGTAAGCAAACTATATGACTGTTGAAGCATATGGCATGACAAGCATATTGAACAGCTTAATCCAAAGACCAGTCCACTAGGTGGTGGCTGTGGATGATTCCCAGGAGGTTTGGTGGTGATGGTTGTTAATGGTGGTTTGGTGGTGGCTTGTGATGCCGGTGTTGATGGGCGGTGGTGCCGGTAACGGACGGTGGTGGTTGCCTTAGAGAGAGAACAAAGTAGAGTGTGTGTGTTTATTTATTAATTTTTCTATTAAATGGGTAAAAAGACAATTATATCCTCATGTGCAACGCACATGACTAGATTCAACCATGAAAAGTAACCAGGTTAGTGCTAAAGGATCTAGGGTGTAATGTGTTTTACAAATAAAGGATTGTGAATGTAATTATCGAAGTTAAAAGATATCCATTGCAATCCGATACAAACATAAAGGAAGAAAAAGTGTAATTTACCCTATAAAATTTTTATGTTTTTATGCATGTGATAACTATGGTTAAAAGATTTTAAAGGCTTGAAATAAAACAGTAGGGTTTTTATAACAAATATATGCATACATCAAAGGCTTATAGCAATTAAACATGGGTATATTACTATCCTAGAAAAATTAAGTCACATAAAGCATTCAATTATAATCCGTACAAGTATCATTAACTAATAAATGAGTCGGTCTTAGTTACGTCTAAATCTCAAACGAGTTAAATGAAAGTAATACCTAAAAGTAAACAAGTCAAATGTTAATGTATTAAGGTTTCGGTAACAACGATACCCGTCGGTCAACATATTTGATATAACAAACAACTAGAAAAGAACCACGTTGGATGTCATGAAAATAATGCATTATTACCTTTCTTCAACCCAGGTGACACATCATCCCCAATAAACACGAGCGGAACATCAACTTTCAACAAAGCATTAGATGGTGCTCTCATGAATGTAACATTAAGCACCTCATCTGTGCTAGCATGAACATGAAGCTGACACCAAAAAACAAATATTGATAAATAAATTATAACTAAAATGACAATCAGATATCTATTCGACATACCAGTCGAGGCAAGACGCGGACTTTTTCAATGATATCCTCACTTTCAACATCGGGCCGAACCTCAAGATCAAAAAGGTGTGACAGAAAATAAGAACGACCAAGGTGATTTACAAGCTTCTTGATCTGATTATTCTTAACAGATATGAGTCGTTTATTACCTCTGTGCTGGCCATCCTCTTGCTCAAACACGATGCTCGGTACGCGTCCAGCCTTGCGCTCTTTAGCGGATATATTTTTCCCGGACTGCGCGCGTGGCAATGCAATAATGGTCACTGCGTGTTTCGCATCTGGCTTCGGGAAACCTTCGAGATACGTGAGAGGCAGTTCGTTAGTTTCTTGAACTAAAGCTGCGGCACTGGATGATTGTCTAATGTGGCGGAAAGTTAAGGCTCTAGTGAGCACTTGGCGTGGAGCCAACATTTGGTATCTGCAAAAAAAAGGAAGAAATGGTCAAACATAACACTTTTGTATGCAATTACCCCATTGTGATCTAACATAACACTTTTTGAGCTATGAATACATCAACCATTATGAAAAAATCGTAAATAATGGCATTAAATTGTATGTAAATCCATCCATATCAATTATCAGTTGAAGAAGTAACCCATTTAATCTTGCAAATCAAAATGTAAATTTGTGTTTTTCCCTTTTCTTTTTCAGTGAGTGCTTACTAAAAACAAAAAAATAAATACAACTGCAGTCATCAACAAGAGACTAAAAACAAATTTACATGTTCATATAATGCCATTTGCAAAAACATAAGCTACAGTTTAATCTTATTGAAGACTGAACTGTCATACCAAAATCAAAATTGTCCCCAAAAAATATGTAGTGGGCTAGTGGCAGATCCAGAAAGTTTTGTGAGTGGAAGTCGATATCGAGTCCAACCAAAACGGGGAAATCAAACTCATAATTACATAATTAGATTAGATATTTAATAGGTAGGTTCTAAATTCAAAATTCAATTTTTACTGATTTATTCTTTTAATTAACAAATAAAATTTCTATTTGGAAATTGTATCGCGAGAATCAAGAAACAAGAAACATCACAAATCCATAACAGAATTACAGAATACTTTATAGTTATAAATAATAGAAAAACTATAACAAATCAGCATTTAAGATCAACCGTTAGTTGTTACAAATTCATTATAACTTAACTCAAATCTAAACAATGATTAGTTAATTGAATTGAACAGGGACTGTAACTCAGTAACAAATTCGTTTCACAAAATATACAACAGTAAACAATGAACATCAAAAACTAATAAAACTATTGAAGATACTTGTAGGTTAAATGTACGCATTGGATTGATAAAAGTATCTAAGCTCATACGAACAATGAAACCTAAAAAAAATGACCAAGTCTCCAAATATGAAGTAACCAAGAAATTCCAGTTCACCGTTCACCGATGATGATTTTCAAGTAATTTGCCGCAAGAAAAAAATGTGAAAAAAACTAGTTATCGAGAAACCCGTAAGATGAAACTAATCCCATTAGCTTCCCTTCGCATGATATTACTTACGCTAAATCTAAAATTAAACTATAAAATTTAAAGATAACACTTCAAAACTAAAACCTGCAATCAACTGTTGTCCGACGGCAACCGATGGTGGAATGATGCTCAGACTCAATTACATTTTACTTAACAGGCTAAAATCAATGTTTTAAAATCCGGTTTTTATATCGTACCGGATTTGGCTCAAAAACGGTTTAACCGGGTGTATCGGGCGATTCAACCGGGTCGGTTTAGCATGGTTCAACCAGTACAACCGGCCGGTTTGAACCGGTTTTTAAAACATTGCCTAAAATTAAAGGGTTTTAGATTTAACATATGGGGCAGAAATCAGAACAGGGTTTAGGGTTTATGCAGCAACATCATTTCTATAAACAAGTTAATCCTAATGTAATATACCAATAACCTAATTTCAAAAGCTTGAAGACGGATTCTTATGTAGTACACTAAAAATTTCTAATAAAAATTTCACAATCACAAACATTGATGAAACCCAACAAATTATTTTACTGTTTAAAGATTTATATTCGGAGATAAGGACTTAGAGTTACCAGATTATCGAGATTCGAGAGGTCACACGACGGTGGTCAGACACGGTGGTCGCCGGAGGAAGAACTTGAGAGGCGGAGAGGTTACAGGACAGGTTAGTGCGTGCACTTCTTGCTTCATTCATTACCCAATTTGAATTTGGGCTAACAAATTATGGGTAGAGAGCAATGGGCCACTAGACCCTTAAACCTAAACCCACTTTAAACTTTTTTCAATGTCCAATAAAGCCTGACCACTTGGGTTAATAACCAGTTCTGAGTATGGAAGCGGTTCCGGATAATTTTAAGGGTTGAAACCGATTATTGACTTATTGTTACAACCCGTTCGGTTTCGGGTATCGTTATTGGACTGAAAAACATACCTTATGTACCCGGGTTCGGGTAGGGTTATGTTTCAGGTTTTAAAAAAACCGGGTACTAAAATACAACTTTTTTCAGGTTTTTAATGCTCTATTGTTTGGTTTTTCAATGCCCTATTTTTGGGTTTTTTTAATTTAATATTATTAAATATGTATTGCATAATGTAAAATAAATAAATTAAGCCCAGCTTGAAAAAAAAAACAAGTTTAGTTTAAAGTATAGAATGTTGTTTAATGAACTAACAAGTCAGAAAATAAAAGCATTCAATGTGATAACTTGTATAATGAGTCTAAAACACATAATTATAATATACTAATATGTATTAGGTATTAAACAAAACGTGTAAAAGTCAAGTTGGGTACTAAAAAAATTGGTTTCGGGTATAAATCGGTTCTGATTTTGGTTCCTGATATTGAGATTAAAATGCATACCTTATTTATACCCTACTGGTAGTGTTGGTTCCAATTTCAGGTACACCCATAGGTAAAAGGTCATTTACGTCCGTGATCGCAGACAGCGTTGTTGAACCGACTCGTCTAAATGAAAACCACCACTCGAAGGTCCATTGTGATAAAACCCCTAGCTTACGCATAACATTTTTTTTATAAATGAGACTCCAACTGACGACCTCTCCTAAAAAAAATCATTCAGAGCACTGCGTCAATCACTTTAATTTTAAATGGCATAGAAATTACCTTTTGTTTCAACTCCAAAATCGAGATAGCCTATTGAATAATAAATTAGATACTTTCATTAAGGGGATTTTTTTATTCTTATCTTTTAGTTGTTTTTAATTACTTGAGTACAAAATCTAAATGTTTAATTCCCTGAGTTCTTACAGTCACTTTTCTTAACCATTGATCGGATTGTCGCGCTCCGGTCAAAGATAATATTTATATGCCCAAATTACCCTTAACAAATAGCTAGTGGTAGCAAGGGGTCGAACCACGAAGAGTATGTGGTTTGCGAATGGATTTACTTGAACTAAAACGATTGTCACAATTTATGAAGCTTGCTAATAATATTCTTGTATTTTTGTTTTGTTGGAAGGTATGAATTTAACTAAGTGAATTGGTTTAATTGAATAACAATTACTAATTAACAATTGTAATGAAGATTGAGTACTAGACAATAATAAGTAAAGGAATCACACCCGGTTTCCGTAATTGCTAACTTATGGTTTCTACAAGTTTTAGGCTTCAACTTAAATGCATACAATTAACGGATTTAGTGTACATGACTTAGGTGCCAATAACTATCAACGCTTCAATGAACGGACAAGAATGCACTTTGTTATCAAAACATGTAAATCCTAACCAAGACAACGCATATTACACATAACCATTTCATAAAGTCATAACTTTAATCATCGCTCGACAATTTATGAATACGAAACAAATGTAAGCTTATTGTCAAAGGTTTCTAAAATCATACACAAATTGTCACAAATTCAAGTAAGAAACAATTCAAAACCATAAATTAAACAACTACCTACACCGGGGTGAAACCGAGATGATTAGCCACTCATGGTTGACGGAGCTTGATCACCGGATAGATGTGTCACACCCCAACCGATGGCGGAAATATCGGGATGAGACGAAGGTCTCAAGGACAAAAGAGGTGAGGCATATACTGTCCAACTTGTGCCCACTTTGTTTTCTTCCACCACTGACAACCAAATTAATAATTATAAAGTGTTTCTATATAATGCTATTTTTATTTATTATTTTTAACTAAAAGTAATTAATAATTCAATTATATAATACCCGAATAATGCTATTGAAAATGTCAAAAGGGTTATAATTAACAATTTATTATGATTTCCTTTATATCGTTAAAAGTTATCTCACCTATAAATATTAGGAATGTTTAATCCTATAAATATTAACGGGATCCATATGTGATATTTTAACATCTAGGATAAACCGTTCGTTCATTCTCTTGGATTTCTCCAATCCTTATTCGTGCCTTATTTTACAAGGAATCACAAACGCAACAACTGTGAGTATACTCGAACCCATTTTACTTTTAAACACTTTGGGTGCAACATGTATTCTATATTCAAACTCGTGACACTTGAAACATACTCTATCCATTTAAACATGAAACATGAAACTTGGGATACTTGAGACTATTTTGTGCTATGTGAACGTTTAATCCCTGTGAGTAGTTTCACCCTAACAATTAGTAGTACTATGCATATGCTATAGGAGTAATGCACCACCCCCATTTGTGCTCGAGGGGTATTGTTAGGGTATCATTTTGACCTCTCGTGAAACTTTGGGGTAGGCACTTTCATGCATTCTTTGGCTATCATTTGGACTGCGTGAACTAGCATGGCTGAAACTATTTTTATTATGTTCATGTTGGATATGAATACTTTCATTCCATGTTATATTATGTATCAAACTTGTATACTCGCCAACTTTTTGTTGATTTTATTTTAATACATGTTGCAGGTTGATAGTCAAGATTATGAAGGAATCAAGTTAGGATGGACTAGATACACACCTTTAATCTATTTATCTTTTGATGTTATGTTGAAATTTGAACAATGTTGTTATTTCTATTTTAAATGTTGTATGACAATTTCGCACTTGCAATGAAATTTGAATTTAATTAAATATTGTCACATAGTGTTATGAAGTCTCGAGCAATCTATACACACTTCGTCTCATCCCGATGTTTCCGCCATCGGTTGGGGTGTGACAGATTGGTATCAGAGCCATAACTATAGGGAATTAGGAAGAAACACCCTACTTTACCTAGTCTATAGTTAAGCACCATTCTTGACCGTACTCTGATACCAGATTGGTATCAGAGCCATAACTATAGGGAATTAGGAAAAGTAGGAATGCTTTTACCTAGTCTATAGTTTTAGAGCTTTATTCTTACATGTTACTTGAAACTACTTGCATGTTAGCTTATTTACCTCTTATTACCACTTTTGATCTTTTAGACATATACATCACTTATGTGTTAATACATGACATGCTATACTTATTGTGAATACCTGTTTTATTATTTCATTCTTTACATACCATTCTTAATATGCTTCTTATGTGTTTATACTTGTTTGTGTACTCCTTTGACTTACATTTTTCCTATGCATTTTACTCGATTATTCTAAATCCAACAACACTCATATTGTACAAACGAGACGAGTTTACCAAAATAGGCGTGAAACCCACAATTTGGTGAACGACTCTCAATCTACCTATTCTTTTTACATGAAATTACACCATTAAGTTAGGAGTGAAATCCATATCTTAATGATAATTTCAATCCCAAATTCTAGTGGACCCTCGTCAAAGTGTCGAAATTAACTTTTGACCCGACGAGTACCAACCACACTTAGGATACTAAATCGCCAAGTTAGGGGTGAAGCCCGCACCTTGTCGACTAGTTCCACTCCTTGATTTTCATTAATCCCGCCAAGTCTCGAAATTTCGATCGATTTGTGACATGTAGTAACTGGAAGGGTAAATACCGTTAACCGACTTGTCGGCGAGAGTATTTCACCTATTAGGCCAAAGCATGCTCCACAAATTCGAAAGACTTTCGACCACTTTGGTTAGTCAAAGTTCCGTTTTGGAACCATCCCAAATTTTAATCAAACACGTGTTCTACTATTTATTTTATACAATGCAATCTTTCAAAATTCGAATCTACTTTCAATATATTTTCTTTCCTTCTCACACACACATCATATTGAACCTTTCCATAAATTTATACATATGTATGATTCATATAATTTAAATTTGTATTCCTTGTAACAATAAGTGGAGACATATCATCAAGATAGGAGTGAATTCCTTACCTTGACGATTAACTCCACTCCCCCTTTTCTTAAAACAACCTCACCAACGAGTTAGGGGTGATTCCCTTACCTAGGTGATCGTTACCAAAACGCCTCTTCCAAATATCTTATTATGCAAACTCGAACATGTTTTATACCTAAATTAATTGTCATTATTCAAAATACATACGTATACGTATACTCATACTACTCATACGTTTGATGTCTATGCTCATACTTACGTGAATAATCATATTTATGCTTATACTTTCATTTATACTCATGATTCATACATTTGTACCCATACGCGAACGTAATCCGAGTGATTCGCTTACGTGGGTCCCAAACATACTTAAGCATGGACTTGCTTATATACTACATACTTATACTTACACATTCCTATTTTTAAATTATGTATACCCTGATTCGTACCCAACTAGTACAAGCTATGCGGGTCATGCGACGATCAAAATAATCGCGGGTGCACACGGGATTATAGTGATAGCCGTATGAAAACCATAGAGTGTACTACTGTGTATGATAAAACACAGACCTATTTAGACCCGATACAAACCTTAAACAACTCACAAACGCATTATATCTGATTATCCACGACGAGACTTCATTCTTAACACGCTACTTCGTCTAATCAATACTTATGCCATTCTTATACTTGTATTCACTTAGATTTCGAGGAGGAAATCTCCTAAAGTAGGGGAGACTGTAACATCCGTCAAAAACGGATATCCGACTCGTTTTAGAACTCATAACTGATTCATCGCAAAAGACATAGCGAGGAAATTTGTTTATTGTGTCATTTAATATCATATATATATATATATATACTAGGTTATAACCCGTGGTACCCACGGGTCGCTCTATTTTAAGGATATTAATATTTTTTTAATTTTATTACAAGGGTCTTTTTTATAAAATTTGTGAGGATATTTATACAATGATTCAATGTGAATCGTATATAATAATATATGCAAACAATGCAATTTATTAATGGTAACAATTACCATATAATTTTCAAAATATTACCAGATAATTTTCTACGTATGTAGAATGATTCTGACCAAGATGAAAGGATGATAGCCCGTCTCGTCATTCTCTGGATACACATTTGAAGCGATGAATTGATATAGTATTTAGGTTGGTTAAAATCTCAAAGAGTAGCATTTCAAAAGGAATATAAAGCATTGTATGAACGAATGAAACATATAAATGTATTACTGAGTATAACATATAGATTAATAACCTAATTTATAAAAGTAAAATGAAAATGTGCTTGAAACATAAATTCAATTTACCCCATATCCATCGATTGAAATGGTGATTACTATTTAATAGAATCAATTAATCCATTGAAATATTTGTTGAACGTTATTGCAAATATTTCACTTTTCAAAATGTTGAACCATCTATATCTTAGCAATAATATAAACCTGTGATTTTTATATTTTGAATTATTTAAATATGAATAAGTCGATTGCAAACATAATGTTAGTTGTAGTCTTTAATTTAGAACCAATATTTCAGTGACTTTTACAAAACATATTTTTCGAATTATTGAATTATTAATTAACAGATGGCCGGTTGGTTAGAGAATTGATTAATTAAAAAATCAATTCATAAAAATGAAATCAATTAGACCCAATTTGATCTTATATATAAATAATCTAAATAGCATATTGAATTATAAGTTTCAACTTTTTTACATAATGGTTTCTCTTCCTTTTGATATTCTACTGTTTGAGATTTTAATGAGGCTCAATGCTAGATCGATTGATCGCTACAAATGTGTATATAGAGAATGGCGTGACTGGCTATCATCATGGGAGTTTGTGTGGCTACACCTTAACTATGCCGAAGATTATCTGGTAATATATTATTGTTGTGTTTTTCTTATATTCAATTTAAAATACTTTTTATCAACATTGTTCTTATAAACTCAAAATTATTTACCCTTCATGAACGCAGGAAACTCTCTGGGAGGATACCCCGTCGCTGTATAAAGTAGTTTATAAAGAATTTTTTCCTCCTGAAATGTATTGCAAAAGAATAGAAGAATACGATGAAATGAACGAAGATAACACGACTAAGAATCAATCGAACATCAGTGATGATGTGCAGAAGAATGAAAATGGCAAACACACTGTTAGTGAAGTGAATGATGTTGATGCTACATTGCCTACCTCTACTTCAAAACGTATGTTCTACATAGGCAACATTGGTGATAAGACAGTTAGTCTTTTGGAACATTTGAGTTATGGGTTATTTGTTTGGAATAATAAGTGTTTCCTTTGTTTGAATAATAATTTCAGTTTTTTTAGAAAAAAAAATACTTTTATACTAATCATAAAGAAACTGTACGCATGGACTTATTATGGAAGTCTGAAGTTGAAGATTAAAATACAACGAAGCATCGTACTATAGATCTTACAAAACCGAAAAGATAAGTAAATGAAGGAAATACATGTTTTCTGGTTTGAAAATATAAATTGAAAGCCTATTACTCTAATACTTCTACTTGCTGGAGATTTGTACCAATAACCTCGAATTCGTTTTTGACCAATTGAAAAAACAATCATCAGTAATGAAATATGTTCGGCTTCAATTATATCATGTCATCCAACAACAACGTACCTATCGTAAACAAAATATATGAAAAAAATTATTAGTAATATATTGAAAAATAAAGTAAAATAAAAAAAATCAATAACATGAGTAATTTATTGAGAAACCTTGTTTGACCATCAATAACATGAGTTACTGTTATTGCAAAAAAAAGGATAGTCAGCATCATCACTAATTTGCAGATAACCTTCGACATTGCTAATATGTTCGTATTCTTGCAGAATCAAAGGACTGTTGTTTAACAAAACTTGACGACCATGTTTATTGAATATGAAGAGGTGTGTACGTGTTGAAACGCTAACGGGTCAAGTATAATCATGATGAAGTTCGGACCATGACGATACATGTTAACCAAAACACCAAAAGAAGAAGAAGGTTAAAGATTGAATAGTATTTGCAACACATATAATGAAAAGGAAAACTGTATAATACGTATTTATAAAAGAACATTGCAAAATCATACTTAAAATAAGAGTTATATATCAAATATTGAAAAATTTGAAAAATATTTTAAAAAAATGGGCCAAGAAACACATGAACTGACGAATAACTCAATCTTTTTATAAAACATATGACTAAACATGACTTCCATGTCTGTGGTCTTACACATGACTTGCGTATTCGCGCACAAAAAAAAACTTAATGTCTCTATAATAGTTGCATGTGCACAACATCAATATATGCTTCAACGTACATGAAACACCAATTAGTTTGCCGGTTAACATATAAAGCCACTTATAACAATTGTACCAAATGAAAGTATAGTGTTTTCGCTTACCCTTACAGGACATAATCGTTGCAATAACTGGTGGCGGTATATGCGTTACTGATGTCCCTGTCGAAGAGAGTGGCAATTTAGTCCCATACAATAGCTTCGAGAAATTGGCCGCTGTGAAAATGTTTGAAAATTAGAGCACACGAAATCAGTTAACTGAAATGGTTATGAAGGAAAAGACTTACCCCTAGTTTTGAAGTTTTATTTTTAACAACTTTTTGTTGGCTTGAGTTAATACAGCTGATATCTGCTCCACTTTCCAAATGTTCTCAGAGGGGTATGGTAATTTTTTAACTTTAACCGAGCAATCTAAATGAGTGTGGATGTACCCTCACTCTTTGCTAGTACCGATCACATCGCCGCCATCAACCCTTAAAGAAACACTAACGTTGGTGTGAATCATAAGGCAGGCGACAAACAATTATTTGTAAAGAAAATTAAGATTTGTTACTTAACGAACCAGCCTTAATCAGGATCTAGTATAGACATCGATTCAATACCTGCACTGCAAGATGTAGGAGAATATTTCTGTAGATCCTTGCTTGGTTTAAAAAAGCGCGAGGAGCTCCGAAGCGTTTTGGTTCCAAAAGCTTTAAGCGAAGCTTCAAGCGCGAAGAAAGAGCTTCACGTATACGAAGCGCTCAAAATAAAAAAAAATTGTACAAATCAATATGACAGATTCTACTTGTTAACTAAGCAGTCAATAGCTGTGCTATAGCGGTTAGCTGACCTCAGGGTGTGTAGCGGTTCAAATAGCGGTGGCCTATAGCGGTTTCGCTATTAGCGGCGCTAAATACCGCTATAGCGGTGCTAGCAGTAACAGTGTTTGATTGTGTTAATTCTTAAATTAAATACTTCAAAGTTACTATTAGTATTTGATTTGCAACAGGTTTTTGATAATGGAATGATATTAGTATGAATTTTGATATTACTATTAATATTTTTCAAAGATATATTTATATATATATAAAAATACATAAATTATGCATGGTATAAAAATTACCGCTATATCATATAGCGGACATTGACTGCTATTCGATTTTGGACATAAAATAAAATCAAAACACACTTAAAACATAAACATAAAAATAGTCTTTAATCTTTAATCGCAGGAGAAGAGGAAGGGAGCAGCTGAATATGTTAAAAGTTAGCTAACGTTCTTTTTTTTAAGGGTAAAGAAGTAGCGGCCTCATTTAAACCCTATATAAAGGCTATTGGGCCTAAATAAATGACCCAAATGTGACCTGATTGGGTTGAAGCGTAGCCTCAAACCAAGGTCGCTTCGCGCTTAAAACTCGCCTCCAAACGCTTCACGTGTTGTGACGCCTCAGAGCAAAAAAAGCGACATTCCCAGCGCCTCACGCTTTAAACTCGCTTAAAGCGCATTTTTTTAAACCAAGGATCCTTGAGTGTGTCTAAAACAGAAAATGTTAAAATTCCTTAAGCACATAAGCTTTTTAAGACAGCAATATAAAAAACCATAAAAGCAATACACAATTCTAATAAATCAATCATGATTCATGCAACAAAGGAAAGAAAACAGTATACCAGATCAATGCTTCCAACGTCTCGAAAAAATTACATATGGCATCCAGCTGAAAGACCAGTATAAAGCCAACAATTGAGGGACTACATTAAAAAATCAATCAGTTGACAAACCAAAAAATAAATGTCAAATTTCTACTGGTATGAACATATAACAAAATGTAGATAGGACATTAGCCATGTATAAAAAATGATAAAACGTCTATAGACACCATTTAGAGCAAACTCGATAGAATAGCATATGAAGCAAAAGAAGAATCCTGGCCAAAGAATTTAAATTGTGCAAAATAAATTCTAAGAACTAAGATAATTAAAAAAATAAATAAAACAAATTTAAGAGGCTTTTAAATTGAAAAAAAAAGAGCAATAATCAATATCAACCCACAATCAAGAACAAAGGCATGTTCATGATTTATTATGTGATATTATTCTAAATCAGTAGCTACTAAAAAAAAGAAAATAGAGCAAAAATCTACGAACTTCTTTAACCAGATTGAAATAAATTCAGAAACACAAACCCGGTTTGGTAATTTCACTAATATTCAGGGTATAGAAAATTAAAAATGAGAGCGATGATGAAGGAACCTCTAGGTTTACATGCCCGATAATTTGAGCACTCGAATGTCGAAACTACGAAACGTATCGCAACCCTCATCACTATCAAAAGTGAAAATCTTGAGCTGACAATCACCTTCCAAAGACCTCGATATGTCCCACAGCACACCATCAAAGCACGAACACGTGTACCCAAAATCTATATGCAATAGATCAATCAAAACAGTGCTACACAATGCACGGTCCATTGTACCCAACAACATAACCTAAATCTTTAACATTTATGTGATACAATATTTTCAAGAAATACAAATTGTATAAGTTAAAAACAAACCTTAACGATGTGAATGTCCGAGAAGGGATTAGAGTGTGAGAAATTGATTGATTCAGGGTTCAAAGCAGAGTCGTGCTTCACGAATCTAATCGGTTGTCTCCCCTTCAATTGATTTTCAGAATCTCCCCTTCAAGTGTTATAGGTGTCCAGAAAGTTGAACTCAGATGGCATCAAAACTTGATCAATTTGCTGCTATTACTCAGTATTAAAACAACAAATAAAACCAAATTTGTATCTACAGTTGAATCAAAGGAGTATCATTAAGTGAAACAACAAATAATACCTAATCATGTTCTAAATTCAATTTTATTGTTAATCATGTTATAAAAAAGAGGGAGATTCAAAGATCAAATCAACAACAATATTTTACGATACGAAGGCACATTATTCATACTGATATATATATATAACCAAACATAGGACATAATACAAAAGAGGACTATGTAATGATGTATAGTAGATGACGTAACTATCTATAAGACTAAGGAACTTACAGCCGAACCAATAGTTTTGGTCCAAGATCCACCCAAGTAGGACAAATCACCGCTACAAACCAAGTGTGTGTCATGAAAAGATGAAAAATCTAGCACCCGCACAACATCTTTCCCCCCAACCATATGTTTTCCGGCCAAAATCTTCAGCAGAGTAGTCTTCCCTGAAAACAAACATTTTATGCTAAAATACAAAGATATTTCTACAAATCAAAATAAAATAGATATAAAGTGAACCATAAAAAGAAAGCGAGTACTTTGAAGTGCATTCTAATATTATCACCCAAATAAATTCTAGTTTGCTAAAGATTTTGGCCGACCATTACGATAGAAAGGTCAAAATTATAACTTACAGCTACCACCGGACAAGTTACTATGATAGCTTAAGTAACATTCACCGTGTAGCTTCAAATACACAAGTAGATGTAAACAATATGGCTAATTTAACCCTTCAAGGGGGTGCAACAGGGGTAAGTATTGGAGTCCCTTTAGTAGAGATCTCAAGTTCAAATATCCAGCCTACACTGGTTTTCTGTGTTTAACCCCCTTAAAGACCACTCGCCGCTTACATTTTACTCGATCCCATCGGTTAGCAATGTATGTTCTAACAATATAAGTTTCTAAGAATGCAAAGGGGGTCTACATAAATTGTAATTATAATAACAACAAATTTGCCTGGTAGTTGTATTAATGATGAATAAAAAATAGAAAACGTTTGTTGATGCAGATTTGTGTCCGATGCTTGTCGAATAGGATTAGTTTTATTTTACGCTGAATTTGTAATAGTTAGTGAAACGGTCTATCGAACGTGTATAGACCCGCTCGTTTGAAGTGGTCAAACGAGAGGGTTATTCGGTTGACCGTGTGGGTTTTGCTAGACAAACAGTTTGATTATGGTTGTATAATGGTTGGTGTCGAAGGATAAGGCATCGAAGGATTGTGTATATCCTTCGATGAGCTCGAAAGATATCCATCGATAGATGAAGATGGACCTCGAAGGATATGTCATCCTTCGAGGTATATGTGTATCTTTCGATAGCTGGATGATCGACAGATGATCTATCGATCAATCAGTTAGATCCTTCGACCATACAACCTGTGTTGGGTATAAATACCAACACTTTGTCATTTGCAAGACTAAAAGAGAGTGAGAGGAGGTTTGAGACCTCACCCGGGGAGAGATCACCACTTGATCTCTCCCGGAATGTATACTCCTTTGGTATTAGTTCGGTTATCATGTAATCGGGCCGATTTGTAACGTTTTACTACCGGATTAATACAAAGTTGTTTGTTTATCATTGCTAATCTCTTCCGTCTTTGAACATAATCACAAGAATCACGGTTTCGGTCACGAAACTCGGTCCTACAATTGGTATCAGAGCCATGGTGCCCGATTTAGTAATCCTAACCGTTTACTAAGTCACATGTGCTCTAGATCTGTGATTTTTGTGGTTTTTGTTCAAGATGTAAAAAATGGGAAAAATGAGAAAAACTCAGATCTGGACCCGAATATTCAGATCTGTGCTGAAACATGTGTTCGGTTTTATGTTTTTCACCTATCTAATCAAGTTTTCATCATCAAAAATCAAAAATACAATGTTTTCGTCAAATCTGCAATGTTGAACAGTGGCTGTGTTCTTATGTTCTTGGCGGCTGCTTGAAGATTCGAAAGCTGCTTGAAGATTCGAAAGATGCTTGAAGATTCGAAAGATGCTTGAATTCGAAAGATGACTACTTCGAAAGATGATCAGATTCGAAAGCTGATCAGTTCGAAAGATCAGTTCTCATCAGTTCCAGAACAACTTCGAAAGATGCTTGAATTCGAAAGATGACTACTTCGAAAGATGATCAGATTCGAAAGCTGATCAGTTCGAAAGATCAGTTCTCATCAGTTCCAGAACAACTTCGAAAGATGATCTTTCGATCCTTCGAAAGATAATCCTCGAAAGATGTCGGCTGATGTTGCTGGGTATCGCAGAAACAGAAGAAGATGGATTCTGTTCTGCTGCTTGTTTGTATCGAAGAGAAAGAGAGTAATTTTTGATGTTTGTCGGCTGCTGTTTTTGATTATCGAAGAAAGATGAATGTTGTTGCTGCTGATTTGGGGGTTGTTCATCGAAGATGAGGTTCAGTGGATATGTATGTATCGATGAAGAAGAAACCTGGAAGATGATGTCTGCAATTTTTGTACAGGATGATTATTGGCTGGTAGTTTCACTTTGGGTTAAAATTTGGCTGTTGACTTTTGGGAGTATAGATGTTATATGTCGGCAGTAATGAATGAGAAATGGAAGATAGGGTTTTTGACTATTGGGTTTTATTGCATATCATCAAATGAAATGGGCCACACATAATCGGATACATGGATCAGTTTTGGAAGTGTTGGACATTAATTCCTTGGGCCATCAAATGTGTGATTGAATCCAATATTAGAAAAACATTAGGCCCATCTTAACGAGATGGACTTATTCCATCCATTGGAATATTTCTAAATGTGAATGGGCTCAACAAATGTTTTTAGTGGGTATCGATGTCACAGAATGAGTAATAGTGGAGTAGTTGGCAGATGCATTTTTTTATGAAAAGTGGGGGTCGGGTGGTCGCGAAAGATATCAATTTTTGACGTCATATTCGTACGGGAAAGCGCGGGATGTTGCGGCATGATGAAAAGAAAACAAAAGATGATGATACTTGATTATTTGAAAAATGTGGGGTAGTCACGGTTACCGATGCAAATGTCAAAAATGGTGACGCGACTATTATGGGCCAAAAACAACACGGTATGTTCACTTCCGCACGTCGATTGTTTATGATTGTTATCGGTTATTCGAAAATGTTCGAAAGCATTTTGTTATTTGTCATATTCTCGCATTTGAAGACGAACGTATGAACCTTGAACGCCAACACCGGTCCTAACGAGTTCACAAAGTCTTTGGAGGGATACAAGTCGGATCCGATGGGGTACTAGGCGATATTGCTTTATCAACTAGAATATGCAACGAAGAAATCCTTTTTGTTTATTGTCATATTCTCGCATTTGGTAACGAATGAATGAACCTAGAATGTCAACACCGGTCCTAACGAGTTCACAAAGTCTTTGGAGGGATACAAGTCGGATCCTACGGGGTACTAGGGGACGTTCTTATTCAACTAGCATATGCAAAGAAGAAATTCGTTTTCGTGATTTTTTGAAAAACCAAGAACATTCAACGGAGATTGATGACAGTTCCGCTTAGTGGAGGGAACTGGTGAACATTTGACGACAGTTTCTTTGAAGTGGAGAGAATCTGTTAAGGTTTAGAAATCTTACCAAAGAAATAGGGGGAATAAAAATTTCGTATGTTGAATTTCTTCGGTAAATTTCTAAACGCAATCACAGGTGGTAGATTTGTGATTTTCTGGTGATACCAACGGTTCGGCGTGGAATGTTTTGCACATACACATATTTGAGGATTTTAATTAATTCTCCAGCCAGCGTGAAGGGTTTTGCACGGAAAAATACAGGTTTCTAAAGTCTACAGTAGTTACAAAAGCGCTGTTCACTGAAGACCTGGGGAATCTTAATGAAAGCTGATAGTTCAAGGCTGAAGACCTGCAGGATTCGGTTTTGGGTTTGATGTTTCCTTGGGATTTTACAGGGATCTGGGGGTCACTCAATTGTAGGACCGATTAGACAATAGAAACCTGTATTTTTCCGTGCAAAACCCTTCACGCTGGCTGGTAGTAAAACAAACAACTTTGTATTATTGATTAATACAAAGTTGTTTGTTTATCATTGTCTAATCTTTAACAACATTACAAACTCGGTCACGAATCACGGTTTTGGGTTTGATGTTTCCTTGGGATTTTACAACCGAAGTGGTTAGTATACAAGGATTAGGCGACTAGATCCTCCCCTAGTCGGATCCTACGGGGTACTAGGGGACGTTCTTATTCAACTAGCATATGCAAAGAAGAAATTCGTTTTCGTGATTTTTTGAAAAACCAAGAACATTCAACGGAGATTGATGACAGTTCCGCTTAGTGGAGGGAACTGGTGAACATTTGACGACAGTTTCTTTGAAGTGGAGAGAATATGTTAAGGTTTAGAGATCTTACCAAAGAAATAGGGGGAATAAAACGTATGTTGAATTTCTTCGGTAAATTTCTAAACGCAATCACAGGTGGTAGAGTTTGTGATTTTCTGGTGATACCAACGGTTCGGCGTGGAATGTTTTGCATATACACATATTTGAGGATTTTAATTAATTCTCCAGCCAGCGTGAAGGGTTTTGCACGGAAAAATACAGGTTTCTAAAGTCTACAGTAGTTACAAAAGCGCTGTTCACTGAAGACCTGGGGAATCCTTCTGAAAGCTGATAGTTCAAGACTGAAGACCTGCAGGATTCGGTTTTGGGTTTGATGTTTCTTTGGGATTTTACAGGGATCTGGGGGTAACTCAATTCGTTGAGTTTGCAAACGATGTACTTGGTCAAGCTGACTTCCTGAGTACTGATGCTGAAGATCCGTAGTGCATTACGTGGTCAACTTCACAAAGGCGAGACAATGAGATCTGGATGTAGTTCAACTAAGCATGCTGGTTGAGCTTGCAAGGGATACACTTGGTCTAGCTGACTTTCCTGAGTGTTGATGCTGAAGATTAAAGTGCATTACTTGGTCGATTCCACAAAGACGGTTTACAGAAGACAGTTCACCAGAAATCTCTATCGATGTAGTATGCTTGTATGAAACAGAGTTCTTATGACAAGATCAAGACTTGATGCAGTTCTTAAAGATTGGAACCCTTATCAAATGCCGTTTGGAGTGTTGGAAGATCAGCGGAAGATCGGTCAATTGAGGAAATTGCACAACACCCAACACGGATACGCGTACTTTAAGGGGGAAATATTTTACAAGGAGCGTCAAGATACTACTTACCTGGATCATCGGTCAAGGGGGAATTTGTTAACACAGAGAAGATGAATACTTGACTGAAGATCGATTGCAGTTGCATTTTCAGCATTCGACAGCAACGGACAAGGGGGAATTTGTTGATGCAGATTTGTGTCCGATGCTTGTCGAATAGGATTAGTTTTATTTTACGCTGAATTTGTAATAGTTAGTGAAACGGTCTATCGAACGTGTATAGACCCGCTCGTTTGAAGTGGTCAAACGAGAGGGTTATTCGGTTGACCGTGTGGGTTTTGCTAGACAAACAGTTTGATTATGGTTGTATAATGGTTGGTGTCGAAGGATAAGGCATCGAAGGATTGTGTATATCCTTCGATGAGCTCGAAAGATATCCATCGATAGATGAAGATGGACCTCGAAGGATATGTCATCCTTCGAGGTATATGTGTATCTTTTGATAGCTGGATGATCGACAGATGATCTATCGATCAATCAGTTAGATCCTTCGACCATACAACCTGTGTTGGGTATAAATACCAACACTTTGTCATTTGCAAGACTAAAAGAGAGTGAGAGGAGGTTTGAGACCTCACCCGGGGAGAGATCACCACTTGATCTCTCCCGGAATGTATACTCCTTTGGTATTAGTTCGGTTATCATGTAATCGGGCCGATTTGTAACGTTTTACTACCGGATTAATACAAAGTTGTTTGTTTATCATTGCTAATCTCTTCCGTCTTTGAACATAATCACAAGAATCACGGTTTCGGTCACGAAACTCGGTCCTACAATTGGTATCAGAGCCATGGTGCCCGATTTAGTAATCCTAACCGTTTACTAAGTCACATGTGCTCTAGATCTGTGATTTTTGTGGTTTTTGTTCAAGATGTAAAAAATGGGAAAAATGAGAAAAACTCAGATCTGGACCCGAATATTCAGATCTGTGCTGAAACATGTGTTCGGTTTTATGTTTTTCACCTATCTAATCAAGTTTTCATCATCAAAAATCAAAAATACAATGTTTTCGTCAAATCTGCAATGTTGAACAGTGGCTGTGTTCTTATGTTCTTGGCGGCTGCTTGAAGATTCGAAAGCTGCTTGAAGATTCGAAAGATGCTTGAAGATTCGAAAGATGCTTGAATTCGAAAGATGACTACTTCGAAAGATGATCAGATTCGAAAGCTGATCAGTTCGAAAGATCAGTTCTCATCAGTTCCAGAACAACTTCGAAAGATGCTTGAATTCGAAAGATGACTACTTCGAAAGATGATCAGATTCGAAAGCTGATCAGTTCGAAAGATCAGTTCTCATCAGTTCCAGAACAACTTCGAAAGATGATCTTTCGATCCTTCGAAAGATAATCCTCGAAAGATGTCGGCTGATGTTGCTGGGTATCGCAGAAACAGAAGAAGATGGATTCTGTTCTGCTGCTTGTTTGTATCGAAGAGAAAGAGAGTAATTTTTGATGTTTGTCGGCTGCTGTTTTTGATTATCGAAGAAAGATGAATGTTGTTGCTGCTGATTTGGGGGTTGTTCATCGAAGATGAGGTTCAGTGGATATGTATGTATCGATGAAGAAGAAACCTGGAAGATGATGTCTGCAATTTTTGTACAGGATGATTATTGGCTGGTAGTTTCACTTTGGGTTAAAATTTGGCTGTTGACTTTTGGGAGTATAGATGTTATATGTCGGCAGTAATGAATGAGAAATGGAAGATAGGGTTTTTGACTATTGGGTTTTATTGCATATCATCAAATGAAATGGGCCACACATAATCGGATACATGGATCAGTTTTGGAAGTGTTGGACATTAATTCCTTGGGCCATCAAATGTGTGATTGAATCCAATATTAGAAAAACATTAGGCCCATCTTAACGAGATGGACTTATTCCATCCATTGGAATATTTCTAAATGTGAATGGGCTCAACAAATGTTTTTAGTGGGTATCGATGTCACAGAATGAGTAATAGTGGAGTAGTTGGCAGATGCATTTTTTTATGAAAAGTGGGGGTCGGGTGGTCGCGAAAGATATCAATTTTTGACGTCATATTCGTACGGGAAAGCGCGGGATGTTGCGGCATGATGAAAAGAAAACAAAAGATGATGATACTTGATTATTTGAAAAATGTGGGGTAGTCACGGTTACCGATGCAAATGTCAAAAATGGTGACGCGACTATTATGGGCCAAAAACAACACGGTATGTTCACTTCCGCACGTCGATTGTTTATGATTGTTATCGGTTATTCGAAAATGTTCGAAAGCATTTTGTTATTTGTTATATTCTCGCATTTGAAGACGAACGTATGAACCTTGAACGCCAACACCGGTCCTAACGAGTTCACAAAGTCTTTGGAGGGATACAAGTCAGATCCGATGAGGTACTAGGCGATATTGCTTTATCAACTAGAATATGCAACGAAGAAATCCTTTTTGTTTATTGTCATATTCTCGCATTTGGTAACGAATGAATGAACCTAGAATGTCAACACCGGTCCTAACGAGTTCACAAAGTCTTTGGAGGGATACAAGTCGGATCCTACGGGGTACTAGGGGACGTTCTTATTCAACTAGCATATGCAAAGAAGAAATTCGTTTTCGTGATTTTTTGAAAAACCAAGAACATTCAACGGAGATTGATGACAGTTCCGCTTAGTGGAGGGAACTGGTGAACATTTGACGACAGTTTCTTTGAAGTGGAGAGAATCTGTTAAGGTTTAGAAATCTTACCAAAGAAATAGGGGGAATAAAAATTTCGTATGTTGAATTTCTTCGGTAAATTTCTAAACGCAATCACAGGTGGTAGATTTGTGATTTTCTGGTGATACCAACGGTTCGGCGTGGAATGTTTTGCACATACACATATTTGAGGATTTTAATTAATTCTCCAGCCAGCGTGAAGGGTTTTGCACGGAAAAATACAGGTTTCTAAAGTCTACAGTAGTTACAAAAGCGCTGTTCACTGAAGACCTGGGGAATCTTAATGAAAGCTGATAGTTCAAGGCTGAAGACCTGCAGGATTCGGTTTTGGGTTTGATGTTTCCTTGGGATTTTACAGGGATCTGGGGGTCACTCAATTGTAGGACCGATTAGACAATAGAAACCTGTATTTTTCCGTGCAAAACCCTTCACGCTGGCTGGTAGTAAAACATTACAAATCCGGTAGTAAAACAAACAACTTTGTATTATTGATTAATACAAAGTTGTTTGTTTATCATTGTCTAATCTTTAACAACATTACAAACTCGGTCACGAATCACGGTTTTGGGTTTGATGTTTCCTTGGGATTTTACAACCGAAGTGGTTAGTATACAAGGATTAGGCGACTAGATCCTCCCCTAGTCGGATCCTACGGGGTACTAGGGGACGTTCTTATTCAACTAGCATATGCAAAGAAGAAATTCGTTTTCGTGATTTTTTGAAAAACCAAGAACATTCAACGGAGATTGATGACAGTTCCGCTTAGTGGAGGGAACTGGTGAACATTTGACGACAGTTTCTTTGAAGTGGAGAGAATATGTTAAGGTTTAGAGATCTTACCAAAGAAATAGGGGGAATAAAACGTATGTTGAATTTCTTCGGTAAATTTCTAAACGCAATCACAGGTGGTAGAGTTTGTGATTTTCTGGTGATACCAACGGTTCGGCGTGGAATGTTTTGCACATACACATATTTGAGGATTTTAATTAATTCTCCAGCCAGCGTGAAGGGTTTTGCACGGAAAAATACAGGTTTCTAAAGTCTACAGTAGTTACAAAAGCGCTGTTCACTGAAGACCTGGGGAATCCTTCTGAAAGCTGATAGTTCAAGACTGAAGACCTGCAGGATTCGGTTTTGGGTTTGATGTTTCTTTGGGATTTTACAGGGATCTGGGGGTAACTCAATTCGTTGAGTTTGCAAACGATGTACTTGGTCAAGCTGACTTCCTGAGTACTGATGCTGAAGATCCGTAGTGCATTACGTGGTCAACTTCACAAAGGCGAGACAATGAGATCTGGATGTAGTTCAACTAAGCATGCTGGTTGAGCTTGCAAGGGATACACTTGGTCTAGCTGACTTTCCTGAGTGTTGATGCTGAAGATTAAAGTGCATTACTTGGTCGATTCCACAAAGACGGTTTACAGAAGACAGTTCACCAGAAATCTCTATCGATGTAGTATGCTTGTATGAAACAGAGTTCTTATGACAAGATCAAGACTTGATGCAGTTCTTAAAGATTGGAACCCTTATCAAATGCCGTTTGGAGTGTTGGAAGATCAGCGGAAGATCGGTCAATTGAGGAAATTGCACAACACCCAACACGGATACGCGTACTTTAAGGGGGAAATATTTTACAAGGAGCGTCAAGATACTACTTACCTGGATCATCGGTCAAGGGGGAATTTGTTAACACAGAGAAGATGAATACTTGACTGAAGATCGATTGCAGTTGCATTTTCAGCATTCGACAGCAACGGACAAGGGGGAATTTGTTGATGCAGATTTGTGTCCGATGCTTGTCGAATAGGATTAGTTTTATTTTACGCTGAATTTGTAATAGTTAGTGAAACGGTCTATCGAACGTGTATAGACCCGCTCGTTTGAAGTGGTCAAACGAGAGGGTTATTCGGTTGACCGTGTGGGTTTTGCTAGACAAACAGTTTGATTATGGTTGTATAATGGTTGGTGTCGAAGGATAAGGCATCGAAGGATTGTGTATATCCTTCGATGAGCTCGAAAGATATCCATCGATAGATGAAGATGGACCTCGAAGGATATGTCATCCTTCGAGGTATATGTGTATCTTTTGATAGCTGGATGATCGACAGATGATCTATCGATCAATCAGTTAGATCCTTCGACCATACAACCTGTGTTGGGTATAAATACCAACACTTTGTCATTTGCAAGACTAAAAGAGAGTGAGAGGAGGTTTGAGACCTCACCCGGGGAGAGATCACCACTTGATCTCTCCCGGAATGTATACTCCTTTGGTATTAGTTCGGTTATCATGTAATCGGGCCGATTTGTAACGTTTTACTACCGGATTAATACAAAGTTGTTTGTTTATCATTGCTAATCTCTTCCGTCTTTGAACATAATCACAAGAATCACGGTTTCGGTCACGAAACTCGGTCCTACAACGTTTGAAAGTAAATATAAACACTTACTTCTGTCGGGGTCATCACACCGGGTATGTAAAGCATATCATCAGTGTCTTGATCCAAAATACCCTGCAAATGAATTACACCATTACAGAAAAATACAAAATAAAAAAATATATATATACAAATTAAACAGAAGTATGCTTTTAATAATCAAAATGCTTTCATAACAACTTATTAATTAAAAACAAATTAAAACACTAACCCACTCATCTCTAAACCTCATGTTACACAAATATCAATATCAATAATATATTACGAATGTAACTTACCAGAAAGGGAAGTGGGAGAAATGAGACAAAATTAAGAGTTGTTCCCCCATTTTCGTTCAAGCTTTATCTCTCTTAAAGTTGTTAGCATTTTCGTTGAAGACCACATGCTTTATCCCTGGCTTTTTAAATCTGCCTTCAAGCTTTCGTTCGAACCCTACAAAATTGCCTGCAACAACAGAAATCAAAGGTCTTTCAAACAAACAGATTCATTAAGAATCGAAAACTGGAACCAAGAATAAAGAACAATCGATTCAGGGTTTGTAAATGGGAAAAGAAAACAACAGAACATTAACAACACTAAAAAGAACAATCGTACAAGTTGAGGATTCATACTAAGAATCGAAAACTGGAACCAAGAATAAATGATTAATACCAATATGCTCATGCTTAATGATTGTTGACGCGATCAGAGATGAGAAGAATGGCTGAAGAATTTAGGTCACAAAGAGAGAAGAGAAGCGGCAGTGGAAGTGATGCGGATTTAGGGTTTTTAGAACATTTAAATACCCGGGTCATAATACGGATCCCGTTACCTGAATTTTTGGAGCCAAAAAGCAAAATTTAGGACCCTCATTGCTTGACACATCAGCAAAATTTAACACATTTATTATATATAATAGATTTTTTTTTACTTAACATATAACCCTATGAAGCATATACAAGATTAGTTTATAAAACTGGCTATTTTTAATCATGGTATTTATTTATAAGTCTTATAAATATAAAGGTTAATGACACTCAATCAAGAAAATACTTAAGTAAGTTAACTTGGTTAAGTAAGTTTATAAAGATGCAAAGGACTAATTATGTGATTATTTGAAAGATATAGTGAGAGTTAGTGTCAGAAACTTCAAGGGCCAATATTATCAATACAACCATACTTCACCAATTTCAAACATGACCCTTTGTTCAGCAAGTTGGCCGCTCAAACAGGAAACACAAACAACTTCCATTTCCTTTTCACTTTGCCACCAAAGTTGACAGCGAACAACCAGCCAAAGTCAACCTCCTTTCCGTTTTTCTTTAATTCGCGGATTTTACGGGATTATGATCGAAACCGCATTTCCAAAGTTACGGCTCCATACATTCACATATCGATCTATATATATCATCACATATCCTTTCTTCGACATCACAACACATTTCGAAACAACCACCCCTTCATTGACTTACCACCGTTCGCATATCACGTGCACAACCGGAGCTCGCCGGAGAAAGCTAGTCGTTGTCCGGAGTCTGAAGACATTCGCCGGAGAGGTTCGGAGTTTACGACTGGAATTACTCGTAACCGTTCGACACCACGCCTTGTTTCTTTCTCACTCTCTAGACTTACGCCGGAGAAACGAAGCTCGCCGGAACAAAGGAATTCGTCGGAGTCCCTGTAACATCGCCGGACGACCGGAGAAGACGACCGGATCTTGCGGTCTCTCCCTCTCGCTCGGTATACAAATTTCTCTTTTTATTCTTTGCCGATTCATTTCATAATATAGTTATTCTAGCTCCTTATGAATATAATAGATGGGTTTCTACAAGAACTTACAGTCTTCGTTTTGAGTATTAAGCTGTTTAAAAATCATTGCTAACTTTATCAAATTGACTTACTGTTCGTTGGTTTCTTTAACTTCAATCATTTATTTATTTATTTTTTATTATTATAATAAAACCATAATGTATTATAATTAATAGTTTTAGTTTTAATTCTAAAACTTTTCCTTCTCCTTTTTCGTTAATCAACGTTATTCCTTTTAAAAGAAAACATCAATAAGAAATATCTATTTGGCGGGTCAAGCCGAAGGTCTCAAGGACAAAAGAGGTGAGGCATATACTGTCCAACTTGTGCCCACTTTGTTTTCTTCCACCACTGACAACCAAATTAATAATTATAAAGTGTTTCTATATAATGCTATTTTTATTTATTATTTTTAACTAAAAGTAATTAATAATTCAATTATATAATACCCGAATAATGCTATTGAAAATGTCAAAAGGGTTATAATTAACAATTTATTATGATTTCCTTTATATCGTTAAAAGTTATCTCACCTATAAATGTTAGGAATGTTTAATCCTATAAATATTAACGGGATCCTTATGTGATATTTTAACATCTAGGATAAACCGTTCGTTCATTCTCTTGGATTTCTCCAATCCTTATTCGTGCCTTATTTTACAAGGAATCACAAACGCAACAACTGTGAGTATACTCGAACCCATTTTACTTTTAAACACTTTGGGTGCAACATGTATTCTATATTCAAACTCGTGACACTTGAAACTCATTTGAAACATACTCTATCCATTTAAACATGAAACATGAAACTTGGGATACTTGAGACTATTTTGTGCTATGTGAACGTTTAATCCCTGTGAGTAGTTCCGCCCTAACAATTAGTAGTACTATGCATATGCTATAGGAGTAATGCACCACCCCCATTTGTGCTCGAGGGTTATTGTTAGGGTATCATTTTGACCTCCCGTGAAACTTTGGGGTAGGCACTTTCATGCATTCTTGGGCTATCATTTGGACTGCGTGAACTAGCATGGCTGAAACTATTTTTATTATGTTCATGTTGGATATGAGTACTTTCATTCCATGTTATATTATGTATCAAACTTGTATACTCGCCAACTTTTTGTTGATTTTATTTTAATACATGTTGCAGGTTGATAGTCAAGATTATGAAGGAATCAAGTTAGGATGAACTAGATACACACCTTTAATCTATTTATCTTTTGATGTTATGTTGAAATTTGAACAATGTTGTTATTTCTATTTTAAATGTTGTTTGACAATTTAGCACTTGCAATGAAATTTGAATTTAATTAAATACTGTCACATAGTGTTATGAAGTCTCGAGCAATCTATACACACTTCGTCTCATCCCGATGTTTCTGCCATCGGTTGGGGTGTGACAAGATGAACCTTGACGGAAGTTATGGTGGAGCTTGGAGGATGGAGAACGATGAATACTCTTGATGCAAGATGAAAGCTTGAAGAAGATAATGGTGAAACTTGCAAGTACGTGGTTGTGAGTTACCGGAGATGCCTCTTCTTCTTTGATAATGAACTCCTTTTATAGCCATGGAAGAACTTGGAGTGTTTACAATTAGCTTCAAAATATTTGGGTATTTATTTCTTGATCATAGACTTTGGATCATCTTCTCCATATGAACATGAAGGCTAGAGGAATTTGAAGTTGCTTAATTTCTCTAATTGCTGCTCACATTTAATGTTCTTGGCCCCCATTTGACTAAAAACCCGTATTTGACCAAGAAAATACTTTATCAATCATTGAACAGCATCCAAGAAAATGAAGGTTCCGGAACGAAAATCCAGCCACCGTCGGCGACTGTGGAAGTGGCCGTCGCCGACGGCGTGTAGAAATGCCAGTTTTCTGTTTTTGTTATTTCTTGCTTCTGGTTGACCCGTTTTGCTTCCCGGTGGTCCGTTTTGCTCCCAATTGGCTCCTTAATCTTCATAAGACCTACAAAACATAATTCCTTTTACAAGTAGGCTATTCGGGATTAAACATGTGTAAAAACGTTAAGTTAAGCAATAACGAACACCGGTTTTCAACCACGCATCACATCCCCACACTTGTCTTTTGCTTGCCCTCAAGCAAATCTGTTTTTCACTTTCACGTGGGTCGAACAATGAACACACTTCCCATTCCCGAGACAAAGGTTAAGGTCTATTGTCATACAAAAGTTCAAACTCTTTACAATTAGAAATATCTAATGGTAATGTGATTTCACATACACAAATGGTTACCTAAGATTAACTCGCCCTTAAAACTAACAATTCATACATATCCCTCACAATGTTCTCTCCACTCGGCTTAACATTTGGCTAATATGTAATGTATTAGCACTTTAGCAAATAATCGCTCAAAACCGATTAGAACACGTACCCGCATAGGCTTGCAACTCAATCATTCTCCAC
The DNA here is from genome assembly GCA_030545235.1 of Helianthus tuberosus. Classification (NCBI taxonomy): domain Eukaryota; kingdom Viridiplantae; phylum Streptophyta; class Magnoliopsida; order Asterales; family Asteraceae; genus Helianthus; species Helianthus tuberosus. Next base: position 29,083,119 of record CM060446.1, on the reverse strand, counting down.
CACCGAACACGAATACTAAGCACAAGTCAAAAGGTCTTTGAAATGGTTGTAACGGGGCTTGGGTTAAGGGTAGGAAATAGGATATTTTTAAGTGGCTAAGGTGATGAAAAATTCGATTTTTTATTACAATGCAACTCAAATAAACTATAAACATCAACTACAAGGCAATGATTTTCACCTTTTATTCAACACTAGAACACATATTTTTGTTCTTTTTCTCAATGGTTTTTCATTCTTTTTCATACATTTTCTGATTTTTTTCTGATTTTTTTTTTCAATACAAATAAATACAACTATACAAACTTTGCTAAATAATCGAATTTCCATCACATGGGTTTAAACAAAAAGGTTTAAGGTTATGGGCTAAGGGTGGTCAAACGAAAGGTTTAGGCTCAAAATTTGGCTACTAGGGGATAATTTTGGGTAAGGATAACAAAATGGTGAAAAAGGAAAAGGTTTACCTAATGCCTTAGTCATTCTCGTGCTTGTTCTACAATACGTGACTAATGGTCCACTCAACAATGAAACTTGTAAATGTACATTTATGATGTCAAAGTAGCTCAAAATCTCACGTAAAAGGGTATGATATGTGATATGCATCAAATGCTAGTTCCTTAGGCGAATTATTCCCAAATAACCACCCGTTAAATACCCTTCATGCTTATTAATTTGAACTTGACCATGACAAAAGACCAAATGGGTTGTGCCATCCCTTGTTGACTTATTGCTTTTGAAACAAGAAACATTTGAAAAATTTTTGAAGTTTCCCCCATCCCCACACTTGAGGTAAACATTGTCCTCAATGTGTAGTATTTAAATGTTGGGTCAAAATCTAAAACTTTTACTACTCCCCCATCCCCACACTTGAGTTACATATTGTCCTCAATGTGTAAGAACTAGAGTTTTTAAAATGTATAAGGGATGTGACACGTCTATCCCTCCCAAAGTATCACCCCGGTTAAACACAACAAACAATCTACTAATTTTCTAATTAAAACAAAATCAAAAGTAAAAAGAAACGTATGCACCTGATTTTTGACGTTTTGAAGCCCATGTCTTCTTCTTTTCTTCATAAAAATGGTTGTCTCGCGAATATCATGTACCTACAAATTCTAACCCTTGTGTAGAAGCATGCTTCTCACAACCATCAAAATTTGTTAGTTACCTAATTCTTCCATTTTTATGAAAAATTTTACCAAGCCATGCATTATTTTACCTTTATTTATGTGGAAAAACAAATAAAATACGAAATAAAAATAAAGCACACAAAATAAAATAACCAACATAAACAAAAACAAACATACCATACCTTCACCGTTGATATTGTTCGTTAGGATCAACTGGCGGGTTCGGCTGGTATTGATAACCAGTTAGGGCTTTAAACATCTCCCTATAATCATCGAGTGGGCTTTGGTTTCCTTGTGGTGGTGGTTGGTAGGGAATTAAGATAAAACTTGAACCTACCGCTTCTGGCCAATGAGGAGTTGGGTCGTTTGGGCCCAATGGATGGGGAACGTCGGGGTAATTGGTCCACCCCGAATGTTCAGCGTATGGAAGGCCGGCTAGGAGGTCTCTTTGGTGGCGCTCTTGATCGTGGAGCACCTTGGCATTATTACTTGCCATTTGGTTAGAAAAAGCCATAGCTCTCCATCGGCGTTCATTCAATTGTCTTTCTTCTTGTTGACGCCTTGCTTCATCTTCTTGCAATTGCATCAAGCGTTCTATTTGTGATCGTTGTAATGCTTGCTGTAATTGTTGTTCCTCCATTTGTTTTTCCATCCTTTCGCGAAAGGATGCTTGGTAACCCCACTGCTCTTGTTGATACACTCCTTGCACATCTTCCCATTCCTTTCTGCTTGCATCGTACTCTCTTGCTTCACCAATTCCTGCCGATACGTTGTCGTAGACCGCTTGTTGTCCGCGAGTCCACAAGTGGTATGACGGTAACTGTCTTTGGTTCACAAAATCTGCCACATCGGCAGAGATTTCCCTATGCTTCCTCCTGAACCTCCGCCTCAGTCCCCGTGGACCGGAAGGATCCGTTTCCTCCTCAATATCAGGCATCTCCTCATCTCCTTCTTCTTCTTCATCACCCTCTTCTTCACCTTCTATTGGTTCCTTGAATTGATAACTCCTTCCTTGCACATCCTCGATTCTGTGAAAATGACCAAAGGACTTCACTGTTATCTTCCAATGTCGCTTTATAGAGGCAAAGTTGAACTGATCAATGGGTTTTGTTGGTGCACTAAATGTCTGCTGATTACGTCATCATCAAGTCTTGTGTCTAGGATTGTTTGAATGATTACACATTAGGGTTTAAATTAGGGTTTTTATGTTGTAAAGATGAGATTTCGCTTGAAAGGGTATTGTTATGCTTGAAGCGAAATCAACATCACATGATTTCGCTTCAGACTTCCTCAAGCGAAATCTTATGCTCTATATATAGGTGTGTGGTCTTTTGAAGCGATATGAGAGTTGTCATTGTATGTGTGACGAAGTGCTGACGGATCTGTATCAGAAAACCTTGTACAAGCACTCATATTAATCAGAAAAGAAAGATTAAAAGGATTAGAGCTGTTATGACTTAGTTTACTTTGATTCCGCCTCTGTAAACTGAGATGAATTGCCTTGACTGACGTTTAAGGGTCATAGAACGGTCCAACAAGTGGTATCAGAGCTCAGGATAAGGAGTTCATACCATAGCAGCTTGATTCTACCGGATTTTCTTATTTCTACTCACTTTTTCTCTTACTTTTCTGATCTGAACTAGTTCCAATGGTCGAAATGGTCTGATTTCAGAATATAACGTGTAAAACTGAGTTTTAACAAAGCCTACAAAGTTTCAGATTAAAATTCAGACTAAAACATGTTAAATTTGACCTAAAACAGGGTCTCGCTTGAAAAGGTTTCGAGATTATAGATAGATTTCGCTTGAGATCAGACATTTTGGATTGTATTTGGACTATTTCGCTTGAAACTCTGAAGCGAAATAGTGGATTTCGCTTGAATCTGATTAGTTCTTAGATTTCGCTTGAAGTGGAAGCGAAATTGATCATCAGAATTTCGCTTGAAGTTGAAGCGAAATAGTGCATATCAGATTTCGCTTGAACAAGTTTAAAAGGAAATTTCGCTTGAAAAGTTTTATCAAGCTGATTTCGCTTGAAGCTGAATATATTTCAAGTATTTCGCTTGAAGTTGCTGAGTATTAAAAACTTAAAATTTTACTAAGTGTTTGCTTATTTGTTTGTTTGAAGGAACATACAATATGGCAAATTCTGAACCTAAGCCATGGAAAGATGATCGTACTGAGGAAGAGAAGTATCAATACCGGAAGATGACTGCTGAAACCAAGATTATCAGACTTTCTGGTATCTATCTGGAAGCTAGAAGAGCAAATAGATGGGATCCAAAAAGAGAGTGTTATCTTGACCCATATGGAAATATTGCAATCGATGACAAAACGCTTGATATCGAAGCCATAATCCAGCAGTACAAAGAAGAGGATGAGTATTGGCAGAAGAAATGGTGGGGAGATGAAGAAGAGAAAAAGAAAAAGAAAGAGTTACTAGATGAAGTTGAAAGAAACTCAGAAAATATGAGTTTGGTTGAGTTTAGTGAATTAATCAATAAGATTAGAGAAGGAATGACAAAGAATGAAGAATCAAAGATGGATGAAACGTCGAAAAGTGAAATTGTATGCTCAAAATGCGAAAAATTCGAAGCAGAAAATTTCAATCTCTTGAAAGATGTGGAGAATTTGAAATTGGAAAACGAAGCTTTGAAAGACGAGAAGAAATCTGATGATGAACAGATTCTGGAGTTGCGGTTGAACGGTGAAAAACTGAAGATTGAAAATGACAAACTGTTGAGTGGTTTGGACAGTTTAACATTGGATATTAACAATTTAAAAGAAAAAGAAAAAGATTTTCAAAATCAAATCAAGATTTTAGCAGATGAGAGAGATATTTTTGGTAAAGATAATCTTGAAAAACAAATTGAAATCAATTCTCATCTTGCTAAAATCATTCAGCTTGAAAAAGAAGCTGAAAAAGCTCAGATGAAAATCAAAGAGCTTGAAGAGAAATTGAAAGGTTTTGAGACTTTGTCATCAACACCAGATTATCCATGTCCAAAACCGATCAATTCTGTTCCAATAGATTTACAAGAAAAATTTAAAAATACTGTTTTGCAATCTACTGAAACAGGTGAATGTTCTAAACAAAAACCTGTTAAGAAGAATGCAGAACATAAACAAAAAGATAAAAATTTTGAAAAATTACAAAAAATTAAAAATCAAAACTCAAAAATAGTTGGTAATGAGTGGTGCAGGTCGGACCACAGAGCTCAAAGGCCAAATTCAGCTTTCAGAAGAAGTGACGATTACCACAGAGCCAAACAGTGCTATGACTTGAATGTTTGGACTGAAGGTGGTACATGGTACGATAACAGAATGTGTTACAGATGCGGTTATCAAGGACACATTGCTGTTAACTGCCAAAGTCAGAGATTCGAAACGAGAAGATGCTATGAATGCCACATCAGAGGACACATTGCTAGAGATTGCCCAAGGAGATCGATGGGAAGATCGAGGGCTGATTCTCAAAGAATGGCAACGAAACCAGTCAACGTCAAGCCCCATGAACAGAAGGTTCTAAAACCTAAAGTTCAGGATCAGACAATTCAAGAAAAGAAAGTTAAACTTTCACAGGGGCAGAAAGACAGACTGCGAAAGAAAAGGAAGAAAGCGAGAGAGTATCTCGAGAAAATTTTGTCCTCGGATACAACTGGTAATCCGAGAAATAGTTCTGATGAATCACTTTCCCAAATTGCAAAGGCTAGCATAACAAATTCATCAGATACAAATCTGAGGACAAACAGGAAAGAGAAAAGGGAGTTAAAGAAAGAAAAATTAACTAATCAAAATGATAATCAATCAAAGAAAGTTAATTTTTCTGACAAAATTTTGATCAAGGTTTTTGAATATAAAAAAGATTGTGAAAGTTTATTCATTTCACAGCCTAATAAAAAGGGAAAACCTAGATCTAGTAAGAATTGGATACCAATGAAGGTTGGCGATGAATTTGTTTCTTCAAAAACAAAGGAGCCATGTGTTGGCGATGAATCTGACGTATCAAAGTCAGACAAGCCACAATCAGGCAATGATTCTGGTTCGTCAAAACCAGAAGAGCCATCTGTTGAGGTAAAAGTTGTAAAACCCAAGGCTGGTCAGGCTTGGGTAGATCTTTTCAAATGAAAAACCTGACTTGCCGGAGTTCCCAGGTTGGTAAGCGTGGAACAGGTATCGGCACATTTCTTGGGAAATTCACAGGATGGTAACTGTGATATTTCGATTTACAAGTGGTAAATCAGGGACATTAAGGTACTTGATTTTCTACTAGTGTTTGTTGTTGACAAAGGGTCTTAATTGGTAAATCTTTCAAAATGGTTAAAGAAGAACAATGTGATGAAACCCCGAGTTTGTGAAAAGACAAACAAAACTAATTTTCCGGAAAAACCATTTGATTAAAACAAACTTAAGTGTTTTGAAATCTAAATGGGAAAATAGTTTGTTGTCAGGGGGAGTTCTGATTGTTTATGCCAAGTGAATGGCGACTTGAAGTGATTTGATATCAGTTTGTCACGTTTCTTGTATAGTTTGTTTTCAAATTTTACTTGAAAATCAAAATTGAAACATATTTTGATTTTAGGGGGAGAAAATTTTTTAAAAAAAACATTGAAAAAGCAAAAATGAGTTTTGTTGAGAAAAGAGGAAATGATAGTAAATCAGTGAACTATCACAGCATGCTAAGGATATGAAGTGTCAAATGTGATAAACGGTCTCACTAAAGATGTGACGGTAGGCTCAGCTAGACTAGTAGATTTGCAATAACGATACAAATCTAAATGAAAAAGCCTAGTTCTAGTGGGAAACATGGTCGAAAGCATAGTACTTAGTTTTGTCCTTCTTGACTGTGTGCCTACTCAGTAATCGCTGATTGTTGAAAGACATAAAACTGGTTAAGTTTGTGAACTTTCACAACTTTGCTGAAAAATCACTGTGATTGTGCATTTCATTTTGCAAAGATTTAAACTTGTTTTATTTCTTTATTTTGTTTAAGCATCGGACATCCTCTGCGTATACGTGAGTATCGACCTGGATGTTGTTGCCTAAACATTCTGCTTTATTTTCTTTGGTGTTTCGTTTAAGCTTTGGATCACCTCTGCGTATACGGGAGTATCGACCTGGTGGTTAAAGCCTAAACAACTTCAACTTATTTTTATTTTCTTATTTTGTTTAAACATTGGACTTTCTCTGCGTATACGGAAGTATCGACCTGATTGTTAATGTTTAAACATTCTGCTTTATTTTTGCACAAATCACAGTTGATAAAAGTTTAAAGGCATTACTTGAGTCAGTGTATTACATGATGAGGGGATATGCTGAGATCGTGGGGTCCATAAGAATTTTAGTGCTATCTTAATATACCTTAAAGTATCGGTAAGCAGATTGAAAGTTTTTAGTTTGAGTTTATGTGGACAACAATATCGTCAATCTATGTGAATCGTTTAGAACTTAAAATGATTAAAGCTTAACGGTGCTAGTGATTTGTTTCATAAACTGATATGATCCTCTTACACAAACTCACAAAAATATTGTTTGTACATATTTGTTTACTGTATTTCTTTAAGATCAAAAATTCAAAAAGATTTTCGACAACTGATGTTGAAGAACTGATTTTCAAAATTCCAAGTGCTAAACATGATGAATTGATTTGGGAGTATATATTGAAAATTTTGAATGTCATATACAAATGTTTTGAAAGATTGAGTGGTAAGTTAATCAAGGTCATTCGTTTGAACTTGATGTAACTAGTATGTTTGATGAATGAATGTTGTCTACCAGTAAGTTTTTTTTAAATTTAATGGTTATAAATTTGTGAAACTTATATTGTGGTAGAGGATGTGCAGGTTAAACAGGTTTGGACTTCATTATTCCCAACGGCAGCTAAATGACAAAGCTTGAACCAGATTTCTCAGATTCTAGCATATCGAGAGGGGGAGTCTGTGAAAGGGGGAGTCTGGATCAACAGTCAAAGGGAAGATTGAAGTTTAAAGTTTAAAGCTTGAAGATAAAGATTGATGAGAGTTTTTACAATGTTTGAAGATTGTTAAAGACAAAGACTTGAAGCCAAAGACTTCATCAACATCCAAGGGGGAGTCTGTTGGTGCACTAAATGTCTGCTGATTACGTCATCATCAAGTCTTGTGTCTAGGATTGTTTGAATGATTACACATTAGGGTTTAAATTAGGGTTTTTATGTTGTAAAGATGAGATTTCGCTTGAAAGGGTATTGTTATGCTTGAAGCGAAATCAACATCACATGATTTCGCTTCAGACTTCCTCAAGCGAAATCTTATGCTCTATATATAGGTGTGTGGTCTTTTGAAGCGATATTAGAGTTGTCATTGTATGTGTGACGAAGTGCTGACGGATCTGTATCAGAAAACCTTGTACAAGCACTCATATTAATCAGAAAAGAAAGATTAAAAGGATTAGAGCTGTTATGACTTAGTTTACTTTGATTCCGCCTCTGTAAACTGAGACGAACAGCTACACTTTACTGAGGAACCGATTGAGATCACGGATCGAGAAATCAAAACCCTCAAATGTAGCCAGATACCTCTCGTATGAGTTCGTTGGAACTCGCGCCATGGCCCAGAGTTTACCTGGGAGCGGGAAGACCAGATGAAGCGCAAGTATCCCCAGTTGTTCCCTAATGAAACCCCCAACACTGAAGCTACAACCGAATTTCGGGACGAAATTCCAAACTAACGGGGGGGATGATGTGACACCCCGTTGAAACATTCTCACTTATACTAGCTTGACAGTGACTGCCTTAACTTTCGGGACGAAAGTTCTTAAAACTTGGGGATAATGTGACACTCTGGAATTTTCCGAACAACCTTCTTGTTTCAGTGTTTCGTGTACATGTTATTAAATGAAAGTTCGTGAATTTATCTTAATGAGTATGTGATCCTTGTATTAAGTATGTGTGTTATATATATAAATATATAGTAAACCGAGACCATGAACCCGACTCGAGACCACTTGGTCTCGAGTAAACAGTGAAACAATCGGGCCGGTTGGGCCATGCCGCTCGGAGGCCCATTAGGGTGCACCTACTTGGGTTCGTATATAACCAATGTTGATGGCCAACCTTGCCACTTTTCAATCATCTCCCCTACACACACACTCTCTCCCTCTCATTAAAACCTTAAACACAACCTCTCCTCTCCTTCTCTCTCTCGGATCAAACCGGCGACAACCACAAGGGACTCACGGATCAGCTTGTGCACACCCATTTGGAAGCTTCATTCTTCACTACTTCACACCCTTATACCCACACTTGAATCGGTTAGTATCCCACCTCGTTTGTTTAGTGATGAATGCACTATGACCATTGTTTGTGTATGATTAAGGTGTTTATTTGATTAGGAGTGCACATGTTCATGTTTGATATGTAGAATGTGTATTAGAGGGCATGAAAATGGTTGAATGTTGATAATAAATCCTATACAAGCATGTATTGGTCGGATATGTTGGATTTAAAGATGATTAGGTTGTGTAATTATTGTGGTTTATGCTTATTTTGATTAATAAGGATATGTTCATGTTTATGTATGTTATTGTGGTTTATTGTATCCAATGAAGAACATGATGAAAGTATTTGTTGATTTAAGAATGTTGTTTATGAATGATGTGCCAAGATGATGTAACAAATACATACATATGTTGTCATTGAACCGAGTAAGTGTGTGCTAGATATAGAGGCCGGTGATAGCTTTAGTGATGTCCGAATCATGCATTTTGTTTAGAGGTTTAGGCTGCCTTGAATGAACATGCTTGTAAATGATGAAATGGATGAATGAGGGTTGAATGTGACATGAATAAATAGATGAACTGTTTGAAGATAGGTTGAATATTTGAAATCTGGTTATTTGATCTATTTTGATTAGTAATTAGACAAGAAAACATGTTTGTGTAAGTTGATTGGATAGTACACAATTACATGATATTGCAATTCCATTGGTTAGTACCTCAGAGGTTCTAGAAGGACTTCTTATGCACGTATCCGGGGTTGCGAGTCGAGGCCCCCGGTTGCGACTCGAAACCAACCCAGGACAACTCGAGACCACAACAGTTGCGACTCGAGATCAGGTCCAAGCAACTCAAAGCAGACCCCAAGGACTCGAGACCATCTAGGTCTCGACTCGAGACTGAATCCAAGACATCTGAGGTTGCGACTCGAACTTGTGTGACTCGAGACCACCCCACTACAACCCGAGACCATTTGGTTGCGACTCGAGACCTCTTGGTCTCGACTCGAGACCTCTTGGTCTCGACTCGAGACCACATTGTCTCGAGTGGGCAACTTGTTTTCGTTATTGGGCCACATCTAATATTTGGGCTGAACGATCTTCCTGTTACTGTTTATCTGGACTTAATGTTACTGATTAACTGTTCAAGCATTAGGGCAGGCCCAATACCCTCGTATGATTTATGTGCTATGTGTTAAATACGTGTACCGTATACGTGATTACTTGTGTCCGAGCCTGACCTATACTGGTAACCATTTAGGACGTGGTGACCAACATACTTAACCAAGTGAACTAAACTGCCGAGCAACCCAAGGTGAGTTCACAACTAATAAAGCATGCGTTCCCGGTGGTTGGGAAACGGAAACTTAAACAACGCTATCCCCTCGTAAGGGATACAAACCTACTTCTCTCCCCTTAAATGGGACTTTTAGTTAATTACTGTTTATACTGAATGCAACAAGCAACACTAAACGAAACTCTATCACTCAAGTCCTCACTTCTTAATACCGATTAGTCGCCGGGGTCAGGCGAACGGGTTATTAGTTGATAGCGCTATTTAGGTCTCACCAACCTCACACCTTGCCCGCGTATGGGATCGGCGTGAACTAATGTACTCTGGCAACCGTCAATGATGATAGAACATTGACAAACGGGGCACTCTACGGAAACGTATGGATGAATAGTATTCGGTATTGTAAAAACAGTTTAGTCGCTTACTCATGGGGTAGCTCCCCATCGCATGTATAAACGGATAAATTAACTGGTGAAACAAGTTTTTGGTAATTAAAACTGGACAACTCGTGGACTCGTCAACATTTTTGTTGATACCCTACTGCATGTTTTGCAGGTACCCAGTGACTCAGGAGCTCGCAGCTTGGGAATGTGTAGTGGTCGTCTAACCGATGTGTTGGGTTCTAAATAAAACTTGAACACTGAACCTTGTTTTAAATTGCTTTGCCTATGCTTCTGCTACTTACTTGAACTGTTACTTAAACTTAAACTTTTGAACTTTAAACTATGATACCCACTAGCCATTATGATTGGTGGACATTATTACTTTAGCCAATGCTCAGTATAATTGGTGGCTGGATCCTGGTCAGTCACGCCTCCAAGCGGTGGTACTCCGCATGTGGATTTTGGGGGTGTGACAGATTGGTATCAGAGCCATTGGTTATAGTGAACTTGGTTTTAAAAAGAAAGTCTTTTTGAGAAAAAAAAAAACCAGACTATAACCCGTGACTCATGACGACACTACACTCCAAGGGCAAGACTCAACTTATTAGACCCCATAGCTCGGACTTGTGTTTACTTGCTTGTTTACTTTATGTTGATTTCTCTACTATACATACTAGTGTGCCTAATTAAATAGATATACATCCCTCTTCTATCCCATTCTCGCTACATTACGACATCACACTCATACTGTGTTTTCTGGTTATGAAGACAATGAGTGGACGCGGAAGAGGAAGCGGTAACATGACTCAGGCTCAGTTCACCAACTTGCTCAACACGGTAGCTGCAGCTTTCGCGGCTCACCCTGGAGGTAAACTCGTTATTCTAGGATGTTTAGATCCTACCCCCACATCGTATTTTCACCTCTAAGCCTATTCGCTACGCTTCTCACGACAGGTCAGCCTGCGCCTGCGCAGCCACGTGTTTGTTCTTTCAAAACCTTCATGGATGGCAAGCCTCTCCCCTTCAACGGCACTGAGGGTGCCATAGGCCTTCTGCATTGGATTGAAAAGGCCGAAGCTGTCTTTGCTGTCTGCGAGTGTCCCCCTGCTAACTGGGTAAAGTTAGCGACTGGTACGCTCGAAGGAAACGCGCTTTCATGGTGGAAGGCACAGATTCAGATGCTTGGTCTGGAAGCTGCTAATGCTACTACGTGGGAAGATTTCAAGGACATGATCAAGGAGGAATACTGTCACAGGGATGACATCCACAAACTCGAAAACGAATACTATGAGCTCAAGATGGTTGGATCAGAGATTGAGACCTACACCAAGCAATCCAACGACTATGCTGCACTTTGCCCAAACATGTCCCGACCTATGTATCGAAGGATCGAATTGTACATCAAAGGCTTGGTCCCAGAAATCCGGAGCCATGTAACCTCAGCCAACCTCAACACCATACAGCCCGTGGTCCGTCTTGCTCACAAACTCACCAATCAGGCTGTGGAGGAGGGCAAGCTGCCCAAAAGGATCAGTGCTACTGCTGGAACTTCTAGCGATAACAAACGAAAGTGGAATGGAAATCAAGGTAGGGATGCTAACCCCACTCAGGCCTCGGTCCAACAAAGGAAGACTGAAAGCAACAAGGGCCCTCAGCAACAGGGTGGCTATCGAGGAAACCACCCTAAGTGTAACAAATGTAATCGACACCACAGTGGGCCATGTAGCAGAAGTCCGTGTCAGCGATGCAACAAGATGGGGCATGAAGCCAAAGACTGTAGGAGCCAGCTCCCAGCTAGGCAGAATCAACAATGACCCCAACAACAACAAGGAAACAACCGTGGATGCTTCAAGTGTGGAGCAACGGGGCACATACGAAAGGATTGCCCTGAACTGAACCAGAACAACAACAATCAAGGTGCTGGGAACAATAACAATAATGCTGGAAATGGAGCAAGAGGAAGGGCTTTTGTGATTGGAGCTGGGGAAGCTAGGAATGATCCCAACGTGGTGGCGGGTAAGTTCCTACTTAATGATCGTTATGTTTCCGTATTGTTTGATTCTGGAGCAGATGCTAGTTATGTATCCCTACGTATTAGTAAGAAGCTTAAGTCCACTCTTACGCCGTTAAGCTCTAAGCACATCGTTGAAATAGCTAATGGTAGAAACCTCGAGGCCTCACACGTTATTCGTAACTGCAAACTAGAATTGTCTGGTCAGACCTTCCGTATCGATCTCTTCCCCATCATTCTCGGAAGCTTCGACGTCGTCATTGGTATGGATTGGTTATCCAAGCATCGCGCTGAAATCCTCTGCCAAGAGAAAGCTGTTCGTATTCCCCGTCCTCCTGGCAAACCCCTTATCGTCCAAGGCGACAAAAGCGGAGAAGTCACAGGCATCATCTCATTCTTAAAAGCCCAGAAGTGTTTACGAAAGGGGCACACCGCTATCCTAGCACTTGTTTCCGACACGCAGAAAAAGGAAAACAGAATTGAAGATTTTCCAGTTGTAAGCGACTATCCTGAGGTATTTCCTGAAGAACTACCTAGACTCCCTCCTCACCGTCAGGTCGAATTTCAAATCAAACTAGCTCCCGGAGCAGCACCTATAGCTCGCGCACCTTATCGGCTAGCTCCCGCAGAACTCAAGGAACTCTCTACTCAACTACAAGAACTTTTGGACAAAGGTTTTATCCGTCCTAGCTCATCACCCTGGGGAGCCCAGTGCTCTTTGTAAAAAAGAAGGATGGTACATTCCGAATGTGCATTGATTACCGCGAACTGAACAAGGTTACCATCAAGAATCGCTATCCACTTCCCTGTATCGACGATCTGTTCGACCAACTGCAAGGGTCGAGCTATTATTCCAAGATCGATCTGCGATCGGGCTATCACCAACTGAGAGTCCGCGATGAGGACATCTCTAAGACTGCTTTCAGAACCCGCTATGGTCACTACGAATTCCTTGTTATGCCTTTCGGAATGACCAACGCACCTGCGATCTTCATGGATCTCATGAACCGAGTGTGCAAACCCTACCTCGACAAGTTCGTGATTGTGTTTATCGACGACATCTTAATTTACTCGAAAAGTCAACAGGAGCATGAACAACACCTACGTCTTATTCTCGAACTCCTTCGCAATGAGCAACTGTACGCCAAGTTCTCGAAATGTGATTTCTGGCTTAGAGAAGTCCATTTCCTTGGACACATAGTCAATCAGGATGGGATTCATGTCGACCCCGCTAAGATCGAATCCATTAAGAATTGGCCTATACCTAAGACTCCGACTGAAGTTCGCCAATTCTTGGGATTGGCAGGATACTATCGAAGATTTATCAAGGGATTTTCTAAGATCGCTCAACCACTTACGACCCTCACTCAGAAGGGTGTTGCTTACAAATGGAGTGATGCTCAGGAATCTGCCTTTCAGGAACTAAAGAAGAATCTCTGTAGTGCTCCTATTCTTTCCTTACCTGAAGGTACCGACGACTTCGTTGTTTACTGCGACGCTTCTATTTAAGGACTTGGTTGCGTGTTGATGCAACGCGAGAAGGTTATTGCTTACGCTTCGCGACAACTCAAGATCCACGAACGGAACTACACGACACATGACTTAGAATTCGGAGCTGTGGTCTTCGCGCTCAAAATTTGGAGACATTACTTGTACGGTACCAAGTGCACGGTTTACACCGATCACAAGAGTCTCCAGCACATAATGGGACAAAAGGAGTTGAATATGCGGCAACGCCGATGGGTCGAACTCCTAAATGACTACGAGTGCGCAATTAAGTATCATCCGGGCAAGGCTAATGTGGTAGCCGATGCCCTCAGCAGAAAGGAGACCAAACCCAAGCGTGTTCGTGCCTTACAGCTCACTATCCACTCGAACCTCCCTAATCAGATCCGAAATGCTCAGGTTGAAGCATTGAAAGCTGAGAACATCAGGGCTGAGTCCCTACGAGGATCGAGGCAACGTATGGAGCAAAAAGAAGATGGTTCTTACTACGTAAACGGGCGTATATGGGTCCCACTTTGTGGGAACTTACGCGAGCTCGTAATGGATGAAGCCCATAAATCCCGTTATTCGGTACATCCGGGTTCAGATAAGATGTACCACGACTTAAAGACTACCTATTGGTGGCCTGGCATGAAAGCCCACATAGCAACCTATGTCAGAAAATGTTTGACTTGTGCAAGAGTCAAGGCTGAGTATCAGAAACCATCGGGCCTACTCCAACAACCAGAAATCCCACAATGGAAATGGGAGCAAATCTCCATGGATTTTGTTACTGGTTTGCCTAGGTCCCAACGCGGAAATGACACCATATGGGTGATAGTGGATCGATTAACTAAGTCTGCACACTTCTTGGCTATTAAAGAAACAGACAAGTTCTCTACTTTAGCAGAGGTATACCTAAAAGAAGTGGTTTCGAAGCATGGAGTGCCAACCTCTATTATTTCCGATCGAGACGCGCGTTTTACTTCTGAATTGTGGCGAGCTATGCACAAATCTTTTGGCTCCCATTTAGACATGAGCACCGCTTATCGTCCACAAACGGATGGGCAATCTGAACGTACCATCCAAACCTTAGAAGACATGCTTAGGGCATGTGTGATCGATTTTGGAAAGAATTGGGAGAAGCACCTACCGTTAGTGGAATTCTCCTACAACAACAGCTACTACACCAGCATCCAGGCAGCCCCCTTTGAGGCATTGTACGGTCGTAAACGCCGATCGCCTCTCTGCTGGGCGGAGGTTGGTGACAGCCAGATCACAGTTCCAGAGTTTGTGGTAGACACTATGGAAAAGATTGCCCAGATTAGACAACGCATGGCGGCAGCTCGTGACCGTCAGAAGAGCTACGCTGATAAGGATAGGAAACCGCTAGAGTTCCAGGTTGGTGACCGGGCTCTACTTAAAGTCTCACCCTGGAAGGGTGTGGTTCGCTTTGGAAAACGGGGCAAGCTTAATCCGCGATATGTCGGACCATTCGAAATTACCGAAAAGATCGGTAAGGTTGCTTACAGATTGAATCTGCCTGAAGAACTGAGTGCTGTGCACGACGTCTTCCACGTGTCTAATATGAAGAAGTGTCTGTCAGATGAAACACTCATCATTCCTTACAAGGAACTTACTATTGACGAACAGCTACACTTTACTGAGGAACCGATTGAGATCACGGATCGAGAAATCAAAACCCTCAAATGTAGCCAGATACCTCTCGTATGAGTTCGTTGGAACTCGCGCCATGGCCCAGAGTTTACCTGGGAGCGGGAAGACCAGATGAAGCGCAAGTATCCCCAGTTGTTCCCTAATGAAACCCCCAACACTGAAGCTACAACCGAATTTCGGGACGAAATTCCAAACTAACGGGGGGGATGATGTGACACCCCGTTGAAACATTCTCACTTATACTAGCTTGACAGTGACTGCCTTAACTTTCGGGACGAAAGTTCTTAAAACTTGGGGATAATGTGACACTCTGGAATTTTCCGAACAACCTTCTTGTTTCAGTGTTTCGTGTACATGTTATTAAATGAAAGTTCGTGAATTTATCTTAATGAGTATGTGATCCTTGTATTAAGTATGTGTGTTATATATATAAATATATAGTAAACCGAGACCATGAACCCGACTCGAGACCACTTGGTCTCGAGTAAACAGTGAAACAATCGGGCCGGTTGGGCCATGCCGCTCGGAGGCCCATTAGGGTGCACCTACTTGGGTTCGTATATAACCAATGTTGATGGCCAACCTTGCCACTTTTCAATCATCTCCCCTACACACACACTCTCTCCCTCTCATTAAAACCTTAAACACAACCTCTCCTCTCCTTCTCTCTCTCGGATCAAACCGGCGACAACCACAAGGGACTCACGGATCAGCTTGTGCACACCCATTTGGAAGCTTCATTCTTCACTACTTCACACCCTTATACCCACACTTGAATCGGTTAGTATCCCACCTCGTTTGTTTAGTGATGAATGCACTATGACCATTGTTTGTGTATGATTAAGGTGTTTATTTGATTAGGAGTGCACATGTTCATGTTTGATATGTAGAATGTGTATTAGAGGGCATGAAAATGGTTGAATGTTGATAATAAATCCTATACAAGCATGTATTGGTCGGATATGTTGGATTTAAAGATGATTAGGTTGTGTAATTATTGTGGTTTATGCTTATTTTGATTAATAAGGATATGTTCATGTTTATGTATGTTATTGTGGTTTATTGTATCCAATGAAGAACATGATGAAAGTATTTGTTGATTTAAGAATGTTGTTTATGAATGATGTGCCAAGATGATGTAACAAATACATACATATGTTGTCATTGAACCGAGTAAGTGTGTGCTAGATATAGAGGCCAGTGATAGCTTTAGTGATGTCCGAATCATGCATTTTGTTTAGAGGTTTAGGCTGCCTTGAATGAACATGCTTGTAAATGATGAAATGGATGAATGAGGGTTGAATGTGACATGAATAAATAGATGAACTGTTTGAAGATAGGTTGAATATTTGAAATCTGGTTATTTGATCTATTTTGATTAGTAATTAGATAAGAAAACATGTTTGTGTAAGTTGATTGGATAGTACACAATTACATGATATTGCAATTCCATTGGTTAGTACCTCAGAGGTTCTAGAAGGACTTCTTATGCACGTATCCGGGGTTGCGAGTCGAGGCCCCCGGTTGCGACTCGAAACCAACCCAGGACAACTCGAGACCACAACAGTTGCGACTCGAGATCAGGTTCAAGCAACTCAAAGCAGACCCCAAGGACTCGAGACCATCTAGGTCTCGACTCGAGACTGAATCCAAGACATCTGAGGTTGCGACTCGAACTTGTGTGACTCGAAACCACCCCACTACAACCCGAGACCATTTGGTTGCGACTCGAGACCACCTTGTCTCGAGTGGGCTACTTGTTTTCGTTATTGGGCCACATCTAATATTTGGGCTGAACGATCTTCCTGTTACTGTTTATCTGGACTTAATGTTACTGATTAACTGTTCAAGCATTAGGGCAGGCCCAATACCCTCGTATGATTTATGTGCTATGTGTTTAATACGTGTACTGTATACGTGATTACTTGTGTCCGAGCCTGACCTATACTGGTAACCATTTAGGACGTGGTGACCAACATACTTAACCAAGTGAACTAAACTGCCGAGCAACCCAAGGTGAGTTCACAACTAATAAAGCATGCGTTCCCGGTGGTTGGGAAACAGAAACTTAAACAACGCTATCCCCTCGTAAGGGATACAAACCTACTTCTCTCCCCTTAAATGGGACTTTTAGTTAATTACTGTTTATACTGAATGCAACAAGCAACACTAAACGAAACTCTATCACTCAAGTCCTCACTTCTTAATACCGATTAGTCGTCGGGGTCAGGCGAATGGGTTATTAGTTGATAGCGCTATTTAGGTCTCACCAACCTCACACCGTGCCCGCGTATGGGATCGGCGTGAACTAATGTACTCTGGCAACCATCAATGATGATAGAACATTGACAAACGGGGCACTCTACGGAAACGTACGGATGAATAGTATTCGGTATTGTAAAAACAGTTTAGTCGCTTACTCATGGGGTAGCTCCCCATCGCATGTATAAACGGATAAATTAACTGGTGAAACAAGTTTTTGGTAATTAAAACTGGACAACTCGTGGACTCGCCAACATTTTTGTTGATACCCTACTGCATGCTTTGCAGGTACCCAGTGACTCAGGAGCTCGCAGCTTGGGAATGATAGAACTAAAACGATTGTCAGAATTTATGAAGCTTGCTAATAATATTCTTGTATTTTTGTTTTGTTGGAAGGTATGAATTTAACTAAGTGAATTGGTTTAATTGAATAACAATTACTAATTAACAATTGTAATGAAGATTGAGTACTAGACAATAATAGGTAAAGGAATCACACCCGGTTTCGGTAATTGCTAACTTATGGTTTCTACAAGTTTTAGGCTTCAACTTAAATGCATACAATTAACGGATTTAGTGTACATGACTTAGGTGCCAATAACTATCAACGCTTCAATGAACGGACAAGAATGCACTTTGTTATCAAAACATGTAAATCCTAACCAAGACAACGCATATTACACATAACCATTTCATAAAGTCATAACTTTAATCATCGCTCGACAATTTATGAATACGGAACAAATGTAAGCTTATTGTCAAAGGTTTCTAAAATCATACACAAATTGTCACAAATTCAAGCAAGAAACAATTCAAAACCATAAATTAAACAACTACCTACACCGGGGTGAAACCGAGATGATTAGCCACTCATGGTTGACGGAGCTTGATCACCGGATAGATGAACCTTGACGGAAGTCATGGTGGAGCTTGGAGGATGGAGAACGATGAATACTCTTGATGCAAGATGAAAGCTTGAAGAAGATAATGGTGAAACTTACAAGTACGTGGTTCTGAGTTACCGGAGATGCCTCTTCTTCTTTGATGATGAACTCCTTTTATAGCCATGGAAGAACTTGGAGTGTTTACACTTAGCTTCAAAATCTTTGGGTATTTATTTCTTGATCATAGACTTTGGATCATCTTCTCCATATGAACATGAAGGCTAGAGGAATTCGAAGTTGCTTAATTTCTCTAATTGCTGCTCACATTTAATGTTCTTGGCCCCCATTTGACTAAAAACCCGTATTTGACCAAGAAAATACTTTATCAATCATTGAACAGCATCCAAGAAAACGAAGGTTCCGGAACGAAAATCCAGCCACCGTCGGCGACTGTGGAAGTGGCCGTCGCCGACGGCGTGTAGAAATGCCAGTTTTCTGTTTTTGTTATTTCTTGCTTCTGGTTGACCCGTTTTACTTCCCGGTGGTCCGTTTTGCTCCCAATTGGCTCCTTAATCTTCATAAGACCTACAAAACATAATTCCTTTTACAAGTAGGCTATTCGGGATTAAACATGTGTAAAAACGTTAAGTTAAGCAATAACGAACACCGGTTTTCAACCACGCATCACATCCCCACACTTGTCTTTTGCTTGCCCTCAAGCAAATTTGTTTTTCACTTTCACGTGGGTCGAACAATGAACACACTTCCCATTCCCGAGACAAAGGTTAAGGTCTATTGTCATACAAAAGTTCAAACTCTTTACAATTCGAAATATCTAAAGGTAATGTGATTTCACATACACAAATGGTTACCTAAGATTAACTCGCCCTTAAAACTAACAATTCATACATATCCCTCACAATGTTCTCTCCACTCGGCTTAACATTTGGCTAATATGTAATGTATTAGCACTTTAGCAAATAATCGCTCAAAACCGATTAGAACACGTACCCGCATAGGCTTGCAACTCAATCATTCTCCACCACCGAACACGAATACTAAGCACAAGTCAAAAGGTCTTTGAAATGGTTGTAACGGGGCTTGGGTTAAGGGTAGGAAATAGGATATTTTTAAGTGGCTAAGGTGATGAAAAATTCGATTTTTTATTACAATGCAACTCAAATAAACTATAAACATCAACTACAAGGCAATGATTTTCACCTTTTATTCAACACTAGAACACATATTTTTGTTCTTTTTCTCAATGGCTTTTCATTCTTTTTCATACATTTTCTGATTTTTTTCTGATTTTTTTTTTCAATACAAATAAATACAACTATACAAACTTTGCTAAATAATCGAATTTCCATCACATGGGTTTAAACAAAAAGGTTTAAGGTTATGGGCTAAGGGTGGTCAAACGAAAGGTTTAGGCTCAAAATTTGGCTACTAGGGGATAATTTTGGGTAAGGATAACAAAATGGTGAAAAAGGAAAAGGTTTACCTAATGCCTTAGTCATTCTCGTGCTTGTATTCGGTCCATGGTCTCAAACGTATCAAAAGTTGCAAGTTCTACAATACGTGACTAATGGTCCACTCAACAATGAAACTTGTAAATGTACATTTATGATGTCAAAGTAGCTCAAAATCTCACGTAAAAGGGTATGATATGTGATATGCATCAAATGCTAGTTCCTTAGGCGAATTATTCCCAAATAACCACCCGTTAAATACCCTTCATGCTTATTAATTTGAACTTGACCATGACAAACGACCAAATGGGTTGTGCCATCCCTTGTTGACTTATTGCTTTTGAAACAAGAAACATTTGAAAAATTTTTGAAGTTTCCCCCATCCCCACACTTGAGGTAAACATTGTCCTCAATGTGTAGTATTTAAATGTTGGGTCAAAATCTAAAACTTTTACTACTCCCCCATCCCCACACTTGAGTTACATATTGTCCTCAATGTGTAAGACCTAGAGTTTTTAAAACGTATAAGGGATGTGACACGTCTATCCCTCCCAAAGTATCACCCCGGTTAAACACAACAAACAATCTACTAATTTTCTAATTAAAACAAAATCAAAAGTAAAAAGAAACGTATGCACCTGATTTTTGACGTTTTGAAGCCCATGTCTTCTTCTTTTCTTCATAAAAATGGTTGTCTCGCGAATATCATGTACCTACAAATTCTAACCCTTGTGTAGAAGCATGCTTCTCACAACCATCAAAATTTGTTAGTTACCTAATTCTTCCATTTTTATGAAAAATTTTACCAAGCCATGCATTATTTTACCTTTATTTATGTGGAAAAACAAATAAAATACGAAATAAAAATAAAGCACACAAAATAAAATAACCAACATAAACAAAAACAAACATACCATACCTTCACCGCTGATATTGTTCGTTAGGATCAACTGGCGGGTTCGGCTGGTATTGATAACCAGTTAGGGCTTCAAACATCTCCCTATAATCATCGAGTGGGCTTTGGTTTCCTTGTGGTGGTGGTTGGTAGGGAATTGGGATAAAACTTGAACCTACCGCTTCTGGCCAATGAGGAGTCGGGTCGTTTGGGCCCAATGGATGGGGAACGTCGGGGTAATTGGTCCACCCCGAATGTTCAGCGTATGGAAGGCCGGCTAGGAGGTCTCTTTGGTGGCGCTCTTGATCGTGGAGCACCTTGGCATTATTACTTGCCATTTGGTTAGAAAAAGCCATAGCTCTCCATCGGCGTTCATTCAATTGTCTTTCTTCTTGTTGACGCCTTGCTTCATCTTCTTGCAATTGCATCAAGCGTTCTATTTGTGATCGTTGTAATGCTTGCTGTAATTGTTGTTCCTCCATTTGTTTTTCCATCCTTTCGCGAAAGGATGCTTGGTAACCCCACTGCTCTTGTTGATACGCTCCTTGCGCATCTTCCCATTCCTTTCTGCTTGCATCGTACTCTCTTGCTTCACCAATTCCTGTCGATACGTTGTCGTAGACCGCTTGTTGTCCGCGAGTCCACAAGTGGTATGACGGTAACTGTCTTTGGTTCACAAAATCTGCCACCTCGGCAGAGATTTCCCTATGCTTCCTCCTGAACCTCCGCCTCGGTCCCCGTGGACCGGAAGGATCCGTTTCCTCCTCAATATCAGGCATCTCCTCATCTCCTTCTTCTTCTTCATCACCCTCTTCTTCACCTTCTATTGGTTCCTTGAATTGATAACTCCTTCCTTGCTCATCCTCGATTCTGTGAAAATGACCAAAGGACTTCACTGTTATCTTCCAATGTCTCTTTATAGAGGCAAAGTTGAACTGATCAATGGGTTTTTCCACCCACAGTGACTCCGCAGGTAGTGCATTTTGCTGTAATATCATGGCACTAATCAACCTTACATATGGAATCATCTTCCGCTTGTATGACTCCCTTGTGTCCCATGTGTTAATCATTACAATTTGACGCCATGACAGCTTTGGCGTCCCATATAACAATGCATGCACAACCCGGCAGTCGGGTGCCTTGACATGACCACGGTCCCCAAATCGAACCATGATATTTTCCAAGGAAATGCCATACAGTATGTTTCCCATCAAAGACAAATTTGATCTCGCGTCACCGTTGCCTCCAGAACCCGGTAACACGTTTGGTAGCATTTGTAGCGGATCAGCGTCAGTTCTTTTATTATTCAAAAATTGATCATATGTGTAGTAATCATATGCATCAATCCCAAGAGAATCAAACCTTGCAACCGCGTTCATATATTCAAATGACATGATCATTTGATTCTTCCCAATGTTACCAACCAAACGCCATGTATAAGCCGCCCCTCAGAATTCTAAATGGTCAAACATAACACTTTTGTATGCAATTACCCCATTGTGATCTAACATAACACTTTTTGAGCTATGAATACATCAACCATTATGAAAAAATCGTAAATAATGGCATTAAATTGTATATAAATCCATCCATATCAATTATCAGTTGAAGAAGTAACCCATTTAATCTTGCAAATCAAAATGTAAATTTGTGTTTTTCCCTTTTCTTTTTCAGTGAGTGCTTACTAAAAACAAAAAAAATAAATACAACTGCAGTCATCAACAAGAGACTAAAAACAAATTTACATGTTCATATAATGCCATTTGCAAAAACATAAGTTACAGTTTAATCTTATTGAAGACTGAACTGTCATACCAAATCAAAATTGTCCCCAAAAAACATGTAGTGGGCTAGTGGCAGATCCAGAAAGTTTTGTGAGTGGAAGTCGATATCGAGTCCAACCAAAACGGGGAAATCAAACTCATAATTACATAATTAGATTAGATATTTAATAGGTAGGTTCTAAATTCAAAATTCAATTTTTACTGATTTATTCTTTTAATTAACAAATAAAATTTCTATTTGGAAATTGTATCGCGAGAATCAAGAAACAAGAAACATCACAAATCCATAACAGAATTACAGAATACTTTATAGTTATAAATAATAGAAAAACTATAACAAATCAGCATTTAAGATCAACCGTTAGTTGTTACAAATTCATTATAACTTAACTCAAATCTAAACAATGATTAGTTAATTGAATTGAACAGGGACTGTAACTCAGTAACAAATTCGTTTCACAAAATATACAACAGTAAACAATGAACATCAAAAACTAATAAAACTATTGAAGATATACTTGTAGGTTAAATGTACGCATTGGATTGATAAAAGTATCTAAGCTCATACGAACAATGAAACCTAAAAAAATGACCAAGTCTCCAAATATGAAGTAACCAAGAAATTCCAGTTCACCGTTCACCGATGATGATTTTCAAGTAATTTGCCGCAAGAAAAAAATGTGAAAAAAACTAGTTATCGAGAAACCCGTAAGATGAAACTAATCCCATTAGCTTCCCTTCGCATGATATTACTTACGCTAAATCTAAAATTAAACTATAAAATTTAAAGATAACACTTCAAAACTAAAACCTGCAATCAACTGTTGTCCGACGGCAACCGATGGTGGAATGATGCTCAGACTCAATTACATTTTACTTAACAGGCTAAAATCAATGTTTTAAAATCCGGTTTTTATATCGTACCGGATTTGGCTCAAAAACGGTTTAACCGGGTGTATCGGGCGATTCAACCGGGTCGGTTTAGCATGGTTCAACCAGTACAACCGGCCGGTTTGAACCGGTTTTTAAAACATTGCCTAAAATTAAAGGGTTTTAGATTTAACATATGGGGCAGACATCAGAACAGGGTTTAGGGTTTTTGCAGCAACATCATTTCTATAAACAAGTTAATCCTAATGTAATATACCAATAACCTAATTTCAAAAGCTTGAAGACGGATTCTTATGTAGTACACTAAAAATTTCTAATAAAAATTTCACAATCACAAACATTGATGAAACCCAACAAATTATTTTACTGTTTAAAGATTTATATTCGGAGATAAGGACTTAGAGTTACCAGATTATCGAGATTCGAGAGGTCACACGACGGTGGTCAGACACGGTGGTCGCCGGAGGAAGAACTTGAGAGGCGGAGAGGTTACAGGACAGGTTAGTGCGTGCACTTCTTGCTTCATTCATTACCCAATTTGAATTTGGGCTAACAAATTATGGGTAGAGAGCAATGGGCCACTAGACCCTTAAACCTAAACCCACTTTAAACTTTTTTCAATGTCCAATAAAGCCTGACCACTTGGGTTAATAACCAGTTCTGAGTATGGAAGCGGTTCCGGATAATTTTACGGGTTGAAACCGATTATTGACTTATTGTTACAACCCGTTCGGTTTCGGGTATCGTTATTGGACCGAAAAGCATACCTTATGTACCCGGGTTCGGGTAGGGTTATGTTTCAGGTTTTAAAAAAACCGGGTACTAAAATAAAACTTTTTTCTGGTTTTTAATGCTCTATTGTTTGGTTTTTCAATGCCCTATTTTTGGGTTTTTTTAATTTAATATTATTAAATATGTATTGCATAATGTAAAATAAATAAATTAAGCCCAGCTTGAAAAAAAAACAAGTTTAGTTTAAAGTATAGAATGTTGTTTAATGAACTAACAAGTCAGAAAATAAAAGCATTCAATGTGATAACTTGTAAAATGAGTCTAAAACACATAATTATAATATACTAATATGTATTAGGTATTAAACAAAACGTGTAAAAGTCAAGTTGGGTACTAAAAAAATTAGTTTCGGGTATAAATCGGTTCTGATTCTGGTTCCTGATATTGAGATTAAAATGCATACCTTATTTATACCCTACTGGTAGTGTTGGTTCCAATTTCAGGTACACCCATAGGTAAAAGGTCATTTACGTCCGTGATCGCAGACAGCGTTGTTGAACCGACTCGTCTAAATGAAAACCACTACTCGAAGGTCCATTGTGATAAAACCCCTAGCTTACGCATAACATTTTTTTTTATAAACGAGACTCCAACCGACAACCTCTCCTAAAAAAAATAATTCAGAGCACTGCGTCAATCACTTTAATTTTAAATGGCATAGAAATTACCTTTTGTTTCAACTCCAAAATCGATATAGCCTATTGAATAATAAATTAGATACTTTCATTAAGGGGATTTTTTTTATTCTTATCTTTTAGTTGTTTTTAATTACTTGAGTACAAAATCTAAATGTTTAATTCCCTGAGTTCTTACAGTCACTTTTCTTAACCATTGATCGGATTGTCGCGCTCCGGTCAAAGATAATATTTATATGCCCAAATTACCCTTAACAAATAGCTAGTGGTAGCAAGGGGTCGAACCACGAAGAGTATGTGGTTTGCGAATGGATTTACTAGAACTAAAACGATTGTCACAATTTATGAAGCTTGCTAATAATATTCTTGTATTTTTGTTTTGTTGGAAGGTATGAATTTAACTAAGTGAATTGGTTTAATTGAATAACAATTACTAATTAACAATTGTAATGAAGATAGAGAACTAGACAATAATAAGTAAAGGAATCACACCCGGTTTCGGTAATTGCTAACTTATGGTTTCTACAAGTTTTAGGCTTCAACTTAAATGCATAAAATTAACGGATTTAGTGTACATGACTTAGGTGCCAATAACTATCAACGCTTCAATGAACGGACAAGAATGCACTTTGTTATCAAAACATGTAAATCCTAACCAAGACAACGCATATTACACATAACCATTTCATAAAGTCATAACTTTAATCATCGCTCGACAATTTATGAATACGAAACAAATGTAAGCTTATTGTCAAAGGTTTCTAAAATCATACACAAATTGTCACAAATTCAAGCAAGAAACAATTCAAAACCATAAATTAAACAACTACCTACACTGGGGTGAAACCGAGATGATTAGCCACTCATGGTTGACGGAGCTTGATCACCGGATAGATGAACCTTGACGGAAGTCATGGTGGAGCTTGGAGGATGGAGAACGATTAATACTCTTGATGCAAGATGAAAGCTTGAAGAAGATAATGGTGAAACTTACAAGTACGTGGTTGTGAGTTACCGGAGATGCCTCTTCTTCTTTGATGATGAACTCCTTTTAAAGCCATGGAAGAACTTGGAGTGTTTACACTTAGCTTCAAAATCTTTGGGTATTTATTTCTTGATCATAGACTTTGGATCATCTTCTCCATATGAACATGAAGGCTAGAGGAATTTGAAGTTGCTTAATTTCTCTAATTGCTGCTCACATTTAATGTTCTTGGCCCCCATTTGACTAAAAACCCGTATTTGACCAAGAAAATACTTTATCAATCATTGAACAGCATCCAAGAAAATGAAGGTTCCGGAACGAAAATCCAGCCACCGTCGGCGACTGTGGAAGTGGCCGTCGCCGACGGCGTGTAGAAATGCCAGTTTTCTGTTTTTGTTATTTCTTGCTTCTGGTTGACCCGTTTTGCTTCCCGGTGGTCCGTTTTGCTCCCAATTGGCTCCTTAATCTTCATAAGACCTACAAAACATAATTCCTTTTACAAGTAGGCTATTCGGGATTAAACATGTGTAAAAACGTTAAGTTAAGCAATAACGAACACCGGTTTTCAACCAAGCATCACATCCCCACACTTGTCTTTTGCTTGCCCTCAAGCAAATCTGTTTTTCACTTTCACGTGGGTCGAACAATGAACACACTTCCCATTCCCGAGACAAAGGTTAAGGTCTATTGTCATACAAAAGTTCAAACTCTTTACAATTAGAAATATCTAATGGTAATGTGATTTCACATACACAAATGGATACCTAAGATTAACTCACCCTTAAAACTAACAATTCATACATATCCCTCACAATGTTCTCTCCACTCGGCTTAACATTTGGCTAATATGTAATGTATTAGCACTTTAGCAAATAATCGCTCAAAACCGATTAGAACACGTACCCGCATAGGCTTGCAACTCAATCATTCTCCACCACCGAACACGAATACTAAGCACAAGTCAAAAGGTCTTTGAAATGGTTGTAACGGGGCTTGGGTTAAGGGTAGGAAATAGGATATTTTTAAGTGGCTAAGGTGATGAAAAATTCGATTTTTTATTACAATGCAACTCAAATAAACTATAAACATCAACTACAAGGCAATGATTTTCACCTTTTATTCAACACTAGAACACATATTTTTGTTCTTTTTCTCAATGGTTTTTCATTCTTTTTCATACATTTTCTGATTTTTTTCTGATTTTTTTTTTCAATACAAATAAATACAACTATACAAACTTTGCTAAATAATCGAATTTCCATCACATGGGTTTAAACAAAAAGGTTTAAGGTTATGGGCTAAGGGTGGTCAAACAAAAGGTTTAGGCTCAAAATTTGGCTACTAGGGGATAATTTTGGGTAAGGATAACAAAATGGTGAAAAAGGAAAAGGTTTACCTAATGCCTTAGTCATTCTCGTGCTTGTTCTACAATACGTGACTAATGGTCCACTCAACAATGTGTAAGAACTAGAGTTTTTAAAACGTATAAAGGATGTGACACGTCTATCCCTCCCAAAGTATCACCCCGGTTAAACACAACAAACAATCTACTAATTTTCTAATTAAAACAAAATCAAAAGTAAAAAGAAACGTATGCACCTGATTTTTGACGTTTTGAAGCCCATGTCTTCTTCTTTTCTTCATAAAAATGGTTGTCTCGCGAATATCATGTACCTACAAATTCTAACCCTTGTGTAGAAGCATGCTTCTCACAACCATCAAAATTTGTTAGTTACCTAATTCTTCCATTTTTATGAAAAATTTTACCAAGTCATGCATTATTTTACCTTTATTTATGTGGAAAAACAAATAAAATACGAAATAAACATAAAGCACACAAAATAAAATAACCAACATAAACAAAAACAAACATACCATACCTTCACCGCTGATATTGTTCGTTAGGATCAACTGGCGGGTTCGGCTGGTATTGATAACCAGTTAGGGCTTCAAACATCTCCCTATAATCATCGAGTGGGCTTTGGTTTCCTTGTGGTGGTGGTTGGTAGGGAATTGGGATAAAACTTGAACCTACCGCTTCTGGCCAATGAGGAGTCGGGTCGTTTGGGCCCAATGGATGGGGAACGCCGGGGTAATTGGTCCACCCCGAATGTTCAGCGTATGGAAGGCCGGCTAGGAGGTCTCTTTGGTGGCGCTCTTGATCGTGGAGCACCTTGGCATTATTACTTGCCATTTGGTTAGAAAAAGCCATAGCTCTCCATCGGCGTTCATTCAATTGTCTTTCTTCTTGTTGACGCCTTGCTTCATCTTCTTGCAATTGCATCAAGCGTTCTATTTGTGATCGTTGTAATGCTTGCTGTAATTGCTGTTCCTCCATTTTTTTTCCATCCTTTCGCGAAAGGATGCTTGGTAACCCCACTGCTCTTGTTGATACGCTCCTTGCGCATCTTCCCATTCCTTTCTGCTTGCATCGTACTCTCTTGCTTCACCAATTCCTGCCGATACGTTGTCGTAGACCGCTTGTTGTCTGCGAGTCCACAAGTGGTATGACGGTAACTGTCTTTGGTTCACAAAATCTGCCACCTCGGCAGAGATTTCCCTATGCTTCCTCCTGAACCTCCGCCTCGGTCCCCGTGGACCGGAAGGATCCGTTTCCTCCTCAATATCAGGCATCTCCTCATCTCCTTCTTCTACTTCTTCATCACCCTCTTCTTCACCTTCGATTGGTTCCTTGAATTGATAACTCCTTCCTTGCTCATCCTCGATTTTGTAAAAATGACCAAAGGACTTCACTGTTATCTTCCAATGTCGCTTTATAGAGGCAAAGTTGAACTGATCAATGGGTTTTTCCACCCACAGTGACTCCGCAGGTAGTGCATTTTGCTGTAATATCATGGCATTAATCAACCTTACATATGGAATCATCTTCCGCTTGTATGACTCCCTTGTGTCCCATGTATTAATCATTACAATTTGACGCCATGACAGCTTTGGCGTCCCATATAACAATGCATGCACAACCCGGTAGTCGGGTGCCTTGACATGACCACGGTCCCCAAATAGAACCATGATATTTTCCAAGGAAATGCCATACAGTATGTTTCCCATCAAAGACAAATTTGCTCTCGCATCACCGTTGCCTCTAGAACCCGGTAACACGTTTGGTAGCATTTGTAGCGGATCAGCGTCAGTTCTTTTATTATTCAAAAATTGATCATATGTGTAGTAATCATATGCATCAATCCCAAGAGAATCAAACCTTGCAACCGCGTTCATATATTCAAATGACATGATCATTTGATTCTTCCCAATGTTACCAACCAAACGCCATGTATAAGCCGGCCCCTCAGAATTCTAAATGGTCAAACATAACACTTTTGTATGCAATTACCCCATTGTGATCTAACATAACACTTTTTGAGCTATGAATACATCAACCATTATGAAAAAAATCGTAAATAATGGCATTAAATTGTATATAAATCCATCCATATCAATTATCAGTTGAAGAAGTAACCCATTTAATATTGCAAATCAAAATGTAAATTTGTGTTTTTCCCTTTTCTTTTTCAGTGAGTGCTTACTAAAAACAAAAAAATAAATACAACTGCAGTCATCAACAAGAGACTAAAAACAAATTTACATGTTCATATAATGCCATTTGCAAAAACATAAGCTACAGTTTAATCTTATTGAAGACTGAACTGTCATACCAAAATCAAAATTGTCCCCAAAAAACATGTAGTGGGCTAGTGGCAGATCCAGAAAGTTTTGTGAGTGGAAGTCGAAAATCAAAATCCCACCCAAATCAAGCAACCATTCTTATATTTATGCTATAATATCATACATTGGGATAAACAATCTACTCTTAAACACTAGGCTTAAAATTTCAAAAGAAATCAACAATTTATATGACAATCAAGCATAAATTAAGTGAAAGTTCATACCTTTGGTGAAGATTAACAAGAAGAACTAAAGAAAGGTGCAAAGCAATTGATTTGGATGAACACCTTCAAAACCCTAAAAAATCACGTCCAGAAATCTTGCAATCGGGCAAGAATTGATGGAAACCGTTATGGGGGTTTTGTTCCTCTCGAAAAATTACACAATTTAGGCTCAAGAATCACTAGATTTGGGTGAGAATCGAAGGAGTTATGGAAGGATGAAGATTTGGTGTTCTTGAGGTGCTAGTTGTAGGAGATGAAGTGCAAGGGGCTTGTAGGATCTGATTTGATTATGTTTTAGAATGGTATGGGTGATATGGAAGGGTTTTAGGCTGCTTTGTGTGGTTAAAAACGGGTTTGACTTGAGTTTGGATGGTAAAAAACGAGTTTGGGTTCGAGTCCAGGCCTAAACAACAATTCTGCGTCGGCTTGAGTTTTGGGGACCGTCGGCGACGGAGGAAGGCACCGTCGGCGACGGTGTGTCGTTTCTTCTCCGAAGCCGACGGCTTATCTCACTGTCTACGCATAATTTGTGGGCGACAAACATTTATAAGTGCCGTAGGCGACGCCGGTTCTCACCGTCGGCGACGGTGTCCCCAAATCGGCTTTTTAACTTTTAATTAATAGACTATGTATTTATAAAATAATAAAATTCTTTTTTTTTGTGGTTTTTATTTAAAATTTTTAAAAAATAAATACGACAAACCGTAACGATTCTACCACCCCCTAAAAAAACGTGTATTGTCCTCAATGCACAAACAAAGTTTAAAAACATACCTTACGTCTTCAAAACTCACTTGGAATATCCGGACTTCACACAATCAAACAAGGTTAGTAGAAGACGAGAACGATTATATCTAAAATACACAAAAAATTAAAACAATACATAATTCTAACTAAAATGTTACAAGTCCTTTTTAATTGACCTCATAAACCGGAATGCTTACCACGAAGCTTACCGATTCTTTGTTTTCGTCCATATTTTCGTTACCATCAAGAAACGGTTTTAATCGATGACCATTTACCGTTTGCCTTGACCCATCCTTCGGGTCCTTGATCGTAACATCACCCAATTGTCCGACCCGGGTGATCACATAGGGTCCCATCCACTTGCTTCGGAGCTTTCCGGGAAAGAACTTGAGCCTTGAATTGTAAAGCCATACCTTTTGCCCTACTTCAAATTCCTTCTTTCTCAACTTCGCGTCATGTGTCCTCTTCATATCATCTTTGTATTTCGAGGCACACTCATACGCTTCTTCTCTAAGCTCCTCCAACTCGCAAAGCTTTAACTTTCGCTCTTTTCCTGCAACATCATATTTCATATTAACTTCCTTGATAGCCCACCAAGCACGATGCACAAGTTCAACTGGTAAATGGCAATTTCGCCCATGAACTAAGCGATAAGGTGTAGTTCCAATAGGTGTTTTATGAGCCGTTCTATAAGCCCATAAAGCATCATTCAACTTCGTTGACCAATCCTTTCGGTCGGGTCGAATGGCCTTTTGCAAAATTTCTTTTATTTGCCTATTGGAAACTTCCACTTGACCACTTGTTTGTGGGTGGTAAGGGGTAGCGATTCGATGGTCAACACCATACCGTTTCAAGAGTTTGCCAAAGTTAAAATTTTTAAAGTGAGATCCCCCATCACTAATTATTACCCTGGGAATCCCAAATCTGGAAATTATATTTGTTTGTACAAAATTGCAAACAACGGTATGGTCATTCGTCTTAGTGGCAATTGCTTCAACCCATTTGGATACATAATCGACCGCCACTAAGATGTATAGGTTGCCATGCGAATTAGGGAATGGGCCCATGAAATCGATCCCCCACACATCAAAAATGTCTACAATGAGGATCGGTTGCATGGGCATTTCATCCCTTCTTGATATACCCCCTAACTTTTGACATTCTACACAGTTTTTAGCGAAATTAAAAGCATCTTTAAAAATAGTCGGCCAATAAAGACCGCTATTGAGCACTTTGTGCCCGGTTTTGTGACCACTGAAATGGCCCCCACAAGCAAATGAATGCAAGTGCATCAAGACACTAGGAATCTCCTCGTCGGGTATGCATCTTCGAACGACTTGATCCGGACAAAACTTGAATAAGTCCGGTTCTTCCAACTTGTAGTACTTGATTTTAGACAGGAAGTGCAACCTCTTCCTTCTATCCCAATGAGCTGGCAAATCACCTGTAACTAAATAATTAACGATGTTAGCATACCATGGGAATATTCCAACTTTTAAAATTTGCTCATCGGGAAAGTTCTCATTGATCTCTTCACGAGAAGAATCCTCCTCCATAACCAACCGAGACAAGTGGTCCGCAACCACATTCTCACTTCCTTTCTTGTCTCGGATTTCTAAATCAAACTCTTGTAGCAAGAGAACCCATCGGATTAATCTCGGTTTTGCATCTTTCTTGTTCATAAGGTACCTAACTGCAGAATGATCAGAATATACAATCACCTTAGTACCCCATATATAAGAACGAAATTTATCCAACGCATATACCACCGCAAGTAGCTCCTTCTCGGTAGTTGTATAATTTAATTGTGCATCCGAGAGAGTCTTACTTGCGTAGTAAATGGCAACCGGTTTCTTTTCTACCCTTTGACCCAATACGGCCCCTACCGCATAATCACTTGCATCACACATAATTTCGAATGGTAAAGACCAATTCGGTGATTGCAAGATTGGGGCCTCAACCAACTTTTTCTTCAAAATGTTAAAGGCGTTTTGGCAATTTTCATCAAAATCAAATGTTTTATCTTTTAACAACAAATTGCATAGGGGTTTTGTTATATCACTAAAGCTTTTTATGAACCGCCTATAAAACCCTGCGTGTCCCAAAAAGGACCGAACACCCTTAACGGTTGTAGGATAAGGCAAAGTGGATATGACTTGCACTTTTGCTCTATCCACCTCAATCCCACGACTTGAGATAACATGCCCCAACACAATCCCTTCTTGAATCATGAAAACACTTTGCGAAACGAGTAACGTGTCGAGTAAGGACCTTGAAAACTCGGGTTGTCACGTCATCCCCAACTTGAAAGAAATTTCATCCCGAAATTTGATAAGTAAACCAAAAGCGGCAAAGTGTAGGATCAGGATGACTGTGGATTTTCCGCGGGTGCCACATCATCCCCAACTTAAAAGGGAATTTCGTCCCGAAATTCACTAGTTCCATTAGGTTTAGATTTGTCAGCTGGGAATAAGTGAGGGTACTTGAGCTTCATCTGATCCTCGCATTCCCACGTGAACTCCGGTCCACGTCTCGAGTTCCAACGAACTCTCACAATAGGGATTCGACTATGCTTGCGGACTTTGACTTCCCAGTCCATGATTTCGATAGGTTCCTCGACAAACTGCAACTTGTCGTCGATCTTCAGCTCTAGAAACGGTACTACAAGTGTCTCATCAAACAAACACTTCTTCAGCTGCAACACGTGGAAAACATGATGAACGTTACCCAACTCAGCAGGTAACTCTAGCTTGTAGGCCACTTTACCAATTCGCTCGAGAATTTTGAATGGCCCAAGATAACGAGGGTTAAGCTTTCCTCGTTTCCTAAACCGCACCACACCCTTCCAGGGTGAGACCTTCAACATGACGCGATCGCCTACAGCGAATTCCAAAGATTTCCTACGCTCGTCAGCGTAGCTTTTCTGACGGTCACGCGCTGCTGCCATACGATTCCTGATCTGAACAATTTTCTCGGAGGTTTCAAGTACAAGTTCCGGGCCTGTAATCTGACTGTCACCCACCTCAGCCCAACAGAGAGGTGAACGACATTTCCGTCCATACAATGCTTCGAATGGAGCTGCCTGAATACTGGTATGGTAGCTATTGTTATAAGAAAACTCTATCAAAGGCAAGTGTTTCTCCCAACCCGTGCCAAAATTAATCACGCACTCCCGCAGCATGTCTTCTAGTGTCTGGATGGTTCGTTCACTTTGACCATCCGTCTATGGGTGATAAGCAGTACTCATGTCAAGGCGTGAGCCAAACGATTTGTGCATCGACTGCCACAAATCAGAAATGAAACGCGGGTCGCGATCCGAGACAATAGAGGTCGGCACCCCGTGCCTAGAAACCACTTCCTTTAGGTAGACGGCAGCTAGTTGTGAGAACTTATCTGTTTCCTTGATTGCTAGAAAGTGCGCTGACTTCGTGAGGCGATCAACGATTACCCAAATGGTATCGTTCCCGTTTTGAGTTTTCGGCAAACTCGTGACAAAATCCATTGCGATCTGCTCCCATTTCCACATGGGTATTTCTGGTTGCTGAAGCAATCCAGACGGTTTCTGGTATTCCACCTTAACCTTCGAACACGTCAAGCATTTACTTACATATGTCGCGATGTGGGCTTTCATCTTCGGCCACCAATACAAGACTTTGAGGTCCTGATACATCTTATCCGAACCTGGGTGAACAGAGTATCGAGACTTGTGTGCTTCGCCCATCACAAGCTCTCTAAGATTTCCAAACAAAGGAATCCATACACGCTCCATGAAGTAGAGGATACCATCCGATCTCTCTACCAGTCGTTTTTCCATGCCACTTAAGTACTCTGCTTCAATGTTTTCCTCTTTTAATGCTTCGGTTTGTGCAGAACGGATCTTATCAGGCAAGTTAGAATGGATGGTGAGCTGTAAAGCGCGGGCACGTTTAGGTTTCATTTCCTTTCGGCTAAGGGCGTCAGCTACAACATTAGATTTGCCTGGATGATACTTGATGGCGCAATCGTAGTCGTTCAAGAGTTCTACCCAGCGACGCTGTCGCATATTCAATTCCTTCTGGTCGAAAATATGCTGAAGGCTCCTGTGATCGGTGTAGATCGTGCATTTGGTACCGTACAGGTAGTGCCTCTAGATTTTCAACGCGAATACCACGGCTCCCAACTCTAAGTCGTGAGTTGTGTAATTCTTCTCATGAACCTTCAACTGTCGAGAGGCGTAAGCTATCACTTTCTCGCGTTGCATCAACACGCAACCGAGGCCCTGAATAGAAGCATCACAATATACCATAAAATCTTCAGTACCTTCAGGTAGAGACAGGATCGGTGCACTGCAGATTTTCTGCTTTAACAACTGGAAAGCCTCTTCCTGCTTCGTTCCCCAAGAGTATACAACGCCTTTCTATGCTAACGAGGTAAGAGGTTGAGCGATCTTCGAAAAGTCTTTGATAAACCTCCGATAATACCCAGCGAGACCAAGAAATTGTCGCACCTCCGAAGGATTCTTTGGTGCCGCCCAATTTCTGATAGCATCAATCTTTGTAGGATCCACGTGCATCCCCAATTCATTAACAATGTGCCCAAGGAAGTGTACCTCCCGAATCCAGAAGTCACACTTAGAGAATTTCGCGTAGAGTTGCTCCTTTCTCAGGAGCTCCAAGATAAGTCGTAAGTAACGTTCGTGATCTTCCTTGCTCTTCGAGTAGATAAGAATGTCGTCAATGAATACGATAACGAAATCATCAAGATACGGTTTGCACACACGGTTCATGAGATCCATGAAGACCGCTGGTGCGTTCGTCAATCCAAACGGCATAACCAAAAACTCATAATGGCCATACCGCGTTCGAAAAGCCGTTTTGGGAACATCCTCCTCTCGGACTCTCATCTGATGATAGCCCGATCTTAAGTCGATCTTCGAGTAGAAACTGGACCCTTACAACTGGTCAAATAAGTCGTCGATACGTGGCAGAGGGTAACGATTCTTAACTGTCACCTTGTTAAGTTCTTGATAATCTATGCACATGCGAAAGGACCCGTCTTTCTTCTTTACGAACAGGACTGGGGCTCCCCAAGGCGAAGAACTGGGTCGAATAAAGCCCCTGTCTAATAAGAGCTGCTCCTGGTGTAAGATCAATCTGAAATTCCACTTGACGGTGAGGAGGTAAACCAGGAAGTTCCTCAGGAAACACATCGGAAAATTCGCGTACAACTGGCAGATCCTCGATCTTTCTCTCTTCATGTTGAGGATCAGTAACAAGTGCTAAGATATCAGGATCCCCCTTGCGTAGACACTTATGAGCTTGCATAGCTGAGATGATACCAACCATCGCACCACTGCGATGCCCTTGAACCGATAAAGATTCTCCACTTGAGAGAGGAATACGTACGATCTTCTCTTTACAGAGAATTTCAGCTTGATGTTGTGACAACTCGAGTTTTCAAGGTCTTTACTTGATACGTTACTCGTTTCGTAAATTGTTTTCATAATTCGTTGCATTGTAACTTGTACACGGTAATTTGTTCATGTTTGCTAGATGTTTGGTGTGTTGTGTTATAGTTGGGTTACATAATAAACTGTGGACTGTTTGATATATGTGGTGTATTATTCATGTATGATAAAACTTATGACTTTAGCCCCCTCACTCAACGAAACATGCTGTTTCGCCACACACACCACGACGAAACATATGAAGTTTCACCACAGCCCCCACTCGACGAAACTTAGGGGTTTCGTCATGCACATATCGACGAAACTTAGGAGTTTCGCCATAGCAGGCCTCGGCCCAGTGAGGCTTCGGCCCAACTCCTCATTATATTAAAACTCCTCGTTTATCAGTTACGTAAAATACACAAACCCTAGCCCTCTCTCTCTGTTAACCGATGGCAATCATCATCATCATTATCCTTGAAACGTTCCAGTCTTTTGTACTAAGTCCCTACACTTCTCGGTTAGTATAATATTGTCTCTATTAGCGCATAGTTCTTGTTGATTGATCTTATCTTGGTGTTTATCTGATGTGATATGAACGAGGTATGGTAATGATGTAGGGTGGGTGGGTTGTGTTAATGATTAAACGTTGTTCTAATCACATGTGGTATAGTTTGATTTGAATTGTGTCACCGTTATGATGGTAACTGTACGATGATTTAGGTTATGTAATGTTAGATCTGGCGAATGAAATAGCGAGTAGTTGATGTTTAAGGATGGGTAATCAATAGACCGATTGCGTAAACTGATCCAGTTGAATGATTATTGTTCATCGCTAAACTGTTAGGGCTTCTGTGTGCATGAAAACCTGGTAATGTGACTAACATACGGAACAACTGCGGGTCGTGTGACGTACCAGGATCCAAGCCACCAATCACTTTGAACTATGATAAAAAATTAAGCAAAACATTCCATTTATTTCATAATAGAAATCCAAGTCATAAGTTAAAACCAAAAGTAAACGTTCAGCGGAAGCACAACGAAAAAATGTAAGTCAACTGTTTCAAAACAAGTGTTCATAACCATGAAACATGAATCCAAGAGTCTCGATCCATGACCACTCCAGCACTCCCAGATAGCAAGTCCATAATCAGGTACCTAACGACCTGCAAGCATGCAGACAAGTGTGTCAGACGACGCTGGTGAGTTCAAAGTTTGTTAACGCGTTTAGTTACCAGATTTGAATATAAAACATTTCAGTGATTTGATGTTGTTATTAACTCGATTACCGCGGATGGCTCTAGATTATTTACCCAAACCCCAATGCTCTATCATACATTGGTCAAGTGGTTAAGGTAATTAGTTCACGACCGTCCTCCCCGCTACGGTGTGAGGGTGCCAAACCTAATAGCGTTATCAACTAATAACCCCGTTGCCTCCCCGGCAACCAATCGGTATATGTAAGGGGACTTAATGATAGAAATGAGTGTAATAACCAACATCCCAATTACCCGACGTTCCTCCCCGGAACGATTACCAGATGTCCCTCCCCGGGACGCATGCTTGGAAAAAGAGCAGTGAACTCACCTTGGTTTGCTCGGTATGATTAGTTACTTGTTCAAGTAAATTAATCAAGCCTGTGGTATTCATATATACGTGATCAGTTTCACATTCTCAAGGTTCACATATAAATAAAAGTCATAGTGTGCGTTTTCAAACAGTGATTCCCGAATAACACATAGCAGTTATATAAGTCAATCAAATCCACAGTTCATATGTATGTTTCGTATGCAAATTCATGTTTCCTCAATCATGATTAACATCATGAACAGGCAGGTAATAATCATTCAGGTTTCATACACATGATAAACCACACTCTGTTGTGAACCCTCCACGGGGTAGCGAAATTCCAGATGACGAAACACTAGATGGGTGACGAAATATCATGAGTTTTGTCGACAATGTAAGTGACGAAAGATCTAGTGTTTCATCGACAGTGAGTTTCATCGACATGAGGGTTTCGTCGAGATCTTACAGTTTCATCCTTAACTGTTCACACGATATTCCCGTAAACACGTTCCAAATTTTGAAACGGATCAAACCATGTCATTCAGTCAGTTACAAATCATGATCATACGTAGTTCATAGCAATAGTTGTCCTTAATTCTCATGGATTAATCGTAAGTAACCCTAAACATTAACCTACTACCATTACAACAACCAGGATTGTCGAGCCGCATAGTGATCGTGAACAACACAAACCATCGAATTCTTGTCATGCACATTCTAGTTTCCTTGATTAACAATAACACATCAAACCCTAGTTAATAACATATAAGAGCACAGTTTCTAACAGAACCCTATGTTCCCAACAGATCCCAATCAACACATAACAATCATCAACCATGTATCGAGCAGATCAAGACAAGTAATTACATACTAACTGGTTGTAAGATGAGACTTGGGAGCACTTCAAAGGGAACAAGGATTGCCGCCGAGTACGAGGGAGGGGAAATATAGTCTAGGGTTTCGCTGATTGTGATAATACGTAATGTTATGCAAATAGGGTATATGTAACTGACTCATACTTGGGCCTCACCTGGGCCACAAGCCCATCCTGGCGAATAACCCCAACCCCGACGAAAGTCCAATGTTTCGTCGGCAATGTTTCGTCGGTTGCGGGTGTGACAAAAGTCTAGTTTCGTCGAATAGAGGATGCATGTGATAGGTCTATCTAAACTTAAACAGTTCATAAGCTTTCATTAACTAACCAAACAATAATGTAATACATTAATCATATACCAAACATGAGCAAGTTACAATACAAACGAATTATGAAAACACTTTGCGAAACGAGTAACGTGTCGAGTAAGGACCTTGAAAACTCGGGTTGTCACAGTATTCGTCAACGTTCGTTTTTGTTCGTTACCTAAAATTAACAAACAAACATAAACGAACACGAACAAGTTCATTTCCTTAACAAACGAACACGAACATAAAATCTCGTTCGATAAGTGTTCGTGAACGGTTCGCGAACACATATATTTCTTAACAAACGAACAAGAACAAGGTCTTGTTCGTGTTTGTTCTGTTCGTTTGCAGCCCTACCCACCCCCATTGATCGTTTACTTTCTAAATACTTTGCTTGCTTTTTTTTACAAAACTCCAAATAAACATTCAAATTAATTACACTAATAATTCACATAATGATTTCAAAGTTCCTTTTCTTTCTTTTATTTGTCCATACCTCACCAAAAACATTTATTTATTAGTTACTGAATTTTGAAAACTTTTTTATCTGAACGGCTTAAATTACATAAAATCCGTCTTCGACGGGACTCGAACCTTTGACCTCAAGGGGTGTAGCACATTAACTTCAATAACTTTGTCAATTAGACCCAACCTCCACCCATAAACTTGAATTGATAACTGGTAAGATTAATTATGTTTCAATTTTTTATTTATTTGCTGTAAATTATTATTCAATTAAAACTCATTTTCTTCGTAACTTATTAAATAACAAAACTGATCAAAGTGGTATCTTTTGTAACAATATCGATGCATTTTTATTATAATTAAAATAAAGGGTAAATTACACTTTTCGTCTTTTATGTTTGTACTGAATTGCAACGGATAGCCTTTAACTTCAATAATTACAGTCATAATTATTTATTTGCAAAACCGTTACACTCTACGTTCTTTAGCACTAACCAGATTAAAATTTTCATTTAAGTTTATTCACTTAAGGGTATTTTGTTAAATTCATGCTTTTATTTAAATGTTTAATAGATAAAACAAAAAAAAATTGCATACACTCTTCATTAATATATAAAACAAAAAAAAAATACATATACTCTTCATATTCCCCATATTCCTAACTCCCAAACCATCACCTCATCATGCCACCACCACCATCTTTACAAACCCACGCGCAAATTTTGTCACCACCTAATCAATTAATGACATGTCCCACTGTGTTTTCTTAATCTTACAGTGTTAGATGGCATTGGGAAGGATCTGGACCCGTTTTGATATTACTGAAATCGCGAAACCGTGAGTATTAATTTCAACCCATTGACTTTTATGTTGATATGATTTGTTTTATCCTTTAAATAATAATTTCCATGTTTCTAGCTATGCCTTGGAACTGCTAAGGTTTCGTGAAGCTGGTGCTGAAGTGGTCGTTAAGGTTTGACGAGATTTGAGTGTGGATTTGTGAAGATGGGGCTGGCAAGATGAGGTGGTGGCGGCAGGACGTGGTGACGGTGGCGGCAGGATGAGGTGGTGGTTAGGGTTTTAGGGTTAGGAAATTGGGGAAGATGAAGAGTGTATGCAATTTTTTTATCTATTAAACATTTAAATAAAAGCATAAATTGACCAAAATACCATTAAGTGAATAAACTTAACTGAAAATTTTAATCTGGTTAGTGCTAAAGGACGTAGAGTGTAACGAGTTTTACAAATAAAGGATTGTGACTGTACTTATCTATACTATATAATAAAAGAAACCTGATTTGGGACACATGTCATTCAATGAGGGCATCAATAATTTATTGATAAATTTTAAATTAAAAAGATTTAAATATTATATTAGAAATTTATTTTAATTGTAAATCTAAAGTCTAAAATGTGTTTTAAATCTTATCTATAATTTATGGATTTAATTTTGATTTGAAATTATTAAACAAAAACCCATAAAATTAGTAACCATTTAATCAATTTCGTAAGTTTTACTTTCCCTTCTAGAATCGAATTAGATTTTTGTGATAATTAAAGTTTTGTCAAAATATAAAAAATCATTATTTAATATTCAATATATGACATCAAATATTTAGAATTAAACTCAACTTCATTCTAAATACTAGGTATGTTTTTTTACTCTTCATATGCTATGCATATTATCTATGTCACATAGAAAACATCATGTATTTTTAGATAAGTTAGATATATGTGTTTTAAAACAAGGTAAACTCTTAACATACATATTTTTTCCTATTGTAACTAAGATGTAGAGGTCTATGAAAGGTATCTTCACATTCGGAACGTCATAACTTTTTTTTTAAATTTAGATTTACTTAGTTGTCGTATGGTGTCTCATGTCTTTATTTTTATTTTTTCACTTATATATATATGTTTCATTGGTTCAATTGTACATGTAAAATATTTTTTCCTATTGTAACTAAGATGTAGAGGTCTATGAAAGGTATCTTTACATTCGGAACGTCATAATTTTTTTTTAAATTTAGATTTACTTAGTTGTCGTATGGTGTCTCATGTCTTTATTTTTATTTTTTCACTTATATATATATATGTTTCATTGGTTCAATTGTACATGTAAAGTATTACACTATACATAGTATTTTCTCAACCATAGTTAATTGGTTTTATTGATTCAATTTTTGTCTATTCATTTACATTACTTTTATCTATCTAGAAGTCCTTTTTCAGACATTTCAAATGGTATGGGACATATTACATTATCAATAGTTTTTATTGGTTTCCTTACTAATTGTGATAAAAGTAATTATGTCGTACAATTCATATTGGTTTATAGCTTTGAATACGAGCATACATTATATTAATGTTAATGATAGCGAATGTGAGGAAACTATATTTGGATGGTAGAAAATATAATATTATGCCAACATTAACCCGTCAGAATAATCTATTATCAAATAAAATCAGACACGTTACCTTTGAACAAGAAAATGTCATAATAAATATTAGTATTTGTACAAAATTTTATGTTCCTATGACAAATCCTAAAACAAATAACAGATCATATTATTATGAATGGCTATGCAAACTTCAATATTTATTTTGTATTTGGTCTGCATATTACTCTATATTATATATACTTAGATCATATTATGAACATATTTTTTTTTATTTCACATTATAATTATGATTCACCCCGTGTATTACACGGGGTAATACCCTAGTTGTAGTTAAAGGCTATCTGTTGCAGTTCGATACAAAAAATAAAGGACGAAAAATGTAATTTACCCTAAAATAAACTAGAGTTACCTAAGATGTACGAGTCACATCCTCAAACTTATCTTTTGTTTACCGTGAAGCAAAGTCTTCCCATGTTATCCAACCATTATTTAACAAATACATTTCCTAAAGGGAAAATTACGAAAATGTTGGTTGACCAAGAGAGTTTTCAATTTTGTCACTCTCCTGCGTCCTTGGAAGGACCACTGAGCATGGGATGAGTCGGCGTACCATGTTGAAGAGTCCATGTATCACGCTCCTTTGGAAGAGTCCACCGACGCTTCGGAAGAGTCCACCGGCGCTTCGGAAGAGTCACCGACTCATCCCATAAAACATGTGGGACACGTGTCGGAGCTTCTAGGGACATGGACGCATCAACATAACATGCGGACTCTTCCGAAGCTCAGTGATCCGTCCTTACAAGGATGCAGGAGAGTGACAAAATTGAAACCCCTCTTGGTCAACTTCCTAATTTTCCCTATCCTAAATTCCATGTTAGCAACCACTCGGAAAACAATCCATGTTTGGTATTCTTCATATATTTGCTTGATTTTCCACTGAAAAACCAATGTCGATGATGGAATCACGCAGTTTTTTGAAATCAATCACCCGCTTATTATCAAACTGCAACAATATGAAAAACCTGAAACAAATTCATTCCCAAATCATCACCTCACCACACTTATCCCAATCCGATAAACTCTTCCTCATTTCTCGACTCATCTTCTTCTGTGCACTCTCCGATTCCGGATCTCTCGCTTACGCTTCTCGTGTATTTCAAACCACCCACAACCCCAATCTCCCTATCTACAACGCCATGATCAGAGCATACTCTTCCAATTTCAGACACAAACACCAAAACCCACAATCCCTTATTCTGTATAAGCAAATGCTGCTGAATAACATTGTACCAGATGGTATTACGATCCCTTTTGTATTGAAAGAGTGTGTGAATAGACTTGATTTTGTTGTGGGTCGAAGTGTACATGCTCATTGTGTTAAGTTTGGGGTGCAAGATGATGTGTATGTTGGGAATTCGGTGATTGGTTTGTATGTTGGTTGTGGGGTTTTGGAATGTGCACGTAAGGTGTTTGATGAAATGTCTGAGAGGGATGTTGTGTCTTGGAATTTCATTATTAGTGGGTGTTTGAGAAGCGGGGAGGTTGATATGGCGCGAGAGTTGTTTGTTAGGATGGATGAGAGGAATGTTATTAGTTGGAATTCGGTGATCGCTGGGATGGTTCAGGTGGGTAGGGCGAAGGAGGCGGTTGAGTTTTTTCATGAAATGGTTGTGGTAAGTGAGGATGATGTGGTTTTGGTTTATCCGGGATAAGATGACCTTAGCTAGTGTTGTTTCGGCTTGTGCGTCGTTAGGGTGGCTTAAGCATGGGAAGTGGGTGCATGGTTACATGTTAAGAAATGGGATCGAGTGTGACGTGGTGGTAAAGACGGCATTGGTGGATATGTATGGGAAATGTGGAAATGTAAGTTTGGCGGAAAGGGTTTTTAAAGATATCCGTAAGAAGGATGTTTTAGCTTGGACGGCGATGATTTCAGTGTATGCTCTTCACGGGCATGGCAACGAAGCGTTTGATCTTTTTGACAAGATGGTTGCGTGTGGCCTGAGGCCTAACGCGGTAACGTTTGGTGCATTATTGACGGCATGTGCTCACTTGGGTTTAGTAGATAGGGGTCGTTGGTATTTCAACATGATTACAACAAGTGTTTACATGATTGAACCAATGGTCCAACATTATGCTTGCATGGTTGATATCCTAGGTCGTGCTGGACTATTTGATGAAGCTGAACGGCTAATTACTAATATGCCCATGGACCCGGATGTTTTTGTGTGGGGAGCATTACTAGGAGCATGTCAAATGCATGGGAATGTGGAGCTTGGAGAAAAGGTGGCCAAACATTTGATTCGTTTAGAGCCTCTAAATCATGCTTTTTATGTCGCATTATGTGATATACAAGCCAAGGCTGGTAAATTTGATGATTTGGGAAATACTAGGGTTCTTATGAATGAAAGAGGAATTAAGAAAGATACACCCGGCAACAGCCTGATTGAAGTTGATGGAAATTTCTCTGAGTTTTCAATAAAAGGATCAGCTGACATCATGATGGAGAAGATTAAGAGTTTACTGAATCAGTTAAGTAAAGAGATTAAGGTAGACCAGGATACATTGCTCATACTCAAGGATCAGTAAAGGCGAGAAAAAGCAAGAAGGGGTATATTTGTCTTTATCTTTAACGGCCTTTTCGATTATATCGCCATGATTGCCAAGAAGCACCGCACCTTCTGTTTTGTTACACCAACACACAGTGAAGTCTATATCACCGATCCTATTAGTGTGGAACACATTCTTAAATACAACTTCCAGAACTACACCAAGGTATGTCAGATGTTGGTTAGTTGTTTTGTTTTGGTAGTACTAGAGGGCTTATTCATATAGACGAATTTCGGAGGCAAATATTAAGCTAATGTTCAATTGAAGCACAGGGTCACGGTCACCACAAAATTGATAATGGGCGATCGTTTTGGAAATGGGATTTTCGCGACACCAGCGGAAGCGTGTAAGCTTAGAGTTCTCCACT
The DNA here is from genome assembly GCA_030545235.1 of Helianthus tuberosus. Taxonomy (NCBI): domain Eukaryota; kingdom Viridiplantae; phylum Streptophyta; class Magnoliopsida; order Asterales; family Asteraceae; genus Helianthus; species Helianthus tuberosus. The sequence continues at coordinate 29,038,615 of CM060446.1, read as the reverse complement.
AAAGTTATAAGAGCTTTTAGTACTGCTGTGTTCAGAAGCAAATTATTTCCTTGCAGGTATTGTAAGCTCAATAAAATTATTAAATGTATGATTTTGATGAAGCTACAACAAAATCATAACTTATTTTTCTTAAATGTTGAGGATCTTTTGATGAAATCAACGTAGTGGAACATTTAATTTGATTGGATCTCTATTTATAGTTGATCAATACCTCATGATGCTTTTATTGTTCACGTGTAATCATAGTTAAGACAACAAGTATTAATAAGAAAGGTCAAAATGTGTTAGTGGGTCATCCGACCCAACCCATTGACTTATTTGGATTGGGATTTTATATGTAATTTTTAGTTTTAGATGTATATACACACATTTTAACATGTAAATTTTTTTAAGTTGATATTTTTAACAACCTTCTTGGACCCATATTTTGAAGTAGATATGATTAATTGCCAAGATTTATAGGTTTTGGCGGAATCTAGTCGAAATTACAGATTTTGGGCAGAATCGATAGATTGCCACTGATTTTTGGCCGATTAGGACCGGATTTGACCACTATTGACCACCTACCGATTAATTGGCCAATTATCCTATATATTAAAAAACAAAGCTAATGAATAGTAGTTGTCACATCATAATGAATAGTAAACTTTCCTTATTGGTTGTCATGAATAGCAAATATACATAACTTCAAGTCATCTTTTGTTGACTTTTTTCCCCTATACCCTTTTTAAGTGTGTATATTAGATGAAAATTACCTCCGACTAGCGATTAATCATAAACTAAACTAATCAAAGGCTATGCGTGATTTTTACAACCATGGTTATAGGTGTAAGAGTGTTGTTGGTATTTGGGCTAAACAAGAATGCATGATTGTAGGCTGCACATATTGTGGCAAGACATCAAACTGAGAAGATCAAGACATTCTGGCTTCTATACATAAAGATCATTTTGGAACAATTTGTTTTCCTTGATTTTTCCAAGTGTATAAACTACTGTTGCACCTTCCTTTCAACCGTAGGTATGTTATAAGTTGATAGGGCGTTATTAAGTTCAAACCATTCTCAAACTTAAATGAAAACAACTTAAAGAGGCATAACCAGTTCGGTTCTATGATCGGTTCCCCGTTCGGTTATGAAAAATGTATACTTGTGTTGCACGTAGGATGGAGATTGAAGCTGATTACATAGGGAGATTGTTGATGACTACTGCTGGAAAGATGGGTCAAGTGTTTGGTGATTCGGGGTTGGAAGATTACTATTTTACCCATCCATCAGGAAAAACACAAGAGGTGGATTGCTATTTGAAGCTAGTGTGATGCAAGAAGTCATTTTTCTATACCAAGAGGCCATTGCAGCACTATTGGAGATGATGTGTCACTTGGGTTGAAGATATTAACGGAGATATATTTTATATATTTAGTATAATCTGTATTTATTTGTTTGATATTGTCAGAGCCGTCTCCGAGAATAATAAAAAACTTTTGGGCCTCGGGCGAGACAAAAAAGTTGGGCCCCTTTCTATAATATAACGGCTGCGAACGGGCCGTGAACGGCTGCGTGAACGCAACGGTTAACAGCTGCGTTTGCAGCCGTTAAACCACTGCGTTTACGGCCCGTTCGCAGCCGTTATACGGCTGCGTTTACGACCGTATAACGGCTGCGAAGAGGTTGTAAACGCAGCGGTTAACTGTTTCGTTTGCATCCGGTTATCTGCTGCATTTACGGCTTGTTCGCAGCCTTTAAATGGCTACGTTTATGGCCGTATAACGGATGCGTACTGGCTCGCAGCGATTTAACGGCTGCAAACGCAGAGGTTATCCTCTATCACGAGACTGGTAGCTGTTTAACGGCTGCGTTTAACGGCTCGTTGTAGGCTCACGAGTTATTATCGATCACGGGACTTAAATCCTCTACGTTTTGAGGAGTTCATAATTTTACACACACAATTAAACCAAAAGTCCTTTCGCTTCTTAACAACAATGTAATAAACTACTACTTACGTTATTGTCGATCGTGGGACTTAAAGCCGAACATAACATCAGCAAAGTTTAAGCTCATCAAACCACTAATCTATATTCTATATACCATAAAACTGCCTCATATGAAGTAAAAAAATAGTTAAATATTTCATGAGCAGTTAAACAACAAGTTCAAACACTGCTATTAACTACACAACTAGCAATCTCCTCCTTGGAACCCTAAAACTCCCCTACCTCTTCTTCTAGGGTTCTTAAATCTCAATAAACATCAAAATTAGACATACAAGAACATCCCTAATCAACCAATTAGAGCCAAAATACCAACATCCATTCAAATTTCAGAAGAATCCCAAGTTTTTCACCCAAACCCTCAAATTCTACAATTTTAACCTAATTTATGGATGAAATACATACAAAACTCGAAATTATTGAACTGGGGTTGAAGAATTACGTGTTGTATGCTTCAAATCGACTTCAAATACAATCCAAATACGTAATCGCCTTCATATGTGTGTGTATTTGTGTGAGGAGCATACTGAACAACGTAGGGGAAAGGATCTGATTTATACGATGCATTAGGTTTAATTTTATTTTCTTTTTTTTGAGCACACAGGCATTAAGTTTAATTTTAATTTCTTTTTTTTTTTTTTTTGAGCTCACAGGCCCCAAACACATCAGACTTTGGGCCCTTAATCACATCTCAAAGTTCAGCATTTGGGCCTCACTCTCCTGCATTTGGGCCTTTTTTATAAGTAACATAATAAGCCTCTAAACTCTACTGGGCCCCTAATATTTTTGGGCCTTGGGCGCCTGCCCAGCTTGGCCGGCCCAAGAGCCGGGTCTGGATATTGTTTCCTTGTATTTCTGAAAGTTTATTAGCCTAGCTCTGTATATATGTACTCTATTTTTGTTAATAATATTCATTGAGAATTCTCAGCATTTCATGGTGTCAGAGCACACTTGTTCCCCTCATAGACCGTCGTCGCTGCCTTCAGCTACGATTCCTACCGCCGCTGCCGTCTATTTGCAGACTTCCGATTCTTCTACCTTCCGCAAATGGGTGACATAGAAACCCCTGGTTCTAGATCTAAATCAGGAACCTAAACCCTCCAACTGGTATACACTGTATAGACATCCAGAAGAAAGAGTGCTAAACGGGACTAAAGTTCCCTACTCGTCTTGGGTGAAATTGTTTCAACTGCATGCCTGTGGCTACAAGGTTTTTCACCACATCGACGGAACGGTGCTAAAATCCGATGATCCAACGTATGAGTTTCGGGCTGAAGTGTGTGCAATCGTCCTACAATGGATCTACAGGACACTATCGGATGAGTTGTTGGTTCGTGTGCTAGAGCAGGAGTCAACCGCATTTGAAGCCTGGACGCGAATCAAGAATATTTTTTAAACAACAAAGGCTCAAGGGTTGCTGCTTTAGAACACGCCTTCACAAACCTTTCTCAGAAATCTATGCCCTCACTGGAAGATTACTGCCAGAAACTAAAAGCCCTGGCTGATCAGTTATCGGATGTAGAAAGTCCAGTTAGTGAGAACCGTTTGGTCCTCCAACTTGTTTGTGGTATGCCACTGGAGTTTGATAACGTGGCATCTTTTCTGAATCAAACCTTGCCCTCGTGGGAAACAGCCTGCAACATGCTACAATTAGAAGAACATCGTCAAAAGGCTCGTGACTCTGTTAATGCGCCTGCAATGGCAGCCGCTGTCACCAGACCCTCCTGCCCAGCCGGTTCCTCCCAGACAACAATACTCTACTCACAGCTCTGCTCCGGCAACGTACAACTCTCAACAACGCAGAACGGATCCGCTCGAGGTTCGAGCCGAGCCTCCTCCTCTGTTCAAGCCAGCGGCAAAGGGCCTTCTGGACCGCAACAAACCCCTTGGGCCAAGTCATCTGGGTCACAGCAGCCTCCTTGGGCCAACTCGTTTAAAGGTCCTAATGGGCCTCCTCCTTACTGGGCTCCATACTGGGTTGCCCCACCCCTGCCCATACCCAACTCAGGGATGGGCTGCCACATGGAACAACTTTTCTGGGTCGTGGCCCAACTTCACCAACAGGACCAGTTCTTCCAGGCAACCAGGTGCAAACCGAAATTCTGCTCAGGCCCACATAAGGGAATTCAACCCGCTAGAACCTACTATTATTGGCCATGCCTTTAATGCAATGACCTTGGATCAAAAGGAAGCCAAGTGTAAGATGATTGATATATTAGTTTTTCAAGGGCGGCTTCAGTTAATTTGACGGAAAATTCATCGATAGAATATGTATACTCAGCTCCAGTGGCTTCTTTCACTTCTAGTGCAACTTTTTCTTGAATAAGTGTGTGCTTACAAAGCATGCAAAGGAACCAAGTGAGTGTGTTTGCAGATGTATCCTTCCCAGCAATTATGAAACAGAGTGATATGTCTCTCAAGTATTGGTCTGTCAAATTCGCAGGATTCTTCTCTCTTTCAATCAGAAAATCTTGATAATATATCTTCTTTATCTCTATATTTTTTTTTTTATTTTGAAAAATCAAAGAAAACTTATCAATGCATTTGAAATAATATTGAGTGTCAGAAATTATCTAGTTTATGATACATCGTCTTTCGTGTTTTTCATCTGCTCCCGCTCGCATTCTATCAATTCATACACAAAGTTGTCGATCACTCTAATGATTTACTTAAGACTAGCTTCAGATCCGATGTTGAATACCTTTTTGCCCTCCGTAACAAATCAACATACCGCCAGAAGATAATACAATTTGCATCATCAAAACCTGTCATAAACCGATTAGTCACCTCATCTGAACCTGATAAAGTATCCAGATCAAACACAAACCCACTTTGAAAATGGAATCTAAAGTAGATCTCATCAAAAGATCCTGAAAATTTAAGAAAAATACGTTATGATTTTGTTCAAGCTTCATCAAAATCATACATTTCCTATTTTTATTGAGCTTAATATACCTGTAAACAAATGATTTGTTTATCAACGGCTGATTCTGAAACCTTTTTAACGAGTTTAGCAGTGTTGGCCCTGAACACAGCAGTACTAAAATCTCTTAGAACTTTAGTGGAGAACTCTAAACTTGCAAGCTTCCGCTGGTGTCGCCATACATCTCCATCCGCCGTGAAAATCCCATTTCCTAAAAGATCGCCCATTATCAATTTGTGGTGACCCTGTGCTTCTATTGAACATTAGATTAATATTTGCGGTCTATATGAACAAGCCTTCTAGTACTACCAAAACAAAATAACTAACCAACATCTGGTGTACCTTGGTGTAGTTCTGGAAGTTGGATTTAAGAATGTGTTCGACACAAACAGGGTCGGCGATATAGATTTCACTGTGTGTTGGTGTAACAAAACAGAAGGTGCGGTGCTTCTTGGCAATCAAGGCAAGGCAATATAATCGAAAAGGCCGTTGAAGTGTACAAGCATGGTCAAAGTTGACCCAACCACCGGAGGTCGCTGATCGTTTGACATCAATTCTTTGAGGTAAGATACATGCAAGCATCATAATGTTGGTTCAATCATGTAAACAATTGTTGTAATCATGTCGAAATACTGACGCCCCGTCTACTGAATAATGCACCACATGTTACCGAATTCCGCCACACGCAAAAAGATCACCATGCCCGTGAAGAGCATACACTGATATCACTGATGTTCAAGCCAAAACCAGAACTCAAACCAATCATTTCCACATTTCCCATACATATGTTGTCACACTCAATCCCGTATCTTAACACTAGCCAATGCGATCTTATCACGATAACTTAAAAACAACCATATCATAATAATATGAAATTCCATGTCACAACATCTGTCTCAGACATTTCATCAAACATCTTGCGTGCACTTTCTAAAAACCCCACAATCAGAATTCAAACCAATCATTGAATTCCGCATCAACGCTTCAAATCAAATCTAATTGCTAAAACAAGATACAGGTCACTATGCCCAACTCAACGATTAAAATCCAAAACATATAAAAAACAAAACCACTTTCATTCCACAACAATAAGTTCAACATTTTCAAGTTGATTACAACGATTTAACAGCAATACATACTCACTACCAGTTTATTAACCTCCGAATCCATACAAGGTTCTTCCTTGCCTCTTCAAAGCATAGACAACATCCATCGCCGTCACTGTTTTCCGGCGAGCGTGCTCCGTGTAGGTAACAGCGTCACGAATCACATTCTCCAAAAAAATCTTCAAAACCCCACGTGTCTCTTCGTATATCAGACCACTGATCCTCTTCACTCCACCTCTTCTAGCGAGCCTCCTGATAGCCGGTTTGGTGATACCCTGAATATTATCACGTAGAACTTTCCGGTGACGCTTTGCTCCGCCCTTTCCCGCCTTTTCCACGCCCAGACATCGTTCGTTCCAGTCTCGTTGCAATAGGAATGGTTTTGGATGATGAGACTGGATTGTGGATTAGGGTTTTATAAAGGATTGATTGATGGTGGAACTGGGGATTTTGAATGTTGAAATGATCGACGGTGGAGATTAAAGAAAGATCCGTGTTATAAGGTTTAAGCTATTGTCAGACGTGTAATTTTGAACTGAGGGCGAGATCATACTTTTTAATTCAGGGATGAAATCATAAATTAAAAGGATCATTGGGGGAGTGCCAGGCAGCTGCCAGCATGATTGCAATTTTACACTGGGGGGCACAATTGTAATTTAACCAGGAAAACAATAAAACGATGAAGAAAATGTAAATTTAAGTTGAGGGGAAAATCGTAACTTGGCTGTGAGAAAAAAACTAATGGCAAAACTCTAAATTTAAACGGGGCGAAGTTGTTATTTTTAACCGAGGGCAAAATTGAATTTTTTAGCTAGGAGCAAAAGCGTACATTTATTTTTAAGTGGGGGGTAAAAACATAATTTTAAACTCATAGAAAAATCGTAATTTTAAGGGAAAAAAAACTAACGGCAAAAGTGTAAATTTAAAAGGGCAAACTCGTAATTTTGAACCGAAGACAAAATCGAAATTTTTAGCTGGGAGCAAAAGCGCAAATTTATTGTTTAGTGGCGGTAAAAACATAATTTTATACTGATGGCAAAAACGTAATTTTAAGGCGGGATAAAATCGTAAATTTGTTGGGTCAAGATGGGAGTGTCAGGCAGCTGCCTGACACTATTCACTCCGCCGCCCATTTCAACCAATAGGGGGCATACTATTGCCCCTAATGTGTTTTGTATGTATTGAATTGCCTTGTCCGGTTTAATTCGAAAGTTAATGTGTGCACGGTTTGGATTTTTGGGCAAAACCCAAACTGATAATTTGTTTTTTGAAAACTGTTTGGTTTTTTTTTTTCTTTTTTTTACATTGGTTCGGTTTGTTTTTTTTAGTTATTTCATATTTTTGAACAAAATTATATAAGATTTAAAAAATAAAAATTGTAATTTAAAATTTAAGAATTTTTATATGTTTACATATAAGCTATTATATTTAACATTTTTAATTAATATTGTTCACATCAACCTAACATTTTAATGTAGAGTAAATTTTCGTTTTGTTTTCTGTGATTTGGTCACTTTAACGGTTTTGCCCCAAACCTTTAAAAATAGTTATTTTCCTACAATAGTTTGCTATGTTTATTCCATTTTGCTTTCCGCCTCTAACTCCATACAAATTGTTTTTTTAACTAAAAGGGCATTTCAGTAATTTTGTAAATGTAAGTATTAATTTATTAAACACACCACACACATCGATGTTGGCTTCTTTTTCACATCTCATCTTCTACATTAAAACTCCATGAAACCTATAACTTCAACTTATCATATCTCCTGCAATTCTTAACGGAATCGAGCGGTTCTTGAGTGCAAATTGCATGATTTTTCGAGGCGAACAAAACCCACCTAGTAGAATCTCGAAATTCATCACGGTTTTTGCGTTTTTTGGACATTTTTGGTCAGAAAATTTGAGTTTTTTTTTTGTGGAATTTCGCTATCTTTCATCTTGAGTGTTTAGCTACTGTTAATCATCATTTAAGGTATGTTTTACCCTTTTTTGCAAGATTATTACAAATTATGTTGATTACCCATTTGATTTTGGACTTCATTGTTTGAATATGGGTGGGTTTTTGATGTATAACGAGTTAATTGGCATTAAGAGGGGAGTATCTTACTTGTTGAGTGTTGATTAGTGTTATTACTGGATGAAAGTGAACTTGTTTGTGAATCCCCATAAGTATGTTGAGATGAAAGTTTGTGTTATGAATTTTAGCATGATTGGTAATATGATTAAACGTCGTTGCCACCCGAACATCACCAGCGTCGTTACCTCTATCAAAGATGAAATGACCGACAGTGATTTAGAAGACAGCGGCGGCTAGGGTTTCAAAGATGAAACCCGATGTAGACAGCGGTGAAGGCTCGCTTTTCTGGACTCAGATCGGTGATGAAGATGGATGATGGAGGATTTGGGGGTTTTAAGGTATAGGGTTGCAGATGAAGATGGATGATGGAGGATTTGGGGATTTTGAATGTTGAAATGATCGGCGGTGGAGATTAAAGATCCGTGTTATATGGTTGAAACTATTGTCAGCCGTCGATGGGATTACGATCCACGGACAAGAGTTTTGTTGGGGCAAGTGGTGGATTCATGACGTGGAGTTTATGTTAGATGTAATGTATTAAAAATCGCCTTGTCCGGTTTAATTCGAAAGTTGTGTTACACAGTTGCAACTTACATGAGTGTGCACGGTGTCGGTTTGGTTTTTTGAGCAAAACCGACTCTGATATTTAGGTTTTTGAAAACCGTTCGGTTTCGATTTTTTTAGTTTTTTTACATTGGTTTAGTTTGTTTTTTAAGTTATTTTGATTTTTGAAACAAAATTATATAAGATTTTTGATTTTTCAGTTATTTCGGTTTTTGGACAAAATTATATAAGATTCAAAAAATAAAAAATGTAATTTAGAATTTAAGAATCTTTCTTATATGTTTACATTTAAGTTATTATATTTAACATTTTTAATTAATATTGTTTATATAAACCTAACATTTTAATATATTTTATGCTTGTCCAAAGTTTTTTATTAAGACATTTTTCTACGGATATTAAATTTAATAAACCTCAACTTTCATCAGTTACCCGAAGCACTCCTAACTTTCGATTTATACCACATCCCTCTCAACTTTCAACTTATTAGCCGACAACACTCCCAAATTAACCCAACACTAACGTTTTAGTTTTTCTCCCAGTTAAGAATTAAAGTCTTTCTATCGTTTTATAATTTTTAGCAAAAATATGATAGTATTTTTTTTTTTTGAAAAGCAAACTTCAATAGAAAACACCAACCATTGGTCAGAACCTTCTGGGGTAGCCCAGTTGGCCAGCCTCACCCAGGCCTCTCCCCGAGGTCACCGGTTCGATTCCTGGCAATGCCCTACTGGGGTGTTGGGGCTCTTCACCGTGGGTAGTCACCGCCAGGCAGCTATGGGGCTAAGCTAGCTTGTGGAGTGAGATCACTCCAGCGGTTGGGAGGACCGTGTAATATCCCCCCCCCCCCCCCCCCCCCCAACCATTGGTCAGCATATATCAGTTTCACACTTCACGTATCAAATAAAATAAAACTTGGCAATATATTACTCGAAACTACATTCTCTCACTTCTCTCCTCTTTATAGACTAATTAATTATAATTATAAATTTAACTATTAATGCAAAACTTACAAACCTCAGATTCTTCATAAACTCGTGTTACCATTTTAATTATATAGCTTTACAAGCATGTTTAAATTTTATAACTTTTATAAAACTTAGAACAGGAAAACCATATCAACTTCAACATGTTGATATAAGTGTTTAACTATAATTTGGTTTATTGTTTCTGTATTGTTTCGTTGCCTGTCAGAAAAAAAAAATAAACAAAATAAAAAAAATAATAAAAAAAAACCCTTCAACAGGTGCATTGTGTAATTTTATAAAATGACATGTTCCAAGTATTCTTGTATTTCACTAGAGTCTTGAGTGTTTCTTATGACTTGAACACCTTCGGCAAAGGTCAAACTCGACTTCACGGATCATTTGAGCTAAAAAACAAGAACTCTAGATCGTTAATACAAAGTCGTTTTACGATACACCAACTTTTCTTTATTTTGGCTCAAGGCTGTTTCCGGACAACCGAGAAAACGGATCTATGATATAACAAAAACCCATGTTCATTAGTTTTTATAAAGCTCAATGATAAAGGAAACTGCTGTGCTAGAACTAACAACAATCTGAAGTTTGAAAATCTTTATAGATAAAAGTTGGAAATTTATTTAGACTTTTTGGATTCAGCAGAAACCCTTGCCCCTGCAATCTTGCAAACGAGTTCGTCTTCGGGGCGAACAAGTTTGAGAGCAGGATGAACTTTAAGATCCCCCATTACCAGCTTCTGGCCCACATCTAACTCACTCAGATCTACCTCGATAAATGGAGGGATTATGTCCGCAGGGCAAATGAACTTCACCGTTCTCTTGATGATGTTTAAATAAGACCCTGCCATTATTCAAAAATCCACTGTTACTATATTCAAAAGAATGACCATACTATACTACAACTTTCATCAAAAAACTACACATTCGTGTGAGTTTTGAAAATGATTATGCGATACTGAATATTCAGAACCAAATAATTAAATGTTTGATGTTTATGGGATTACAAATGATAGTTTTTTTAAACAAGATGAAATCCTAAATATAAAGTATTAGAATCAATCATTTGATTAGAATTCAATTCCCATAAAGATTAAGAAGAAAATGGAAAACACATAACAAAGTACAAAAGCATTTAGACACTAAATGTATGTATGTATAGCATTTCTATGAGTTCTAGTTAGTTATGTTTCTGATGCCTTTTTCTGGCTCTTTAGATATATGTAGTATGGATGTTTTCATAAATCCTATCTTATATATATACCAGATTATATTTACAGATATTTATCTATTTTTTTGGAAATCATATCTCAATCAAATAAAATCTTATCTATCTATAAGACATGTATTTGATTTTTAAAAAGGTATCTTTTTAATCAATAATCATGCCTATTCTGATAAACAAACGTTCATAATCTTCTACTCTTTTTTTTTCTTTTTTTCGGTAACCCATACAATACTACAGGCATTTTTTGACCTTACACAGTATATTCAACCATTCTCATTGCTTCATATAAATTATTTATGATTTAATTTACTTTTTGAACTTTATTTGTTTTCAAGTCTGGACAATTAGGTTTTATTATAAAGATTATGGTATTTGAATACTTTTAGAATTTGAAGAAAGTGTTTTTTTTTTCAACACATGATATTAATTTGGGCAAATTACGCTTTTCGTCCTTTATGTTTGTATCGGATTGCAATACATATTCTTTAACTTCAATAATTACAGTCACATTCCTTTATTTGTAAAACCCACTACACCCTAGGTCCTTTAGCACTAACCTGGTTAAAACTTTCAGCTAACTATGATACATGCCTTGCACATAAGGGTAGATTAGTAATTCTACTTATCTTTTAAAAATATATTTAATAAATAAGAACTTAAAACAATTAAACAACTATACACAAAAATACATAATCATTAATCACTATCACCCCATCTCTCTCTCTCTCTCTCTCTCTCTCTTCATATCTCTCTCTAACAATTTGGGTAAAAAAGCCCTAATTTTTCCCCACCCGGCCACCCACACACCATCTCCATCTTAATAAAACCAAGAAGCATCACCATCTTCCCTATGACGACCATCATATACTCACCGCATGCCACCACCATGGAAACCTTTAGACGTCTCCAAGTTACCCGAATTTCACGGAATGCTAAGGGTTACCAGAACCCTAACTCGTATGGTCGGTGTCTTCACCTATCTCTTGAAACCCTTTATCCATCACAACTGGTAACTTAAAATCGCCTCCAGTCATCCTAAATCTTCACCGCCGGAGGCTTCCCTACCTCTTGTTTAGAAAGAAGGTGGAATCAGAAATAAGGTAGCGAGGTGGCAGGTGGTGTGGGGTGGGAGGCAGCGGTGGTGATGGGTTGGTGATGGTTGTTAACGGTGGTGGCTTGTGGTGCCGGAGTTGGTGGGCGGTGATTTACCCTTGTTTGTTAAGTACTTCATATACAACCTGTACTACTAAATTATAAACATGTCATAAGTTTTTGGAAGTAGCTATCATAAATTGTTTGCAACAAATTCATGTTCGTATTTGTTAATTTATAATCTTAACTTGCATAGTTTGTGGTAAGCAAACTATATGACTGTTGAAGCATATGGCATATACAAGCATATTGAACAGCTTAATCCAAAGACCAGTCCACTAGGTGGTGGCTGTGGATGATTCCCAGGAGGTTTGGTGGTGATGGTTGTTAATGGTGGTTTGGTGGTGGCTTGTGATGCCGGTGTTGATGGGTGGTGGTGCCGGTAACGGACGGTGGTGGTTGCCTTAGAGAGAGAACAAAGTAGAGTGTGTGTGTTTATTTATTAATTTTTCTATTAAATGGGTAAAAAGACAATTATATCCTCATGTGCAACGCACATGACTAGATTCAACCATGAAAAGTAACCAGGTTAGTGCTAAAGGATCTAGGGTGTAATGTGTTTTACAAATAAAGGATTGTGAATGTAATTATCGAAGTTAAAAGATATCCATTGCAATCCGATACAAACATAAAGGACGAAAAAGTGTAATTTACCCTATAAAATTTTTATGTTTTTATGCATGTGATAACTATGGTTAAAAGATTTTAAAGGCTTGAAATAAAACAGTAGGGTTTTTATAACAAATATATGCATACATCAAAGGCTTATAGCAATTAAACATGGGTATATTACTATCCTAGAAAAATTAAGTCACATAAAGCATTCAATTATAATCAGTACAAGTATCATTAACTAATAAATGAGTCGGTCTTAGTTACGTCTAAATCTCAAACGAGTTAAATGAAAATAATACCTAAAAGTAAACAAGTCAAATGTTAATGTATTAAGGTTTCGGTAACAACGATACCCGTCGGTCAACATATTTGATATAACAAACAACTAGAAAAGAACCACGTTGGATGTCATGAAAATAATGCATTATTACCTTTCTTCAACCCAGGTGACACATCATCCCCAATAAACACGAGCGGAACATCAACTTTCAACAAAGCATTAGATGGTGCTCTCATGAATGTAACATTAAGCACCGCATCTGTGCTAGCATGAACATGAAGCTGAAACCAAAAAACAAATATTGATAAATAAATTCTAACTAAAATGACAATCAGATATCTATTCGACATACCAGTCGAGGCAAGACGCGGACTTTTTCAATGATATCCTCACTTTCAACATCGGGCCGAACCTCAAGATCAAAAAGGCGTGACAGAAAATAAGAACGACCAAGGTGATTTACAAGCTTCTTGATCTGATTATTCTGAACAGATATGAGTCATTTATTACCTCCGTGCTGGCCATCCTCTTGCTCAAACACGATGCTCGGTACGCGTCCAGCCTTGCGCTCTTTAGCGGATATATTTTTCCCGGACTGCGCGTGGCAATGCAATAATGGTCTTTGCGTGTTTCGCATCTGGCTTCGGGAAACCTTCAAGATACGTGAGAGGCAGTTCGTTAGTTTCTTGAACTAAAGCTGCGGCACTGGATGATTGTCTAATATGGCGGAAAGTTAAGGCTCTAGTGAGCACTTGGCGTGGAGCCAACATTTGGTATCTGCAAAAAAAAGGAAAAAATGGTCAAACATAACACTTTTGTATGCAATTACCCCATTGTGATCTAACATAACACTTTTTGAGCTATGAATACATCAACCATTATGAAAAAATCGTAAATAATGGCATTAAATTGTATATAAATCCATCCATATCAATTATCAGTTGAAGAAGTAACCCATTTAATCTTGCAAATCAAAATGTAAATTTGTGTTTTTCCCTTTTCTTTTTCAGTGAGTGCTTACTAAAAACAAAAAAATAAATACAACTGCAGTCATCAACAAGAGACTAAAAACAAATTTACATGTTCATATAATGCCATTTGCAAAAACATAAGCTACAGTTTCATCTTATTGAAGACTGAACTGTCATACCAAAATCAAAATTGTCCCCAAAAAACATGTAGTGGGCTAGTGGCAGATCCAGAAAGTTTTGTGAGTGGAAGTCGATATCGAGTCCAACCAAAACGGGGAAATCAAACTCATAATTACATAATTAGATTAGATATTTAATAGGTAGGTTCAAAATTCAAAATTCAATTTTTACGGATTTATTCTTTTAATTAACAAATAAAATTTCTATTTGGAAATTGTATCGCGAGAATCAAGAAACAAGAAACATTACAAATCCATAATAGAATTACAGAATACTTTATAGTTATAAATAATAGAAAAACTATAACAAATCAGCATTTAATATCAACCGTTAGTTGTTACAAATTCATTATAACTTAACTCAAATCTAAACAATGATTAGTTAATTGAATTGAACAGGGACTGTAACTCAGTAACAAATTCGTTTCACAAAATATACAACAGTAAACAATGAACATCAAAAACTAATAAAACTATTGAAGATACTTGTAGGTTAAATGTACGCATTGGATTGATAAAAGTATCTAAGCTCATACGAACAATGAAACCTAAAAAAAATGACCAAGTCTCCAAATATGAAGTAACCAAGAAATTCCAGTTCACCGTTCACCGATGATGATTTTCAAGTAATTTGCCGCAAGAAAAAAATGTGAAAAAAACTAGTTATCGAGAAACCCGTAAGATGAAACTAATCCCATTAGCTTCCCTTCGCATGATATTACTTACGCTAAATCTAAAATTAAACTATAAAATTTAAAGATAACACTTCAAAACTAAAACCTGCAATCAACTGTTGTCCGACGGCAACCGATGGTGGAATGATGCTCAGACTCAATTACATTTTACTTAACAGGCTAAAATCAATGTTTTAAAATCCGGTTTTTATATCGTACCAGATTTGGCTCAAAAACGGTTTAACCGGGTGTATCGGGCGATTCAACCGGGTCGGTTTAGCATGGTTCAACCAGTACAACCGGCCGGTTTGAACCGATTTTTAAAACATTGCCTAAAATTAAAGGGTTTTAGATTTAACATATGGGGCAGAAATCAGAACAGGGTTTAGGGTTTATGCAGCAACATCATTTCTATAAACAAGTTAATCCTAATGTAATATACCAATAACCTAATTTCAAAAGCTTGAAGACGGATTCTTATGTAGTACACTAAAAATTTCTAATAAAAATTTCACAATCACAAACATTGATGAAACCCAACAAATTATTTTACTGTTTAAAGATTTATATTCAGAGATAAGGACTTAGAGTTACCAGATTATCGAGATTCGAGAGGTCACACGACGGTGGTCAGACACGGTGGTCGCCGGAGGAAGAACTTGAGAGGCGGAGAGGTTACAGGACAGGTTAGTGCGTGCACTTCTTGCTTCATTCATTACCCAATTTGAATTTGGGCTAACAAATTATGGGTAGAGAACAATGGGCCACTAGACCCTTAAACCTAAACCCACTTTAAACTTTTTTCAATGTTCAATAAAGCCTGACCACTTGGGTTAATAACTAGTTCTGAGTATGGAAGCGGTTCCGGATAATTTTAAGGGTTGAAACCGATTATTGACTTATTGTTACAACCCGTTCGGTTTCGGGTATCGTTATTGGACCGAAAAGCATACCTTATGTACCCGGGTTCGGGTAGGGTTATGTTTCAGGTTTTAAAAAAACCGGGTACTAAAATACAACTTTTTTCAGGTTTTTAATGCTTTATTGTTTGGTTTTTCAATGCCCTATTTTTGGGTTTTTTTAATTTAATATTATTAAATATGTATTGCATAATGTAAAATAAATAAATTAAGCCCAGCTTGAAAAAAAAACAAGCTTAGTTTAAAGTATAGAATGTTGTTTAATGAACTAACAAGTCAGAAAATAAAAGCATTCAATGTGATAACTTGTAAAATGAGTCTAAAACACATAATTATAATATACTAATATGTATTAGGTATTAAACAAAACGTGTAAAAGTCAAGTTGGGTCCTAAAAAAATTGATTTCGGGTATAAATCGGTTCTGATTCTGGTTCCTGATATTGAGATTAAAATGCATACCTTATTTATACCCTACTGGTAGTGTTGGTTCCAATTTCAGGTACACCCATAGGTAAAAGGTCATTTACGTCCGTGATCGCAGACAGCGTTGTTGAACCGACTCGTCTAAATGAAAACCACCACTCGAAGGTCCATTGTGATAAAACCCCTAGCTTACGCATAACATTTTTTTTATAAACGAGACTCCAACCGACGACCTCTGCTAAAAAAAATCATTCAGAGCACTGCGTCAATCACTTTAATTTTAAATGGCATAGAAATTACCTTTTGTTTCAACTCCAAAATCGATATAGCCTATTGAATAATAAATTAGATACTTTCATTAAGGGGATTTTTTTATTCTTATCTTTTAGTTGTTTTTAATTACTTGAGTACAAAATCTAAATGTTTAATTCCCTGAGTTCTTACAGTCACTTTTCTTAACCATTGATCGGATTGTCGCGCTCCGGTCAAAGATAATATTTATATGCCCAAATTACCCTTAACAAATAGCTAGTGGTAGCAAGGGGTCGAACCACGAAGAGTATGTGGTTTGCGAATGGATTTACTAGAACTAAAACGATTGTCACAATTTATGAAGCTTGCTAATAATATTCTTGTATTTTTGTTTTGTTGGAAGGTATGAATTTAACTAAGTGAATTGGTTTAATTGAATAACAATTACTAATTAACAATTGTAATGAAGATTGAGTACTAGACAATAATAAGTAAAGGAATCACACCCGGTTTCGGTAATTGCCAACTTATGGTTTCTACAAGTTTTAGGCTTCAACTTAAATGCATACAATTAACGGATTTAGTGTACATGACTTAGGTGCCAATAACTATCAACGCTTCAATGAACGGACAAGAATGCACTTTGTTATCAAAACATGTAAATCCTAACCAAGACAACGCATATTACACATAACCATTTCATAAAGTCATAACTTTAATCATCGCTCGACAATTTATGAATACGAAACAAATGTAAGCTTATTGTCAAAGGTTTCTAAAATCATACACAAATTGTCACAAATTCAAGCAAGAAACAATTCAAAACCATAAATTAAACTACTACCTACACCGGGGTGAAACCGAGATGATTATCCACTCATGGTTGACGGAGCTTGATCACCGGATAGATGAACCTTGACGGAAGTCATGGTGGAGCTTGGAGGATGGAGAACGATGAATACTCTTGATGCAAGATGAAAGCTTGAAGAAGATAAGGGTGAAACTTACAAGTACGTGGTTGTGAGTTACCGGAGATGCCTCTTCTTCTTTGATGATGAACTCCTTTTATAGCCATGGAAGAACTTTGAGTGTTTACACTTAGCTTCAAAATATTTGGGTATTTATTTCTTGATCATAGACTTTGGATCATCTTCTCCATATGAACATGAAGGCTAGAGGAATTTGAAGTTGCTTAATTTCTTTAATTGCTGCTCACATTTAATGTTCTTGGCCCCCATTTGACTAAAAACCCGTATTTGACCAAGAAAATACTTTATCAATCATTGAACAGCATCCAAGAAAATGAAGGTTCCGGAACGAAAATCCAGCCACCGTCGGCGACTGTGGAAGTGGCCGTCGCCGACGGCGTGTAGAAATGCCAGTTTTTTGTTTTTGTTATTTCTTGCCTCTGGTTGACCCGTTTTACTTCCCGGTGGTCCGTTTTGCTCCCAATTGGCTCCTTAATCTTCATAAGACCTACAAAACATAATTCCTTTTACAAGTAGACTATTCGGGATTAAACATGTGTAAAAACGTTAAGTTAAGCAATAACGAACACCGGTTTTCAACCACGCATCACATCCCCACACTTGTCTTTTGCTTGCCCTCAAGCAAATCTGTTTTTCACTTTCACGTGGGTCGAACAATGAACACACTTTCCATTCCCGAGACAAAGGTTAAGGTCTATTGTCATACAAAAGTTCAAACTCTTTACAATTCGAAATATCTAATGGTAATGTGATTTCACATACACAAATGGTTACCTAAGATTAACTCGCCCTTAAAACTAACAATTCATACATATCCCTCACAATGTTCTCTCCACTCGGCTTAACATTTGGCTAATATGTAATGTATTAGCACTTTAGCAAATAATCGCTCAAAACCGATTAGAACACGTACCCGCATAGGCTTGCAACTCAATCATTCTCCACCACCGAACACGAATACTAAGCACAAGTCAAAAGGTCTTTGAAATGGTTGTAACGGGGCTTGGGTTAAGGGTAGGAAATAGGATATTTTTAAGTGGCTAAGGTGATGAAAAATTCAATTTTTTATTACAATGCAACTCAAATAAACTATAAACATCAACTACAAGGCAATGATTTTCACCTTTTATTCAACACTAGAACACATATTTTTGTTCTTTTTCTCAATGGTTTTTCATTCTTTTTCATACATTTTCTGATTTTTTCTGATTTTTTTTCAATACAAATAAATACAACTATACAAACTTTGCTAAATAATCGAATTTCCATCACATGGGTTTAAACAAAAAGGTTTAAGGTTATGGGCTAAGGGTGGTCAAACGAAAGGTTTAGGCTCGAAATTTGGCTACTAGGGGATAATTTTGGGTAAGGATAACAAAATGGTGAAAAAGGAAAAGGTTTACCTAATGCCTTAGTCATTCTCGTGCTTGTATTCGGTCCATGGTCTCAAACGTATCAAAAGTTGCAAGTTCTACAATACGTGACTAATGGTCCACTCAACAATGAAACTTGTAAATGTACATTTATGATATCAAAGTAGCTCAAAATCTCACGTAAAAGGGTATGATATATGATATGCATCAAATGCTAGTTCCTTAGGCGAATTATTCCCAAATAACCACCCGTTAAATACCCTTCATGCTTATTAATTTGAACTTGACCATGACAAAAGACCAAATGGGTTGTGCCATCCCTTGTTGACTTATTGCTTTTGAAACAAGAAACATTTGAAATTTTTTTGAAGTTTCCCCCATCCCCACACTTGAGGTAAACATTGTCCTCAATGTGTAGTATTTAAATGTTGGGTCAAAATCTAAAACTTTTACTACTCCCCCATCCCCACACTTGAGTTACATATTGTCCTCAATGTGTAAGAACTAGAGTTTTTAAAACGTATAAGGGATGTGACACGTCTATCCCTCCCAAAGTATCACCCCGGTTAAACACAACAAACAATCTACTAATTTTCTAATTAAAACAAAATCAAAAGTAAAAAGAAACGTATGCACCTGATTTTTGACGTTTTGAAGCCCATGTCTTCTTCTTTTCTTCATAAAAATGGTTGTCTCGCGAATATCATGTACCTACAAATTCTAACCCTTGTGTAGAAGCATGCTTCTCACAACCATCAAAATTTGTTAGTTACCTAATTCTTCCATTTTTATGAAAAATTTTACCAAGCCATGCATTATTTTACCTTTATTTATGTGGAAAAACAAATAAAATACGAAATAAAAATAAAGCACACAAAATAAAATAACCAACATAAACAAAAACAAACATACCATACCTTCACCGCTGATATTGTTCGTTAGGATCAACTGGCGGGTTCGGCTGGTATTGATAACCAGTTAGGGCTTCAAACATCTCCCTATAATCATCGAGTGGGCTTTGGTTTCCTTGTGGTGGTGGTTGGTAGGGAATTGGGATAAAACTTGAACTTACCGCTTCTGGCCAATGAGGAGTCGGGTCGTTTGGGCCCAATGGATGGGGAACGTCGGGGTAATTGGTCCACCCCGAATGTTCAGCGTATGGAAGGCCGGCTAGGAGGTCTCTTTGGTGGCGCTCTTGATCGTGGAGCACCTTGGCATTATTACTTGCCATTTGGTTAGAAAAAGCCATAGCTCTCCATCGGCGTTCATTCAATTGTCTTTCTTCTTGTTGACGCCTTACTTCATCTTCTTGCAATTGCATCAAGCGTTCTATTTGTGATCGTTGTAATGCTTGCTGTAATTGCTGTTCCTCCATTTGTTTTTCCATCCTTTCGCGAAAGGATGCTTGGTAACCCCACTGCTCTTGTTGATACGCTCCTTGCGCATCTTCCCATTCCTTTCTGCTTGCATCGTACTCTCTTGCTTCACCAATTCCTGCCGATACGTTGTCGTAGACCGCTTGTTGTCCGCGAGTCCACAAGTGGTATGACGGTAACTGTCTTTGGTTCACAAAATCTGCCACCTCGGCAGAGATTTCCCTATGCTTCCTCCTGAACCTTCGCCTCGGTCCCCGTGGACCGGAAGGATCCGTTTCCTCCTCAATATCAGGCATCTCCTCATCTCCTTCTTCTTCTTCTTCTTCATCACCCTCTTCTTCACCTTCTATTGGTTCCTTGAATTGATAACTCCTTCCTTGCTCATCCTCGATTCTGTGAAAATGACCAAAGGACTTCACTGTTATCTTCCAATGTCGCTTTATAGAGGCAAAGTTGAACTGATCAATGGGTTTTTCCACCCACAGTGACTCCGCAGGTAGTGCATTTTGCTGTAATATCGTGGCACTAATCAACCTTACATATGGAATCATCTTCCGCTTGTATGACTCCCTTGTGTCCCATGTATTAATCATTACAATTTGACGCCATGACAGCTTTGGCGTCCCATATAACAATGCATGCACAACCCGGCAGTCGGGTGCCTTGACATGACCACGGTCCCCAAATCGAACCATGATATTTTCCAAGGAAATACCATACAGTATGTTTCCCATCAAAGACAAATTTGCTCTCGCATCACCGTTGCCTCCAGAACCCGGTAACACGTTTGGTAGCATTTGTAGCGGATCAGCGTCAGTTCTTTTATTATTCAAAAATTGATCATATGTGTAGTAATCATATGCATCAATCCCAAGAGAATCAAACCTTGCAACCGCGTTCATATATTCAAATGACATGATCATTTGATTCTTCCCAATGTTACCAACCAAACGCCATGTATAAGCCGGCCCCTCAGAATTCTAAATGGTCAAACATAACACTTTTGTATGCAATTACCCCATTGTGATCTAACATAACACTTTTTGAGCTATGAATACATCAACCATTATGAAAAAATCGTAAATAATGGCATTAAATTGTATATAAATCCATCAATATCAATTATCAGTTGAAGAAGTAACCCATTTAATCTTGCAAATCAAAATGTAAATTTGTGTTTTTCCCTTTTCTTTTTCAGTTAGTGCTTACTAAAAACAAAAAAATAAATACAACTGCAAATCAAAATGTAAATTTGTGTTTTTCCCTTTTCTTTTTCGGTGAGTGCTTACTAAAAACAAAAAAATAAATACAACTGCAGTCATCAACAAGAGACTAAAAACAAATTTACATGTTCATATAATGCCATTTGCAAAAACATAAGCTACAGTTTAATCTTATTGAAGACTGAACTGTCATACCAAAATCAAAATTGTCCCCAAAAAAACATGTAGTGGGCTAGTGGCAGATCCAGAAAGTTTTGTGAGTGGAAGTCGATATCGAGTCCAACCAAAACGGGGAAATCAAACTCATAATTACATAATTAGATTAGATATTTAATAGGTAGGTTCTAAATTCAAAATTCAATTTTTACTGATTTATTCTTTTAATTAACAAATAAAATTTCTATTTGGAAATTGTATCGCGAGAATCAAGAAACAAGAAACATCACAAATCCATAGCAGAATTACAGAATACTTTATAGTTCTAAATAATAGAAAAACTATAACAAATAAGTATTTAAGATCAACCGTTAGTTGTTACAAATTCATTATAACTTAACTCAAATCTAAACAATGATTAGTTAATTGAATTGAACAGGGACTGTAACTCAGTAACAAATTCGTTTCACAAAATATACAACAGTAAACAATGAACATCAAAAACTAATAAAACTATTGAAGATACTAGTAGGTTAAATGTACGCATTGGATTGATAAAAGTATCTAAGCTCATACGAACAATGAAACCTAAAAAAAATGATCAAGTCTCCAAATATGAAGTAACCAAGAAATTCCAGTTCACCGTTCACCGATGATGATTTTCAAGTAATTTGCCGCAAGAAAAAAATGTGAAAAAAACTAGTTATCGAGAAACCCGTAAGATGAAACTAATCCCATTAGCTTCCCTTCGCATGATATTACTTACGCTAAATCTAAAATTAAACTATAAAATTTAAAGATAACACTTCAAAACTAAAACCTGCAATCAACTGTTGTCCGACGGCAACCGATGGTGGAATGATGCTCAGACTCAATTACATTTTACTTAACAGGCTATTTTCAATGTTTTAAAATCCGGTTTTTATATCGTACCGGATTTGGCTCAAAAACG
Organism: Helianthus tuberosus; assembly: GCA_030545235.1. Lineage (NCBI taxonomy): Eukaryota > Viridiplantae > Streptophyta > Magnoliopsida > Asterales > Asteraceae > Helianthus > Helianthus tuberosus. The sequence continues at coordinate 29,016,214 of CM060446.1, read as the reverse complement.
GTTTAACCGGGTGTATCGGGCGATTCAACCGGGTCGGTTTAGCATGGTTCAACCAGTACAACCGGCCGGTTTGAACCGGTTTTTAAAACATTGCCTAAAATTAAAGGGTTTTAGATTTAACATATGGGGCAGAAATCAGAACAAGGTTTAGGGTTTATGCAGCAACATCATTTCTATAAACAAGTTAATCCTAATGTAATATACCAATAACCTAATTTCAAAAGCTTGAAGACGGATTCTTATGTAGTACACTAAAAATTTCTAATAAAAATTTCACAATCACAAACATTGATGAAACCCAACAAATTATTTTACTGTTTAAAGATTTATACTCGGAGATAAGGACTTAGAGTTACCAGATTATCGAGATTCGAGAGGTCACACGACGGTGGTCAGACACGGTGGTCGCCGGAGGAAGAACTTGAGAGGCGGAGAGGTTACAGGACAGGTTAGTGCGTGCACTTCTTGCTTCATTCATTACCCAATTTGAATTTGGGCTAACAAATTATGGGTAGAGAGCAATGGGCCACTAGACCCTTAAACCTAAACCCACTTTAAACTTTTTTCAATGTCCAATAAAGCCTGACCACTTGGGTTAATAACCAGTTCTGAGTATGGAAGCGGTTCCGGATAATTTTAAGGGTTGAAACCGATTATTGACTTATTGTTACAACCCGTTCGGTTTCGGGTATCGTTATTGGACCGAAAAGCATACCTTATGTACCCGGGTTCGGGTAGGGTTATGTTTCAGGTTTTAAAAAAACCGGGTACTAAAATACAACTTTTTTCAGGTTTTTAATGCTCTATTGTTTGGTTTTTCAATGCCCTATTTTTGGGTTTTTTTAATTTAATATTATTAAATATGTATTGCATAATGTAAAATAAATAAATTAAGCCCAGCTTGAAAAAAAAAACAAGTTTAGTTTAAAGTGTAGAATGTTGTTTAATGAACTAACAAGTCAGAAAATAAAAGCATTCAATGTGATAACTTGTAAAATGAGTCTAAAACACATAATTATAATATACTAATATGTATTAGGTATTAAACAAAACGTGTAAAAGTCAAGTTGGGTAATAAAAAAATTGGTTTCGGGTATAAATCGGTTCTGATTCTGGTTCCTGATATTGAGATTAAAATGCATACCTTATTTATACCCTACTGGTAGTGTTGGTTCCAATTTCAGGTACACCCATAGGTAAAAGGTCATTTACGTCCGTGATCGCAGACAGTGTTGTTGAACCGACTCGTCTAAATGAAAACCACCCCTCGAAGGTCCATTGTGATAAAACCCCTAGCTTACGCATAACATTTTTTTTATAAACGAGACTCCAACCGACGACCTCTCCTAAAAAAATCATTCAGAGCACTGCGTCAATCACTTTAATTTTAAATGGCATAGAAATTACCTTTTGTTTCAACTCCAAAATCGATATAGCCTATTGAATAATAAATTAGATACTTTCATTAAGGGGATTTTTTTTATTCTTATCTTTTAGTTGTTTTTAATTACTTGAGTACAAAATCTAAATGTTTAATTCCCTGAGTTCTTACAGTCACTTTTCTTAACCATTGATCGGATTGTCGCGCTCCGGTCAAAGATAATATTTATATGCCCAAATTACCCTTAACAAATAGCTAGTGGTAGCAAGGGGTCGAACCACGAAGAGTATGTGGTTTGCGAATGGATTTACTAGAACTAAAACGATTGTCACAATTTATGAAGCTTGCTAATAATATTCTTGTATTTTTGTTTTGTTGGAAGGTATGAATTTAACTAAGTGAATTGGTTTAATTGAATAACAATTACTAATTAACAATTGTAATGAAGATTAAGTACTAGACAATAATAAGTAAAGGAATCACACCCGGTTTCGGTAATTGCTAACTTATGGTTTCTACAAGTTTTAGGCTTCAACTTAAATGCATACAATTAACGGATTTAGTGTACATGACTTAGGTGCCAATAACTATCAACGCTTCAATGAACGGACAAGAATGCACTTTGTTATCAAAACATGTAAATCCTAACCAAGACAACGCATATTACACATAACCATTTCATAAAGTCATAACTTTAATCATCGCTCGACAATTTATGAATACGAAACAAATGTAAGCTTATTGTCAAAGGTTTCTAAAATCATACACAAATTGTCACAAATTCAAGCAAGAAACAATTCAAAACCATAAATTAAACAACTACCTACACCGGGGTGAAACCGAGATGATTAGCCACTCATGGTTGACGGAGCTTGATCACCGGATAGATGAACCTTGACGGAAGTCATTGTGGAGCTTGGAGGATGGAGAACGATGAATACTCTTGATGCAAGATGAAAGCTTGAAGAAGATAATGGTGAAACTTACAAGTACGTGGTTGTGAGTTACCGGAGATGCCTCTTCTTCTTTGATGATGAACTCCTTTTATAGCCATGGAAGAACTTGGAGTGTTTACACTTAGCTTCAAAATCTTTGGGTATTTATTTCTTGATCATAGACTTTGGATCATCTTCTCCATATGAACATGAAGGCTAGAGGAATTTGAAGTTGCTTAATTTCTCTAATTGCTGCTCGCATTTAATGTTCTTGGCCCCCATTTGACTAAAAACCCGTATTTGACCAAGAAAATACTTTATGAATCATTGAACAACATCCAAGAAAATGAAGGTTCCGGAACGAAAATCCAGCCACCGTCGGCGACTGTGGAAGTGGCCGTCGCCGACGGCGTGTAGAAATGCCAGTTTTCTGTTTTTGTTATTTCTTGCTTCTGGTTGACCCGTTTTACTTCCCGTTGGTCCGTTTTGCTCCCAATTGGCTCCTTAATCTTCATAAGACCTACAAAACATAATTCCTTTTACAAGTAGGCTATTCGGGATTAAACATGTGTAAAAACGTTAAGTTAAGCAATAACGAACACCGGTTTTCAACCACGCATCACATCCCCACACTTGTCTTTTGCTTGCCCTCAAGCAAATCTGTTTTTCACTTTCACGTGGGTCGAACAATGAACACACTTCCCATTCCCGAGATAAAGGTTAAGGTCTTTTGTCATAGAAAAGTTAAAACTCTTTACAATTCGAAATATCTAATGGTAATGTGATTTCACATACACAAATGGTTACCTAAGATTAACTCGCCCTTAAAACTAACAATTCATACATATCCCTCACAATGTTCTCTCCACTCGGCTTAACATTTGGCTAATATGTAATGTATTAGCACTTTAGCAAATAATCGCTCAAAACCGATTAGAACACGTACCCGCATAGGCTTGCAACTCAATCATTCTCCACCACCGAACACGAATACTAAGCACAAGTCAAAAGGTCTTTGAAATGGTTGTAACGGGGCTTGGGTTAAGGGTAGGAAATAGGATATTTTTAAGTGGCTAAGGTGATGAAAAATTCGATTTTTTATTACAATGCAACTCTAATAAACTATAAACATCAACTACAAGGCAATGATTTTCACCTTTTATTCAACACTAGAACACATATTTTTGTTCTTTTTCTCAATGGTTTTTCATTCTTTTTCATACATTTTCTGATTTTTTTCTGATTTTTTTTTCAATACAAATAAATACAACTATACAAACTATGCTAAATAATCGAATTTCCATCACATGGGTTTAAACAAAAAGTTTTAAGGTTATGGGCTAAGGGTGGTCAAACGAAAGGTTTAGGCTCAAAATTTGGCTACTAGGGGATAATTTTGGGTAAGGATAACAAAATGGTGAAAAAGGAAAAGGTTTACCTAATGCCTTAGTCATTATCGTGCTTGTATTCGGTCCATGGTCTCAAACTTATCAAAAGTTGCAAGTTCTACAATACGTGACTAATGGTCCACTCAACAATGAAACTTGTAAATGTACATTTATGATATCAAAGTAGCTCAAAATCTCACGTAAAAGGGTATGATATGTGATATGCATCAAATGCTAGTTCCTTAGGCGAATTATTCCCAAATAACCACCCGTTAAATAACCTTCATGCTTATTAATTTGAACTTGACCATGACAAAAGACCAAATGGGTTGTGCCATCCCTTGTTGACTTATTGCTTTTGAAACAAGAAACATTTGAAATTTTTTTGAAGTTTCCCCCATCCCCACACTTGAGGTAAACATTGTCCTCAATGTGTGGTATTTAAATGTTGGGTCAAAATCTAAAACTTTTACTACTCCCCCATCCCCACACTTGAGTTACATATTGTCCTCAATGTGTAAGAACTAGAGTTTTTAAAACGTATAAGGGATGTGACACGTCTATCCCTCCCAAAGTATCACCCCGGTTAAACACAACAAACAATCTACTAATTTTCTAATTAAAACAAAATCAAAAGTAAAAAGAAACGTATGCACCTGATTTTTGACGTTTTGAAGCCCATGTCTTCTTCTTTTCTTCATAAAAATGGTTGTCTCGCAAATATCATGTACCTACAAATTCTAACCCTTGTGTAGAAGCATGCTTCTCACAACCATCAAAATTTGTTAGTTACCTAATTCTTCCATTTTTATGAAAATTTTTACCAAGCCATGCATTATTTTACCTTTATTTATGTGGAAAAACAAATAAAATACGAAATAAAAATAAAGCACACAAAATAAAATAACCAACATAAACAAAAAACAAACATACCATACCTTCACCGCTGATATTGTTCGTTAGGATCAACTGGCGGGTTCGACTGGTATTGATAACCAGTTAGGGCTTCAAACATCTCCCTATAATCATCGAGTGGGCTTTGGTTTCCTTGTGGTGGTGGTTGGTAGGGAATTGGGATAAAACTTGAACCTACCGCTTCTGGCCAATGAGGAGTCGGGTCGTTTGGGCCCAATGGATGGGGAACGTCGGGGTAATTGGTCCACCCCGAATGTTCAGCGTATGGAAGGCCGGCTAGGAGGTCTCTTTGGTGGCGCTCTTGATCGTGGAGCACCTTGGCATTATTACTTGCCATTTGGTTAGAAAAAGCCATAGCTCTCCATCGGCGTTCATTCAATTGTCTTTCTTCTTGTTGACGCCTTGCTTCATCTTCTTGCAATTGCATCAAGCGTTCTATTTGTGATCGTTGTAATGCTTGCTGTAATTGCTGTTCCTCCATTTGTTTTACCATCCTTTCGCGAAAGGATGCTTGGTAACCCCACTGCTCTTGTTGATACGCTCCTTGCGCATCTTCCCATTCCTTTCTGCTTGCATCGTACTCTCTTGCTTCACCAATTCCTGCCGATACGTTGTCGTAGACCGCTTGTTGTCCGCGAGTCCACAAGTGGTATGACGGTAACTGTCTTTGGTTCACAAAATCTGCCACCTCGGCAGAGATTTCCCTATGCTTCCTCCTGAACCTCCGCCTCGGTCCCCGTGGACCGGAAGGATCCGATTCCTCCTCAATATCAGGCATCTCCTCATCTCCTTCTTCTTCTTCTTCATCACCCTCTTCTTCACCTTCTATTGGTTCCTTGAATTGATAACTCCTTCCTTGCTCATCCTCGATTCTGTGAAAATGACTAAAGGACTTCACTGTTATCTTCCAATGTCGCTTTATAGAGGCAAAGTTGAACTGATCAATGGGTTTTTCCACCCACAGTGACTCCGCAGGTAGTGCATTTTGCTGTAATATCATGGCACTAATCAACCTTACATATGGAATCATCTTCCGCTTGTATGACTCCCTTGTGTCCCATGTATTAATCATTACAATTTGACGCCATGACAGCTTTGGCGTCCCATATAACAATGCATGCACAACCCGGCAGTCGGGTGCCTTGACATGACCACGGTCCCCAAATCGAACCATGATATTTTCAATAGGTAGGTTCTAAATTCAAAAATTCAATTTTTACTGATTTATTCTTTTAATTAACAAATAAAATTTCTATTTGGAAATTGTATCGCGAGAATCAAGAAACAAGAAACAAGAAACATCACAAATCCATAACAGAATTACAGAATACTTTATAGTTATAAATAATAGAAAAACTATAACAAATCAGCATTTAAGATCAACCGTTAGTTGTTACAAATTCATTATAACTTAACTCAAATCTAAACAATGATTAGTTAATTGAATTGAACAGGGACTGTAACTCAGTAACAAATTCGTTTCACAAAATATACAACAGTAAACAATGAACATCAAAAACTAATAAAACTATTGAAGATACTTGTAGGTTAAATGTACGCATTGGATTGATAAAAGTATCTAAGCTCATATGAACAATGAAACCTAAAAAAAATGACCAAGTCTCCAAATATGAAGTAACCAAGAAATTCCAGTTCACCGATGATGATTTTCAAGTAATTTGCCGCAAGAAAAAAATGTGAAAAAAACTAGTTATCGAGAAACCCGTAAGATGAAACTAATCCCATTAGCTTCCCTTCGCATGATATTACTTACGCTAAATCTAAAATTAAACTATAAAATTTAAAGATAACACTTCAAAACTAAAACCTGCAATCAACTGTTGTCCGACGGCAACCGATGGTGGAATGATGCTCAAACTCAATTACATTTTACTTAACAGGCTAAAATCAATGTTTTAAAATCCGGTTTTTATATCGTACCGGATTTGGCTCAAAAACGGTTTAACCGGGTGTATCGGGCGATTCAACCGGGTCGGTTTAGCATGGTTCAACCAGTACAACCGGCCGGTTTGAACCGGTTTTTAAAACATTGCCTAAAATTAAAGGGTTTTAGATTTAACATATGGGGCAGAAATCAGAACAGGGTTTAGGGTTTATGCAGCAACATCATTTCTATAAACAAGTTAATCCTAATGTAATATACCAATAACCTAATTTCAAAAGCTTGAAGACGGATTCTTATGTAGTACACTAAAAATTTCTAATAAAAATTTCACAATCACAAACATTGATGAAACCCAACAAATTATTTTACTGTTTAAAGATTTATATTCGGAGATAAGGACTTAGAGTTACCAGATTATCGAAATTCGAGAGGTCACACGACGGTGGTCAGACACGGTGGTCGCCGGAGGAAGAACTTGAGAGGCGGAGAGGTTACAGGACAGGTTAGTGCGTGCACTTCTTGCTTCATTCATTACCCAATTTGAATTTGGGCTAACAAATTATGGGTAGAGAGCAATGGGCCACTAGACCCTTAAACCTAAACCCACTTTAAACTTTTTTCAATGTCCAATAAAGCCTGACCACTTGGGTTAATAACCAGTTCTGAGTATGGAAGCGGTTCCGGATAATTTTAAGGGTTGAAACCGATTATTGACTTATTGTTACAACCCGTTCGGTTTCGGGTATCGTTATTGGACCGAAAAGCATACCTTATGTACCCGGGTTCGGGTAGGGTTATGTTTCAGGTTTTAAAAAAACCGGGTACTAAAATACAACTTTTTTCAGGTTTTTAATGCTCTATTGTTTGGTTTTTCAATGCCCTATTTTTGGGTTTTTTTAATTTAATATTATTAAATATGTATTGCATAATGTAAAATAAATAAATTAAGCCCAGCTTGAAAAAAAAAAAAAGAACAAGTTTAGTTTAAAGTATAGAATGTTGTTTAATGAACTAACAAGTCAGAAAATAAAAGCATTCAATGTGATAACTTGTAAAATGAGTCTAAAACACATAATTATCTATATCTATATCTATACTACTATATTAAGGGAACTAGGATTTCTATCCTTTTGGTAATTTTCCACTGTGTACACATCTTCAAGCAACATATACAAGTGAACCAAGCTATTTTAGAGGGGGTAAACTTGCTCATTCTTCAAAAATTTAAGACACTTTAGGGGCATTTTAGGGATTTTGGCACATGTGTAACTATAATATTAAAATAATATTAATATTAATATGACATATTGAACATGCAATTTAATGCCACATTCAGTGTTTCACTAATGCTTGCATCCGTTGAGAAGTCAAGAGGTCACTACGTAAGGTGCTTTGTTCTCCCAGATCACCGGTTCAAATATCCTCAACCACAAGAGCTTAACGTAATAGTTTCCGAAGTCTCTCATCAAAACCATAACTAATTCATTCAGCGAGATGCGTGGCAACCGGCTACCGGCGCGTTTATTTTGGTTTCTACCTCCCAGATTGAAGCCATTCGATTATGTTCCGTGCTAATAGTGGGATCAGAAGCGATTCAAAGAATTGAATCTGCCCAATAATCTGAAGATTATAACTTCCAGGGAAGGATTCGCAGAGCTTTGGAACTCATTGAAGCCATAAAAACTGGTATGGGAACTCGGTTCTTCTAAATCAAAACTCGTATGGGAAGTCGGTTCTTCTAAATCTCTGATTTTTTCAAAAACCCTAAGAAACCAATTTTTCACTAAACTCACGTCTTCAGGTTATGCTTAGATAAGTCTCATATATTGCTTTTTAAGTGTATGAAGGGAAGTCCGCATGCTTGGCTTTTATTAGACGGTCCTGTGGAAGTTTCGATCGGTAGTGGTGCATCAATAGATAATGTGTTTGATTTAATGTTGTAGTTCTTTATTTTTAAAAAATCTTGGTCGGGATTAGAGCTATAAGTTCATCGAATTTATAGATTGCAGATGACCAAATTGTTTATTATATATAATCTTGAAACCCTAATAGTCAGCACTTTTCAAAGATAGATTGATTCAACCAATCTGCTAATGATGCAGAGGTATAATTTTGTGATCCTTCACATGCTTTTTTTATGATTATTTAAGTGAGAGTCATTTTTTAACGAGTTTATATATTTTTGAACATGTAGCAAATGATATATGTCGAATCTTGGATGCTCATATCATAGGAAACTTTTCGAGGGGGTTCTTCCAACTTCTTTGAATGCAAGAACTGCAATTTTTGCTACTGCAAATCCTGCCAGTTAACATATAAAACATTATTTTTATTTCTCATATGTTTTTTTTTTTTTGAACGGCAAATTTGGATCACTGACAGACCACTGGAGTATCATCGTGCCACCAGCGGGACCACCCGATCATATCCATCTCCACTAGGCATAATGCCTATACACCGATTCAGGAGGAAACCCAATAAATATGAGAAAACCCCCTTGTGGGAATCGAACCCAGGACCTATTGGTCCCAAAGCTTTATCCCACCCCCAAGATGCCACTAGGCTATAAAGCCATGGGCTTATTTCTCATATGTTATTAGTTACTGGTATATTTTTACATCTAAACACGCAAATCCCGTGGTCTAACTTCTTTGTTTTCCGTTATAGCATTGAAGACATAACAAAGATATGTGTTGACTTTTGTTGGTCAGAAAGAAAAATGTGGGTGGTGTCTGTCTGGCGTGCAAGTTTCCGACTGATTGAGCCGTTTGACCTATTTGACCCGCGTTCTTTTAGTGAGTTTGAGTGAGTGTCGAGAGGGGCCTGAAACCAACATCTTATAGGCTACTTTTTACCTGTTAAGGTTGTAACGTAACCAAGCTTTGTATGGGTGTTGCACCTCTTCTTCCTCATGGAGTATCTGATGCTTCGATTTATTTGGTTTCTTCTCTACTTGATTGGATACATAATAGACTTCGTTTCATGTCATGTCTAATGCACTTATTTTGTTAATTACAGTGATAAAAATTGGTAAAAGATGTCGACTTGAGATTAGATATGGATGATGAGGAGCAGATACCTATGACATTAATAGTTGGTTCCAAAGTAATATTTTCGCTTATACTTTTGTAGCCTGAAGCTTTATTTTCCAATATTGTCAAATCTTTATGTGTAGTGTGTATTTGTTTAGTTGTCTACTCTATTGACTTATGAAGCAAAATTTGATATTTTATTATTTTTTGGTACTTTTAAATGCAAGCCAACTCTCAATGTAGTCGCTAATTTGTATGTAATAAAATTAACAATAAAGATGCTAATTTGTATATTCTTCACTATGTCAGCCCGGACAATAGCTTTTTAGCTCGATTTGTGCACTTGATAAACTTTGAAAGGTTAAATTTTCATGTTTTCAGACCGATAGGTGGAAAACTTTTTCATCTAATTGTGAAATTTCATGTACCACCATTGTCATTGTAACATATGTGTCGATCTTTAGATATTGATGAATTAGAACTTTAGTAGTCTGTACAATCTGATGCAGGATATGGTCACAATTTGGATCTATATTTGCATGTTTCAACAGCTTAGTATATTGGAGAGATGGTACAATCTGAAAGTGAAACGCACCAACCGCTGATGGAGTCGTATGATCCCGCGGCAACGCGCGGGTACCTCTACTATACCTTTATTAAGAGAAGTGGGTTTTCTACCCTTATGTAATTTTACATTATGTACACATTTTGAAACACCATGTACAAGGGAGTCAAGCTATTTTAGAGGGGTAAAGTTGCACATTTTCTAAAGTTTTAAGACACTTTAGGGGTATTTTAGGGATTTTAGCACATTTATAACCTACCCCTCCTTTTCTCTTCATCTTCATCGCATTAGATACCTTTCATTGAAATTGAATGTATTAAGTGCCAACCCCTTCATCTCCTATCAGTTGAAATGTCCAAATTTAATGTGTTAATTGTCAGCGGGGTTTCTTCTATCTCTAAAAGAACTAGGCACGCCACCGTAGTCAACAAGCGAATAGCGCACAATTTTCAAATCTCAAGTCTCAAATCAGGTAATTTATCAGATAATTGAGTGAATTAGACCTGCGATTAGATTTATGGTTTTGGCTGCAGTTTTTCTGCGTATCCGATTGAAATTTGTTTCACCTGTGTTTGCCATATCCGATTGTATATAAATTTGAATAGCTGTACATATTTAATAGGAAAGTATTAGCTATGTTTTTAGGGTTTCTTGTTTCAAACACAGGGAGGATATTGGGAAGAAGAGTGGTTAACTCTGCTAATCCTCTAATTAAGCTTCTCATGCCCACTTCTTTTTCCAACATTACTGAAATCGCCCTTAAAACCAAAGTGTCTGCTTCCAAGGTTACTTTCCATCACAGTTCCTTTAGTTTTTGTCATAGAGAAGATCGTTTGGTGAATCTGAATTTTGTTTCTAGATTGAAATCAAGAGGATTTTTTATTTTTTATTTTTTTTTGAAATCACTATACGGAAGTGGATGTCGTGTTTGGGTCAACCCGCTAATATTCGGGTCGTGTTCGGGTTCATATGTATGACATGATTTTCGGGTTCGGGTTCGGGTTGAACCCGTCAACCCACGAACACGTCCCGTTTAGCACCCTTAGTTTTGTTGTTTTTTTAAATATTTGACTTAACATTGGCGATGCAGGATCAAATTTTAGGTTCTCGTCTCCCAACTGGGGTTATCCGTGGGTGTGAAAAGTGTACCAACTCTCAAAAGGTTGTCTTTTTTGTAACATGATTTTTTTTTCTTTAAAAAGATAAATGCACTAAAGTTCAAAGCTTTTTGTGTTTAGGTCACTGCAAAATGGCGTCCAGAAGAAGCTCGGGTCCCAATTCTTTCCGAGGCTCCCGCATTTTACCCAACTGAAGAGGTATGGTTTATTTACCAAAATTCGATCAGTACGGTACCATTCGGTTCGGTTCGGTTCGGTACTGATATTTTTCGGTACCAGTACCGTAATGCTCATCCCTAGGTTTTTCTATGTGGTTCATTTATCTTAGAGGTGACAAAATCACGGGTTCGGTAACCGGTCAACATGGGTTCAAGTCAAAGAGGTTATTTTTGTGTAAGGTCTAAACGGGTCGGGTTAGGTTAGCCTGAAAATGTTAATTTTTTTTTTATAAATTATCAGTGTGTTAAATGATTACAGATTTTTATAAATATTTCAATGATAATATAAAAAATTTTGGGATGATATATGGTTTCAAATCCCATCATGGTGTATTCATGGCTGTTGATACAACAAATACAAGACCAACGATGGTAGCTTGACTGGCTAGGCAGAAGGGTTGAAGGGTTCAACCTTGCCAAACGCAGGTCGTGGGGTCCCCCCACGTTTGCGAGACGTGGAAGGAGGTTTGCTAGTTTGTTATTATCCTTTGCTATAGATCCTCCTCTGATTTGTGCTCAGATTCGGAAGTGAAAGCAAAGGGAATGTGTGTGTTGGATGTGAAAGGGAATGACTTGTGCGAGACAAGCATTCGATGTGAATGACCAGAGATAGAGGAATCAGAGCTGGTCCAGATGTGTCCCTGAAGTAAATGAAGTGTCATTTTATAAGGGAAGGCATCTCCCGAAGTGGAATGGATTTGACTAGCAACCTCGCTTGCAGTGGAGGGTTTCCCCTTTTGGGGGTTGAAGGCTTTAGTCCCCCGGATAATAGTGTGCACCGTGCAGACCTGCAATGCCTTTGCGGCTGTGGGTTGGTGAAGCAATCTTCAGACGTGACTTGGCTACTGTTACCGTGCTGCTTTTTCCTTCCACAGCTTTTTAAGCCTTGAACCATTTAACCATTTAAGCGTTTACATAATTAGTCATTTTATTTAGTCTTGGGTTACCCCCGTCATCAGCCCCCCAAGTCAGAGGTTTTTGGGTGATGAGCTAAAGACTTCTGACTTTTATGCACGTATTTTATTGCCTGAAGGTTTCGAGGGTTCGTTGCTTGAAGGCTTGAAAGGTTGAAGGCAGTTAATGTTTTGAACTTTGAAATTCAAATGACTGACAGTTGATTTGATTGATGTGTGGCAGTTGATAGGGTGGCGGTTTTCGCAGGAGTTACTGTTTTGCCATTATTACCCCTATTCTAGGCTTATATTTATTTTGTGTCTTCAATCTTTATCCATTTGTTTCATAATCTTTTCCAAGTGCCTACCATTTTCTCTCCTTTCTTGAGGTTAGTTCCGGTTTCCTTTTCATCTTGCATTTTCCGTTCAAAAAAAATGGGTGCTCGTAAGGATTTAGCAAAATCTTTTTCCCGGTTAACACAAGAGGAGATAGATTTATTTTGTATGGAATATGGTATTGATAGGAAATTTAACCCCACTGCCCCTGCTTGTGATCTTCCCGTTGATAAACCGCCTTCTGGTTCGATTGCCCTCTATTGTAGTCATTTTGAGTTCTCGAACCTTCGATATCCGTTTTCGTTTTTTGTTTTGAACTTGTTGGAGTATTATAGGGTTTCTTTTGGGCAAGTTCATCCAAAGGGGATGGCTAGGGTTTTGCATTTTGAGGTTTTGTGTCGTGCTCTAGGGTATGATCCTTCCCTTTTGCTCTTTCGCCGGTTTTTTCGCTTGGCGAAGAATGGCGATTGGTTTACATTTGAAACGACCAAGGTTGATACCTGCCTTATTACATCGATGGTTACCACACTTGGGGCTTGGAAAGATCGCTTTTTCTGGGTTTCCGATACTATCATTCCCTTCAAAATGGTGTGGAGGAATCCGGATGCTGTTCTCAATGCTCCGGAACCTTCCGAGTCTGAATTGAATGCTGTTTTTCTTAATGCCATCCGGGACTGCCCTTCTAGGGTTCGTCCCTTTCCTGAACACTTACTTGTTCTATTAGGGGTTAGTAAAATTTGGGGGAATGTTGATCGGGATCCGGTTCTTATGAGGAGTGGAATTGGTATGCTTTTTCCTTTTTTGTCCTATTTATATTTTTCATAGTCTATGACTTATGTGTTGTTGTTTTTTGCAGTCATGTCTGCGTTGGATTTTATTAAGAGCGACGATACTTCTGATGTTGTTTTTGAGGATGCTCCGTCGGTTCCTGGTGAGAATGTTGTGGTTAGGACTGTTGATCAAAGGTTTGAGGGTTCAGGTTATGTTAGTGCTGCTACTGCCAAGGGTTTTTCCAAGTCTAATGCTCCTAAATCTTCAACTCGCCGATCTTCTCGTCAGTTGTTGAAGGCTGGTCCTCAATCCACTTCTACTGGACCGGTGGAGTTGAGTGATGACATTGAAGTTTCGGAGGATCAAGGTGTTGAAGCGGGTGTGGAGAAGGATAAAGAATTGGTTGTTCATGGTAAAAAGGTTTCAAGCAAGAAGGTTGTTGTCACTCCTGTTCAAGAGTCCTCAAGCAAGAACGTTGAAGGGTTAGATCCGGAAGGGATTTATGTGCCTGCTTGGTCAGTGAAGAATGATGACAGTTTCAAAGATGTTGCTGTTTGTGAGGATGTTCTGAGTCACATTGCTCCTCCCTCAGTACACGAGACTATTGCTGGGATGGATGATGACCTAATGCTGTCCCGAATGATTTTGAGTACCTGCAACCTAGCTTCTATGCTTCCTCAAGGCATTGCCCGTTTTCGTCAGAGAATGCGGGAATATGAAGAATTCTCCAAGAAGAAGGATAAAATGAAATCCTCCATGGCTGGGATGAAGAGGGAGATAGCTGGTTTTGCCGAGAAGGAAGCAGCATGGGAGAAGAAGGTTAGTGATCTGAAAAAGACGCATGAAATTGAGATGGATGATTTGAAAAAGAGCTTCGAGGCCTCTAGGCTGAAACTTAGGGCTGACCGGGAAGCTTTGTTTGTTCAGCAGCAGGCTTTTGTTAAGGAGAAAGAAGGGTTGAAAGCTTCAGTTGCTCAGGCTACTGGGGATAACCAATGGCTCATAGAGCAAGGTTTTCACCAAGTGGTTACTTATCTATTGCACTCCAAAGAGTTTAACTCTGCTCTTGGTGACGTTTACACTAAGCTTCTTAACCTGGGGAAACACCAAGGCCTCATCGCTGGGTATAAACTTCATGAATCCGGTCATCCTTTAGAGAAGTCCTCTCTGTTTCGTCCCGAGGCTTCTGACGTTTTTAAGGGCTCCGTTGAGCAAATGGAGAAGCTAACCTACCCCTACATCCATCAGGTTTCCACTTGTTTTGGTAAACCTCTTTCTGTATTGCAGGAATTGAAACCGGAGGGCCTAAATGAGAAGGTTTGTGCTGAGGTTTTGGGCTCTCTTTCAAGGAAGAGGTCCTATTTGGGGGATAGCGATGATACCTTTTCAGGTCAGCCGGATGTTCCTAAGGATGCAAGCTTGGAGGCTTCGGCGGTTGGTGGTGATGGAGGTGTAAAGACTAAGAAGTTGAAGAAAACAAAGAAGGCCAAGGGCGAAGGTTCTGGAGTTTCCAAATCTGTTGATGCTTAATTCGTAGCTTTCTTAGCACTGAAAACAACTTATGTTTGTCATGTTAACTTGAACAATGTTAGGTTTGGTAGGAACCCCTAAGGTTCCTTTTGATTATGTTGAAGGCCTGTATGGCCGTTGGACAATGATTAGATTTGCAAGTTACTAGGACTTGCCTTAACTTATGTTTGGAAGTCTTTTTGGGACTCTCTATGATATGATATTTTAACTGTTTTTCTTTTATGTTTGTACCTTTTTTAGTTAGGGCAGTTCGTTTGGTTTTTAACCGTTCAAGCCTTTGGCTGTCTGTTAATAGGTTGAAGCCTTGAAGGTTTCGAGATATTGCCCGGGTGGCTTGAAGCCTTAAAGGCTTGTTGGTTATGCGTCCAGGCTTGATTTGTGCCTTTGTGTTTTTTCCAATGGATTTTGCTCTTTTTTGGATTTGGTTTGTTCTCTTTTGTAACTTTGTCTTTGTTGGGTTTGTGTTGCCCTTATGTTTTTTATACCTAAAAGGGTTCAGTGCTGCAGACACTTAGCCTTTGGCATTTTTAACAAGAAGAGGTAACACCTATCCTTTTCATTATTTCTTTTGGTTTTTCTAGCCTCTTTGTAGACTATATTTCTAAAGCTTCGTGAACATTTGGTGTGGGCTGCTTATACCCGTCTATGAGACAATTTTTTTTTTTTTTTTTTCTTGACAAGTCTCATGGAGTTGTATTGATTTAGGAACTCACCCCTTATATAGGCTCATTCAACCCTTGAACCTATTGAGCGATGTGGCCTGGGAGCTCATCCCCTTACATGGCCCTTGCCATGGAGTTTTTTGCTAGGTTCTCCACCTGATTTTAGGATAGAAAGACAAGTTTGATAAAAACAACTTCATTCATTAAAGCAATACTTGCTTTTTACAAAAGGTATTCATAATTTTGATTGAGATACATGTTGATACAAACCAAACTTTCCGTTTAAACATGGAACCTTTTCAATGTTTTGCCGTTCCAATGTCTTGGAAGCCTTTTGCCTTCTGAATCAGCCAGCTTGTAGGATCCGCCTTTGTGTGCTTCAAGGATGGTGTATGGACCCTCCCACTTTGGGCCAAGCTTTCCTTGATTTTCTTTTTTGCTGGCTTCGTTGTTTCTGAGGACTAAGTCCCCTGGTTTGAAACGTTCGTTTTTGACTTTTTTGTTGTAGTAAGCTTCCATCTGTTGCTTGTATTTGGCTTCTTGAATTGCGGCTTGATCTCTTGCTTCTTCTAGGAGTTGTAAATTCAACATGGTCTCTTTTTGGTTTGCTTCGGGATCCATGTTGACAATTCTTTGGGTTACAACTCCTATTTCGGCAGGGATCACAGCTTCGGATCCAAATACCAAGCTGTAAGGTGTTTTCTTATGGCTTGTTTTTTCCGTTGTTCTAATTGCCCATAGAACACTAGGCAATTCTTCAAGCCAGTTGCTTTCATATCTTCCTAATCTTGTCTTGATTCCTTCCACTATGCTTCTATTTGTTCTCTCGACCTGCCCGTTTGATTGTGGATACGCCACTGAGCTGAAAACCTGATCGATTTTGTATTCTTTGCACCAAACGCTAAAAGGCTTTTCAGCAAATTGTCTTCCGTTGTCGGTAACAAGTACTCCTGGCAACCCATAACGGCAAATGATGCTTTCCCAGACGAAGTCAATGACTTGCTTTCCTGTTATCTTGGCAAGTGGTTTGACCTCGGGCCACTTGGTGAAATAGTCCACCGCCACCAATAGGAATTTTACCCCTCCTTTGCTTGGGGGAAATGGACCAACAATGTCCATTCCCCACTTGTGAAATGGCCAAGCGGGGGTTATTGGGACTAAGTCGTGCTTGGGACTTCTTGGGATTGGTGCATGGATTTGGCAGGCATCACATTTCTTCAATTCTTCAGCTGTGTCGCGATGCATTGAAGGCCAGAAATATCCGAGGTTCATGAGTTTTGCAACTACCGACCTAGCTCCAAAGTGAGCTCCACACACTCCCTCATGAATTTCCTTGATCAAGTACTTGCTTTGCTCGGGGCCGACACACCTTAGCAAGGGAGCAAGGTAACCCTTTTTGTAAAGGGTTTCTCCTTGCAGCATGTATTGTCTTGCCTTGATCTCAACCCTTTTAGCTTCCACTTGATTATTGGGTAATTCACCATTTTTGAGGAACTTTCTTATGGGAGTCATCCAGTTTGGTTCTTCTTCGGTAACCACATCTTGAACCTCCAATTCATTAATGGATGGTGTCTTCAACACTTCTACCAGTACCTTTTTTGTGAGGTGGGCAAAAGTGAGAGATGCAAGCTTGCTTAGGGCATCGGCCTTTTTGTTTTGGGATCTGGGGATCTGTTTGATGTTGCATGCTTGGAAGGTACTCATTAGTTCCTTTGATTTTTCTCTGTATTTTTTCATGTTGGGCTCTTTAGCTATGTAGCTATCATTCACTTGGCTTGAGACCAGCAACGAATCCGTGAACACTTCAAGCTTTTCAACCTTCATTTCTTTGGCCAGCCTTAGGCCGGCTATTAGTGCTTCGTATTCAGCCTCGTTATTGGTGGTCTGAAAATCAAATCGAAGAGCATATGTGAACTCCAAACCTTTCGGGTTAATCAAAATTAATCCAGCCCCTGACCCTTCAACGCTTGAAGCCCCATCGGTAAAAAGCTTCCAGGCTTCGGGGTTGGAGGGTTCAGTGGTGGCTGTGTTTACTTCAGTAAGTGTTTGGTTTGGGACTTCCACAATGAAATCAACCAAGACTTGAGCCTTGATGGCTTTCCTTGGGACATAGGTGATGTTATGTTCCCCCAGTTCTATGGCCCATTTGGCTAATCTGCCCGAGTTTTCAGGTTTTTCAAGCACACTCTTAATAGGTTGGTCGGTGACCACTTGTATGGGGTGTGCTTGGAAATACCTTCGGAGCCTTCTAGCTGTTTGAACTAAAGCTAGGGCAAGTTTTTCAAGGGGAGGGTATTTCGTTTCAGCTAATTTTAAAGTTTTGCTGAAAAAATAAACGGGTACCTGGGCCTTGTCTCGCTCAATGGTGAGGACTGCACTGATGGCCTCGTCCGTGATTGAGAGGTACACCGATATTAATTCCCCGGTTTTTGGTGCTGCTATGTCTGGTAGGGAAGCTAAGTGTTGCTTCATCTGGTTGAAAGCTTCCTCAGCTTCTTCAGTCCATTTGAAATCCTTTTTATCTGAGCAGTTCTTGAGCGTTTTGTAGAATGGCAGAGATCTTTCGGCTAACTTGGAGGTAAAACGCTTCAAGGCTGCAAGCTTCCCATTCAAGCTTTCAACCTCCTTCTTGGTCTTTGGTGGTTTGGTTTCAAGGACGGCTTTTACTTTGTTAGGGTTGGCTTTGATGCTTTGTTTTCCGACAATGTGGCCCAAGAATTTTCCTTCCTCGAACCCAAATGAACACTTTTCTGGATTAAGCTTCATGTTAACCTTTCTGAGGTTCTTGAAAGTTTCTTGAATATCATCGAGCATTTGGTATTCCGTCTTGCTTTTGATTACCAGGTCATCAACATATGCTTCCATATTTTTGCCAATTTGGCTTTCGAAGGCTTTGTCAACGAGCCGTTGATAGGTTGCTCCTGCATTTTTGAGACCGAAAGGCATCTTTTGATAGCAAAAGATCCCTTTGTCCGTGTGAAAAGCTGTTTTTTCCTCATCTTCTTTCTTCATGAGGATTTGGTGATAACCTTTGTATGCATCTAGAAAGCATTTGAACGAGTATCCGGTGAGGGAGTCAACTTTGAGGTCAATCTCGGGTAGTGGATAGCAATCCTTAGGACAAGCTTTGTTAAGATCCTTGAAGTCTATGCACATCCTCCAAGAGTTGTCTGGTTTTTTGACCATAACTGGGTTTGCAACCCATGATTGGTACTTGACTTCTCGGAGGATGCCGGCTGACACAAGCTTTTCAACCTCTTGGCAGGCTGCCAGACTTCTTTCAGGTGCCAAGCTTCTTTTCTTTTGAACCACCGGTTTGACCCCTGGCGGTATTCTCAACTCGTGCTCGGCAATACCCCGAGGGATCCCGGTCATATCTTCAGGACACCAAGCGAATACATCACTGTAGTGTGTTAGCAATTTTTTAAGATATGAAAGGGTCTCTTGAGAAAGGTCAGGGTTGACCCTTATCCTTTGTTCCGGGTATTTATGGTTTATGACCAATCTTTGCCTGTCTTCTTCACTGTTTGAACTTTCACCTTCAACCATGTAGGCTTCCTGGGAGGGTTGAAGGGTTGCTATACCCCTTTCGGTGGGGAATTTGACTATGCCATGACCAACAGACACGGCCATGTAAAATGCACACTGTCCTGGTCTTCCAATGATCACATCATAGCTGGAGGGGATGTTGATAACCACAAAGGTGAGTGGTTGGGTTCGTTCTTTTGAACCTTCACCAAAACGAACATTAAGTGTTAGTTGCCCCAAAGGCTTGAGGGGTATGTCAGCGATACCTTTTATAGAGGTTCCAGAAGGTTGAAGCCTTGAACGTTCTTCATTGCTCAATTGGTTGAAGAACTTTTCGAACATGATTTCAGTGGCTGCACCCGTGTCTATGTATGCCTTGCATGTTTGCAACGTTCCTATGGTAGCCCCTACCACGAGTGGGCTAGAGAGAGAGTCATTCTCGGTAGGGGGGAAACAGACACACTGAAGCTCCCAAGCTTCCAACCTTTGTCTTTTATGAGGAGCCTTTCCATCGAAATCTACCATATTGACTTCCTTACCCTTTCCTTCAGCCATTTTGTCCCGGACTCCCTTTACCAAATGAGCGAGTTCTCCGGTTTTAACAGCCTCTTCTATTCTTTTCTTGAGTTGGAAGCAATCATTGGTGTGGTGACCCTTTTCTTCATGAAACTCGCAGTACTGGGTGGAGTTCTCATTTTTCCTGCTTTTGGGGAGAGGTCTAGGAGGCCGAAAGTTTTGTTTAACTTCCTCTGTTGCAAGGATTTCTTGAGGGGTCTTTGTGAGGGGCGTGAAGCTTATACCTTTCTCTCTGCTTGAAAGGTTCCGACCTTCAGTCCTTCGAGAATCTGAACCCTTTGGCCGTCTGTCATAGGGGTTGAAGTTCCCTCTTTTTCTGGTTGGACTGTTGCTTCTCCAGCCGGACCCTCTTTTTCTTTGTTCCTTAATGTCTACTGCCTCCTCTCCCCGGATGTGGGCCTCAGCCCTTTCAAGAGCTTCTTCTAAGGTCTTGGGTAGGGATTTGTTGAAATCCCTTGTGAGGTACTTAGAGGTGATGGCATTCATGAAACCAGCCACCCTCATTTTCTCGTCGGCCCCTACATAAGTTAGACCTTCCTTCTTGTATCGTTCAATAAAAGCACGGAGACTTTCATCATCACGCTGCTTTATCTGAAAGATCACTGTTGCGTCTTTGACGTACCGCCTTTGTTGAGAGAAATTGGCCAGGAAACCCTTGCTGAGATCGTCAAAGCTTCGAATGCTTTGAGCAGGTAAGTCGTTGAACCAGATCCTGGCGGATCCGACAAGAGTTTGCATGAACATTAGGCAACACTCAGCGTTGGACCATTTCTCTATCCGAGCTGCACCGGTGAAGATCTGAAGATGGTCCTCAGGATCTTCAGTCCCATCATATGTCCTGATGTGTGCCGGCATTTTGATCTTTGACTGGAAATCATAATCGGCTATCTGCCTTGAAAAGCATGAAAGGTTGCTTGGCTTGTATGGTTTAGCCAAGTCCTCTTCAGTCCTTGCATCCATAGTACTGCTATTGCCGTTGTTTCCCTGAGTGGCAAGCACTTGATTGATGAAGTGTTGCCATGGGAAATTGGCCATCATCTGGGTCATCATGTTGGGCATAGGGTTGAAGCCTTGAAGGCTTCCTGGGCCAGTGGAGCAGTTCATCCCGAGGGGAGCACTCATAACAGCACTCCGTGCTAAAGGGAGTACGGACAGAGCTCGCTCCCATGTAGTTGTAGTAGATGCTGGATAGCTTGTCACCGGGGATTGTAGGAGTTGGTCAAGAGTTAACTCATGTCCCAGAGGAGCACCACTAGTAATCGGTTGGGAAGAGAAGATAGGATGCACCGTAGGATTTGTCATAGAGGACAGATAGGGGTGAGGGTTTGAAAGGTTACTGGGACCAGCCTCACTTCTTGTTGCAAAAAGAGGAGGAGGTGGTCCAGGGGACAATGTTGGCTCAGGTTCGTCATAGTCTAACCGAATCCTCACTCCCTTTTCTCTTTCTTTACTCACGTGCTGGTTGAGAAGAGTCCTTAGCACAAGGAAATTGTTTGCAACCCCTTCAGGGGTGAGTTCAACACATGATGGGGCATCAGAGACACCGATATTAGGAGATGGAACTCCGGATCGGGACGGAGTTGGTGTGTTGAAGTTGAGGAACTCGGGTGTACTCCCCGGAGTTGAGAAAGAAGTTGGTATAGCCACGTGAGCCTGGCTACTACCCGGAGTGGAAGTGTTTGGAATTTGATTCATTTCTTCCGGGGATCCACTTTCAGACATGGTGGTTTTAGGTGAATAGAGCTACACTACTAGGTCTTTTTGAGAAGAAATAGTGGCGTAGCCCCACGGTGGGCGCCAACTTGTTGATACAACAAATACAAGACCAACGATGGTAGCTTGACTGGCTAGGCAGAAGGGTTGAAGGGTTCAACCTTGCCAAACGCAGGTCGTGGGGTCCCCCCACGTTTGCGAGACGTGGAAGGAGGTTTGCTAGTTTGTTATTATCCTTTGCTATAGATCCTCCTCTGATTTGTGCTCAGATTCGGAAGTGAAAGCAAAGGGAATGTGTGTGTTGGATGTGAAAGGGAATGACTTGTGCGAGACAAGCATTCGATGTGAATGACCAGAGATAGAGGAATCAGAGCTGGTCCAGATGTGTCCCTGAAGTAAATGAAGTGTCATTTTATAAGGGAAGGCATCTCCCGAAGTGGAATGGATTTGACTAGCAACCTCGCTTGCAGTGGAGGGTTTCCCCTTTTGGGGGTTGAAGGCTTTAGTCCCCCGGATAATAGTGTGCACCGTGCAGACCTGCAATGCCTTTGCGGCTGTGGGTTGGTGAAGCAATCTTCAGACGTGACTTGGCTACTGTTACCGTGCTGCTTTTTCCTTCCACAGCTTTTTAAGCCTTGAACCATTTAACCATTTAAGCGTTTACATAATTAGTCATTTTATTTAGTCTTGGGTTACCCCCGTCATCAATGGCCTAATTTTATTATATTCGTTTTATACATTTTGTGTCTTCTCCTAAACAGGGGAACAATATGTTATGCAAACATACAAGCGCATTTAGGGGAGATGGGAAGCAGAAGGGTTGATCTTGACTCTATGGTGTATACATTAATATTTCTTCTCAGAGGTAACAAGGCTTCATTGTGAGTTTGTTTCTCTATTTATCATGTTTGTTTATTTTCTAGCCAACGGGTTCTTTATTGTTGAAAGTATTTTTACAACCACAATTTGAATTTTCCCAATATGGATTCCTAGATAGTTGTGTGCTGTTACCAGGGGCGGACCCAAGTTATGGGGTGGGTGGGCGGCCGCACCCCTTGAAAAAAAAAAATTAGTGGTATTTTTCGCGAAAAATCCAGACCGCACCCCTTGAAAATTTTCGTCCGCACCCCTTGAAAAATTCCGACCGCACCCCTTGGAAATTTCCGTCCGCACCCCTTAAAAATGTTAGAAATTTATGTAAAAAAATTGTGAACACGGATTGAAACCTGATCAAATTATGTAAACAAGTTAGCCTACACCCCCTTTAATAAACTTAAATTCAGTCCATCAAGCCCAATAACTTAATACTCGTTCAAGCCCAACCCAACTACTAGTTTTGTTAAACAAACCAGTCCACATAATAAAAAAAAACCCAAATCGCTGCCACTTGCCAGCGACTCCCGCCCTCCCTCTGCCTCACTTCAGCGCCCAGGGACAGCATAATTCCGGCCGGCGAGTGCAAAATTTCGGCTGCCAGGCCGCCCCTGACAGGTACGTGTTTTTTACTATGGCTTATAATAATTACTAGGGCTTGAAATTCAAAATTTTGGTTGGCAAACATGTTTGTTGATTATATGATTGTTGGTTGACAAATAATAATTACTAGGGCTTGAAATTCAAAATTTTAAATTGAAAATTAAGGAACATGGGTTATGGTTGAACACTTGAAGATCCTTGTTTATTTTGTATGTGATAGGATTAGGAATGAACAATGAGTAAGGAAGTTATGCGATTTCTCAAGAGGAAAAGGGTTAAACCACTTTTTTTCGCCGGATTATTCTAATTAAAGACCAAGGTATGTTATAGATAAGTTTTTTGTTCTTTTATTGAATGATTAAGAGAAATAAAAGTAGGGATGGTTTGAACTTTGATGTTTTTTTGTTTGTTAATGTGATAGGAAGTTAGGAACTAGGGTTTGATTGTTTGAGAATTGAAATGGACCCGACCCGATCTGATTCGACCCGCTATGAAATTTTGTTTGTTTGTTTTTACTCGTTTTACATGACCCGATACGACCCGCTATGAACCGATTTTTTTCTATAGCTAGGGGTCTAAAATCTTTAAAAAATTTCCGCACCCCCAGGAAAAAAATCCTGGGTCCGCCACTGGCTGTTACATCACGGTTCTTAAGAGTATCAATTTAAAATTCAACAACCACTTTCTTTTTTTATTGATTTTTATCATTAAATGTTTAAAAAAAAAATTCATTTGTTTTTTTTTTTTGGGGGGGGGGGGGGAATTTGTTCTTTATATCCTCTATTGTTTAATATATCTTAATAAATCAGAGTTGGTATATGCTTTCAAAGTAGGAATTCCATAAAGCCTGGTTCTTTGAGTTTACTTTTTATATTTTTTGGGAAGTTGTTAATGTGTTGAATATGAGTGTTTTGACATGCTATTGTTGACCCCGCTACAACGCGATTTTTTATTGAAGGTTGGGCTGAGATAGGTAATGAATGTGGATAGTCTTAGGAGAAGCCCATATCATAAGTGTCATATCCTTACAAAATCTCTATAGACAGTTGCATAAACCTAGAGCTACAGCAACAAATTGACCAACAAACCGATTGCCTTATTTCAGCAAGAAGTATTTGTACCTTTCTTTTACTTAATTCACTATTTAATTAGAACTGCCAGGTCATTAACTCACTCTTGCTGCTTAATGTCTTTTACACGAGCATTATATATAGTCCACCCATAAGTTGGCATAACACACAGTAGAATGTATGCAAACCCAAATGAAAGCAAGCACCAAAACACCATAGAGCTGTTACAACATATTGGTGGCTTTCATGTTGAATTGACTGATCACGACCCATATATTATTTGTGACAATTGTCAATGACATCAACACATTAACCATGACCTGGACACCCTTAAATTTTGTTACCGAAACACAACCCATGAAGCTTATTTATCTGGTGAGTCAAATGGGTGACGAATTTTAAACGGTTGGTGGGTTGTAAACGGATTATAATCAAGTTGAACGGGTTTAACGACTAACAAGTTGTAAGAAATGAGGTAAATGGGTTGGTGGGTTGATCTTCGATGTGGATTTTTAACCTTTTGGTTGGGAGTCCAATGTTTTCAACACTCTTAACAGCTGTTTGTTTATTCCTTGTCATATTCTTTTTAAAATATTGATGATTATTAAATTATTTGTTGCAGGATGTTAAGAGGTAGAGCCACCAATGTTACACTTGGATGGTCAGTTGCTCGTGGCCCACCTTTTACATTTGCAACTACACTAGAACATGAGTATGAAAGTGAAATATTTGGAGAAAGACATTGGCTTCATTCTAAGCAGAAACAAGTTCAGATACAAGACCAAATTTTTATTTCCAAACATAAATACCCGCGGCAACGCACGGGCATTCCCACTAGTAATATACTAATATGTATTAGGTATTAAACAAAACGTGTAAAAGTCAAATAGGGTACTAAAAAAATTGGTTTCGGGTATAAATCGGTTCTGATTCTGGTTCCTGATATTGAGATTAAAATGCATACCTTATTTATACCCTACTGGTAGTGTTGGTTCCAATTTCAGGTACACCCATACGTAAAAGGTCATTTACGTCCGTGATCGCAGACAGCGTTGTTGAACCGACTCGTCTAAATGAAAACCACCACTCGAAGGTCCATTGTGATAAAACCCCTAGCTTACGCATAACATTTTTTTTATAAACGAGACTCCAACCGACGACCTCTCCTAAAAAATCATTCAGAGCACTGCGTCAATCACTTTAATTTTAAATGGCATAGAAATTACCTTTTGTTTCAACTCCAAAATCGATATAGCCTATTGAATAATAAATTAGATACTTTCATTAAGGGGATTTTTTTTATTCTTATCTTTTAGTTGTTTTTAATTACTTGAGTACAAAATCTAAATGTTTAATTCCCTGAGTTCTTACAGTCACTTTTCTTAACCATTGATCGGATTGTCGCGCTCCGGTCAAAGATAATATTTATATGCCCAAATTACCCTTAACAAATAGCTAGTGGTAGCAAGGGGTCGAACCACGAAGAGTATGTGGTTTGCGAATGGATTTACTAGAACTAAAACGATTGTCACAATTTATGAAGCTTGCTAATAATATTCTTGTATTTTTGTTTTGTTGGAAGGTATGAATTTAACTAAGTGAATTGGTTTAATTGAATAACAATTACTAATTAACAATTGTAATGAAGATTGAGTACTAGACAATAATAAGTAAAGGAATCACACCCGGTTTCGGTAATTGCTAACTTATGGTTTCTACAAGTTTTAGGCTTCAACTTAAATGCATACAATTAACGGATTTAGTGTACATGACTTAGGTGCCAATAACTATCAACGCTTCAATGAGCGGACAAGAATGCACTTTGTTATCAAAACATGTAAATCCTAACCAAGACAACGCATATTACACATAACCATTTCATAAAGTCATAACTTTAATCATCGCTCGACAATTTATGAATACGAAACAAATGTAAGCTTATTGTCAAAGGTTTCTAAAATCATACACAAATTGTCACAAATTCAAGCAAGAAACAATTCAAAACCATAAATTAAACAACTACCTACACCGGGGTGAAACCGAGATGATTAGCCACTCATGGTTGACGGAGCTTGATCACCGGATAGATGAACCTTGACGGAAGTCATGGTGGAGCTTGGAGGATGGAGAACGATGAATACTCTTGATGCAAGATGAAAGCTTGAAGAAGATAATGGTGAAACTTACAAGTACGTGGTTGTGAGTTACCGGAGATGCCTCTTCTTCTTTGATGATGAACTCCTTTTATAGCCATGGAAGAACTTGGAGTGTTGACACTTAGCTTCAAAATCTTTGGGTATTTATTTCTTGATCATAGACTTTGGATCATCTTCTCCATATGAACATGAAGGCTAGAGGAATTTGAAGTTGCTTAATTTATCTAATTGCTGCTCACATTTAATGTTCTTGGCCCCCATTTGACTAAAAACCCGTATTTGACCAAGAAAATACTTTATCAATCATTGAAAAGCATCCAAGAAAATGAAGGTTCCGGAACGAAAATCCAGCCACCGTCGGCGACTGTGGAAGTGGCCATCGCCGACGGCGTGTAGAAATGCCAGTTTTCTGTTTTTGTTATTTCTTGCTTCTGGTTGACCCGTTTTACTTCCCGGTGGTCCGTTTTGCTCCCAATTGGCTCCTTAATCTTCATAAGACCTACAAAACATAATTCCTTTTACAAGTAGGCTATTCGGGATTAAACATGTGTAAAAACGTTAAGTTAAGCAATAACGAACACCGGTTTTCAACCACGCATCACATCCCCACACTTGTCCTTTGCTTGCCCTCAAGCAAATCTGTTTTTCACTTTCACGTGGGTCGAACAATGAACACACTTCCCATTCCCGAGACAAAGGTTAAGGTCTATTGTCATATAAAAGTTCAAACTCTTTACAATTCGAAATATCTAATGGTAATGTGATTTCACATACACAAATGGTTACCTAAGATTAACTCGCCCTTAAAACTAACAATTCATACATATCCCTCACAATGTTCTCTCCACTCGGCTTAACATTTGGCTAATATGTAATGTATTAGCACTTTAGCAAATAATCGCTCAAAACCGATTAGAACACGTACCCGCATAGGCTTGCAACTCAATCATTCTCCACCACCGAACACGAATACTAAGCACAAGTCAAAAGGTCTTTGAAATGGTTGTAATGGGGCTTGGGTTAAGGGTAGGAAATAGGATATTTTTAAGTGGCTAAGGTGATGAAAAATTCGATTTTTTATTACAATGCAACTCAAATAAACTATAAACATCAACTACAACGCAATGATTTTCACCTTTTATTCAACACTAGAACACATATTTTTGTTCTTTTTCTCAATGGTTTTTCATTCTTTTTCATACATTTTCTGATTTTTTTTTCAATACAAATAAATACAACTATACAAACTTTGCTAAATAATCGAATTTCCATCACATGGGTTTAAACAAAAAGGTTTAAGGTTATGGGCTAAGGGTGGTCAAACGAAAGGTTTAGGCTCAAAATTTGGCTACTAGGGGATAATTTTGGGTAAGGATAACAAAATGGTGAAAAAGGAAAAGGTTTACCTAATGCCTTAGTCATTCTCGTGCTTGTATTCGGTCCATGGTCTCAAACGTATCAAAAGTTGCAAGTTCTACAATACGTGACTAATGGTCCACTCAACAATGAAACTTGTAAATGTACATTTATGATATCAAAGTAGCTCAAAATCTCACGTAAAAGGGTATGATATGTGATATGCATCAAATGCTAGTTCCTTAGGCGAATTATTCCCAAATAACCACCCGTTAAATACCCTTCATGCTTATTAATTTGAACTTGACCATGACAAAAGACCAAATGGGTTGTGCTATCCCTTGTTGACTTATTGCTTTTGAAACAAGAAACATTTGAATTTTTTTTGAAGTTTCCCCCATCCCCACACTTGAGGTAAACATTGTCCTCAATGTGTAGTATTTAAATGTTGGGTCAAAATCTAAAACTTTTACTACTCCCCCATCCCCACACTTGAGTTACATATTGTCCTCAATGTGTAAGAACTAGAGTTTTTAAAACGTATAAGGGATGTGACACGTCTATCCCTCCCAAAGTATCACCCCGGTTAAACACAACAAACAATCTACTAATTTTCTAATTAAAACAAAATCAAAAGTAAAAAGAAACGTATGCACCTGATTTTTGACGTTTTGAAGCCCATGTCTTCTTCTTTTCTTCATAAAAATGGTTGTCTCGCGAATATCATGTACCTACAAATTCTAACCCTTGTGTAGAAGCATGCTTCTCACAACCATCAAAATTTGTTAGTTACCTAATTCTTCCATTTTTATGAAAAATTTTACCAAGCCATGCATTATTTTACCTTTATTTATGTGGAAAAACAAATAAAATACGAAATAAAAATAAAGCACACAAAATAAAATAACCAACATAAACAAAAACAAACATACCATACCTTCACCGCTGATATTGTTCGTTAGGATCAACTGGCGGGTTCGGCTGGTATTGATAACCAGTTAGGGCTTCAAACATCTCCCTATAATCATCGAGTGGGCTTTGGTTTCCTTGTGGTGGTGGTTGGTAGGGAATTGGGATAAAACTTGAACCTACCGCTTCTGGCCAATGAGGAGTCGGGTCGTTTGGGCCCAATGGATGGGGAACATCGGGGTAATTGGTCCACCCCGAATGTTCAGCGTATGGAAGGCCGGCTAGGAGGTCTCTTTGGTGGCGCTCTTGATCGTGGAGCACCTTGGCATTATTACTTGCCATTTGGTTAGAAAAAGCCATAGCTCTCCATCGGCGTTCATTCAATTGTCTTTCTTCTTGTTGACGCCTTGCTTCATCTTCTTGCAATTGCATCAAGCGTTCTATTTGTGATCGTTGTAATGCTTGCTGTAATTGCTGTTCCTGCATTTGTTTTTCCATCCTTTCGCGAAAGGATGCTTGGTAACCCCACTGCTCTTGTTGATACGCTCCTTGCGCATCTTCCCATTCCTTTCTGCTTGCATCGTACTCTCTTGCTTCACCAATTCCTGCCGATACGTTGTCGTAGACCGCTTGTTGTCCGCGAGTCCACAAGTGGTATGATGGTAACTGTCTTTGGTTCACAAAATCTGCCACCTCGGCAGAGATTTCCCTATGCTTCCTCCTGAACCTCCGCCTCGGTCCCCGTGGACCGGAAGGATCCGTTTCCTCCTCAATATCAGGCATCTCCTCATCTCCTTCTTCTTCTTCTTCTTCATCACCCTCTTCTTCACCTTCTATTGGTTCCTTGAATTGATAACTCCTTCCTTGCTCATCCTCGATTCTGTGAAAATGACCAAAGGACTTCACTGTTATCTTCCAATGTCGCTTTATAGAGGCAAAGTTGAACTGATCAATGGGTTTTTCCACCCACAGTGACTCCGCAGGTAGTGCATTTTGCTGTAATATCATGGCACTAATCAACCTTACATATGGAATCATCTTCCGCTTGTATGACTCCCTTGTGTCCCATGTATTAATCATTACAATTTGACGCCATGACAGCTTTGGCGTCCCATATAACAATGCATGCACAACCCGGCAGTCGGGTGCCTTGACATGACCACGGTCCCCAAATCGAACCATGATATTTTCCAAGGAAATTCCATACAGTATGTTTCCCATCAAAGACAAATTTGCTCTCGCATCACCGTTGCCTCCAGAACCCGGTAACACGTTTGGTAGCATTTGTAGCGGATCAGCGTCAGTTCTTTTATTATTCAAAAATTGATCATATGTGTAGTAATCATATGCAACAATCCCAAGAGAATCAAACCTTGCAACCGCGTTCATATATTCAAATGACATGATCATTTGATTCTTCCCAATGTTACCAACCAAACGCCATGTATAAGCCGGCCCCTCAGAATTCTAAATGGTCAAACATAACACTTTTGTATGCAATTACCCCATTGTGATCTAACATAACACTTTTTGAGCTATGAATACATCAACCATTATGAAAAAATCGTAAATAATGGCATTAAATTGTATATAAATCCATCCATATCAATTATCAGTTGAAGAAGTAACCCATTTAATCTTGCAAATCAAAATGTAAATTTGTGTTTTTCCTTTTTCTTTTTCAGTGAGTGCTTACTAAAAACAAAAAAATAAATACAACTGCAGTCATCAACAAGAGACTAAAAACAAATTTACATGTTCATATAATGCCATTTGCAAAAACATAAGCTACAGTTTAATCTTATTGAAGACTGAACTGTCATACCAAAATCAAAATTGTCCCCAAAAAAACATGTAGTGGGCTAGTGGCAGATCCAGAAAGTTTTGTGAGTGGAAGTCGATATCGAGTCCAACCAAAACGGGGAAATCAAACTCATAATTACATAATTAGATTAGATATTTAATAGGTAGGTTCTAAATTCAAAATTCAATTTTTACTGATTTATTCTTTTAATTAACAAATAAAATTTCTATTTGGAAATTGTATCGCGAGAATCAAGAAACAAGAAACATCACAAATCCATAGCAGAATTACAGAATACTTTATAGTTATAAATAATAGAAAAACTATAACAAATAAGCATTTAAGATCAACCGTTAGTTGTTACAAATTCATTATAACTTAACTCAAATCTAAACAATGATTAGTTAATTGAATTGAACAGGGACTGTAACTCAGTAACAAATTCGTTTCACAAAATATACAACAGTAAACAATGAACATCAAAAACTAATAAAACTATTGAAGATACTTGTAGGTTAAATGTACGCATTGGATTGATAAAAGTATCTAAGCTCATACGAACAATGAAACCTAAAAAAAATGACCAAGTCTCCAAATATGAAGTAACCAAGAAATTCCAGTTCACCGTTCACCGATGATGATTTTCAAGTAATTTGCCGCAAGAAAAAAATGTGAAAAAAACTAGTTATCGAGAAACCCGTAAGATGAAACTAATCCCATTAGCTTCCCTTCGCATGATATTACTTACGCTAAATCTAAAATTAAACTATAAAATTTAAAGATAACACTTCAAAACTAAAACCTGCAATCAACTGTTGTCCGACGGCAACCGATGCTGGAATGATGCTCAGACTCAATTACATTTTACTTAACAGGCTAAAATCAATGTTTTAAAATCCGGTTTTTATATCGTACCGGATTTGGCTCAAAAACGGTTTAACCGGGTGTATCGGGCGATTCAACCGGGTCGGTTTAGCATGGTTCAACCAGTACAACTGGCCGGTTTGAACCGGTTTTTAAAACATTGCCTAAAATTAAAGGGTTTTAGATTTAACATATGTGGCAGAAATCAGAACAGGGTTTAGGGTTTATGCAGCAACATCATTTCTATAAACAAGTTAATCCTAATGTAATATACCAATAACCTAATTTCAAAAGCTTGAAGACGGATTCTTATGTAGTACACTAAAAATTTATAATAAAAATTTCACAATCACAAACATTGATGAAACCCAACAAATTATTTTACTGTTTAAAGATTTATATTCGGAGATAAGGACTTAGAGTTACCAGATTATCGAGATTCGAGAGGTCACACGACGGTGGTCAGACACGGTGGTCGCCGGAGGAAGAACTTGAGAGGCGGAGAGGTTACAGGACAGGTTAGTGCGTGCACTTCTTGCTTCATTCATTACCCAATTTGAATTTGGGCTAACAAATTATGGGTAGAGAGCAATGGGCCACTAGACCCTTAAACCTAAACCCACTTTAAACTTTTTTCAATGTCCAATAAAGCCTGACCACTTGGGTTAATAACCAGTTCTGAGTATGGAAGCGGTTCCAGATAATTTTAAGGGTTGAAACCGATTATTGACTTATTGTTACAACCCGTTCGGTTTCGGGTATCGTTATTGGACCGAAAAGCATACCTTATGTACCCGGGTTCGGGTAGGGTTATGTTTCAGGTTTTAAAAAAACCGGGTACTTTACCTTGGGGGTAATTTGGTACAAAAGTGTCATTTTAGACGAAAATGACAAATATGCCCAAACCTCAGGGACGATTTTGGCAATTAACTCTTAATTATATTACATCCCATTTAACATAATGCCCCTTATTTCCACTACACTCATTTTAGAAAATGCCCATAATATCCATTGCTAACTGGGCTGCCAAATGACGCAAAACACCCAAGGATAAGGGCAGTACCACTACGCATGGTCTTAGCACTATCCATTATTATAATAGTGGCCACAAAACTC
Organism: Helianthus tuberosus; assembly: GCA_030545235.1. Taxonomy (NCBI): domain Eukaryota; kingdom Viridiplantae; phylum Streptophyta; class Magnoliopsida; order Asterales; family Asteraceae; genus Helianthus; species Helianthus tuberosus. The sequence goes on along the minus strand of CM060446.1, from coordinate 28,983,996 downwards.
ATTGTTCCTGTTATTACTAACACTCTTCATCTCAAGATTGATCAATATTGACGGTTATACTTTGCAGTGGAAGGTAGTCTATGAAGCACGGGGACGGCTCGGAGCCATGAGTACCCGTCCCGGGGACGGCGTGGGGACGGAAACGCCATGGGGACGTCCCCCGGACGTTTCCGGAAATATGGGGACGACATCGAAACGCTTCCGGGAAATTGGGGACGGCAATTCGACGTTTCGGAAACGTTTCCTTCATGGCTGGCCCTGAATCGAATGTTTTGAAGCAGAAGTGAAGATTGGGAATTAGGATTAGACAGTAGGAGAAGAAGAATAGATTGAAGATTTCGTGTTTTGCTGTGGTTGTTGCTGTTCATCGTAGAGAGAGAGAGACTTGAAAGACAGGGTAGAGAAAGAGGTGGCGGCTGCATAGTTTTGAAACTATTAGGGTTACAAGAAGAAGGTTGTATTAATACCAATATAGTTGCTTTTTAGGTTTTGGGTTTGATCTATAGTCCCTCCATCTTTCAATAGTTTCTATTTATTCTCTAAAACTTGTAAAAATTTACATAAAAGTATAAAATTAGTTTGTAAATTTTAACATTTAACCCTCTTTATATAAATTATAAATAGCTATTTTTTATATTTTTTTGCAGTACCTTTGCCGTACCCGTATCTTGAATTTTTGAGTTTTGCCGTTCCCCGTACCCATATCGTCCTCGTACCCTAGTCCCGTACCCGTTCCCGTGCTACATAGAAGGTAGTTAAAGAGGAAATAACATGAATTCGAGGTAGATGAACCTGTAAATGCATTAGAGATGAGAAGAAATCCAACGAGAACAGTTAATGACTCAGAGAGAGAAGATCATTACGGTTGAAGGCTTTTAGCACTATCCTCCGACGTGGTGCTGCAATCCAGTTGTGAAAATATCATTACGGTTGAGGGGATTTGATTCAGAGAGAGAAGATGGAGAGATAGGGTTTCTAAAGAGAGATAGTTTGGATCAATTCTGGGTTCTAGATAGAGAAATATTGGTGTCAAGGTGGGCATGGCCGGAAGGTGGGCTGAGAGGATCACCGGTCAGGGCCCGATATTTCGAAGGGCACGTTATTTTTTAAAAAAACTCCGATATGTATATATAACATTAATAAATAAATTAATAGGGTATACCCATACAAACACCAACATAGACCCACTTAAAAAACTATTTTTATGGTTTAGATTAGTTATTAGTCATTGGCATTAGATTTAGACCTTTAGTGAGCACAATACCCAATTTCGTTAAGGTTTAAGGACAAGTTTTTTCGAGCTCGAACAAGGTACATAAATTCTCAAGGCCGGCCCTGGTTGGGATGGTTTAAGTTGTGGTGTGGGTTTGGTGAGGGTGGGTGCTAGGTGGTATTGATGGAGATTGGACCAAAATACACTTCTCGTTTGTATTTCTACTTTGCCATGTGAATGGCTAAGATTACTTCTTATCCTCCCTAGCAAGATTAAACTTCCTATTTGATCATTCTTCTATAAACCAAATCCAAACCGAGAGTATAATACGAGTCCACTAGTTTTCACCATAAGCCCAGGTAGTTCAAGAAAATTTGCCCCCAATTCAAAATAAAAAAATGGTTTTGCCCTCAATTCAAAATATTATTTTACCTCCATTTTAAAAAATATGATTTTACCCAAGCTAAAAATTGCAATGTTGCCATAGTTTTTTTTGGGCAAAACTATGGTAGTGTTTTATTTTACTTGCTTTACTCAATTTAGTTTTTATTTGTGCCAAACAGCTGCCTAGCACTCGCTAATTGGCTCTGACAAATTATTGTTTTGCCCCCAACTCTAAATTACACGCTTGCCATCGTTTTAGTTATTTTTTTTTATCATAACTATGATAGTGTTTTCCTTTATTTGGTTAACTCGATGCATCTTTTTTTTTTTATATCGTGTTATAAGTAGCATGTATAACTAACCGAAATAAATACGTACATATTATTAAACTAAGAAATATTTGGTTTAGCATCCCGCAACGCGGGCGACACATAACTCTAGTTGCACTACAACTTCCACGAGTTATGGGCTGTGCCAAGCGAATCTTGAAAGTCAAAATGGGCTGCCTTCATAACTTCCATCGGCCCAAACACAAATTGGCATGTGGTAATTATATTATATTATATACATATTAAAAACAAAGTAAACGAGCAGTAAACAAGGCCATTTTTGTAATTTCATTTTATAACCAGTTTTAAAAGTAGACAAAAGGAAGAACACGGTCACCCTAAGAATCCGCTAGAGGGAAAGATGTGTTAGAGAGAGAGAGAGAGAGAGCGCTCAGAAAGAGCGACAGGGGCTGATAACGATGGAAAGACAGTTGATTATATTGAATTTTTAGAGGCATTTAGGTAACTTTCAGCATTAATTAAACTCTAGGAAACATGACCACCTGCTTTTGTGGTTGTGCATCATGTATATTTTAACATCTTTCAACAAATTACAACTTCAGTCCCCCTACTTCCATTCTAGCTCTCGCGTGCTCGTTTAGTTAAACTGTTTTACTTTGAATTTTGCTTGATTTGCGTTCGATTTGAAGTCAAACTAACCAAAGATTCTGGTTGAATCGTGCTTATAGTATAGTGTATTACGTAAGTTTGCTTGATTTTTGTTGGATTTGCGGTAAAATTAACCAAAGATTCAGGTTGAATCGTGCTTATAGTATAGTGTATTATGTAAGTTTGCTTAATATGAATTTAACATAACTTGAAATTAACTCGATACATAATATAACAATGCCATGTGCTGGTGTAATTAAAAATCAATGGTGTTAACTGGCAATTGGGAATGGGAAGGACAAAATTTATGGACTGTTTGGTTTCAGAGGATAGTATTTGATAACTAAGCAATCTTAATCAAATAACTAATTTTATATTTATTCAAATCAATATTTTGTAGCTGAAATTTGGGTTGGGTAGTGTAGTTCACCTATGTTGAGTGATTGTTGTTTGTTGAAATTGAAATCATATTATATTTCATATGGTGTGTAATTTTCTTCTTTAGATTCGAAGTCGGTGTCATTTGGAGTTGGGAGTTAGGAGTTAGGAGTGGAAGAACGAGAATCTACCAGTACCACGTATGTGTCACACCCCGATTTCCACGTGTCACCGGTGGGCCCGGTGGGGGAGTATCGTGACGTGGTTGGCAACGTAATAGTCAACAACACAATATAATAATGCACAGCGGAAGCAAATTTAAAACAAGATACAACCGAATTTATTTATTGTAAACAAAGTCACAATCATTCGGTGTTTATCCACAGTAGGATCGAATTAAAAACATTGTTTATGGTTCAACAGACTTCGGCATCTAAAGCTTGCGAGACTTCTAATGATGCTTAGGAGAATCCCAGCCTATTTCGCCTAGTACCTGCATTTAATCTTTTTGGAAAAAATACGTCAGTTTACACTGGTAAATACATTCAACTGACTCATCTTATAAAATGATTTAAGATTGGTTTGGATGCACATGGCATAAACATTTTTATTAACTTGGGAGAATTATTTAATATTATAATCTTGTGAACGATTTACATGTTACTTATGCGTTCAGTAGCCCGGACGTATCCGGGTTAAAGATCAATAGACACACCACTTTAAGTGAGTTATACACGGGAGTACGCCTACACCCCGTGCTCAGGTCGTGGCTATCTCGTAAGATAATGCCGAGGATATCCGGGACACGGTCATTAACCCCCCAAAGGCTGTAAAGTAAACACATCTGTTTAAAACGAGCCGATCAAATTATTCAATTAACCACCTAAGCGATGGAAGATTTGATGCCCGATCAAGCGGTATGCTATATACCGTAACCCAAGCCCGTATAGGGAAAATAAGTTAAAAGTATTTACCTTTGCAAGTATAAATCCTTAATCGAATAAATTGCAGATAGCTTTTACTGGTTCTCTTAATCTGGAACGAAGGTTTAATATAACCTATTAGAATACTAACGGGTCTTTAATTAAGCTTAAGCTTAGACCGGTCAGTTTTAACGATACGGTTCGTACGCACGATTAAGCGAAGACCGGATAGAATGCGATTTAGACCCGACAAGTTTGAGGACTTGTTTAATATGGGTTTACTATTCACATTCTGGATTTTGAGATAAAAATGATATCGTTTGACCCGTTTCGGCTAGTTTATGCAAACTAGTTACATAAACCGAACCGAACGCGTATTATGCATAACGGGTAACCGAAAGGGTCTCGAACAGGTTTCCTAAGTTAATACGCTTTAAATATGTTGTGATATCATCATGATATCTTCCATAATGCCCATAACGAGTTTAATCCCTAAATATGCCCCGTAGGGGTATTTCGGTCATTTTAAGGGTTATAAAAGAGATTTATAATACTTCTGAGATACGGGTCTGATTTAATCAGCAAAATTATTAATTTTAACAGACCCCAACAGTAGGTGAAGAGTCTCATTTCCCAAAATGGTTTTAAACCCAAATTATGCGTTTAATACGCGCATGAAGCCGTTTTAAGCGACGTACTGTTTAAAATACCATTATGAGTTTTCTGATCAGAAAAACAGGCTCAAAACACTCTATTTATTATTTTAAATCAGTGGCAATTGGATTGGTATCAAACGGATTCGTAAAACTCGTTTTATGGCCTAAAAGGGCATATTCGGTATTAACCGAATCAATGCGATAAGCCTAGCTTAAGATCAGTTTAAAAATAATTAAAAATCTTCAAAAATCCCAAAATATTATTTAACATCAGTGGGTAAAATTTTTGGTACCTAAAATCGGGTTTAGATAGGCTATGCGCTAATCGCGCCGTTTAATTAATAATAAGCTTATGATTTACGCTAATGCGCATATCTCTTAATCTAGACTTCCGATTGACGTGAAAATTTACGTACATGTTTAATAATCAGTAACTAAGATTATTGTACTTCCACATTTTCAAAATTCTCGTTGTATGGTCATAAGGGCGTTATGGTCCTATTTAAGCGATTAACGGAAACGTGTGCATGCATCGGATAATCAACGAAACAAGTACAGAGACTTATACTAACATGCAACCCTACTCTAATGAAGCACTAAGGCATCTTCGAATCAAACTAATACGGATCAGAACCGAAGTCAAAGCAAAAGTCAAGGTTTTGCGCCTTTCGGTTCCGAACCGGGTTTTAACAGAAATTTGTCGAGTCGGGCAAGCGTAGACAAGTTTTTATACTTATTACCATGTTATATTAAGGTTAAAACAGGTTACACACCTCTCGGATCATTAATCGTGCATTAAATCATATTTTGTAATTCTGTTGACTTTTTCGGTCAACGTTTGACCCGACAAACGACCTAGTTAGGTCTGGAATTGGTACGCGCCCTTTTAAGGGTTTAATACACATGTAATTACCTATCTAACGGTACTTTTAATTTGACATACGACTGAGCTATCGATACTTAATCACGAAGTCAACCGTTAAGCACGATATATTGACTTTTAAGCTAATTATAAAGCTAGAATTAATTTAGAAGGGTTAGGCAACTTACTAGATGATTAATGGTTGCTTAGGAAGGCCTTTGATCAGCTTGGATGTTCCACAAATGAGCAGAAGTGAAATGAGGATGGAATGATCAAAGGGTTGCAACTTAGGTGGGTTTTATAGTGTTCATGGCACCATGAATTGATGACAACAAAGTCTATGATCGACCTCAAATGATAAACACATGTCTCTAGCATGTAGGGGGTGCCTAGGGGTTGTTTACATGCAAGAAAACCGGTTGAATGGGTCACAATTGCACTAAACAGGCTGCTGCCTGTTTTTCAGGTTCTGCAGACCGGATGCGGCCCACATTGAAATTAAGCAGAACTAAAGCGGGCCGCTTTAGACCTATTTTTCTTGTTTTTGATTTTCTTTGTTGGTGTTTCGAAGGGCAAGTGGTATAAACAAATGGTGGGCATTATTTTCTCATTTAGGGGCCTCCATTATGGGTCTTTTACTGTTGGATACCCTACCATTTGTGTTTGTTTGCTTTGTATTCAAAAACAAGACCCGAAAACAAAGGGTTTCCGTTCCTTTTTCATCGTAGGAGTCCTACCATTTAATTTTAAATCATTCCAAGTAATAATTCCCTGAACATGAATATGTACAAGGTGTTTTTAACATAAATTGAGTCTTGGGATTTATAACGAGGTCGTTCAGAGGTGCAAAAGTTAACATAACGACACGGTTAAATCCTGTCAATCATTTTTAATAATTCCGAGTCTACAAAGCGTTTTGTCACACGTGACACGTGTCGTTACTTTATTGAACACGAAATTCTGAGGTGTTACATCCTCACCCCCTTAAAATAAATCTCGACCCGAGATTTACTGAAACAAATAAGGGTATTTTTCTTTCATGGTGGATTCCAACTCCCACGTATACTCGGGACCTCTTCGGGCATCCCATTTGACCTTTACAAAAGGTATATGCTTTCTTCGAAGCTTCCTTACCTGTCGATCTTCAATCGACAAAGGTTTTTCAACAAACGTTAAGCTCTTATCTATTTGCACATCTGTATGTGGCATGACATGTGAATCGTCAGCGGAACACTTCTTTAGATTGCAGATGTGGAACACATTGTGAATTCCACTGAGCTCTTCTGGTAAGTTCAACTTGTAGGCAACTGACCCGACACGTTCGATAACCTCGAAAGGTCCTATGTATCTCGGGCTTAGTTTGCCTTTCTTACCAAATCGCATCACCCCTTTCCATGGTGACACTTTAAGTAGGACTTTGTCACCTACTTCGAAGTGAGAATCCTTACGACTCGGATCTGCGTAACTCTTCTGCCTATTCCGGGCAGCTTGGAGATTGTTACGGATCTGGACAATCTTGTCCGTCGTTTCGAACACGATCTCTGGTCCTGATAACTGGACTTCTCCAACTTCCGCCCAACAAACTGGCGATCTACATTTTCTACCGTATAATGCCTCAAAAGGCGCAGCCTTTATGCTGGTATGGTAGCTATTGTTGTAGGAGAATTCGATCAATGGTAGGTTCTTATCCCAGCTACCTCCCAAATCGATCGCACATGTGCGTAGCATGTCTTCCAACGTTTGAATAGTACGCTCACTCTGACCGTCTGTCTGAGGATGGTAAGCCGTACTAAAGTTCAAACGTGTGCCCAAAGATTGCTGGAAACTCTTCCAAAAGTGTGACGTGTACCTAGTATCCCGGTCAGAGATAATAGCTACAGGTATGCCGTGTAGGGCTACAATCTTGTCAACGTATAACTGGGCTAACATATCGGAGCTATAAGTCTCCTTAATGGGTAAGAAATGAGCTGACTTAGTCAGTCGGTCAACTATAACCCATATCGTATCATTGCCTTTTCTTGTCTTGGGTAACTTGGTAATAAAATCCATAGTTACCATTTCCCACTTCCACGTAGGAAGTTCAGGCTGTTGTAGCAAACCTGACGGTTTCTGATGCTCGGCTTTGACTTGCGCACATGTCAAGCATTTTGCTACATGGGCGGCCACAGACTTTTTCAAGCCTATCCACCAATAATTTGCCTTTAAATCCTGGTACATCTTATCGGCTCCAGGATGAACGGAGTATTTGGAACTGTGGGCTTCTTGGAGGATGACATCACGAAGTCCTCCAAAAATTGGAACCCATATTCGTCCGTTTAGCCGTAAAATTCCGTCCTTGCTAAGAGTTAACTGCTCCTCAGTTACCCCTAACTTTTCATTAGGATAGTTAGCTTCCAACACAGCTTCCTTCTGTGCAGCTAACACCCTTTCTATCAAACTGTTCTTTATCTCCATACGCTTGGCGTTAATTCGAATGGGTTTAACCCTTTCCTTTCTGCTCAAGGCATCAGCGACTACATTCGCTTTGCCGGGATGGTATTTGATTTCACAATCATAATCATTTAAAGTTTCCATCCAACGGCGTTGCCTCATGTTTAATTCTTTCTGGTTAAACAGATGCTGGAGGCTCTTGTGATCAGAAAAGATCACAAACTTGATTCCATAAAGATAATGCCTCCACAGTTTTAGTGCGAACACAACGGCACCCAATTCCAAGTCATGGGTGGTGTAATTCTTTTCGTGCACCTTTAACTGTCGTGATGCATAGGCAATCACCTTGCCTTTCTGCATAAGCACACACCCCATGCCAGTGTGTGATGCATCACAATAAACTACAAATTCTTCAGTGCCTTCAGGTAAGGTAAGCACAGGAGCGTTGCTCAACTTTTGTTTCAAAACATCGAAGGACTCTTGCTGCTTAGGGCCCCAAACGAATTTTACTTTCTTCTTGGTCAAGGAAGTTAGGGGTGCAGCAATCCTTGAAAAATTTTCGATGAAACGCCTGTAATATCCTGCCAATCCCAGGAAGCTACGAATCTCCGTAGGCGTCTTTGGCTCTTGCCAATTCATAACAGCTTCAACTTTAGCGGGATCCACCTGGATACCACGCTCACTAACCACGTGTCCAAGGAATTGGACTTCTCGTAGCCAAAATTCACACTTAGAGAATTTGGCGTAGAGCTTCTCCTGACGTAGAAGTTTGAGAATACAACGAAGGTGTTTCTCGTGGTCAGCTTGGTTCTTAGAATAAATAAGGATGTCATCGATGAAGACGATAACAAATTTATCTAAGTAAGGCTTGCAGACACGATTCATGAGATCCATGAATGCGGCTGGTGCATTAGTGAGCCCAAAAGGCATCACTAGGAACTCGTAGTGACCGTAACGAGTCCTAAATGCAGTCTACGGCTCCTTTCTCCCCCGTAAAATCCCTGGGTTTACAAGACACAAAGTACTTATATGTGCAACCCTTGTTACGGTGTCCCTGATGCAGTACTAACTGCTGAGATGGATTACTTTGGTGGTTGGTGGACTGGCGATCATCACCGTTTTTCTTGGGTCCATCATTTTTGGGAGGAGGCTTGTTATGAGCCTCAGAATGCGTCCTTGGCTTTGAATGTGATACAGAGTGGGTCCTACTTCGGGTACTACTGTATTCTTCATACTGTCTATCCAAAGCTTGAGTAACAGCACCGTCTATTATTGCTTTTAACTCGGCACCCGTTAATGTAATCTGGGCGTTCTCATTCGGCTCCACAGGATGGCTATTGACTTCATTAGAGTTAGCCATTTGTATTGAACTGTTGCAGAAAACAAGGACAATAATTTATTTGGGAGTTTATTATGGAATTACCCCTTAGGGTAACTCGTTAACCATGGTAAACAGAGACCATATTTGGTTAACTTATTAATCGTATTAATTTAGGATTTCAATTAAAATTTATCCTAAACATAAACAATAACAATATATATTAGCACATAAGGCTTGGTCACATGGACAATTTAAATTTTAAGCTATGATTTCAGAGAATCAAAACTTTTAAGGTTTGAACCTAGTTCATTACCTTTATTAGACAGGGAGTCAAAGCTACCACTGTCTTTTGGCTCATATGGAAATGAGCAGGGCCTGTAGGCATTATATTACCACGTATGGTAAAATATGATCATCTTAATTGATGATGTACCCAGGATTTAGAGATCATTAAACTGGGTTAGGAATCTTCTAAAGAATTCCTTTATAAAAATGACGTATGTGATTTTAACGAATCACCTCTGCCAGGAGTGTTAACATGTTTTAAGATGTTAACAGGGAATTGAATCTTTTAAACAGGTCTTACCATTTTGGCCCAGTCTTATATTTGACACGTGGCTAGGTTTCACACTTTAAGATCCTTAATTAAATAAATTTCATAGGCAGATTAATTTAAAAGGAATGATTTTAATTTATTTACTTCATTTATAATTTATATATGCACATAATGGCAAACATGAAATTTATAAAACATACATTCCATTAATTATACATAGGTTACATATTGCCCTAAACGGGTCTTTTTAAACAAACCATTTCCCACGTAGGGGTCAAACAAGTACTTACCCGCGCAGGGGTTAAATTTAAAACATAAGTCCTCGCAGGGACTGATTACTTAAATAGATGTCCACGCAGGGACTACATACACACATAAATGTCCTCGCAGGGACTTAATTTTAAAGTAGACATACACACATAAAGGATTTACTGATCCTTCTTGCTCTTTCCCTTGATTAAGTTCGTCAAGGTCTTGAACATCCCCTGGTTACGCCGTCGGTCTTCCCGTGCCTCATGTCGCACCTCTCTAATACTTTGCAGGATCTCCTGATGCAGTGGTGGCGACATTTGTAGAGACGGCGGGGGTCGTTGATAGTACGGGGGTTGTGTAGGCATCTGGTATCCCTGTGCTGGGTAGCCTACTCCCCAAGGACCTCCATACGGTCCCTCCTGGTTAAGGGCGTTGTAATTAGCTGCTACCAGATACGGGTCGGCTTCAGCGTAACCGAGGTTAGTGTGAGTCGGCGGCTCAAACGGGTTGTACATCGAAGGACCCGTGTATGCCGGTATCTGGTTATCAAAACCTATTGGTGGCGGTTGCTGCGCGACGGGGTTTGATGGTCCACCCAATTGTGGAACTTCTTGATCCGGCTGATAATTTCTGCCACTTGATTGTAGAGGAGAGCTGAAATGAAACTCTTCTCTTCGTGTGGTCATCCGAGCTCCGGTTCTCATATGTCTTTGCGGTTGCGGAGGCGCCGGTTGAACTCGTGGCGGTGGAGGCGGCGGCGTAACTGCCACAAACTGGTGATTCCCAGAGGAATCTTGATGATGCTGCTGCTGCTGCTGCTCATGCGGCGACGAATGGTGAGGAGGTGTATAATACCATTCGTGCCGAGTAAAGATAGCCTGGAAGCTATCTTGACCATTATAGGGTGGCCCGTGATAAATGGAACTATCCGAGACCTCGATTGGGTGGTTGGGAGTTCCTGATGCGGGTTCTACGGGGTCGTCTTCCTCGTCCATATCATTTCCTCCAGAAAAATGGTCCTCCGGTCCCAATGGGTTAAAACCCACTGGTTCTTGTATATAATTTGCCGGGTTAAACTGGCCTTGAAAGAATGGAGTGGGGTCTCCAAAAGGGCGGTGCGACATAGATCGCTGTAACGGTATGTTCGAATGATGTGAGTCTCCAGGCTCATTTTCTGTTTGTGGCCCGTAGGAGTCTTGAGCGGGAGTCGTCGAGCTGTTCGAAACCGACCGTCTTGCCGGTTGAAAGAGACCTCTCTGGTTCCGCCGAGTACCGTCACTCTCGGCGGGGATAGGACCTCGTGTATTCGAAGGTCCTGCTTCGTGATCGTTGGGGGCGGCTACCGGCCCCTTTCCACGCCCTCGCGTACGCAAGAATCTTGGAGGCATCTTTTGTTATTCCTGTCAATAAAACATAAGATAACAAATAACAAAAATATAAAGCTTAAAGGACAAAACAAAAACCGAATAAGGTGGAATTTGTCCTATGTTATAAGTCTAGACTCGAAAGTTTTTAAATATGTGCAATTGTGTAACTGAGATTAAACACGAAAGGCTAGTGTTTAATTCACTCAGAGTTGGCTCTGATACCAACCTGTCACACCCCGATTTCCACGTGTCACCGGTGGGCCCGGTGGGGGAGTATCGTGACGTGGTTGGCAACGTAATAGTCAAACAACACAATATAATAATGCACAGCGGAAGCAAATTTAAAACAAGATACAACCGAATTTATTTATTGTAAACAAAGTCACAATCATTCGGTGTTTATCCACAGTAGGATCGAATTAAAAACATTGTTTATGGTTCAACAGACTTCGGCATCTAAAGCTTGCGAGACTTCTAATGATGCTTAGGAGAATCCCAGCCTATTTCGCCTAGTACCTGCATTTAATCTTTTTGGGAAAAATACGTCAGTTTACACTGGTAAATACATTCAACTGACTCATCTTATAAAATGATTTAAAATTGGTTTGGATGCACATGGCATAAACATTTTTATTAACTTGGGAGAATTATTTAATATTATAATCTTGTGAACGATTTACATGTTACTTATGCGTTCAGTAGCCCGGACGTATCCGGGTTAAAGATCAATAGACACACCACTTTAAGTGAGTTATACACGGGAGTACGCCTACACCCCGTGCTCAGGTCGTGGCTATCTCGTAAGATAATGCCGAGGATATCCGGGACACGGTCATTAACCCCCCAAAGGCTGTAAAGTAAACACATCTGTTTAAAACGAGCCGATCAAATTATTCAATTAACCACCTAAGCGATGGAAGATTTGATGCCCGATCAAGCGGTATGCTATATACCGTAACCCAAGCCCGTATAGGGAAAATAAGTTAAAAGTATTTACCTTTGCAAGTATAAATCCTTAATCGAATAAATTGCAGATAGCTATTACTGGTTCTCTTAATCTGGAACGAAGGTTTAATATAACCTATTAGAATACTAACGGGTCTTTAATTAAGCTTAAGCTTAGACCGGTCAGTTTTAACGATACGGTTCGTACGCACGATTAAGCGAAGACCGGATAGAATGCGATTTAGACCCGACAAGTTTGAGGACTTGTTTAATATGGGTTTACTATTCACATTCTGGATTTTGAGATAAAAATGATATCGTTTGACCCGTTTCGGCTAGTTTATGCAAACTAGTTACATAAACCGAACCGAACGCGTATTATGCATAACGGGTAACCGAAAGGGTCTCGAACAGGTTTCCTAAGTTAATACGCTTTAAATATGTTGTGATATCATCATGATATCTTCCATAATGCCAATAACGAGTTTAATCCCTAAATATGCCCCGTAGGGGTATTTCGGTCATTTTAAGGGTTATAAAAGAGATTTATAATACTTCTGAGATACGGGTCTGATTTAATCAGAAAAATTATTAATTTTAACAGACCCCAACAGTAGGTGAAGAGTCTCATTTCCCAAAATGGTTTTAAACCCAAATTATGCGTTTAATACGCGTATGAAGCCGTTTTAAGCGACGTACTGTTTAAAATACCATTCTGAGTTTTCTGATCAGCAAAACAGGCTCAAAACACTCTATTTATTATTTTAAATCAGTGGCAATTGGATTGGTATCAAACGGATTCGTAAAACTCGTTTTATGGCCTAAAAGGGCATATTCGGTATTAACCGAATCAATGCGATAAGCCTAGCTTAAGATCAGTTTAAAAATAATTAAAAATCTTCAAAAATCCCAAAATATTATTTAACATCAGTGTGTAAAAGTTTTGGTACCGAAAATCGGGTTTAGATAGGCTATGCGCTAATCGCGCCGTTTAATTAATAATAAGCTTATGATTTACGCTAATGCGCATATCTCTTAATCTAGACTTCCGATTGACGTGAAAATTTACGTACATGTTTAATAATCAGTAACTAAGATTATTGTACTTCCACATTTTCAAAATTCTCGTTGTATGGTCATAAGGGCGTTATGGTCCTATTTAAGCGATTAACGGAAACGTGTGCATGCATCGGATAATCAACGAAACAAGTACAGAGACTTATACTAACATGCAACCCTACTCTAATGAAGCACCAAGGCATCTTCGAATCAAACTAATACGGATCAGAACCGAAGTCAAAGCAAAAGTCAAGGTTTTGCGCCTTTCGGTTCCGAACCGGGCTTTAACAGAAATTTGTCGAGTCGGGCAAGCGTAGACAAGTTTTTATACTTATTACCATGTTATATTAAGGTTAAAACAGGTTACACACCTCTCGGATCATTAATCGTGCATTAAATCATATTTTGTAATTCTGTTGACTTTTTCGGTCAACGTTTTAGTCGGCGGCTCAAACGGGTTGTACATCGAAGGACCCGTGTATGCCGGTATCTGGTTATCAAAACCTATTGGTGGCGGTTGCTGCGCGACGGGGTTTGATGGTCCACCCAATTGTGGAACTTCTTGATCCGGCTGATAATTTCTGCCACTTGATTGTAGAGGAGAGCTGAAATGAAACTCTTCTCTTCGTGTGGTCATCCGGGCTCCGGTTCTCATATGTCTTTGCGGTTGCGGAGGCGCCGGTTGAACTAGTGGCGGTGGAGGCGGCGGCGTAACTGCCACAAACTGGTGATTCCCAGAGGAATCTTGATGATGCTACTGCTGCTGCTCATGCGGCGACGAATGGTGAGGAGGTGTATAATACCATTCGTGCCGAGTAAAGATAGCCTGGAAGCTATCTTGACCATTATAGGGTGGCCCGTGATAAATGGAACTATCCGAGACCTCGATTGGGTGGTTGGGAGTTCCTGATGCGGGTTCTACGGGGGGTCGTCTTCCTCGTCCATATCATTTCCTCCAGAAAAATGGTCCTCCGGTCCCAATGGGTTAAAACCCACTGGTTCTTGTATATAATTTGCCGGGTTAAACTGGCCTTGAAAGAATGGAGTGGGGTCTCCAAAAGGGCGGTGCGACATAGATCGCTGTAACGGTATGTTCGAATGATGTGAGTCTCCAGGCTCATTTTCTGTTTGTGGCCCGTAGGAGTCTTGAGCGGGAGTCGTCGAGCTGTTCGAAACCGACCGTCTTGCCGGTTGAAAGAGACCTCTCTGGTTCCGCCGAGTACCGTCACTCTCGGCGGGGATAGGACCTCGTGTATTCGAAGGTCCTGCTTCGTGATCGTTGGGGGCGGCTACCGGCCCCTTTCCACGCCCTCGCGTACGCAAGAATCTTGGAGGCATCTTTTGTTATTCCTGTCAATAAAACATAAGATAACAAATAACAAAAATATAAAGCTTAAAGGACAAAACAAAAACCGAATAAGGTGGAATTTGTCCTATGTTATAAGTCTAGACTCGAAAGTTTTTAAATATGTGCAATTGTGTAACTGAGATTAAACACAAAAGGCTAGTGTTTAATTCACTCAGAGTTGGCTCTGATACCAACCTGTCACACCCCGATTTCCACGTGTCACCGGTGGGCCCGGTGGGGGAGTATCGTGACGTGGTTGGCAACGTAATAGTCAAACAACACAATATAATAATGCACAGCGGAAGCAAATTTAAAACAAGATACAACCGAATTTATTTATTGTAAACAAAGTCACAATCATTCGGTGTTTATCCACAGTAGGATCGAATTAAAAACATTGTTTATGGTTCAACAGACTTCGGCATCTAAAGCTTGCGAGACTTCTAATGATGCTTAGGAGAATCCCAGCCTATTTCGCCTAGTACCTGCATTTAATCTTTTTGGGAAAAATACGTCAGTTTACACTGGTAAATACATTCAACTGACTCATCTTATAAAATGATTTAAAATTGGTTTGGATGCACATGGCATAAACATTTTTATTAACTTGGGAGAATTATTTAATATTATAATCTTGTGAACGATTTACATGTTACTTATGCGTTCAGTAGCCCGGACGTATCCGGGTTAAAGATCAATAGACACACCACTTTAAGTGAGTTATACACGGGAGTACGCCTACACCCCGTGCTCAGGTCGTGGCTATCTCGTAAGATAATGCCGAGGATATCCGGGACACGGTCATTAACCCCCCAAAGGCTGTAAAGTAAACACATCTGTTTAAAACGAGCCGATCAAATTATTCAATTAACCACCTAAGCGATGGAAGATTTGATGCCCGATCAAGCGGTATGCTATATACCGTAACCCAAGCCCGTATAGGGAAAATAAGTTAAAAGTATTTACCTTTGCAAGTATAAATCCTTAATCGAATAAATTGCAGATAGCTTTTACTGGTTCTCTTAATCTGGAACGAAGGTTTAATATAACCTATTAGAATACTAACGGGTCTTTAATTAAGCTTAAGCTTAGACCGGTCAGTTTTAACGATACGGTTCGTACGCACGATTAAGCGAAGACCGGATAGAATGCGATTTAGACCCGAAAAGTTTGAGGACTTGTTTAATATGGGTTTACTATTCACATTCTGGATTTTGAGATAAAAATGATATCGTTTGACCCGTTTCGGCTAGTTTATGCAAACTAGTTACATAAACCGAACCGAACGCGTATTATGCATAACGGGTAACCGAAAGGGTCTCGAACAGGTTTCCTAAGTTAATACGCTTTAAATATGTTGTGATATCATCATGATATCTTCCATAATGCCAATAACGAGTTTAATCCCTAAATATGCCCCGTAGGGGTATTTCGGTCATTTTAAGGGTTATAAAAGAGATTTATAATACTTCTGAGATACGGGTCTGATTTAATCAGCAAAATTATTAATTTTAACAGACCCCAACAGTAGGTGAAGAGTCTCATTTCCCAAAATGGTTTGAAACCCAAATTATGCGTTTAATACGCGTATGAAGCCGTTTTAAGCGACGTACTGTTTAAAATACCATTATGAGTTTTCTGATCAGCAATACAGGCTCAAAACACTCTATTTATTATTTTAAATCAGTGGCAATTGGATTGGTATCAAACGGATTCGTAAAACTCGTTTTATGGCCTAAAAGGGCATATTCGGTATTAACCGAATCAATGCGATAAGCCTAGCTTAAGATCAGTTTAAAAATAATTAAAAATCTTCAAAAATCCCAAAATATTATTTAACATCAGTGGGTAAAAGTTTTGGTACCGAAAATCGGGTTTAGATAGGCTATGCGCTAATCGCGCCGTTTAATTAATAATAAGCTTATGATTTACGCTAATGCGCATATCTCTTAATCTAGACTTCCGATTGACGTGAAAATTTACGTACATGTTTAATAATCAGTAACTAAGATTATTGTACTTCCACATTTTCAAAATTCTCGTTGTATGGTCATAAGGGCGTTATGGTCCTATTTAAGCGATTAACGGAAACGTGTGCATGCATCGGATAATCAACGAAACAAGTACAGAGACTTATACTAACATGCAACCCTACTCTAATGAAGCACTAAGGCATCTTCGAATCAAACTAATACGGATCAGAACCGAAGTCAAAGCAAAAGTCAAGGTTTTGCGCCTTTCGGTTCCGAACCGGGTTTTAACAGAAATTTGTCGAGTCGGGCAAGCGTAGACAAGTTTTTATACTTATTACCATGTTATATTAAGGTTAAAACAGGTTACACACCTCTCGGATCATTAATCGTGCATTAAATCATATTTTGTAATTCTGTTGACTTTTTCGGTCAACGTTTGACCCGACAAACGACCTAGTTAGGTCTGGAATTGGTACGCACCCTTTTAAGGGTTTAATACACATGTAATTACCTATCTAACGGTACTTTTAATTTGACATACGACTGAGCTATCGATACTTAATCACGAAGTCAACCGTTAAGCACGATATATTGACTTTTAAGCTAATTATAAAGCTAGAATTAATTTAGAAGGGTTAGGCAACTTACTTGATGATTAATGGTTGCTTAGGAAGGCCTTTGATCAGCTTGGATGTTCCACAAATGAGCAGAAGTGAAATGAGGATGGAATGATCAAAGGGTTGCAACTTAGGTGGGTTTTATAGTGTTCATGGCACCATGAATTGATGACAACAAAGTCTATGATCGACCTCAAATGATAAACACATGTCTCTAGCATGTAGGGGGTGCCTAGGGGTTGTTTACATGCAAGAAAACCGGTTGAATGGGTCACAATTGCACTAAACAGGCTGCTGCCTGTTTTTCAGGTTCTGCAGACCGGATGCGGCCCGCATTGAAATTAAGCAGAACTAAAGCGGGCCGCTTTAGACCTATTTTTCTTGTTTTTGATTTTCTTTGTTGGTGTTTCGAAGGGCAAGTGGTATAAACGAATGGTGGGCATTATTTTCTCATTTAGGGGCCTCCATTATGGGTCTTTTACTGTTGGATACCCTACCATTTGTGTTTGTTTGCTTTGTATTCAAAAACAAGACCCGAAAACAAAGGGTTTCCATTCCTTTTTCATCGTAGGAGTCCTACCATTTAATTTTAAATCATTCCAAGTAATAATTCCCTGAACATGAATATGTACAAGGTGTTTTTAACATAAATTGAGTCTTGGGATTTATAACGAGGTCGTTCAGAGGTGCAAAAGTTAACATAACGACACGGTTAAATCCTGTCAATCATTTTTAATAATTCCGAGTCTACAAAGCGTTTTGTCACATGTGACACGTGTCGTTACTTTATTGAACACGAAATTCTGAGGTGTTACAGTATGACATATGGATTAAAACCTGGCCAAGCCTATTTTTTGGTCATTATAGTTGAGCCTTTTCAATTGTAACAATAAAAAGACTTAAATTACCCATTTGATCCGTTTATACTAACTAAGATATTAAGATCTTCAGTGTAGGCATTACTGATTTGCTGAGCTTTGACCCACTGCAAAACCAAAGTTGCTATTCCATCCGAGAAGACGCCCCCGCTCCTAGGTAATAATTTGCAACAACTGGGAATATTAGATCCCTTTGTTTTAAAAGTTAAAGGCATGACTCTGATTTTAGTTGAAAAATACCAAGTAGATTTTAGGGTTAACATGCCATAAAAGTTGGTTAAGTTTAACACCTCAACTTCCTGAAACATATTTAGGATTAAATGAAATAGTTGTGTAGGTATCGTGTTGCTTTAGTTTTGTTAATTTTGTGTAGGTATGTCGTTTTTCCTTATTATTTTGGAGAATTGTTTTGCTTTTGTTCCTACTTTTATTCTGTCTTCCTATTTTAGTTTTGGTATTTGTCTAATGTTTTTGCTATGTATTGTTTATGACCTATTTATTAATATTTTTTCTCATTCAGATGGAGTTTCCTACCATTACAAAATTATACAACCTAATGTAGTGGGAGGTGGGAGCATGAAATTTATGGTCTTGTGCTGTTTTGAAAGTGCCGATTGATTTGCAAGAAATTTAGACATGGCGAGTACTGGGTGCCTGTAAAAGAGTTAAAAATCAATAGGGAAATGGCATTTCTAAATGTAGACTTTAAAAAAAATCAATTACAGAGGTTAGGCACAGCAGCGCATAGTTGTATTGGATAAGCTACGACATGAAATTTGTAGACAACTTCATTTGTAGTCTGTGACACGAAATTTGTAACCTTACGTGTTCTTAATGACCCATATTAAATGATTCTATGGTCTTTTCCATTAGGAGGTGATTATTTTTGTGCTCATCTTCTATTTACACCTGCTACTTTGTCATCAAAAGGATTCCAGGTCTTAGTCCAACCTTTTTGTTTTAGATATTCTTTTGTAAAAGGCATCCAGAAAAAACCTAAAAGAATGGTTACATGAATTGTACCTTTTGTATAACCCCTTTTATTATTAAAAACTAATTTTTCCTAACCCGGGATATTCCCAGATGATAGCATAGTTTATACTAACTATTCAAGATAAAAGCATGTGTTTTGCAACACAGCAGGCACCAAATGTGACATTTGTGCCTTTACTACCATCATACAATTTCGAATCTAATGAAATCTTGTGTTTCATTTCCGGGATTTGTATAATTACATATGACAAATACACATTTCAATCCTCGTGCAATTTCGAACTTTCAAAGCTTTTCTGGAAGTTATACGTAAACTGTTACGCAAACGTAATCATTTTAACGCGACGTACACTCAGAAACAGTGACATAAGCTAAAAATACCCTAAAAACGCTTTACATAACTTAGAAATAAGTTCTGAAGGGTTCGGTATGGCAAAAACATGCTTATTTGGTCACAAGGACTATTTGCGTCAAACTGCGAAAGTTTGCCCATTCGCGTATTTCTTAACACGGAGCACATACACACATCCAAAATTTTTGTAATCATTAAAATATTGTATTTTAGTGATAAGAATGCAAAAATATCATTCGTTGCGCAATTTCGGTCGTTTTCGCGTTCGTTATAACTTTCATCGTAATTAAGCGAAAAACGCAACCGTACAACCGAACGAACCGCCATCCATGACATTTTAAGCATAATTCAAGTTAAATATACTATAACTTCCTTATGGAGCCTAAAAATGCGGTTAACGGGTGTTAGAAGTGCCAAAACGAGACAAAACAAGCTCAGGGACCAAAGCTGTCAAATATGAAACTTTTGCCTTGCTGCAGCCTTTACGGTCCTCAAACCTGGACCCTTGCTGTCCGTAAACCTTCCCCAGCAGCCTGTTTTTGGACAACAGATGGTTTTTACTTGTTTGGAGGCCAAGTTGTGTGATCCCCAAGCCTTGAACCTGATCTTTACACTTGTTTTGATCCTATTAAGCCTTGTTAATCACTCAAGACACTTGGCATGATCTTGTACACCCTCAAATCCTATAAATAGCAAGGTTTCAAGCTTCACAATTTGCTCATTTCTTTCAATCTTCTCACATCTGCGCTAAATTGGAGGCTACCATCTTTTAGAGGCTTCCTACTAAGTATTCTTGGATCCTAGAACACAAGTAAGTGTTCTATCCTAGTCTTATTCATTTCTTTTAGCTATTTACTGAAAGTCAAACAGTTTGACTACCGTTTGACTTTCAGTTATGACAAAGAATTGGTCAAGTCAAAGTTCAATCGAACTTTGCAACATGATCGTAATCACGATAGTTATAATCTCTTGTGATTATACCTACTGATTACCACGTTTACTAGTCGAAGTGACGAGTCAAAGTTTTGGTCAAAATGCACAATTATATGCATTTTACGACGGAACTATTTTCGGGTATCAAAACATTTTGTTTTGATACCAAATCAGTTTTGCAACTTAGTTAAACATGTTTTAACATGTTTAACTCGTCACTTCTAGTTTAGTGCTTATTTAGGGTCGTAAGTCGAGCGGTTTGACCACCGCTTTGACTTTTGAATCTGACCCGTTTGGTCGATCATTAGGATCCAAACAAACACATATTTGTGACACGTAGTTGTATAGGGAATAACCTCCTGAGGTTATACCTTATGGTCACTTCGTTTGGTTAGTTATATGATAAGTTGTTATTATGCCCTTAGAAAATGACCAAAATGCCCTTTTTGCGCACAAATTCATTTTAAGCATATGTAATCAAAATTTTCACATATAAACTGATATAGTTACATTTTCAAACGTGTTTGGGCATTTAAGACTTAGCATATGACATGCTTAGCCATCCGAACGCGTAGTTACGCAAATGACACGTTAAAGTAGCATAAACTACCTTAACGGGTCATAACGGGTCAAAAGCACTTAGGAATCATTCCAAATCAGAATGTGGACTTTTTTAAACCATTTCATATGAGTTCCAATACTTATTTGGTTTACAAGACCTCATTCTATTCAATTTCCCCCGATATTGTACCGATACTTTAACATAGTTACCCGATGTTAGGACACATTAGGACACGTTCGAAGCTTTGACATTTCACTTGATTCAAGGATACTTTGCAATCCCAAGTGAGTACATAGCTCCCCTCTTTTATGTTTTCAATTGTTTTGGGGTGCCTCATATGTGCTAAATTGATTTCAAGTTTTCAAAAACAAAGTTTATGGTTTATATAAAACACGACGATTTCAACAATGTGAACGAACTTGTTGGTGCGTTAGTTCATAACACGAATGACATTCATTAGCTTTGATCAAGCTGACCAGTAGTATGTTATGGTACCATAGGACTGACAATCCCGTTATCAGGCTATCCACTGGATTTTGTGGATAGTTTGGGGTAATGACAGGATCTGTTATTTTAACAAATCATGTGTTGATTTGTTAGTCGATTTAAAGAGACCTTTCAGGGTCAATTAAAGATACCCCATGGGTGGTATAGTCGAGTCACACAGGTTTGAATGTGTTCATTAAAGAACGACCAAAAGTTTTCACAATTAAAATAAGCACGAATGACAAATGGTTTATAACACGGACGAATGACAATTGATTCATAACACGGACTATAACAACCCTCCAAAAAAATTTCTGACACCCTTAATATATTTAAAATGTCCCTACATGTCTTAAAATACACCCCGTATGTGAAAACCAAGTCCAAAATGCCTTATATAATAAAAACAAAATCTAGTCCTCGCTCGCGGGCCGCGAACGTGTGGACTATGTTCTATGCGGGCCGCGACAGCTCAAAGGCAGGGCGACACCCTGAGCTGCCACGTGGCACCAACGTGTTGGGTCTAGGGTTTGAGTCGGACAAGCTAGGGCCTACCCTAGCTAGCCTCGCGGGCCGCGAAGGACCTGGCTGAAGCTTACGCGGGGCGCGACGAAAGTCGAAGGGACACTATATATAGAGGCATTCAGCCTCAGTCCCAACTCGCTCATTTTCTCGATCTCTCTCTCAATATTCTGCACAACGATTATAATCTCGGGCATAATACCCCCTAATTAACGAATTTCTGCCTCGTTGTAAGTATTATAACCCCAGTTACGTATTAGATACGCTGCCTGATTGATCTAGGGTTCCGTAACGGCTGTCGTGGTTTTGCCTGACGTAGTCCTTGGAATGCCGTCTCGGGGAGGGTATTACTAATGTAAATATTGGGTTATTATACTAACGCGTGTGCATTTGTGTAATTAATAGATAATCACCAGGAAATCCTTAAAGAAAACCCTAAGACAGCAATGTGAGTAATCTCCTTTTTGCAAACTATTTTTACAAAACCTCATATGATTAACATTATATTAAACAGTGATTGAGTATTTGTATTCTACAATTATCGTCGGTATGTTGGGGGTTTTTTATACAAAATTTGTTACTACATTGTGAGTAGTAACATGACCACAAGTCGGGTTGATAGTACCGTGGGTGGTAATTAAAGTAGATGGAAACAAGTGTAATTGCGCGACCGCCCTTAATACTGTACAATGGTTTTACTTATCTTGATTAAACTGGGATTCACTCACCAGTATTTCCCACTGACAAAATGTTTTTAAACGCGTTTCATGTAACAAAATATGAAAGCCAAATAGAAGCCAGCTGGACAG
This sequence comes from Helianthus tuberosus, assembly GCA_030545235.1. Classification (NCBI taxonomy): domain Eukaryota; kingdom Viridiplantae; phylum Streptophyta; class Magnoliopsida; order Asterales; family Asteraceae; genus Helianthus; species Helianthus tuberosus. The sequence continues at coordinate 28,961,239 of CM060446.1, read as the reverse complement.
CACTGAAGGCTTGGAAAAGTGGCTATAAAGTTACCTAAAATAAAGAGATGTTTTATTTAAATAAAATAGGGTTTATCCCTATGAAAATGTGTGTATTTGAAACTTGGGATCTTCCCATGTGTTTAATATTATAAAAGCGTGGTATTTTACTCTGATAACCTATTTCCTAACTACGGTCCTGATGTAAATTCCGCTTCCAAAATGATAAACACCGATACCATTGAAACTGGCTGAGGCCGCCCGTTCCCGGGTAGTTAGGGGACGGGGGTTGCGACAGAAGGTGGTATCAGAGCTAAGCCACTGATTCAGCCACAGAAGTGTTCTGCTGACACCAAAATTTATTCAATATGTTAGGAAATAATCTACGGAACTACGTGTATATATGTATATTATTGTTGTGTGTTATTTGACTATTTGTTAATTTACAGTATGAGCGACCAAGGACCTTCCGACGCCTACCGTCAGTTGTCCAGCTCACCTAGGGACGAAGGCACCTCTTCACAACCATCCCTCTCAGGGTATTCGGCTGACAACGAAGATGGGATATTCGTGTTCAAGGCCCAATCTGAAGAGTCATTCCCTCCCAAGAAGAGAGGATGGTTCAGCAGAGGAGCACATGAGCGTAGAAAAAGAATGAAAAAGTTACAACAACAGCGTGCTTTAGCAGCCGTTAAGAGAGAAACAGATGCTCACACTCAGGATATGCTCAATAGGAGTCTAGCAAATTTTCATATTCTAGCAACTATAGCTGCAGACCCTAATTAAGAGCAATTCATAGCACCCCAACCATTACCACTGTTTCCCACACAACCAATAGAAATTGAAGTCAACCTAGAAAACCAAATCCCAATGGCTGATTTTGACCCCACTGAGATACCTAGAATACCAGCACCTAATCCCTTAGACCTAAACTACGATCCGTGGTTTGACGACCATAGGGATTACCAACAACGTTACCCAATACCAGAAGACGAACCCATGCCAAACCTAGCAGCCTATCCAAACTTGGACCCTCTAGATCCCTACTATGACAATGACCAATACATTAGGGAAATTCTTGAGAACCCTTATCCTTACCAAGAACCCATGCCCCAGTTCCCAAACCCAGTACCAGCCCCTACACCCCCAATGAGTGCAGAAAATGTGCAAAAACTCCGAACCTTTAGTGAGGAGATTTTAGAAGGAAGCGAGAGAATGAGGCAGATAGGAGAATGACTCGTCTGGAAGTATGACGAGTGTAATATGGAGTTCTGGATGAACCCATACCAGTGATAGTAATAATATTATATATATATATGTGTGTGTGTGTGTGTGTGTGTGTGTGTATGTTTGAAAAAAAAATCTAGATAATAGCTATGGATGCATAATAGTATTGTAATTTTAAATTCCAGTTCCAGTTTGTATTAGATGCACAATATATAAGAAAGAGTAAAAGTCGCAATGATCGACGATTTTGATCAATATATGTGTTGTGTGATCGTTTGCATTAAATATTATTTTGTGATATTAATATGTGGAAATTGTTTAAAATTCAGATGGACAACGAAGTGAACCAGGAAAACAAGAATGATAATAACCCGAATAACGATAATCCGAACAACAACAATAATGGAAACCAAGTGGATAACAGTGCCATCCAACACATAGTGGCACAAGGGATAATAGATGCAATGCCACATATTATCCAAACGGTTAGGGAAGCTGATAATAAAAGTAATCATGATAGTAAACGACCTACTGAACCAGAATACAGCGTAAACAATGGACCCATACTTCAAGTGCCCATTCCTAAAAGAAGAAGAACCATGTCTTATGGTTGTTCTTATAAAGAATTCTGGTCTTGTAAACCAATGGAATTCTCGGGTAATGAAGGGGCCGTTGCAGCTCTCGCTGGATAGAAAAGACTGAGGCAGTCTTAAAAATAAGCAAGTGTGCGGAAGAGGATAAGATAATGTTTGCCTCCAATCTATTTAAGAACTCAGCATTAGAATGGTGGAACACTATCCTCCAGTCTAGGGGAAGTGACAGGATTTACAATATGGAATGAGAGGAATTTAAGAACATGGTGGAAAGGAAATTCTGCCCTCCCAATGAAAACGAACAGATAGCAAATAAGTTCTTAAACCTTAGAATGACTGGAGTGGATAGTAAAGGTTACACTACATTATTTTTCGAATATGCTAGAATAGTGCCAACCCTTGCATCACCAGAACCAGTATTAATCTCCCGTTACATCTGGGGATTAATCAGTGAGATTAGGCATGTAGTCAAGGCGGCTAGACCTCAAACTATAGAAGAAGCTGTAGAACTAGCAAACACTTTGACTGATGAGTTGTACGTACACGAGAAGAAGACCAGAGGAGAAACCTAGCTCAAAGGCTTACCCAAGAATTTCGTTATGGAAATTCCAACCGTGAGAGAAATATAGGTTCTACCTCTGCTCCTTATTGTAAGGCCTGCAAGAAGAAGCATTCAGGAAGATGCTCCACCTACTGCGATTTCTGCAAGATACCAGGACATAAGGAAGAAGATTGTAGAAAGAAACCTAATAATGGAATGTGCTTCAATTGTGGAGAAAGGGGTCACATCAAACCGAACTGTCCAAAACTAGCTCAAGCCATGAACAACAAGACTACTAAAAATGCTAGAGCATTTGTTCTAACTGCAGAAGAAGCGAAGATGATCCCGGATGTGATCGCCGGTACGTTTTTAGTTAATGATGTTTTTGCTAAAGTATTATTTGACGCTGGTGCAAACCAAAGTTTTATTAATACTTCATTTTGCAAAATTCTCAATCAACCATTAACAAAACTCCCACAAGTATGTCTAGTAGAAACAACAAATGGGGAAACCATTAAGATTACCGGAATCTTGCAGGGAGCAAGAATAGAATTTTTAAATCAAAAGTTTATTGCAAACCTATATCAAATAAATCTGGCAGGATTTGATATTGTATTAAGAATGGATTGGTTAATAGCCAATAAAGCCAGTATTCTATGTGATCAAAAGTCAATCCAAGTAAATTCACCAAGAGGTGAAAAGATCACGATTAAAGGAGATAAGCCGTCTAGATCCACGAAATTCATCTCTGTGATGAAAACAGCAAGTTATATGAGAAAAGGATCATTAGTGTATTTGATTTCTATAATCACTAACACTAAAGGAAAAGAACTGAAAAATATTCCAGTAGTATCTCAGTTTTCAGATGTGTTTCCAGAAGAGTTACCAGGACTACCGCCAGACAGGGAAGTTGAATTTAGAATTCACCTGATACCAGGGACAACACCAATTGCCAAAGCACCTTACCGTTTGGCACCCGCAGAAATTCAGGAACTGAAAAAGCAGTTAGACGAATTATTGGAAAAAGGATTCATACAGCCAAGTTCATCGCCATAGGGAGCGCCGATCTTATTCGTTAAAAAGAAGGACGGATCAATGCGTATATGCATTGATTACCGTGAATTGAACAAATTCACGATTAAATATCGATACCCATTGCCGAGAATTGATGATCTGTTCAATCAGTTGCAAGGAGCTCAATTTTTATCAAAGATCGATTTACGCTCAGGATATCATCAATTAAAGGTACAGGAAGAGGACATTTCTAAGATCGCTTTTAGAACTAGGTATGGCCATTATAAATTTACTGTCATGCCATTTGGTTTAACCAATGCCCAAACCGCATTTATGGACATGATGAATCGAATATGTAAGCCATATTTGGATAAATTCATAATTGTCTTTATAGATGATATTCTCATTTACTCTAAAAGTAAAGAGGAGCATGCAGCGCACCTGCACGCACTTCTAAGTTTATTGAGAAAAGAAAAGCTCTATGCAAAGTTTTCAAAATGCGAGTTTTGGTTAAAACAGGTATAGTTTCTTGGACATTTAGTTAATCATGAAGGAATTCATGTGGATCCCACCAAGATTGAGGCAATTACTAAATGGAAAACCCCTGAGTCACCAACCGAGGTTAGAAGTTTCTTAGGATTGGCCGGTTATTATAGAAGATTTATTCGAGATTTTTCTAGAATAGCCATTCCCTTAACTAAGCTAACCTGTAAATCTGTTAAGTTTGAATGGGGATCAAAATAAGAAGAAGCCTTTAGAATTCTTAAGAAAAGATTAACCAACACACCCATACTAGCGTTACCAGAAGGAACTGAAGATTTTGTAGTCTATTGTGACGCTTCTAAGTTAGGTTATGGATGTGTATTAATGCAAAATCAAAAGGTTATAGCTTACGCCTCTAGACAACTTAAGAATCATGAAGAGAATTATTCAACCCATGATTTAGAATTAGGAGCTATAATTTTTGCCTTTAAGATTTGGAGACATTACCTTTATGGTAGTAAGTTTACCATTTTCACTAATCATAAGAGTTTAAGGTATGTTTTCGGACAAAAGGAGTTGAATATGAGGCAAAGACACTGGATGGAGATACTTAGTGATTATGATTGTAATATCTAGTATCATGCACGAAAAGCTAATGTAGTGGCTGACGCTTTAAGTCGAAAGTATCATGAAAAGCCAAAAAGAGTACGTTCCCTTAAATTAAATCTACAGGTAGATTTAAATGAACAGATTGGAAAGGCACAAGAATCAGTAATCAAGGACGATACTGAGAAACTGAAAGGAATGATTAAGGAATTAGAACAAGGAACAGATGGAATTTGGAGATTCCATAAGAAAAGAATGTGGATACCCAAATTAGGAAACCTACGTCACCGTATATTAGAAGAAGCTCATAAGTCTAAGTATACGATGCATCCTGGAAATGATAAGATGTATCAGGACTTAAGAAAGAATTTTTGGTGGATAGGAATGAAAAAGGATATAGCAGCTTATGTTTCTAAGTGTTTAACTTGTTCACAAGTTAAAGCTAAACATCAGAAACCCTCAGGATTGCTACAGTAGTTAGAGATGCCAGTATGGAAATGGGAATTGATAACAATGGATTTTGTTACCAAATTACCCAAAACAAGGAAAGGTAATGATACAATCTGGGTGATTGTAGACATGCTAACTAAGTCAGCTCATTTCCTACCAATGAAGGAAACCTTCAGTATGGAGCAATTAGCTAAATTGTATGTGAATGAAATAGTTTCATTACATGGAATTCCTTTATCAATTATTTCTGATAGAGATAACCGTTTTACCTCTCATTTTTGGACAAGTTTCCAAAAAGCAATGGGAACCAAGTTAAATCTAAGCACCGCTTATCATCCTCAAACGGACGAACAAAGCGAAAGAACAATTCAGACAATGGAAGATATGCTTAGAGCTTGTGTAATTTATTTCGAAGGTAATTGGGATAATCACTTACCATTAATAGAATTTTTTTATAATAACAGTTATCACACAAGTATCAATGCTGCACCATTCGAAGCACTTTATGGACGAAAGTGCCGAACCCCAGTCTATTGGGCATAAATAGGAGAAAAGCAACTATCCGGACCTGAAATAGTGCAAGAAACTACCGACAAGATCATTCACGTCAAGGAACGACTGAAAGCAGCACGTGATCGACAGAAGAGTTACGCTGATAAAAGGCGAAAACCGTTGGAGTTTCAAGTAGGAGACAAAGTATTACTGAAAGTCTCTCCTTGGAAAGGAGTGGTAAGATTCATCAAAAGGGGAAAGCTAAGCCCCAGGTATGTTGGACCTTTTGAGATTATTAGAAGAATAGGGCCTGTAGCTTATCAACTGCAACTTCTAGAGGAAATGACAGGAATACATGATGTATTTCATGTATGTAATCTCAAGAAATGCTTAGCTAATGAATCACTGGTAGTACCTCTTAAGGATATAGAGGTAAATGAAAAGTTAAAGTTTGTAGAGAAGCCTTTACAGATTGAAGACAGGAAAGTCAAGAATCTCAAACACAAAAGATTGGTATTAGTCAAAGTGAAATGGGACTCCAAGAGAGGACCAGAATATACATGGGAGCTTGAATCAGAAATGCAAAGGAAATACCCACATTCATTCCGGTAGACCTCGAGGACGAGTTCTAAAACAAGGTGGGCGAGGATATAACAACCCTCCAAAATAATTTTCGACACCCTTAATATATTTAAAATGTCCCTATATGTCTTAAAATACACCCCGTATGCGAAAACCAAGTCCAAAATGCCTTATATAATAAAAACAAAATCTAGTCCTGGCTCTCGGGCCACAAACGTTTGGACTATGTTCTACGCGGGCTGTGACAGCTCAAAGGCAGGGCGACACCCTGAGCTGCCATGTGGCAGCAACGTGTTGGGTCTAGGGTTTGAGTCGGACAAGCTAGGGCCTACCCTAGCTAGCCTCGCGGGCCGCGAAGGTCCTGGCTGAAGCTTACGCGGGGCGCGACGAAATTCGAAGGGACACTATATATAGAGGCATTCAGCCTCAGTCCCAACTCGCTCATTTTCTCGATCTCTCTCTCAATATACTGCATAACTATTATAATCTCGGGCATAATACCCCCTAATTAATGAAGTTCTGCCTCGTTGTAAGTATTATAACCCCAGTTACGTATTAGATACGTTGCCCGATTGATCTAGGGTTTCGTAACGGCTGTCGTGGTTTTTCCCAACGTAGTCGTTGGAATGCCGTCTCGGGGAGGGTATTACTAATGTAAATATTGGGTTATTATACTAACGCGTGTGCATTTGTGTAATTAATAGATAATCACCAGGAAATCCTTAAAGAAAACCCTAAGACATCAATGTGAGTAATCTCCTTTTTGCAAACTGTTTTTACAAAACCTCATATGATTAACATTATATTAAACAGTGATTGAGTATTTGTATTCTACAATTATTGTCGGTATGTTGGGGTTTTGTATACAAAATTTGTTACTACATTGTGAGTAGTAACATGACCACAAGTCGGGTTGACAGTACCGTGGGTTGTAATTAAAGTAGATGGAAACAAGTGTAATTGCGCGACCGCCCTCAATATTGTACAATGGTTTTACTTATCTTGATTAAACTGGGATTCACTCACCAGTATTTCCCACTAACAAAATGTTTTTAAATGCATTTCAGGTAACAAAATGTGAAAGCCAAATAGAAGCCAGCTGGACAGCACTGAAGGCTTGGAAAAGTGGCTATAAAGTTACCTAAAATAAAGAGATGTTTTATTTAAATAAAATAGGGTTTATCCCTCTGAAAATATGTGTATTTGAAACTTGGGATCTTCCCATGTGTTTAATATTATAAAAGTGCGGTATTTACTCTGATAACCTATTTTCTAACTGCGGTCCTGATGTAAATTTCGCTGCCTAAATGATAAACACTATTACCACTAAAACTGGCCACGGCCGCCCGTTCCCGGGTAGTTAGGAGACGGGGGTTGCGACACGGACGAATGACGATTGGTTTATAACACGGACGAATGACAAATGGTTTATAACACGGACGAATGACAATTGATTTATAACACGGATGATTTGGATGATTGGTTTATGGTAAGTGATTAGATAACGAGACGGGTGTAATGTGATAAAAGCATGGTGGATACGCCGCTGGTACTTCCTATATATAAGTGCTTTTATCATGTTACATGTCGTAGCGTTATCTAGATCACTTGAACGAATGTTTTCAAATGATTTCACGCAACGATGTTTACTTAAAGATATAAACCATACAATGTTTACTTTCAAGACGATTTACTACTTGGTTTTACAAAACAAATGTATTCGGTCAAGATTCATAGCTACAAAGGTTTTGTTTTACTTATATCAACTTATAAAGTTGATAAAATATATATTGCAATATCAAACACGTTGTGATTTCAAGAATTACAATCGTTAACTCTCGAGGTTGGACGAGGTATTGCAATAAGAATTTAAAGCCATGAATTTGACTCACAAAACCTATGTACTCGCCATCTTTTTATGCTGACTGTTTTTCACATATGTTTCAGGTTCTATTATGTGACGGTTGTTGATTGCATGCTACACATAGGATGGACTCGTGCCTTAGTGACTTTAAAAATTGAAAGAAAATTGTTTGTACTTATTTAGTTTATTTTAAAACAAGGAATCTATCAATAATATAAAACAAAACTTCAAATATCATGTGTTGTGAAACAATGATTCTGTGACATGACTCCACGACGTTTCCGTCGCGGTTTGTTGTATTACGCGGTCGGGGTGTTACACCAAATGTGTTTAGTATATATGCACATTCATATTCGTATTACTCTATATATACAATTTGTGTCGATCTTAGGAACAGTTCTGGTTTCCTGGTTTTACCGACCTACGTCTGCTAATCATTCTCTTTTATGTTCTTGGCACTTGCGTCTAATGAGAGGCTAGAGAGAGAGAGTGTCGGCGATCCGCTGGTTTAACCATTATCACCGGAACTGTTCGTCGGTTCAAGGGTGCCTATGGCGTTCATCGAAATCTCCGATTGTGCAGAGCATCTGGATTTGGGGCACAACATTTGTCTGAACCCTATATCGTCGCATGCCTTCAGCTTTTTGGGGGTTTTCACTATGGCCACTCAATAATGGTTAGGGGTTCCTAGCCTGAGGAGTTGGTTGTTGCCGACGTCCGTGCAAGGGCGCCTATGGTAGTGACTATTGTTTCGTCTCTTTTGTCATCTTTTTATGTTTTATGTTGTTAAGTGTGGCTATTTTCAGGTTTCCGTTGTCAAGTGTCGATGTTGGCTGGGGTTTCTGAGACTTTAACAAACTTTGATAGGTGGTGGTTGCTTTTATCTACGGTTTGTCGATGACGATGGGTTTATTCATCTGAGATGTTCTTCATTTGAATTTTGAAACCCTAAGTTGTTTATGTGCTATCTTTGCTGGTTAGGGTTTCTGCAGACCACACATATTTTGTGTATTATATATATATATATATATAGGTAGAGGATCCTGTAAAAAGTGCTCAAAGTGTGAGAAGTGTATTATAACACTTTATATAATACTATATAACACCATATAAACACCGTATAACAATATGTAACACCATATAATACCATATAACACTATGTAACACTATATATCATTATATAACAAATATAACACTATAGGTTGTCTGATAGCATGTCTATGATAGATGTATAGTGTTATATTTGTTATATAATGATATATAGTGTTACATAGTGTTATATGGTATTATATGGTGTTACATATTGTTATACGGTGTTTATATGGTGTTATATAGTATTATATATAGTGTTATAATACACTTCTCACACTTCTCACACTTTAGGCCCTTTTTACACTATCCTTACCCTATATATATATATATATATATATATATATATATATATATATATATATATATATAGGGTCAGCATTTAGAGAAAACGGGGGAAAGTGTGAGAACGGTTATGGATCGTCAGATCAAAACAATCCATGGGCTAGATTGTGCGGTGCGTTTTCGTAAATAACATCAATTTTATTATGTGGGACGCGCTTCATTAAGAGTAAAAGGGTCTTTTACCGCTCAAATTCAAAACACCAACAAAAATGATAACACGCCATTCAAAAAAAATAAAATGCCAATAAATACAAAACGCGGACCAATCAAAGCAGATGGAAAGCCGGACCCTGTCATGACATCATGGCGTTTTGATGATGAAACAGACATGGTGACTGTTATATACGACAGCGGAGAGCAGGAAGACTACCTGCTTGAAAACATCATGACAAAGCAGGGGCTTGGGTTCATGGAAGAATTGCATAACGCCACTTGTTTGAACACAGACATGGACTCAAAAATAGCGTTAATGCAAGACATGTTAAAATGCAGGCTTCAGAATCTTCAGGAACAAGAAGCCGATGAAAGTGAAGGTGATGACATGGATGAAGGTCTAGATGAAGACTCCGAGGAAGAAGATGACGGAAGTGATGGATACTACTCGGATAAAGTACCTTCTGACGAAGAGTTTTAATTTTTTTGGTTAGTTTTCTTCTGTGTAATCCTCTTTTTTTCTTAAGATAATTAAATGATATATTTCTCTATTTATTTGCAAAACGCCAAAAAATACTACAAAAAGTTATTGCTTACAAAACGCCAAAAATAACAAAAAATATTTTTCCTGCTTAATATTTTCTCCGTTATTGTATTATGTCATCTTGGTCTGCATAACGACATTTAAAAAAACGCCAAACTTGGAAGATGGGACGTCTATCACCCTAGAAACTGATACAGCTGAACAAAACAGTAAATACACACAGTAACTGAAAAGATGGTTACTTTATTACTATCATTTATTATAATAAAAAAATCCCGCCTAAATTACGCGCAAAAAACTCCTATAAGAGAGGGGTCTCTACACAATGAATTGATCACACCCAGAAAAACAAACGCAATGTTCCCTAGAAACCACTCACTTTAAACGCCAAAAAATAGTTAAAAAAACCATAGATGACAAAGCTTTCGATGAATGGATTCTTGTCTGAGGTGGGTATCTCTATAATCTTTTGCTAAATGAGATGGACAAATTCAAGAAAAAGAGACTGATGACAGTTATATGTCATCATTTGAGCTTTGTTCTTAATGAATATATGCATGGCATGAAGGGATCAACAAAAGTGTAAAATGTTATTTTGGACTCCATTATTATAAATAGCATCAAGCAAGAGTTGATCTTTAATGACATGCCACCAAACAAGAATATCACACCAAAAAACAGGATGCCACTAACAAGCTTCGTCTAAAAAAGACGGCGTTTATGTAGGAAAGTTGGCATCTAGCTAAAGTATTCAAAGGTTCAAAATGCCAAAACAAATTCAAAAAGAAGAGGATAATGACAGTGAAGATTTGGATAAGAATTTAGATTACCATTTTTAATTTTTTTTCTTTTTCATTTTATATTGTTTTGTTATCAAATTATCTATTGTTTGTTATCTAATTCTCTACAAATAAAATATATTATTATATAAAACGCCAAAAACTATAAACACCAAAACGCTAGTAGTATGAAAACTGTGAAAACGGGTGCTGGCAAAGCACCTTGTCAATGTATTAAACGCCAAAAAAATTGACTAAATGCCATAAAAAAACATTTGGTCTTATTGTAATCTTATGAAAATATTAATGACTCGTAGTAAATTATTATACAATGCCACAAAACGCCAAAAAAATGACCAGAGAAATGAATATAATTAATTCAACGCCAATTAGTTAATGAATATAATTAACGACAAAATAATCTTAGACGCCAAAAATGAAGCAGCATAAATTGGGAAAATAAAAGAAGATTAAAAAGACAAAAAAACCCTCAAGCCCCTGATCATATCCCGCGCCACGTGTTGTGCCAGGATGCGTTCTCACCGTTCTCACACTTTTGGGCGTTTTTTTTTCCTGATCCTGTACCAATATATATATATATATATATATATATATATATATATATATATATATATGTGTGTGTGTGTGTGTGTGATTTCTGGTGTTCCTTTGATGATGGAGCTACATGCATTTGGTCTATGATTCTTTTTTTTTTGGCATTAATGTTATGCAACCATTTTTGGCGTTTTGGTTATTGAGTTAGGCGATGATGATTGTGTGGGTGTATGTAACATCTGCCAAAAAACGGATCTTAGAAAAACCGAACCGTTTTAAAAATCAAATCCGAACCATTTGTAAACCGGTTCGAACCGTTATAAATAAAATATATTATATTTGACGCTACTCCGATTTTTATGAGACTTAGGTCATATGATAGAGAAAAACACGCTCGTCCCAATGGTATCTTATTTTTTATAAAACATCATATTTTTCGAGTTATACGAGAAAAAACGAGTTAGCAGCTGAATTAATTATATTAATTATATATTATGATAATCATTCTTTTAATTTAATCAATAGGACATGCAAACGAAAGTCCATTTCTAAACAACCCTTACTGTCATTTTCAAGCCAAACGACCACCCTCACCCCAATCCAAATGACAATCACCAACATATTCCTTTTTCTTCTGCAATCGTGATTCCCCTTTAGGCCTAAAGTCCGAGTTCTGGAGAGGATCCTTGACTTTAGGAATAAGCACTATAGAATAAGAGAAACACACATCTGAGATTGTTTCCCTCTCATGGAACTCAATAAACAATCTTACAAAATCCGTCTTCAAACAAGGCTAGAAACGCTTTATAAAGTTGAAATTAAACCCATCTAGTGCAGGAGCGCGATCCCTCGCACAATCCCAGACTACCCTCTCGATTTCGACTAGAGAAAAAGGTAAGATCAAACCATCACCATCATGTTGAATAAGACCAGATAGTAAGTCACCCTCCAAATTTGGACGAAACTGATGTGGCTCAGAGAATTTCTTGGTGAAAAAAATCCACCGTTCTGTCTTTAAGAACCACTGGTTCCTTAACCCAAACATCATCGAACAAAAAACCTTCAATCGTGTTAGATGATTGGTTAAACTTAATAATCGTATGGAAAATGAAGTGTTTTCATCCCCATTCACTGCCCATTTAACTCGAGACTTTTGCCTATCATCCATTGCTTTAATCTCTCTAACTTCATTAAATCTTTCCTGACTTCCGTCCTTTCCATGCATTCATCATCTAAAAGGACCCGATGCTCGGCTGTATGCTCCAGAGCATCGACAGTCTGTCTAAGATTAGAAGCAGCCACCTGGATCTTCACTTTTCAGTTGTGATCCAATCTTTGTGTAACACCCCGTTTTTCGAAAGTCAAAGTCAAGATTGACTGTTTGACTTCTTTGACTTGTAAATGATCTATTTATTTTATTGCCTTAGCTGTATTATGTGGAGTACTTATTAATAGTCGAGGTTTAATCGTTATTTATCGCATGTATTAATCGACTTAACCGCACCACAATCGCAACTCGAATTTATGCGCTTTGGTTATGTTTTATGTGTGTGTGTGCCCCTTTTATGTGATACGTGTGCATGTTTATTTATGTTATATGTGGTGATCAATCGAAACGCAATCGCAACGCTATCGCAATCGAATCGGGAACGCTAAACGCAAGATAATTAGGATGATTGTATGTTAGATATAGTAGTTGGGATTAAAAGTAATTTGAAAAGGAAACTCTATCGCATCGCTCACTCGAATGGCATTACAACGCACTACACGCGAATCGAAACGACAAAAATCATCGCGCCAAACACTCGAGACAAGTGGCCGGCCGACCAAGCTGCCACCCGATCGGACTGCCATTCGATCAAGGTGCCACTCGATCGAGCTGCCACCCGAACGGGTTGTCACTCGAACGACCAGCCCTCTTCTCCCCTTTCCATTTTGGGAAACCCTATAAATACCCCCTTGTTACCACTTTTGGAAGGTGACAGGTCTCTCTTTCTCTCCACTCGTTCCAGTCGTTATTTCTTCAGATTTCTCGCGATTCTTGTAAGTTTCCAACCTAAACCTTGTACTTTCTTGATCTACACGCACTCCTACACCTTTCTATCTTTTGAATCTTAACTTTTAACCGTGAAATCACTAGATTTGAGGTGTTCCAGGATGATGTCATCATGGTGTACTTAGGAACCTCATGTTTTGGCTTCAATCCACCAAGAACAACTTGAATCTGAATGATTTCCACATGAATAAACAAAGACCTTGCATAGATCTGAACATATCCATGGCGAAAAGGATTGAAAGATGGTTTTTCTAAACTTTCTTTCAACTCATTTAGACTCAATGCACTCTAACCCGATGAAAACGAAGCTGGGTCTGATCGTCTACTCGTTTGTAGTAATGTATCAGTTCTCGATCTGGATTTTGTCCGAGAGATAGTGATCTTGGGTTGAACATGGACGACCGTCTTGAACCGTGAACTGGACGGACTAGGGTGATTCCTATTCGGACAGGTCACTTGTGTCAAGTAGAGGTTCCCATTGTTTGAACAAGCTATCATAACGTCTCATTCAAACTACAAACACTTCAAATGAGACCAAGTAACGGAATGATCAGGTCGTCGGGACGGGTTGCCATCCGATCGGACTGTCGTCCGGTCGGGTAGCCATCCGATCGACCGACAACTCGATCGGACTGTACCTTGGTCCTACACTTAACAAGTTTCAACATGTTCAATGCATAACCAGTTCTAGCGGATTGTCATCCGATCAGTAGACCATCTGGTTAGATGATAACACTACTGTGAACTTGTCTTTTGAGAAATGTCTCATCGAACGGATCGCCGTCCGATCGAACCGCCGTTAGATCGACCGACCTGAAGGATAGAGATACTTCTCTGTTTTCAAAATGCTACAACGAAAACTTCAAAAGTCAAACCATCATACACAAACACATCCACCCCAAACGAGGTAAAAATCCACACACATGGTCATCCGATCGGTAGACCATTCGAACGGGTTGTCACCCGCTCGACCGACCGACCACCCGATCGGATAACCACCTGACCGGATTGCTGTTCGACCCACTGACACTTTGCTTCGCTTACGCGCCGCTTATCTTTATTGCTATCATTCTATTCAGGCTAAACCCGCTCTAAGCGCTCCCTTCAATCCATCATCGTTGTGAGTATACTCGAACCCTTTTTGCTTTACGCACTTTTGGGTGTTACATACGTTATTTATTCTAAATCACATCGAACGCACTACGCAATACTTTAACGCTAATCGTACCGCATGTTATACGTGACTCAATGAATGCTTGTTTGTTATGTTTACACATGGAATGTTGTCTACCTGCCTTAGCAACGATAATACTATTAGTTTGGGCTCAGCACCTGTTCACTCAGGGGTTGTTAAGGACAATTAGTTACATGGCTCACAGTGGTGAGTGTGTATCGCGAACTACCTTGGGCAGTCAACCCGCAGTCATTGGTATCGATAGGTTCATGTCGATAACTAACATGCTTCATTTCACTCTGTGTACGTGCTGGTTATGCGTAAACGTTTTCGAACTCTACTATGCTATTATTAAACTTGTATGCTCACCTTTACACTATGTGTATTGACTTTTACTTTAACATATGTGGCAGGTGCTTAAGATGTTTAAATGCTTGGCTTCCTATGAAATTGAGGCTAGGAAAGACCTAGAGCAATAATAAATTGTCTGTACTAGAAATCTGAGTTGTCGGAACAGAACAATTTGACTAGATTTTGTCTGTAATAATTATGTTACTTTTTATGTCATGGTATGGGACGTGATGCTTTAAATAATTGGTAATCATAGTTGTTATGGAAACTTCTTGACAATTTTTTTCGCTCAGTGCCACGCCCCGATGTTTCCGCCATCAGTTGGGGTTTGACAGATTGGTATCAGAGCCATAACTATAGGGAATTAGGCCGGACTCGACCTAGTCCGGGTTGATGTCTTAGAACGACCTAGTCTATAGTCTAAGTACCAACAGACCGACTTGCGCATACCCTGTAGGGGGGGATTGCACGAGCTTACACTTCGCTATTCTCGTTTACACTACACTATCACTGCATTCTAGATTTAAAAATGAACGAGTGATTCGGTTGAGATCAGGTGTGAAAACCGCAAACTCTCGACCAAACTATTTGTTCAACCCGTATTTTTATCTACAAACAGGG
Organism: Helianthus tuberosus; assembly: GCA_030545235.1. NCBI lineage: Eukaryota > Viridiplantae > Streptophyta > Magnoliopsida > Asterales > Asteraceae > Helianthus > Helianthus tuberosus. The sequence goes on along the minus strand of CM060446.1, from coordinate 28,945,741 downwards.
GAAAATGTGTGGAATCAGGAGTGAAATCCGTACTTCAACACAAATTTCCTCTCTATTTTATCAAACCGGAACGAGGTCATTAAGTCAGGAGTGAAACCCGAACCTTGATGATTTATTCCGTGCTATACCTTGTTTTACAAAAGTCTCACCAAGGCTCATGGACTCCAACGACTTGAGGTCACACCATAACTGAAAGGACACGTGCTAATTGCCCAGAGTCGAGGCAAGGGCATAGTCCCGACGGTTGGAGGTGTACTAAAAGTCCTTGTGAATAGTCGCACCACCTTGGTTAGTCAATGTCTATTAGCCTTAGACAATCTATTTACGATTTCAAGCTCGCAATCGCTGATTTTATGTGTTTCGATTCTGAGCCCGCAACTGCTGACTCTGATAATCGTCGATTTTATGTGAATTTTTATGTGTTTTGTGTGATTTATGCCTGTTTATGTGTTTCAATTCCGGATAGTTCACTCGCTTTTCACTTATGCTTTGATCGACACACACAATACGCCCTACACACCTACCTCAAAACGCTGACAAATCGCTACTACTTGTGGATAATCGAATGATATGTTGTACGCCATACTATACTATTCGCTATGCTACTCACTATATCGCGCGCGAACTGTGAATGATAGGTTTCTGTATTCTGACTGCTTCTATGTGCTCTTATGTGTCCAATGTGCCTTACGTGCTTATGTGTTTCTGTGCTTATGTGATTCCTTGTTTACGTGCCTATATGTTTATGTGATACACGATTGTGCTCCTGAGCTTTATGACGAATCGCTAGACTATACTAGGAATAATCGAAATTTTGTTGAGTCCTGTGACGATGTCTGTTGCAGACAATGTCGTCATCTAGACCCCGTTACTCTCGACACGCTTGTCGAGAACACAGAGAGAAACGCCTTGCAGCGCTCGTCGCTGAGCAAGTAGCGAAAGTTGTTCCGCATATCTTCAGCGAGATAAGCGAAAATGCTAGCAAATCTTCTGAAGAGTCAAGGACCGAAACTCCCAAGTCTGCTTTTAGCTTCAAACAGTTCAAAGCTTGCGGACTGAAAGAATTTACTGGTGAAGATGGCCCCACGTCATTATTTCAATGGTTTGATTCGATCGAGATCACCCTGCACCAAAGTGGCTGCCCCGATAACCTCCGCAATCTCAACACGACTAGCGTCTTCCAATCCCGCGCTTTAGATTGGTGGACCGCCGAGAGGAACAAACGCGGAAATGATGCAGCTTACAGTCTGTCGTGGGATGAACTAAAGGACGTCATGCTGGAAGAATTCTGCCCTCCTTATGAGCGCCAAAAGTTGGAGGACGAATTCTGGCATATTAAGAAGAAGGATGGTGATAATGCTGCTTTGACTGCTCGCTTCAAGCAGCTCAGCATAATCTGTCCTGACCAACTGTAGACTCCTGATATGACGATCAAGAAGTATATTCGAGCTCTGCCGGATTGTGTTGCAGATTTTGTACATGCTTCAAAACCAGCAACAATCGAGGAGACTTATCTGCTTGCCGCTGAAATCAACGACAAGCGTGTCAAAGCTGGTTTTTGGGATAAAGCTTCGAAGAACCTGCATCAAGCCACCACCGCACCAACAGCTGAAACCGCCACCACTCCACAGTCTTCAAAAGCGCTACGTCGCAAGAGGAAGAGCAACAACAACACCAACAACAAGAACTGTGCAGTTACCACTGCTGCCCCGCTCCAAACGGTTCCAGCTCAACAACAACCGATGCAACACCGCCAGGTTGCGGCACCGGTAACCCAAGCACCGCCGGCAAAGCGTGCTTATATGGGTCCTCACCCGGTCCGCCCAACTTGCACCTATCATCACCCAGTGGGAATTGCCTGCAGATTTTGCGTGCATTACAACATGTACGGCCATTTCACTGCCAACTGCCGTACAGGCTCTCGACAAGCTCCAGCTACTGTTCAACAAGCTCTACTTCCTGCTCCTCAAGGTCAACAAGCGGCTCAGGCACCCGCGATCAATGCTAGAGTCTGCTTCGCGTGTGGTGATCCCAACCACTTCGCTAACATGTGACCGAATCGAGTGGTGAAACAAGAGCCACAACAGTAGCAGCTTCAGCAACAGCCTCAGCAACAATAACCGCAACAAGCAGCTCGCGCCCGAACTTTCAACATCAATGTGCGCCAAGCTCAAGCCGACAACAACGTGGTCAATGGTATGTTCCTTGTGAATGGTATTTATGCTTCATGTTTGTTTGATACTGGTGCCGATAACTATTTTGTGTCATTCGAATTCGAGAAGCTCCTTAATCGTAAACGCGCCCATCTCCCCTTGACGTTCGATGTCGAAGTTGCCACTGGAAGAACTGTTGCCGTTAACTCCGTTCTTCGTGATTGTACCCTCGAGCTCAACAATCACATCTTTCCCATCGACCTTATCCCGATGCAACTCGGTAGTTTTGACGTCATAATAGGCATGGACTTTCTTCGTGAAAACCATGCTGAAGTTGTCTGTTTTGACAAAATGATTCGATTCTCGCTCGCTAATGGTGATCAATTGTGTGTCTACGGTGAAGTCGCGTCGAAGAAACTCCAACTCATGTCGTGTGTCAAAGCTAGCAAGTATCTCCGCAAGGAATACCAAGCTTTCTTGGCTCACATCGTAGTAGCATAGAAAAAGGAAGTTAAGGGGGTAAACGATGTCCCTGTTGTTCGTGAATTTCCAAACGTCTTCCCTGATGATCTTCCTGGTTTACCACCCAGTCGTGATATCGACTTTTGCATCGACCTTATTCCTGGAGCAAACCCTGTTGCCAGAGCTCCTTACCGACTCGCACCATCCGAGATGCGCGAATTGTCGAGTCAGCTCCAGGAATTACTTGACAAAGGCATCATTCGCCCTAGCACCTCTCCTTGGGGCTCACCAGTCCTTTTCGTCAAAAAGAAGGATGGGTCGTTCCGGATGTGCATCGACTATATTGAGTTGAATAAGCTGACGATCAAGAATCGCTATCCCCTGCCTCGCATTGATGATTTGTTTGACCAACTACAAAGTGCTACGTGCTTCTCCAAGATTGATCTACGTTCAGGCTACCACCAACTACGCATTCAAGAGGAGGATATACACAAAACCGCTTTTCGCACTCGATACGACCATTACGAAGTCGTTGTTATGCCTTTTGGTCTAACTAACGCACCCGCGGTTTTTATGGATCTGATGATTCGCATGTGTAAACCTTTTCTCAACCGCTTCGTCATCGTGTTCATCAATGATATCCTGATCTATTCCAAGACGAAAACCGAACACGCGCAACATCTACGTTTGGTTCTCGAGCTACTCTAAGGGAATCGACTCTATGCCAAGTTCTCCAAGTGTGAATTCTGGCTGGAGTAAGTTCAATTCCTCGGTCACATTGTCAATAGTCAAGGTATTCACGTCGACCCCGCAAAGATCGAAGTTGTCAAGAGTTGGCTTACACCTAAGAACCCGTCTGAAGTCCGTTCTTTTCTCAGACTGGCGGGCTATTATCGCCGATTCATCGAAAGATTCTCAAAAATCGTCGTGCCGCTTACTTGTCTCACGCACAAAGACAAGCCTTTTGTTTGGGGAAATAAACAAGAAACTGCCTTTCAAACCCTCAAGCATATGCTTTGCAATGCTCCCGTTCTCACTCTACCCGATGGAAACGATGACTTCATTGTCTATTGTGATGCCTCGAACCTCGGTCTTGGTTATGTTCTCATGCAACGAGACAAAGTTATCGCTTACGCATCTCGTCAGCTCAAGATCCACGAGAAGAACTACACAACCCACGATCTCGAGCTAGGTGCAATTGTTTTTGAGCTGAAGATTTGGCGACACTGCCTGTATGGTACTAAGTGTATGATCTTCACAGATCATAGGAGCCTACAACATTTCCTCAGCCAGAAAGAGCTTAATATGCGCCAACGCCGATGGGTTGAACTTCTCACGGATTTCGACTGTGAGATCCATTATTATCCTGGCAAAGCAAATGTCGTTACCGATGCTCTCAGCAGACGGAGCTATTTGCATAGCGCCCATAATATTCAAGCCCAATATGATCTCAAAACCCTTATCCGCAAAGCCCAACATGCCTGTTTTACCGAACGCACATTGAAGAAGGAAAAGATTATCAACGATGGAGCCCCGCTAGTGAATAAGTCGAATGGGATATTCCATTATCGGGACCAAATCTGGATCCCTAAACGGACCAATTTATGACAGATTTTGATGGACGAAGCCCACAAATCCCTATATTCTATTCATCCCGGTGCCGACAAAATGTACCAGGACCTGTGCTACAAGTACTGGTGGCCGGGCATGAAGAGGGATATCGCTCTCTATGTTGGAAAGTGTCTGACTTGCTCGAAAGTCAAGGCCGAACACCAAAGGCCCTCTGGCTTTCTTGAACAACCCCCAATCCCTATGTGGATGTGGGAAAGCATAGCTATGGACTTCATAACGAAACTTCCGTGCACGCCATCAAGTCACGACAGCATCTGGGTTGTCGTTGACCGTTTGACTAAATCTGCTCACTTTTTACCAATACGAGAAGAATATAAGGTAGAGAAATTAGCCCGAATCTACACCGATGAGATCATTTGTCGACTGGGGACGCCTCGCGACATCATCTCTGACCGCGATGGTCGGTTTACCTCGCGTCTTTGGGAAACGTTTCAAGCTTCTCTCGGTACTACGCTTAATCTAAGTACCTCTTTCCGTCCCCAAACCGACGGTCAGACTGAAAGAACGATTCGTACCCTTGAAGACACGCTCTGTTCGTATGTCATAGATTTCGGTGGTAATTAGGACGCATACTTACCTTTAGTCGAATTCTCGTACAATAACAGTTATCATTCCAGCATTCAAATGGAACCATTTGAGGCATTATATGGAAGAAGATGTCGATCGCCTATTGTATGGCACGAGATCGGGCACTTGCAATTAACCGGTCCTGACCTTTTGCAAGAAAAGACTGACGAAATCCTCCAAATTCGAGACAATCTGCTGAAAGCTCAGAGTCGTCAGAAAAGTTACGCCGATAGACGACGCAAGCCCCTTGAATTTGACGTTGGTGACTACGTACTCCTAAAGGTTTCACCTTGGAAGGGTGTGGTCCGATTCGGCAAGAAAGGAAAGCTCGCGCCTCGATATGTTGGACCCTTTAAGATCCTGGAAAGGATTGGAAAAGTGGCCTACAGACTCGAACTACCGGAGGAACTTAGCAACGTTCACCCGACTTTCCATGTTTCAAACCTCAGAAAGTGCCTGGCTGAGCGTGATTTACACGTTCCACTCGAAGATCTGCAAGTAAACGAAACACTACACTTCGTGAAAAAGCCTGTCGAGATCATGGACCGACAACCCAAGCAGCTCAGGCGCTCACGAATTCCCATTGTGAAGGTTCGCTCGGAAGGCAAATGAGGCGCAGAGTTCACTTGGGAACTCGAAAGTGATATGAAGGCGAAGTACCTGCAGTTGTTTGCTACGGCTTCGGCCTAATTTCGGGACGAAATTCCCTTAAGTAGGGGAGGCTGTAACACCCCGTGTTTCAAAAGAAAAAGTCAAGATTGACTGTTTGACTTCTTTGACTTGTAGATGATCTATTTATTTTATTTCCTTAGCTGTATTATGTGGAGTACTTATTAATAATCGAGGTTTAATCGTTATTTATCGCATGTATTAATCGACTTAACCGCACCGCAATCGCAACTCGAATTTATGCGCTTTGGTTATGTTTTATGTGTGTATGCCCCTTTTATGTGATACATGTGCATGTTTATTTATGTTATATGTGGTGATCAATCGAAACGCAATCACAACGCTATCGCAATCGAATCGTGAACGCTAAACACAAGATAATTAGGATGATTGTATGTTAGATATAGTACTTGGGATTAAAAGTAATTTGAAAAGGAAACTCTATCACATCGCTCACTTGAATGGCATCGCAACGCATTACACGCGAATCGAAACGACAAAACTTATCGCGCCAAACACTCGAGACAAGTGGCCAGCCGACCGAGCTGCCACCCGATCGGACTGCCATCCGATCGAGGTGCCACTCGACCGAGCTGCCACCAGAACGGGTTGTCACTCGAACGACCAGCCCTCTTCTCCCCTTTCTGTTTTGGGAAACCCTATAAATACCCCCTTGTTACCACTTTTGGAAGGTGACAACTCTCTCTTTCTCTCCACTCGTTCCAGCCGCTATTTCTTCAGATTTCTCGCGATTCTTGTAAGTTTCCAACCTAAACCTTGTACTTTCTTGATCTACACGCACTCCTACACCTTTCTATCTTTTGAATCTTAACTTTTAACCGTGAAATCACTAGATTTGAGGTGTTCCAGGATGATGTCATCATGGTGTTCTTAGGAACTTCATGTTTTGGCTTCAATCTACCAAGAAGAACTTGAATCTGAATGATTTCCACATGAATAACCAAAGACCTTGCATAGATCTGAACATATCCACGGCGAAAAGGATTGAAAGATGGTTTTTCTAAACTTTCTTTCAACTCTTTTACACTCAATGCACTCAAACCCGATGAAAACGGAGCTGGGTCTGATCGTCTACCCGTTCGTAGTAATGTATCAGTTCTAGATCTGGATTTTTTTCCGAGAGATAGTGATCTCGGGTTGAACATGGACGACTGTCTTGAATCGTGAACTGGACGGACTAGGGTGATTCCTATTCGGACAGGTCACTTGGGCCAAGATGAGGTTCCCATTGTTTGAACAAGCTATCATAACGCCTCATTCAAACTACAAACACTTCAAACGAGACCAAGTAACGGAACGATCAGGTCGTTGGGACGGGTTGTCGTCCGATCGGACTGCCGTCCGGTCGGGTAGCCATCCGATCGACCGACAACTCGATCGGACTGTACCTTGGTCCTACACTTAACAAGTTTCAACATATTCAATGCATAACCAGTTCTAGCGGATTGTTATCCGATCAGTAGACCATCTGGTTGGATGATAACACTGCTGTGAACTTGTCTTCTGAGAAATGTCTCATCGAACGGATCACCGTCCGATAGAACCGCCGTTCGATTGACCGACCTGACGGATAGAGATACTTCTCTGTTTTCAAAATGCTACAACGAAAACTTCAAAAGTCAAACCATCATACACAAACACATCCACCACAAACGAGGTAACAATCCACTCGCATGGTCATCCGATCGGATGACCATTCGAACGGGTTGTCACCCTATCGACCGGCCACCCGATCGGATAACCACCCGACCGGATTGCTGTTCGACCCACTGACACTTTTCTTCGCTTACGTGTCGCTTATATTTATTGTGATCATTCTAATCAGGCTAAACCCGCTCTAAGCGCTCCCTTCAATCCATCATCGCTGTGAGTATACTCGAACCCTTTTTTCTTTATGCACTTTTGGGTGTTACATACGTTATTTATTCTAAATCACATTGAACACACTACGCAATACTTTAACGCTAACCGTACTACATGTTATACGTGACTTAATGAATGCTTGTTTGTTATGTTTACACATGGAATGTTGTCTACCTGCCTTAGCAACGATAGTACTATTAGTTTGGACTTAGCACCTGTTCACTCAGGGGTTGTTAAGGACAATTAGTTACATGGCTCACAGTGGTGAGTGTGTATCGCGAACTTCCTTGGGCAGTCAACCCACAGTCATTGGTATCGATAGGTTCATGTCGATAACTAACGTGCTTCATTTCACTCTGTGTACGTGCTGGTTATGCGTAAACGTTTTCGAACTCTACTATGCTATTATTAAACTTGTATGCTCACCTTTACACTATATCTATTGAATTTTACTTTAACGTATGTGGCAGGTGCTTAAGATGTTTAAATGCTTGGCTTGCTGTGAAATTGAGGCTAGGAAAGACCTAGAGCAATAATAAATTGTCTGTACTAGAAATCTGAGTTGTCGGAACAGAACAATTTGACTAGATTTTGTCTGTAATAATTATGTTACTTTTTATGTCATGGTATGGGACGTGATGCTTTAAATAATTGGTAATCATAGTTGTTATGGAAACTTCTGGACAATCTGTTTTGTCACACCCCAACCGATGGCGGAAACATCGGGGCATGGCACAGAGCGAAATAGATTATCCAGAAGTTTCCATAACAATTATCATTACCAATTAATTGAAAATAACATGTCCCATACCATGTCTCAAAAGGTAAACAAATTATTACAGAAAAATCTAGGCAAATAGTTCTATTCCGACAACTCAGATTTCAAATAGCCCAATTGTTTATCTGCTTCTAGAGACCCTTGATTTAATTTGTACAGACAACTATTTGTTGGCCTCTAGAGCATTATTCTAGCCTTGCTTTCCTAGCAGATAAGCATCCTAAATACCTGTCACAAACGTTAAAGTAAAAGTCAATACACAGAGTGTAAAGGTGAGCATACAAGTTTGATAATAGCATATAGAGTTCGAAATTTGTTTACGCATAACCAACACGTACACATAGTGAAATGAGGCATGTTAGTTATTGACATAGATCCATCGATACCAATGACTGCGGGTTGACTGCCAGAGGCAGTTCGCAATACATGATTACCACGTAATCCATGCAAGTAATTGTCCTTAACAACCCCTACGAACAGGTGCTGAGTCCAAACTATAGTACTACATTGCTAAGGCAGGTATACATCATTCCATGTGTAAACATAACAAATAAGCATTCATAAGCCACGTATAACATGCACTAGCGGTTAGCATTCAAATAGTATTGAGTAGTGTGTTTGATGTGGTTTGAATATTCGTAACGTATGTAACACCCAAAAGTGCGTAAAGCAAAAAGGGATCGATTATACTCACAACGATAATGGATTGAAGGGAGCGCTTAGAGAGCAGGGTTAGCCAGATCAGAATGATAACATAACGATAAGTGACGCGTAAAACGTTGCAAGGTGTAAGTGACTCGGACAGTAGTTCGGTCAGATGGGTAATCCGATCGGATGGTCCAGTCATGCGGATGACAGTCCGTTAGGATGGTCATCCGGTCGGATAGGTGGTCCGGTCGGATGGCTATTCGAGTGGATTGTTTCTTCCTTTGATGTGTTTGTGTATGATGGCTTGTCCTTTGAAGTTTTCGTTGTAGTATTTTGAAAACATTGAAGTATCTCTACCTTTCAAGTCGGTCGATCGGCGACTCAAGTGGCGAGGTTACTTAGTGAGAACAAGTCCACAGCAGGTTGTCACTCGATCAGACGGCAGTCCGGTCAGGTGGCATCCTTAGTGTATTGAACATGTTGAAAATTGTTCGAGTGTTTAAGTTCAAGCATCTCATGATCCGAAGAGTAATCCGGTCGGATTGGTAGTCCGATCGGATCGTAATTCGTTCAATACTCAAACTTCAGATAAAGTTGGTTGAGTGTGGGTCCCAAGGTGTAAGCCGTTCGGATGACTTAGTCGCTCGGATGGCTTATCCGAGCGGACAGTAGTCCGGTCGGACAACACTCCAGGCTGGTCATTCCGTTCGTCTTTCACTTGGCCATTTTGATTGTTGGTTGCTTTTATCGAGACGTTTTGACAACGTGCTAACCAACGGAACCTCATCTTGACCCATGTGACCCGATCAAACAGGAATCACCCTAGTTTGACCAGTTAACCGGTTTAAGACGATTATTCTTGGTTAACCCGAAATCGGTGGTCTCGTGAGTAGAACCCAGATCTTGAACTAGCACAACACTAAGAATGAGTAGGAGACTAGATCAAGGCCCGATTCTATAAGTTTTGAGTGCATTGAGTGTAAAAGAGTTGAAAGAAAGCTAGAAACCATCTTTCAATCCTTTTCACTATGATTATGTTTAGATCTATGCAAGATCTTTGTTTATTTGTGTGGAAATCGGTTAGATCTAAGTTGTTCTTGGTGGATTGAGGCCAAAACATGAAGTTCTTCAAGAACACATGATGACGTCATCCTAGAACACCTCAAATCTAGTGATTTCATTATTAAAAGTTAAGATTCAAAAGATAGAAAGGTGTAGGAGCGCGTGTAGATCAAGAAAGTACAAGATTTAGGGTGAGATCTTACCGGAATTGAGAGAAATCGAAAAAAAGGTGAGGAGAGCGTATTGTTCGGACAGAGAGTTTCCAAAAGTAGAAAGTTTGAGAGTGACATGGGTATTTATAGAGTTACCCAAAGTAGAAAGTGTGGGTTGGTCAGATGGCATCTAGCCGGGATGACTTGACCGGTCGGATGTCATCTCGGTCGGATGACAACCTGGCATGAGGTCAAGTGGCAGCCCGATCGGATGGGCAATCCAGCCGGATGGCACTTGGTTCGGGTGTTCGGCGCGATGATTTTCGAGATTTCGATTTTGATTGCGAGCGATTCGATGCGATAGAATTTCCTAGTCAAATTACTTTTAATTCCAACCAGAATATCTATCATACAAGCATCCTTACTTCGTATTTGATTAACGTTTGTGATTCGATTGCGATTGAGTTCGATTTGCGTTTCGAGTTTCGATTGTGTTTCGATTGATCACCACACATAATCATAAATAAGCATGCACAAGTAACACGTAAGGCACACACACACGTATAACAATAACCAAAATGCGTAGTTCGAGTTGCGATTCGATGTCGATTTGATTAACATAGTGTGATTATTGATTAGTTAACTTTATCGCATTGTTACTTCCTATAGTTCATAGTCGTAAATCGATTAGTTAGAGATAACACACGTCGATTATTGTAATTATTGACACTTACTCCACATAATACAACATATGAAAGAAATTCAATATAAGTCAAGTCGCGCGAAATCGGTCGTTGACTTTGACCTTGACTTTGACTTTGAATTCGAAAACACGGGGTGTTACAGCCTCCCCTTGTTTAGGGAATTTCGTCCCGAAATTAGGCCGAAGCCATAACGGATAACTGCGGGTACTTCGCCTTCATGTCGCTTTCGAGTTCCCAAGTGAACTCTGCGCCTCTTTTGCCTTCCCATCGGACTTTCACAATAGGAATGCGTGAGCGTCTGAGCTGCTTGGTTTGGCGGTCCCTGATTTCGACAGGCTTCTCCACGAAGTGTAGTGTTTCATTTACTTGGAGGTCATCAAGAGGTACAATTAAATCATGCTCAGCCAGGCACTTTCAGAGGTTTGACACGGGGAAAGTCGGGTGGACGTTACTAAGTTCCTCCGGTAGTTCGAGTCTATAGGCAACTTTTTCGATCCTTTCCAGAATCTTAAAAGGTCCAACATATCGAGGCGCTAGCTTCCCTTTCTTGTCGAATCTGACCACACCCTTCCAAGGTGATACCTTTAGAAGTACGTAGTCGCCAACGTCAAATTCAAGGGGCTTGCGTCGTCTATCGGCATAACTTTTCTGTCGATTCCGAGCTTTCGTTAGATTGTCTCGAATTTGGAAAATTTTGTCTGTCGTTTCTTGCAATAGCTCGGGACCGGTTAATTGCGAATGCCTGATCTCGTGCCACACAATAGGCGATCGACATTTTCTTCCGTATAAGGCCTCGAATGGTGCCATTTGAATGCTGGAATGATAACTGTTGTTATACGAGAATTCGACTAACGACAGGTATTTATCCCAATTACCACCGAAGTCTATGACACACGAACGGAGCATGTCTTCAAGGGTACGAATAGTTCTTTCAGTCTGACCGTCGGTTTGAGGGTGGAATGCGGTACTTAGATTAAGTGATGTACCGAGAGCTGTTTGAAACGTTTCCCACAGTCGCGAGGTAAACCGAGCATCACGATCAGAGATGATGTCGCGAGGCGTCCCATGATTACAAATGATCTCGTCGGTGTAGATTCGGGCTAATCGTTCTACCTTGTAGTCTTCCCGTATTGGCAAAAAGTGAGCTGATTAGGTCAGTCGGTCAACAACAACCCAGATGCTGACGTGACCTGATGACGTGTGCGAAAGTTTTGTTATGAAGTCCATAGCTATACTCTCCCACTTCCACATAGGGATCGGTGGTTGTTCGAGTAAGCCAGAGGGTCTTTGATGTTCAGCCTTGACTCTTGCACAAGTCAGGCACTTCCCAACGTATAGAGCAATATCCCTTTTCATGCCAGGCCACCAGTACTTGTAGCGAAGGTCCTGGTACATTTTGTCGGCACCGGGATGGATAGAATACGGGGATTTGTGGGCTTCGTCTATTAAAATCTGTCGCAAATCGGTCCGTTTAGGGATCCAAATTCGGTCCAGGAAATGGAATATCCCATTCGATTTACTCACAAGCTGGGCTCCATTGTGGTAGATTCGTTCTTTCTTCAGAGTGCGTTCATTAAAACATGCATACTGAGCTTCGCGGATGAGGATTTCGAGGTCGTATAGGGCTTGGACGTTACGAGTGCTAAGCAGATAGCTCCATCTGCTGAGTGCGTCGGCAACAACATTTGCTTTGCCTGGGTGATAAAGAATCTCACAGTCCTAATCGTTGAGAAGTTCTACCCATCGGCGTTGACGCATATTAAGTTCTTTCTGATCAAAGATATGTTGTAGGCTCCTATGATCGGTGAAGATCGTACACTTTGTACCATGTGGTAATGTCGCCAAATCTTTAACGCAAAAACAACTGCGCCTAGCTCGAGATCATGGGTTGTATAGTTCTTCTCGTGGATTTTGAGCTGTCGAGATGCGTAAGCTATGACCTTGTCTCGCTGCATAAGGACACAACCAAGACCAAGGTTGGAAGCATCACAATAGACAATGAAATCATCGTTTCCTGAGAACGGGAGCATTACAAAGCATGTGCTTAAGGGTTTGGAAAGCAGACTCTTGTTTGGTTCCCCAAACAAAAGGCTTGTCTTTATGCGTGAGAGCGGTAAGTGGTACAGCGATCTTTGAGAACCCTTCGATAAATCGTCGATAATAGCCCGCTAGTCCGAGAAAAGAACGGACTTCCGACGGGTTCTTAGGTGTAATCCAACTCTTAACGGCTTCAATCTTCGCAGGATCGACGTGAATACCCTGACTATTGACAATGTGACCCAGAAACTGAACCTCCTCCAACCAGAATTCACACTTGGAGAACTTGGTATAGAGTTGGTTCCCCTGGAGTAGCTCGAGAAGCAAACGTAGATGTTACGTGTCTTCGGCCTTCGATTTGGAATAGATCAAGACATTGTCGATGAATACGATGACGAAACGGTCGAGATATGGTTTACACACGCGATACATCAGATCCACGAAAACCGCGGGTGCGTTGGTTAAACCAAAGGGCATAAAAACGAATTCGTAATGGCCGTATCAAGTGCGAAACGAGGTTTTGGGTATATCCTCCTCTTGGATGCGTGGTTGGTGATAGCCTGAGCGTAGATCGATCTTCGAGAAACACGTAGCGCCTTGTAGCTGATCAAACAAGTCGTCGATGCGGGGTAGGGGATAGCGGTTCTTGATAGTTAACCTATTCAATTCCCGATAGTCGATGCACATCCTGAACGGCCCATCCTTATTTTTAACGAAAAGGACTGGCGCGCCCCAAGGAGAGGTGCTCGGGCGAATAAAGCCTTCCTCAAGTAATTCCTGGAGTTGGTTTGATAGGTCGCGCATTTAGGATGGAGCGAGTCAATAGGGAGCTTTGGCAATGGGGTTGGCTCCAGGAACGAGGTCGATACGAAAGTCGATATCATGACTTGGTGGTAGTCCGGGAAGATCCTCAGGAAAAACGTTAGGAAATTCTCGAACCACAGGAACATCGTTTACTTCCTTCTTCTCTTTCTTTTCCTTCTCCGCTACTACAATGTTAGCCAAGAAAGCCCTGTATTCCTTGCGGAGATACTTGCTAGCTTGGACATATGACATGAGCTTGAGACCTTTCGAAGCAGTTTCGCCATAGACACACAGTAAATCACCATTCGCGAGCGAAAATCGAATCATCTTATCGAAGCACACAACTTCAGCATGGTTTTCGCAAAGAAAGTCCATGCCTACTATGATGTCAAAACTTCCGAGTTGCATCAGAATAAGGTCGATTGGGAAGATGTGATTGTTGAGCTCAAGAGTACAATCATGAAGAATAGAATTTACGACGACAGTTCTTCCGGTAGCGACTTCAACATCGAACGTTGAGGAGAGGTAGGAGCGCTTACGACTAAGGAGCTTCTCGAATTCGAACGACACAAAGCAATTATCGGCTCCAGTATCAAATAAACACGAAGCATAAATACCATTCACAAGGAACGTACCATTGACCACGTTGTTGTCGGTTTGGGCTTGCCGCACGTTGATGTTGAAAGTTCGTGCGCGTGTTGCTTGTTGCTGGTGTTGCTGCTGCTGTGGCTGCTGCTGCTGGGGCTCTTGTTTCACGACCCTGTTTGGGCACATGTTGGCGAAATGGTTAGGATCGCCACATGCGAAGCAGGCTCTGGCGTTGACCGCAGGTGCCAGAGGAGCTAGTTGACCCATGAGGAGCGGTGAGAAGAGCTTGATGAGCAGGAGCTTGTCGAGTACGGCAGTTGGTAGTGAAATGGCCGTACATATTGCAATGAGCACAGAAACGGCAAGCGATGGTAGTCGGGTGGTGGTAGGTACAGGTTGGGCAAAGCGGGTGTGACCCAGTGTATGCACGCTTAGCAAGCGGTGCATTTGCCACAGACGCCGCTACTTGACGCTGTTGAGCTGGTACGGCTTGAATCGGTGCAGCAGTGATCGCACAGTTCTTGTTGCTGGAGCTGTTCTTTCTCTTGTTCTTCCTCTTGTTGCTCGATGAGGTGGTGGTTTCAGCAGTTGGTGCGGTGGTGGCAGCTTGATGCAGGTGCTTTGAAGGTTTATCCCAGACACCAGCCTTGACCTGCTTGTCGTTGATTTCAGCGGCCAGCAGATAAGTCTCTTAGATCGTCTTAATCTTAGCCGCTTGCACGAAATCTGCAACACAATCAGGCAGGGCTCGGATATACTTCTTGATTGCGATCTCTGGAGTCTTGACTTGATCAGGACAGATAATGCTGAGCTGTTTGAAGCGAGCAGTGAGAGCAGCATTTTCTCCTTCCTTCTGCTTTATGTGCCAGAATTCATCCTCTAACTTTTGGCGTTCATGAGGAGGGCAGAATTCTTCTAGCATGACCTCCTTGAGTTCGTCCCACGACAGGCCGTAGGCTGCATCGTTCCCTCGTTTGTTTCTCTCGGCTGTCCACCAGTCTAGTGCGCGGGACTGGAAGACGCCGGTAGCATTTAGAGTGCGGAGATCATCTGGGCAACCGCTCTGTCGTAGAGTGACCTCAATGGAATCAAACCATTGGAACAACGCTGTAGGGCCTTCCTCGCCAGTGAATTCCTTTGGCCCACAAGACTTGAATTGTTTGAAATTGAAGGCAGCTTTGGGGGTAGCTTTAGGAGCTTCGGTTCTCGACTCCTCAGATGATTTGCTGACGTTCTCGTGGACATCACTCACGGCTTTTGCTACTTGTTTAGCGATGATAGAAGCAAGATGTTTGTCTCTCTTTTCTTGACGAGAAAGTGGTGTGTGACAGGGTCCAGATGATGGTCCAGTTGACATTGTCTGCAGCAGGCATCGTCATAGGTCTTCAGACGCATCATAATCGAATCTCACCTCACATGTTTACCACTTACTAAAGCTTAGGAACACGCAATGTAACATGTATCTCACAACACATAAACACATAATTAGGATTTCACATAGAGACATATAAGCACATAAGCATGTAAGCACGTAGAACACAGAATCCACCAAAGCACATAATCATTTAATTGCAAGATGCAGTCAGAATACAGAAACTTATCATTCAAAGTTCGCGAGTGTTCGAATATAGCGATCGCGTTTTAGTATGTCGAATAGTGTAGTATAAGCGTATAACATAGCATGGGGTTGTCCATAATTTAGCGATTTGTTAGCATTTTGAGATAGAAATGCAGTGCGAATCGTGCGTATCGATCGTATTGAAGGCAAAAATCGAACAATCCTCCAAAATTAAACACTTAAACAGGCAACAAGCACATAAAATCGACGAATCATCAGAGTCAGCAGTTGCGGGCTCAGAATCGAAACATATAAAAATCGAGAAATAGATTGTCTACGGCTATTAGACATTGACTATCCAAAGTAGTCCGACTATTCACGAGGGCCTGTTGTACACATTTGACCTACAGGGCAGTGCCTCTGCCTCGATTCTTGGGCGTTGGGCACGCACCCTGTTAGTCATATCGTGACTTCAGGTCGTTGGTGTCCGTCGGGACTTTGGTGAGAGTTTTGTAAAAAGGGCGGAGCAAATCGTCAAGGTTAGGTTTTCACCCCTAGCTTAACAACTTCGTTCCTGTTTTTAATAAAATAGAGGAGATTATTCATCAAAATACGGATTTCACTCCTGATTTGGCATAATTCTCCTCGTTTGTAAGTAAAAATGCAGGTTGATCAAGCAATTCCAGTCGAGAGTTTACGGTTTTCACACCTATTCTCGACTTAATCGCTTGTCTTCAATTGGAAATGCGAGTGCAGTGATAGTGTAGTATAGGCGAGAATAGCGAGAAATAAGCTCGTACATAATCCCTACCGGATATGCACAAGTCGGTCTGCTGGTTCCTAACTATAGACTAGGACTCTAAGACATTGACCCGGACTAGGTCGTGTCTTGCCTAATTCCCTATAGTTATGGCTCTGATACCAATCTGTCACACCCCAACCGATGGCGAAAACATCGGGGCATGGCACTGAGCGAAACAGATTGTCCAGAAGTTTCCATAACAATTATCATTACCAATTAATTTAAAATAACATGTCCCATACCATGTCTCAAAAGGTAAACAAATTATTACAGACAAAATCTAGGCCAATAGTTCTATTCCGACAACTCAGATTTCAAATAGCCCAATTGTTTATCTGCTTCTAGAGACCCTTGATTTAATTTGTACAGACAACTATTTGTTGGCCTCTAGAGCATTATTCTAGCCTCGCTTTCCTAGCAGATAAGCATGCTAAATACTTGTCACATACGTTAAAGTAAAAGTCAATACACAGAGTGTAAAGGTGAGCATACAAGTTTGATAATAGCATATAGAGTTCGAAATTCATTTACGCATAACCAGCACGTACACATAGTGAAATGAGGCATGTTAGTTATCGACATAGATCCATCGATACCAATGACTGCGGGTTGACTGCCTGAGGCAGTTCGCAATGCATGATTACCACCGTAATCCGTGCAAGTAATTGTCCTTAACAACCCCTGCGAACAGGTGCTGAGTCCAAACTATAGTACTATCTTTGCTAAGGCAGGTAGACAGCATTCCATGTGTAAACATAACAAACAAGCATTCATAAGCCACGTATAACAAGCATTAGCGGTTAGCATTCAAATAGTATTGAGTAGTGTGTTTGATGTGGTTTGAATATTCGTAACGTATGTAACACCCAAAAGTGCGTAAAGCAAAAAGGGATCGAGTATACTCACAGCGATGATGGATTGAAGGGAGCGCTTAGAGAGTAGGGTTAGCCTGATCAGAATGATAACATAACGATAAGTGACGCGTAAAACGTTACAAGGTGTAAGCGACTCGGACAGTAGTTCGGTCGGATGGGTAATCCGATCGGATGGTCCAGTCGTGCGGATGGCAGTCCGTTCGGATGGTCATCCGGTCGGACAGGTGGTTCGGTCGGATGGCTATTCGAGTGGATTGTTTCTTCCTTTGATGTGTTTGTGTATGATGGCTTGTCCTTTGAAGTTTTCGTTGTAGTATTTTGAAAACATTGAAGTATCTCTACCTTTCAAGTCGGTCGATCGGCGACTCAAGTGGCGAGGTTACTTAGTGAGAACAAGTCCACAACAGGTTGTCACTCGATCGGATGGCAGTCCGGTCGGGTGGCATCCTTAGTGTATTGAACATGTTGAAAATTGTTCGAGTGTTTAAGTTCAAGTATCTCATGATCCGAAGAGTAATCCGGTCGGATTGGTAGTCCGATCAGATCGCAATTCGTTCAATACTCAAACTTCAGATAAAGTTGGTTGAGTGTGGGTCCCAAGGTGTAAGCCGTTCGGATGACTTAGTCGCTCGGATGGCTTATCCGAGCGGACAGTAGTCCGGTCGGACAACACTCCAGGCTAGTCGTTCCGTTTGTCTTTCACTTGGCCGTTTTGATTGTTGGTTGCTTTTATCGAGACGTTTTGACAACGTGCAAACCAACGGAACCTTATCTTGACCCATGTGACCCGATCAAACAGGAATCACCCTAGTTTGACCAGTTAACCGGTTCAAGATGATTATTCTTGGTTAACCCGAAATCGGTGGTCTCGTGAGTAGAACCCAGATCTTGAACTAGCACAACACTAAGAATGAGTAGGAGACTAGAACAAGTCCCGATTCTATTGGTTTTGAGTGCATTGAGTGTAAAAGAGTTGAAAGAAAGTTAGAAACCATCTTTCAATCCTTTTTCACTATGATTATGTTTAGATCTATGCAAGATCTTTGTTTATTTGTGTGGAAATCGGTTAGATCTAAGTTGATCTTGGTGGATTGAGGCCAAAACATGAAGTTCTTCAAGAAGACATGATGACGTCATCCTAGAAAACCTCAAATCTAGTGATTTCATGGTTAAAAGTTAAGATTCAAAAGATAGAAAGGTGTAGGAGTGCGTGTAGATCAAGAAAGTACAAGATTTAGGGTGAGATCTTACCGGAATTGAGAGAAATCAAAGAAAAGGTGAGGAGAGCGTATTGTTCGGACAGAGAGTTTCCAAAAGTAGAAAGTTTGAGAGTGACATGGGTATTTATAGAGTTACCCAAAGTGGAAAGTGTGGGTCGGTCGGATGGCATCTCGCCCGGATGACTTGTCCGGTCGGATGTCATCTCGGTCGGATGACAACCTGGCACGATGTAACAATCCTCACATAACCCGACACCCTCATAATATTTCCGACACCCTAATATATTTTAGAATGTCCCAATATGTCTTATAATACTCCCCGTATGTGAAAACCGAGCCCGAAATACCTAATAACATTTAAAAATAAATTAAAAATCTGAAACTTAAGTTGAGGCGGGCCGCGTAGACCCCACCCCAACCTTTACGCGGGCCGCGAATGTCCTTAATTGTGGCGCAGCCCGGTGCGGCCATGTGGCCCAACATCCGGACAAGCTAGTTGATGACCCAGCTAAGCTATACGTTGACTGGATGTTGACGCGGGCCGCGTAGCCCTATGGCTACTCTTACGCGGGCCACGTGAGAGTCGAGATCAGCACCTATAAATAGATGGCGTCGGATCTTAGTCGAAATCGCTCACATTTCAATCTCAAATCACAATTTCTGTAGTAGTGTTATAATACGCGGGTATTATACCCCCTAATTAGCGAGGTTCTGCTCCGTTGTAAGTATTATAACCCCTGGATACGTATTAGATACGCTGCCCGATTGATCTAGGGTTTCGTAACGGCTGTCGTGGTTCTGCCCGACGTAGTCGTTTGAATGCCATCTCGGGGAGGGTATTACTAATGTTAAATTGGGTTATTATACTAACACGTGTGCTTTTGTGTAAATTATAGATAATTCTAAGGAAAACCCTTACGGAAATTCTAAGACAGCAATGTGAGTTGATCCACTTTTTATTAACTGTGTTTACAAAACCTCATTTAATTAATTATATATTAAACAGTGATTGAGTATTTGTGAGAATACAATTATGATGTGTATGTTGGGGTTTTGTATACAAAATTTGTTACCACCTGGTCAAGGAGTAACATGTCCACAAGTCGGGTTCGACAGTACCATGGATGTTAATTGTGATGTCTTGAAAACAAATATAATTGCGGGATCGCCCTCAATACTGTGAATTGGTTTTTACTTAAACTTGATTAAACTGGGATTCACTCACCAGTATTTCCCACTGACAAATGTTTTTAAAACGCGTTTCAGGTAACAAACTGTGATAGCCAAATAGAAGCCAGCTGGACAACACTGAAGGCTTGGAAAAGTGGCAATAATGTTACCTAAAAAGAAATATATGTTTTTCTTAAATAAAAATAAGATTTATTCCTATGAAAATGTGTGTAATGCAAACTTGGGTTTTATCCCAATATGTTTATTTATATATAAATGGTGGTTTTACTCTTATAAACATTTCCTAACTACGGTCCTGAATGAAAAATTTCCGCTGCCAAATCTGACGATACCTGACACCACCGAAACTGGCTCGCGGCCGCCCGTTCCTGGAAAATAGGGATCGCGGGTTGCGACAGAATGTGGTATCAGAGCTATGCCACTGATTCAGCCACAGAAGTGTTCCGCTGACATCAAAATTTAATCTGTTAGGAAATAAATTATGGAAATACGTGCATAACTGTAATTAATTGTTATGTGTTATTTGACTATTTGTTAGTTTACAGTATGAGTGACCAAGGACCATCTGACGCGTACCATCAATTGTCTGGTTCGCCTAGAAGCGAAGGCACCTCCTCTTCTCAGCCTGCCCTCTCGGGGTATTCTGCTGATACGGAAGAAGGCATCTATGTGTTTAAGGCTCAGTCAGAAGAGCCATTTCCTCAGAAAAAGAGGGGATGGTTCAGTAGAGGGGCACACGAGCGTAGAAAACGTATGAAAAAGTTACAAGACCAGAGAGCCTTAGCAGCAGCCAAGAGAGAGACAGATGCCTATGCCCAGGATATGATTAATAGGGGAATAGCCAATATCCATATCTTAGCAACCACTGCTGCTGACCCTAATCTGGAACAGATAATAGCACCCCAACCACAACTACCAATTCCTGATCAACCGATGGAGATAGAAAACCCTGAAAACCAAGTAGAAATGCATGACTTCAATCCGGAGGAAATACCTAGGGTACCAGCGCCAAATCCCTTAGACCCAGCTTATGACCCATGGTGGGATGATGTTAGGGATTATGTGCCACGTTACCAGATGCATGAAGACATGCCTATGCCGAGTTTAGGAGCCTACCCAGGTTTGGACCCTCTCGATCCCTATTACGATAACGATGCATATATTAGGGAGATCTTAGAAGATCCTTAACAATTTCAGGCACTTTCACCTCCATATTAGGAACCCGCACCCCAGATTCCGAACCCAGTCCTAGAACCTGCACCCCCAATGAGTGCAGAAAACATCCAAGAACTTAGGACATTTGGTGAGGAAATTTTAGAGAGCAGTGAGAGAATGCGACAGGTGGGAGAGCGTCTCGTATGGAAATAATATGAGGGCAATATGGATTTCTGGATGAATCCATATCCGTGAATGTGTTAGTGGAAACGGTAATAGTAATACTAATAATATAATAAATTAAAATAAAATATGTGAGTACGGATGCCTACTATTATTAGTGTGATTTTATTTCAGTCGGTATTGTAATTTTCATTTCAGTACTAGTGTGTAATAGACGCATACTATATGAGAATAGAGTATAGTCGCATTGATCGACACTTTTGGCTAAATTGCTTATCATGTGAATTACTATATTAAGAATTATTTTGTGATATTAATACGGGGTAAATGTTTGAAATTCAGATGGCCGACAAAGGAAATCAAGTAAATCTGGATAATAATCCGGAAAACCAGAATGATAATATTCAGAATGACGATAATCTGAATAATTAGAATCCAAACAACAATAACAATGGAAACCAAGTGGATAATAGTGCTATCCAACACATAGTAGCACAGGGAATTATAGATGCAATGCCATTTATTCTTCAAACTGTTAAGGATGCTGATAATAAAAGTAAACATAGCAGTAAGCGACCAACTGAACCAGAAAATAGCGTGAATAATGGACCCGTACTTCAAATGCCCATTCCCAAAAGAAGAAGAACCATGCCTTATGGTTGTTCTTACAAAGAATTCTGGTCCTGCAAACCAATAGAATTATCGGGCAATGAAGAACCTATTGCAGCTTTACGCTGGATAGAAAAGACTGAGGCTGTTCTGAAAATAAGTAAATGTGCGGAAGAAGATAAGATAATGTTTGCTTCTAATATGTTTAAGAACTCAGCCTTAGAATGGCGGAACACTATCCTCCAATCTAGAGGAAGTGATAGGGTATACAATATGGAGTGGGAAGAATTTAGGAACATGGTAGAAAGGAAATTCTGCCCTCCTAATGAAAAAGAGCAGATAACAAACAAATTCCTAAACCTTAGGATGAATGGAGTTGATAGTAAGGGGTACACAAAATTATTCTTTGAATATGCTAGAATTGTACCAACCCTTGCATCACCAGAACCAGTATTAATCTCCCGTTACATCTGGGGATTAATAGGAGAAATTAGACATGTAGTCAAGGCAGCTAGACCTCATACTATAGAAGAAGTTGTAGAACTAGAAAATACCTTGACAGATGAATTAATCCGTACTAGAGAAGAAGACCAGAGGAAAAACCTAGCATAGAGGCTTACCCAAGAATTTCGTTCTGGAAACTACAATCGTAGAAATATGGGTTCTACCTCTGCACCATTTTGCAAGGTCTGCAGGAAAAAGCATTTGGGAAAATGCTCCACTCTTTGCAATTTCTGCAAGATGCCAGGACACAAGGAAGAAGATTGC
Source organism: Helianthus tuberosus (assembly GCA_030545235.1). Classification (NCBI taxonomy): domain Eukaryota; kingdom Viridiplantae; phylum Streptophyta; class Magnoliopsida; order Asterales; family Asteraceae; genus Helianthus; species Helianthus tuberosus. Next base: position 28,923,240 of record CM060446.1, on the reverse strand, counting down.
AGAAGAAATTCTAGTAATGGAATGTGCTTCAACTGTGGAGAAAAAGGTCACATGAGGACCAACTGTCCAAAATTGGCTCCAGCTGTGAACAACAGGAACACTAAGAATGCTAGAGCATTTGTTCTGACTGCAGATGAAGCCAAGATGATTCCAGATGTGATAGCTGGTACGTTTTAGTTAATGATGTTTTTGCTAAAGTATTATTTGACTCTGGTGCAAACCAAAGTTTTATTAATACAACATTTTGCAAACTTCTAAATCAGTCATTAACTAAACTACCACAAGAATGTCTTGTAGAGACAGCTAATGGAGAAACTGTTAGGATTTCTGAAATCTTGCAGGGAGCAAGAATAGAAATTTTAAACCAAAAATTTATAGCAAATCTTTATCCAATGAATTTGGCAAGATTTGATGTTGTTTTAGGAATGGATTGGTTAATAGCCAATAAAGCCAATATTTTATGTGATCAAAAGTCAATTCAAGTAACTTCACCAAAAGGTGAAAAGATCACAATTAAAGGAGATAAACCCTTTAGATCCACTAAATTCATCTCTGTGATGAAAACTGCAAGTTATGTAAGAAAAGGGTCTATAGTGTATTTGATTTCCATAATCATTAACACTAAAGAAAAAGAACTAAAAGACATTCCCGTGGTATCTCAGTTTTCAGATGTATTTCCGGAAGAATTACCAGGACTACCGCCGGACAGAGAAGTTGAATTCAGAATTCACCTGTTACCAGGAACAGCACCAATTTCCAAAGCACCTTACCGTTTGGCACCCGCCGAAATGCAGGAACTGAAGAAACAACTAGATGAATTGCTGGAAAAAGGATTCATACAGCCAAGTTCGTCGCCATGGGGAGCGCCGATACTGTTCGTTAAAAAGAAGGACGGATCAATGCGTATATGCATTGACTACCGTGAATTGAACAAGGTCACGATTAAGAACCGGTATCCATTACCGAGAATCGATGATCTGCTCGATCAACTGCAAGGAGCTCGATTTTTCTCTAAAATCGATTTAAGGTCAGGATATCATCAATTAAAGGTACAGGAAGAGGATATTCATAAGACCGCATTTAGAACGAGGTATGGTCATTATGAATTTACTGTCATGCCATTTGGTTTAACCAATGCCCAAGCTACATTTATGGACATGATGAACCTAATATGTAAGCCATATTTGGATAAATTCATAATTGTTTTCATAGATGATATTCTAATTTACTCTAAGAGTAATGTAACACCTCGGAAATTTACGTCCAATAATGTCTTGACACGTGTCATAAGCTTTGAATATGTGAAAACAAACTTTAGAGGGACTAAAGTTGACAAACGGTGAAACTATGTAAATTCAAGGGTTCAAAGTGTCAACAATGAATAAATAAGCCCTACAACAACCCTACATGATGTTTATAATCTTAAACGGGTAAATCATGGATCATACGAAGCGAAGAATGAAAGAAAGTGAGGAATTACAAACTACAGGGACTAAAAGTGTCAACATGTTGAAATTATACCTCTGAGTGAACTTTTGGCAGCCCCGAAGCTTTGTAATGCTAGAATATACTCATAAGAATATGTGATAAAAATTTCATGAAGTTTCGATATCGTATGAGAAAGTTATGGCCAAAACCGTACTTGAGGGGTTAAAAGCGTCAACGTCAAATTTCATGGCTTTTCGGGTGAGCGCAAAGTTATCCGAGGACATTACCATGTTGGTAAATGTCCCAAGGTTCTTAAAAACCAGATTTGAGGGTTTACGAGTCAAGATTCATAGCCAAAACCTCGCGTGCAAGGACAGGGACCAAAACTGCCAATAATTAGCAAAGTTTGGCAGCTGCCAATAAACCCAGGTGCAGCAGATTGCGAGCAGGGGCTGTTTAGTCCATTTTTTTAGTGTAAAACAGCTGTGAGCACCTCCATTTCTCACCAATAGATGGCCATGCATGTCTAGGACACCTGGTGCACTCTTACAACTCCTGAATTCACAATAAATATGATCAATTCATCACTTTTTTTGAGGACTTGTGTAACCACCAAGAACACATACAATTTTGCAAGAACTCTCAAGGCATTCCAGGAGCTTTCTGGTCGTCAAGGCAGCCTCCAAGTGCTTTCTAGGCTTCATTAGGACCTTTGTAAGTATTCATATCATCCTCTAATTCGTTATAGCTTTGATTATTAGCAAAAAAGTCAATCCGTTGTTCATGTAGTTTGACTTTTCGATTAAACGAAATTGGCTCTGTCAATTCTCAAATTGAAACCACTTATAAGTTGGTATTTATGTGGGAAACAAACCCTCAAAAGGGTATTCTCCGATTCCCACTCTAAGCATGCTATTTGTCGAGTCAAAGATGTTCTTAAAAAGTCAACAGAAATCGTTTTTGCGGAATATAGCATAAATGGTAATGTAGATGACATGCAATCAGTTTGATCATCAAAAATAACTTATAATGAATATAAGAATGTGTTTTATCATAATCAACTCGACAATCTTTAGTATAAACTCGGATCGGAACCGAAAGTCCTATAAAACGATCTTTTCGTTGACTCTCGATTCGGATCCATGCATGCATGTTTGAGATCTGTATTAGAGTTTGTTTTTGACCATTTTTATTTTAGTTTAACTCTCTGGAATTTTTACATCTTGAGTCTATGCTTAACCGATTCATATGCATGTTTCCGATTATGCTTAAAAGTTGACTATTTTGCCCTTTTTGATATAAAACGTGATTTTTGGAAAAGTGAAAGAGTAGAAATCTTTATTACTAATTTATAAACTTGCACCGAAAATTTGAGATCAGTTGGTGGTCCAGATTTTGAGTTATGGCCGATATCGTAAAACTATATCTTTATGTTAAATAAACGGCGCATTTAGCGTATAACCTATTTAAGGCCACTTTTCGATATAAAACTTTTTACCCACTGATGTTATATAATATTCTGGGATTTTTGAAGATTTTTATTTAATTTTTGGCTGATCGGATCATACGTCGCTAAGTCGATTCGGTTAATGCCGGTTTTGACCGTTTAAGCCATAAAATGAGTTTTATAAGTCCTTTTGACCCCAAACCTTTTTCTACTGATTTTATTTGTTAAATAAATTATTTTGATCACTCTGGAAATATAAAAATCTCAGCTTTCTTTTGAAAACCCGGAAACGGCTCTAAATCGCATTTTTAGCGTTTTTAGCGCATAGTAAGCGTTATACTCGTATTAAACATATAAGACTCATACCTACTGATGTATTTAGTGTATTTTCATCTAATAACAGTAAGTATAAGTTGTTGAACTCAGATTTCCAGTTTTGACGTTTTTAGCCCTTGTGAAATTACTAAAATACCCCAAACCTTTTTCTACTGATTTTATTTGTTAAATAAATTATTTTGATCACTCTGGAAATATAAAAATCTCAGCTTTCTTTTGAAAACCCGGAAACGGCTCTAAATCGCATTTTTAGCGTTTTTAGCGCATAGTAAGCGTTATACTCGTATTAAACATATAAGACTCATACCTACTGATGTATTTAGTGTATTTTCATCTAATAACAGTAAGTATAAGTTGTTGAACTCAGATTTCCAGTTTTGACGTTTTTAGCCCTTGTGAAATTACTAAAATACCCCTGCGGTGCATAGTTTGGTTTTAAATGATAAGTTTGGTATATGGGTCATACCCTACTGTTATAATATGCCAAATTAAGTATATGTACTGTATAAATCAGACCCGAAACCCAGATTTCCAATTTAACTCTTTTATAACATTTTAAATGACCAAAATGCCCTTCTAAGGCATAAATTGAGTTTAAAATTATTCGGGGCATAATAGAACATAACTTGCTGATATTATATCATATTTAAAGCATATTATCTCAGGGAACTTGCATATGACTCTTTTGGTTACCCGTAACGCCCTTTTTGCGTTCGGTTCGGTTTACGTAACTAGTTTGCGTAAATTGACCGAAACGGGTCAAACGTTATCATTTTTGTCTCCAAATCCAGAATGTGTTTAGTATACCCATATTATACAAGTCTTCAAACTTGTCGGGTCTAAATCACATTCTATCCGGTCTTCGCTTAATCGTGCGTTTGAACCGTATATTTCCTTAAGACTAACCGGTCTAAGCTTTGGCCTAATTAAAGACCCGTTAGCATTCTAATTAATTATTTATGTCATCATTCCAGACTAGAGCCTTCCGGTAAATGGTACCTACGCTTACTTAAGCGAATACGGCTGAGTTATTAAATTCTTATTAATTAAGACAGGAGCTAGCTCAGGTAAATACTTTTAACTTATTTTCCCTTATACGGGCTTGGGGTACGGTATTATAAAGATACCGCTTGGTCGGGTGTAGAAACCTTTTGATCGGAGATGATTGAATTGCATAATCCCGTTTTAATTCGTATTGCTTGATAACAAATAACATTGGGGGTTAATGACCGTGTCCTGGCTATCCTTGGCTCATTTTAAAAAGTGAATGGCCACGACGTAAGCACAAGGTGTAGACAAAACACCTCCTGTTGCATATGTAAAACGTATACTCACTCGTAAGGGTATCTTCTTGTGAGATTATATTTGTGGTGTGTCGATTAATCTTGTCCGGCTCGTATTGTATTGTATTGTATGATCACCGGCCCTAAATGTTGGACAAACATGTAAATCGGATACAAGAATTTTATTAACAAAATTGTCCCAAGTTATAAAAGATTAATCTTGCCTCTGTGCATTTTAATCAATGTGTCAAAATATTTTGTGCCGTTTGCACTCAAATCAATTTTCAAACTCTTTTCAAAATGAGTCAGTTAAATTGTATTTACCAGTGAAAACTGACGTATTTTTCCAAAAGGTTAAGTGACAGGTACTGAACGTAATTGGCTGGAAGCTCAGGGCGATTATAAGGAATCTTGCAAGTCCTAGGCATCTAAAGTCTGTTGAACAACGATTATGATTATTCGATTCGCCTGTGGATCTTTTTTTACTTTCCGTTGTGATACTCTGATATTACTTTATATTCGGATTGTAATATATTTATCTTTTGCTTCCGCTGTGCATTTATATATTGTGTTGTTTGACTATGATGATATCAATTACGTCACGATATTCCCCCACCGGGCCCACCGGTGACACGTGGAATTCGGGGTGTGACAGGTTGGTATCAGAGCCAACATTGAGGGAATTAAACACTATCCTTTTTGTGTTTAATCTCAATGACACAATAGCACATTCTTTGACCTTCTGAGTCTAGACTTAACATAGGAATAATCTCAATCCTAATCTGGAAATTTTTGCTTCCAATTCTAATTGAATACGTCGCCAAGCGAAGAAGCTGTAATAGGAATCCTCCACACCCGGAGCCTTGAAATGCTGAGCTTCGTACCGCGGCCAGGATGAAACGAGCCTACAAGGAGAAAGCATTCAGAAATAAGAATGAAGAAGAAACTCCTCTTACTGAAGATCGTTTCCTTAATAGTCCTTCTAAGGACGTATTTATTATATATATATTTTTCTTTCAGTCCCTTCGAGGACACATTATTCCTTTCGAAGACCCGCTTAGGGCAACTCTGTACTTTTATCTCCATATAATGGATTGATTAAACAAAGTTTCATTCTAAACATGAAACATGAAATAAATGGAAGATAACATCCCTTAGAAGGGAAGTGCCTACGGACTATAATTAACGTCTTCTGAGACTAAAGACAGTAGTAGCCTACAACTCCCTGTCAAGAAAAGGTAATGAACGTTGATTCACACCTAATTGCCGCGATCACAAACGATCATGGCTTATAAATCAAACTTGTCTACGTGACTAGGCCACTTGTGCCATTATTAAAACTTTAATGCCTCGACTCTCTAAAATCATGGCATATAAACTTGTCTACGTGACTAGGCCATTTGTGCCATTATTAAAACTTGAATGCCTTGATTCTCTGAAGTCATGGCTTATAAACTTGTCTACGTGACTAGGCCATTTGTGCCATTATTAAAACTTGAATGCCTTGATTCTCTGAAGTCATGGCTTATAAACTTGTCTACGCGACTAGGCCATTTGTGCTAATATTAACTTGTAAATTAGGATTTATGAGGAAAATCCTGAATGAAATAAATATCCTTCCTTCCCTGTCAGTATGCATTTAAAAAGAATCTTAAAGGTGAAACCTAGCCTACGCGGCCAAGATGGTGAAACCTACTCTCGGGATTCAGATCCCTGTTAACACCTGAGAACGTGTTAGCACTCCTGACAAATGTGATTCGACAAAATCACAACAGTCATCCCTATATTGGAAAATTTTTAAAATTTCTAATTTACCTTATGATTCTAGAAATCATGGCTTATATCATCTTATGAGATGATCATATTATAAACATCCGTAACTGATGAAGTGCCTACGGGCTAAATTGGTTGTCCGATAAGACAACGACAGTGGTGGTCTTTGACCTCCTGTCTAAAAATGTTGGACCATGTCCAAGCATAATGGTCGGTATGATCCAAATGATCTTGACTAATAGCATCTGAAAAGATGATCATATCATAAACATCCCTCAGAAGGGAATGCCCACGGGCTATATCTATTGTCCTAAAAGACAAAAGGCAGTTGTAGTCTTCGACTCCCTGTTAAGAAAAGCAACCGACTATGCTCAACCCTTAAATGCCTCGGTCCCAAACGATCATGGCTTATAAATTTAAAACTGTCCTTGTGACTAGGCCTTCTGCGCCACTTTAATATCCTTAATGTTTTATAACTAGGATAAATTGTAATGGAAAATATTAATTTAAAATAACTAACAAATTAGCCAATATGGTTTATATTACCATGGTTGATGAATCGTCAAAAATGGGGATTCCATAATAACCTCTGAATAAATCATTACCATTGTTTATGTAGCAATCAAGCTACATGGCTGGATCAGAGGAGGCCAACAGCCACCCGAAGATGAACAATGATGTTACCAGAATTAGCATGACTGAAGCGGAACTGCAGGCACTAATAAATAGTGCTATTACTCAAGCTCTTGACAGTCAGTATAATGAATCAAATGATACCCATTCTACGACTCTATCTGTGGCTCGTATTAAGCCCCCTCCTAAATCAAATGAGTTAGAGGAAGACGATGTTCATAACTCATCACATCGAAGGAGTGTTCCGCCTATTCAGGTCATGTTTCACCAAGAGGCACCAGTTAAGACCTGCACATATAAATATTTTGTCTCCTGCAAGCCTAGAGACTTTACAGGAAAAGAAGGGGCCATCGATTGCATGACATGGCTCGATGAGATGGAAGCTGTTGTTGACATCAGCGGTTGTACGGAGCAAGATGTTGTGAAATTTGTCTCACAATCATTCAAAGGAGAAGCGTTAGCATGGTGGAGATCATTGCTCCAAGCCACGGGAAAGGTTCTACTCTACAACTTATCTTGGGATCAATTTGTTGCATTAATCAAGGAAAATTTTTGCCCCCAGCATGAGGTAGAAGAGATAGAATCAAACTTCCTGACTCTAGTCATGAAGGATTTAGATTGCCAGGCATACGTGACAAGTTTTAACACTATGTCCCGCCTAGTTCCTTACTTAGTCACCCCTGAACCTAAACGCATAGCACGTTTTATTGGAGGCCTAGCACCAGAGATAAAGGGAAATGTTAAAGCATCTAGGCCAACCACTTATAGGTCCGCAGTGGACTTATCCTTATCTCTCACCTTAGATGCAATCAGAAATAAGTCTGCTAAGGCTTCTGGTGAGGGAAAAAGAGAAAGAGAGGAGGAGAACTCTCATCGATCTGACAAGAAGAAAAAGGGAAGTTTAAGGAACAAGAAAGATTCCGAGTTTGGGAAAAACTCAAGCCAGTCTAATAACAGACCCAAGTGCAGTAACTGCAAAAAGCAACATACTGGGAAGTGTACAATTTACCCAGGTGCCCAACTGTGTGGAATTTGCAAAACCAAGGGTCACAAGACTTTAGATTGCAAGGAGTTGAAGAACGCGACCTGTTACAATTGTAACAAGCAAGGGCATATCAAGACTAACTGCCCAGAGACTTTAAAGAAGCCGAGAAAGGCCAGGAAAAACAAAAGCATGAGTTTTCCAGAGGAACGCCCACGAGGTGGTACAGAATGCTAACCATATAGCAGGTACTTTTCCTTATCAGGAAGTTTATGCATAAATTCATTTTTTCTTTATGCTAGCACATATGATTCTTTAATGAACGATAAATGTTGAGAACTGTTATTTTCGCCCGATTAAGATTCCGACCAATGGACGCGAGATAGAAATTGGCCGATGATATCTTGGAGAATGCTCCGACGAACCTTAGATAGATATTTTATATCTATTAGGAACCATTTTTTTTTCTTCTTTTTCTAATATCCTTATGGCAAGCTTTCAAGCTATCCAACTTCATCAATATAATAAAGACAGTTGTGACATTTCGATCCCCTGTCAAAAAGGTGATGGATTAGGTCCAGACCCTAAATGCCCTCGATGGTCTTTTATGGCCTAGGCTAAGAAAAATTAATAAGTATATATATCTAAACAATGTTCATTAAGAATATTCATGTTATATTGGCCTATGGTCTAATGGTACCATGGATAGTATATGATAAATTGCCAGGATGATGAATAGCGGTTGTCGGATTACAATTAAGCAATTGTTTTATCAATATTAGGAACCAATATCAAGTATGGCGAACTCAGATAAGACAACCGTTGATCGTGCTATGGATGATGCGACGCATGCCAATGATACTACAATTGTGAACCTTAGAATTTCCAATGATGTCCTTCAAACTATGATAGACGCAGCTGTTGGAAAAGCTGTGAAGAAGGCCGTGAAAGAGTTCAAGGAGCCCAATGCTATTTGCTCAAAGTCTCATCCAAGGCCACACGTCCTTACTCACAAGAAGGATATCGTCCATACCTCTAAGGCAAGGGATGAACTAAAGAGGAAAAGGGAGGAAGATAACTCCCAGAGTTCTAAGAAAAAGAATAAACAAAAGTCCAACCAGAAACCTGTATGCGAGATTTGCAAGAAGCGCCATTATGGGAAGTGCAGGTCCGAACCAAAATCCCGATCGCGGCCGAGGGTTTGTGGGATCTGCAAATCGAGGGATCATAAAACGTTGGACTGCAATTACATGAAGGATGCAGTCTGCTTCGGCTGTTATGAGAAAGGCCACATCAAGACCACGTGCCCTGAATCTGTCAAAGGAAAGGCGGCTAAGGAAGTAAAGCCTAAGATTGAAAGCGCCTAAAATGTCTAAGCTAGCCTATAAATAATGACATCAGGTACATTCCTTGGCATTGTATCAGTAATTTAAATGCTAAGAGTTTTATTTTGGTTCGGATACCAGTAAATCCTTCATCAACTATAAGTATAACAAGTTTTTAAAACTCTTCATAAGGGTAATATATATATTAAGTGTAAGGTAAATACTTACAAGTAGAAAATTTATTAGAACTATTTTCTGTTCTTGTAAGAAATCGATAAGTCGCAAAAATGGTGGAATCGGCCGTCCCCGGAATCGAACCTGGGTCTAGGCCGCACCCTTTCGCGCGCCTAGCCAACTGAGCTAGGTGCCTAGTTTGTGAAACTTCCGTTATTAATTAAATATAAGCACTTGTACAATAAACTTCCTTATCATTTATCAATGATAATTTATGCTAAGTGTCCTGTTTTTTTAATACAGGCAATAATAAATCTTCATGAACCATAAACTTAGCAAAATTTTTATCATCCACAAGGTATAACTACCAAGGAAACCATAGTAACCGATTCTTATAGATCAGCAAGGAATCCTTCCGAAAATCTAAGAGCACTCTTTCTTTGCGTAGAGTACGACAACGTATGTTATTTTAATTATTTTTCTCATTGTTTTTCTATCGCCTGCGAATGCCAAACTATGTTTGATAAAAGTGTCATATGAGGATTGGCGTATTCTAGTGTGTCCCATAGATTATTTCCATGTCTGATCAGCATGGAGGTTTAATACATGGAACCCCTGAGATATCCCGATCGTCATATTGTACTAAAGTCGACTAGTAGTATTCAAGGAAGATATCCAATATAAAAATGTCCTATAAGTATCTCTACTTAGGACATCCTTGCATTATAAAGAGAATGTGTCATTTATCTGACACCGACATCGATAGATAAACTCAAGCCTGAAAATACAGACACCTCTGACATCTCTGTGTGTCATAATTATCTTCTCCTAAGACTATCCTGTTTACCTCCTGAGAAGCAAATAGAGTTAAGATTAACATCCCGCTTAAGGTTAGAGTGTGGTAGGAACTCCGTGTTAATCATGGAATAATCGAAACCCTGATTAAGTAAATTTTAAGATATAGATTCATATAGCCTGACTCAATATCAGGAGAATTTGGTATAGTTAAGTGTGAAAGACGGTTCATTTTGCTTATGCATTGATTACCGCAACCCGAATTAGGCAACAATTAAGAATTGTTATCAGCTGCCCAGGATCGTCGATTTGATCGACTAACGCAAGGATTAACTATTCCTTGAGATTTGTTCTAAGCAGTGGTTGGAATAACCATTTCACCTTAAGATAAGCTTTTTGTAATAGTCGTTATATAAGTATCAATGTGGCTCTTTTGGAGACCTTGTGTAGATGAAATATCAAAACATCCGCTTGGTGGACGAGGCTTTGGGAAGTCCACTTATCAGGATCTGGAAGTTATATTGGAAAAAACGAATAGGATCATACAAATCCGTGATCATCTGTAAATTGTCAGTTTTGGCAGAAAATCAAAGATTAATGAGAATAGCAACCCTCCTAGGTCCTTGATTAAGGAATAAGGTTCAACAAAGAAATCACCCTGGAAGGGTGTGCCGATTTGTTAATTATCAGACTAGTTAAGCTCTGAATATATAAAATCATTTGACGAATCGAATGTATCAAAGATCAAATAGCTTATGAGCTAAAAGCCTATTTAAGGAGCTTGGTGGAGCTCGCAATGTATTACACCCTAAGGATTAGGGGATATGTTTCACCAATAAGTCAAGAAGCACTATCACATGACGGTTGGAAGACTTGTGATATAATGATAAACCCGTATCGAATGCGGATCCAAGACGCAAAGATTTTCACTTCGATGTAGGTGATAAAGTGTTGCTTAAAGTATCGCCCTAGAAGGGGGTGATGCGATTTGGTAAGAAAGGCAAGCTAAGCCCGAGATACATAGGACCTTTCGAGATTATCGAACGTGTCGGGTCAGTTGCTTATAAATTAAACTTGCCTGAAGAACTTAGCGCTATCCATAATGTGTTTCACATCTGTAATTTGAAGAAGTGTTCCGCTGATGGACCACCGGTTATACCGTATACGGATGTACATATAGATGAAACTTTGAAATTTGTGGAAAAGCCGTTATCGATTGAAGACCGAAAGGTAAAGAAGCTTCGAAGAAAGCACATACCTATTGTTAAGGTCAAATGGGATGCCCGTAGAGGTCCCGAATACACATGGGAGGTAGAATCCACGATGAAAGAAAAATACCCTCACTTGTTCCAGTAAATCTCGAGGTCGAGATTTCTTTTAAGGGGGTGAGGATGTAACACCTCGGAAATTTACGTCCAATAATGTCTTGACACGTGTCATAAGCTTTGAATATGTGAAAACAAACTTTAGAGGGACTAAAGTTGACAAACGGTGAAACTATGTAAATTCAAGGGTTCAAAGTGTCAACAATGAATAAATAAGCCCTACAACAAACCTACATGATGTTTATAATCTTAAACGGGTAAATCATGGATCATACGAAGCGAAGAATGAAAGAAAGTGAGGAATTACAAACTACAGGGACTAAAAGTGTCAACATGTTGAAATTATACCTCTGAGTGAACTTTTGGCAGCCCCGAAGCTTTGTAATGCTAGAATATACTCATAAGAATATGTGATAAAAATTTCATGAAGTTTCGAAATCGTATGAGAAAGTTATGGCCAAAACCGTACTTGAGGGGTTAAAAGCGTCAACGTCAAATTTCATGGCTTTTCGGGTGAGCGCAAAGTTATCCGAGGACATTACCATGTTGGTAAATGTCCCAAGGTTCTTAAAAACCAGATTTGAGGGTTTACGAGTCAAGATTCATAGCCAAAACCTCGCGTGCAAGGACAGGGACCAAAACTGCCAATAATTAGCAAAGTTTGGCAGCTGCCAATAAACCCAGGTGCAGCAGATTGCGAGCAGGGGCTGTTTAGTCCATTTTTTTAGTGTAAAACAGCTGTGAGCACCTCCATTTCTCACCAATAGATGGCCATGCATGTCTAGGACACCTGGTGCACTCTTACAACTCCTGAATTCACAATAAATCTGATCAATTCATCACTTTTTTTGAGGACTTGTGTAACCACCAAGAACACATACAATTTTGCAAGAACTCTCTAGGCATTCCAGGAGCTTTCTGGTCGTCAAGGCAGCCTCCAAGTGCTTTCTAGGCTTCATTAGGACATTTGTAAGCATTCATATCATCCTCTAATTCGTTATAGCTTTGATTATTAGCAAAAAAGTCAATCCGTTGTTCATGTAGTTTGACTTTTCGATTAAACGAAATTGGCTCTGTCAATTCTCAAATTGAAACCACTTATAAGTTGGTATTTATGTGGGAAACAAACCCTCAAAAGGGTATTCTCCGATTCCCACTCTAAGCATGCTATTTGTCGAGTCAAAGATGTTCTTAAAAAGTCAACAGAAATCGTTTTTGCGGAATATAGCATAAATGGTAATGTAGATGACATGCAATCAGTTTGATCATCAAAAATAACTTATAATGAATATAAGAATGTGTTTTATCATAATCAACTCGACAATCTTTAGTATAAACTCGGATCGGAACCGAAAGTCCTATAAAACGATCTTTTCGTTGACTCTCGATTCGGATCCATGCATGCATGTTTGAGATCTGTATTAGAGTTTATTTTTGACCATTTTTATTTTAGTTTAACTCTCTGGAATTTTTACATCTTGAGTCTATGCTTAACCGATTCATATGCATGTTTCCGATTATGCTTAAAAGTTGACTATTTTGCCCTTTTTGATATAAAACGTGATTTTTGGAAAAGTGAAAGAGTAGAAATCTTTATTACTAATTTATAAACTTGCACCGAAAATTTGAGATCAGTTGGTGGTCCAGATTTTGAGTTATGGCCGATATCGTAAAACTATATCTTTATGTTAAATAAACGGCGCATTTAGCGTATAACCTATTTAAGGCCACTTTTCGATATAAAACTTTTTACCCACTGATGTTATATAATATTCTGGGATTTTTGAAGATTTTTATTTAATTTTTGGCTGATCGGATCATACGTCGCTAAGTCGATTCGGTTAATGCCGGTTTTGACCGTTTAAGCCATAAAATGAGTTTTATAAGTCCTTTTGACCCCAAACCTTTTTCTACTGATTTTATTTGTTAAATAAATTATTTTGATCACTCTGGAAATATAAAAATCTCAGCTTTCTTTTGAAAACCCGGAAACGGCTCTAAATCGCATTTTTAGCGTTTTTAGCGCATAGTAAGCGTTATACTCGTATTAAACATATAAGACTCATACCTACTGATGTATTTAGTGTATTTTCATCTAATAACAGTAAGTATAAGTTGTTGAACTCAGATTTCCAGTTTTGACGTTTTTAGCCCTTGTGAAATTACTAAAATACCCCTGCGGTGCATAGTTTGGTTTTAAATGATAAGTTTGGTATATGGGTCATACCCTACTGTTATAATATGCCAAATTAAGTATATGTACTGTATAAATCAGACCCGAAACCCAGATTTCCAATTTAACTCTTTTATAACATTTTAAATGACCAAAATGCCCTTCTAAGGAATAAATTGAGTTTAAAATTATTCGGGGCATAATAGAACATAACTTGCTGATATTATATCATATTTAAAGCATATTATCTCAGGGAACTTGCATATGACTCTTTTGGTTACCCGTAACGCCCTTTTTGCGTTCGGTTCGGTTTACGTAACTAGTTTGCGTAAATTGACCGAAACGGGTCAAACGTTATCATTTTTGTCTCCAAATCCAGAATGTGTTTAGTATACCCATATTATACAAGTCTTCAAACTTGTCGGGTCTAAATCACATTCTATCCGGTCTTCGCTTAATCGTGCGTTTGAACCGTATATTTCCTTAAGACTAACCGGTCTAAGCTTTGGCCTAATTAAAGACCCGTTAGCATTCTAATTAATTATTTATGTCATCATTCCAGACTAGAGCCTTCCGGTAAATGGTACCTACGCTTACTTAAGCGAATACGGCTGAGTTATTAAATTCTTATTAATTAAGACAGGAGCTAGCTCAGGTAAATACTTTTAACTTATTTTCCCTTATACGGGCTTGGGGTACGGTATTATAAAGATACCGCTTGGTCGGGTGTAGAAACCTTTTGATCGGAGATGATTGAATTGCATAATCCCGTTTTAATTCGTATTGCTTGATAACAAATAACATTGGGGGTTAATGACCGTGTCCTGGCTATCCTTGGCTCATTTTAAAAAGTGAATGGCCACGACGTAAGCACAAGGTGTAGACAAAACACCTCCTGTTGCATATGTAAAACGTATACTCACTCGTAAGGGTATCTTCTTGTGAGATTATATTTGTGGTGTGTCGATTAATCTTGTCCGGCTCGTATTGTATTGTATTGTATGATCACCGGCCCTAAATGTTGGACAAACATGTAAATCGGATACAAGATTTTTATTAACAAAATTGTCCCAAGTTATAAAAGATTAATCTTGCCTCTGTGCATTTTAATCAATGTGTCAAAATATTCTGTGCCGTTTGCACTCAAATCAATTTTCAAACTCTTTTCAAAATGAGTCAGTTAAATTGTATTTACCAGTGAAAACTGACGTATTTTTCCAAAAGGTTAAGTGACAGGTACTGAACGTAATTGGCTGGAAGCTCAGGGCGATTATAAGGAATCTTGCAAGTCCTAGGCATCTAAAGTCTGTTGAACAACGATTATGATTATTCGATTCGCCTGTGGATCTTTTTTTACTTTCCGTTGTGATACTCTGATATTACTTTATATTCGGATTGTAATATATTTATCTTTTGCTTCCGCTGTGCATTTATATATTGTGTTGTTTGACTATGATGATATCAATTACGTCACGATATTCCCCCACCGGGCCCACCGGTGACACGTGGAATTCGGGGTGTGACAGGTTGGTATCAGAGCCAACATTGAGGGAATTAAACACTATCCTTTTTGTGTTTAATCTCAATGACACAATAGCACATTCTTTGACCTTCTGAGTCTAGACTTAACATAGGAATAATCTCAATCCTAATCTGGAAATTTTTGCTTCCAATTCTAATTGAATACGTCGCCAAGCGAAGAAGCTGTAATAGGAATCCTCCACACCCGGAGCCTTGAAATGCTGAGCTTCGTACCGCGGCCAGGATGAAACGAGCCTACAAGGAGAAAGCATTCAGAAATAAGAATGAAGAAGAAACTCCTCTTACTGAAGATCGTTTCCTTAATAGTCCTTCTAAGGACGTATTTATTATATATATATTTTTCTTTCAGTCCCTTCGAGGACACATTATTCCTTTCGAAGACCCGCTTAGGGCAACTCTGTACTTTTATCTCCATATAATGGATTGATTAAACAAAGTTTCATTCTAAACATGAAACATGAAATAAATGGAAGATAACATCCCTTAGAAGGGAAGTGCCTACGGACTATAATTAACGTCTTCTGAGACTAAAGACAGTAGTAGCCTACAACTCCCTGTCAAGAAAAGGTAATGAACGTTGATTCACACCTAATTGCCGCGATCACAAACGATCATGGCTTATAAATCAAACTTGTCTACGTGACTAGGCCACTTGTGCCATTATTAAAACTTTAATGCCTCGACTCTCTAAAATCATGGCATATAAACTTGTCTACGTGACTAGGCCATTTGTGCCATTATTAAAACTTGAATGCCTTGATTCTCTGAAGTCATGGCTTATAAACTTGTCTACGTGACTAGGCCATTTGTGCCATTATTAAAACTTGAATGCCTTGATTCTCTGAAGTCATGGCTTATAAACTTGTCTACGCGACTAGGCCATTTGTGCTAATATTAACTTGTAAATTAGGATTTATGAGGAAAATCCTGAATGAAATAAATATCCTTCCTTCCCTGTCAGTATGCATTTAAAAAGAATCTTAAAGGTGAAACCTAGCCTACGCGGCCAAGATGGTGAAACCTACTCTCGGGATTCAGATCCCTGTTAACACCTGAGAACGTGTTAGCACTCCTGACAAATGTGATTCGACAAAATCACAACAGTCATCCCTATATTGGAAAATTTTTAAAATTTCTAATTTACCTTATGATTCTAGAAATCATGGCTTATATCATCTTATGAGATGATCATATTATAAACATCCGTAACTGATGAAGTGCCTACGGGCTAAATTGGTTGTCCGATAAGACAACGACAGTGGTGGTCTTTGACCTCCTGTCTAAAAATGTTGGACCATGTCCAAGCATAATGGTCGGTATGATCCAAATGATCTTGACTAATAGCATCTGAAAAGATGATCATATCATAAACATCCCTCAGAAGGGAATGCCCACGGGCTATATCTATTGTCCTAAAAGACAAAAGGCAGTTGTAGTCTTCGACTCCCTGTTAAGAAAAGCAACCGACTATGCTCAACCCTTAAATGCCTCGGTCCCAAACGATCATGGCTTATAAATTTAAAACTGTCCTTGTGACTAGGCCTTCTGCGCCACTTTAATATCCTTAATGTTTTATAACTAGGATAAATTGTAATGGAAAATATTAATTTAAAATAACTAACAAATTAGCCAATATGGTTTATATTACCATGGTTGATGAATCGTCAAAAATGGGGATTCCATAATAACCTCTGAATAAATCATTACCATTGTTTATGTAGCAATCAAGCTACATGGCTGGATCAGAGGAGGCCAACAGCCACCCGAAGAGGAACAATGATGTTACCAGAATTAGCATGACTGAAGCGGAACTGCAGGCACTAATAAATAGTGCTATTACTCAAGCTCTTGACAGTCAGTATAATGAATCAAATGATACCCATTCTACGACTCTATCTGTGGCTCGTATTAAGCCCCCTCCTAAATCAAATGAGTTAGAGGAAGACGATGTTCATAACTCATCACATCGAAGGAGTGTTCCGCCTATTCAGGTCATGTTTCACCAAGAGGCACCAGTTAAGACCTGCACATATAAATATTTTGTCTCCTGCAAGCCTAGAGACTTTACAGGAAAAGAAGGGGCCATCGATTGCATGACATGGCTCGATGAGATGGAAGCTGTTGTTGACATCAGCGGTTGTACGGAGCAAGATGTTGTGAAATTTGTCTCACAATCATTCAAAGGAGAAGCGTTAGCATGGTGGAGATCATTGCTCCAAGCCACGGGAAAGGTTCTACTCTACAACTTATCTTGGGATCAATTTGTTGCATTAATCAAGGAAAATTTTTGCCCCCAGCATGAGGTAGAAGAGATAGAATCAAACTTCCTGACTCTAGTCATGAAGGATTTAGATTGCCAGGCATACGTGACAAGTTTTAACACTATGTCCCGCCTAGTTCCTTACTTAGTCACCCCTGAACCTAAACGCATAGCACGTTTTATTGGAGGCCTAGCACCAGAGATAAAGGGAAATGTTAAAGCATCTAGGCCAACCACTTATAGGTCCGCAGTGGACTTATCCTTATCTCTCACCTTAGATGCAATCAGAAATAAGTCTGCTAAGGCTTCTGGTGAGGGAAAAAGAGAAAGAGAGGAGGAGAACTCTCATCGATCTGACAAGAAGAAAAAGGGAAGTTTAAGGAACAAGAAAGATTCCGAGTTTGGGAAAAACTCAAGCCAGTCTAATAACAGACCCAAGTGCAGTAACTGCAAAAAGCAACAAACTGGGAAGTGTACAATTTACCCAGGTGCCCAACTGTGTGGAATTTGCAAAACCAAGGGTCACAAGACTTTAGATTGCAAGGAGTTGAAGAACGCGACCTGTTACAATTGTAACAAGCAAGGGCATATCAAGACTAACTGCCCAGAGACTTTAAAGAAGCCGAGAAAGGCCAGGAAAAACAAAAGCATGAGTTTTCCAGAGGAACGCCCACGAGGTGGTACAGAATGCTAACCATATAGCAGGTACTTTTCCTTATCAGGAAGTTTATGCATAAATTCATTTTTTCTTTATGCTAGCACATATGATTCTTTAATGAACGATAAATGTTGAGAACTGTTATTTTCGCCCGATTAAGATTCCGACCAATGGACGCGAGATAGAAATTGGCCGATGATATCTTGGAGAATGCTCCGACGAACCTTAGATAGATATTTTATATCTATTAGGAACCATTTTTTTTTTCTTCTTTTTCTAATATCCTTATGGCAAGCTTTCAAGCTATCCAACTTCATCAATATAATAAAGACAGTTGTGACATTTCGATCCCCTGTCAAAAAGGTGATGGATTAGGTCCAGACCCTAAATGCCCTCGATGGTCTTTTATGGCCTAGGCTAAGAAAAATTAATAAGTATATATATCTAAACAATGTTCATTAAGAATATTCATGTTATATTGGCCTATGGTCTAATGGTACCATGGATAGTATATGATAAATTGCCAGGATGATGAATAGCGGTTGTCGGATTACAATTAAGCAATTGTTTTATCAATATTAGGAACCAATATCAAGTATGGCGAACTCAGATAAGACAACCGTTGATCGTGCTATGGATGATGCGACGCATGCCAATGATACTACAATTGTGAACCTTAGAATTTCCAATGATGTCCTTCAAACTATGATAGACGCAGCTGTTGGAAAAGCTGTGAAGAAGGCCGTGAAAGAGTTCAAGGAGCCCAATGCTATTTGCTCAAAGTCTCATCCAAGGCCACACGTCCTTACTCACAAGAAGGATATCGTCCATACCTCTAAGGCAAGGGATGAACTAAAGAGGAAAAGGGAGGAAGATAACTCCCAGAGTTCTAAGAAAAAGAATAAACAAAAGTCCAACCAGAAACCTGTATGCGAGATTTGCAAGAAGCGCCATTATGGGAAGTGCAGGTCCGAACCAAAATCCCAATCGCGGCCGAGGGTTTGTGGGATCTGCAAATCGAGGGATCATAAAACGTTGGACTGCAATTACATGAAGGATGCAGTCTGCTTCGGCTGTTATGAGAAAGGCCACATCAAGACCACGTGCCCTGAATCTGTCAAAGGAAAGGCGGCTAAGGAAGTAAAGCCTAAGATTGAAAGCGCCTAAAATGTCTAAGCTAGCCTATAAATAATGACATCAGGTACATTCCTTGGCATTGTATCAGTAATTTAAATGCTAAGAGTTTTATTTTGGTTCGGATACCAGTAAATCCTTCATCAACTATAAGTATAACAAGTTTTTAAAACTCTTCATAAGGGTAATATATATATTAAGTGTAAGGTAAATACTTACAAGTAGAAAATTTATTAGAACTATTTTCTGTTCTTGTAAGAAATCGATAAGTCGCAAAAATGGTGGAATCGGCCGTCCCCGGAATCGAACCTGGGTCTAGGCCGCACCCTTTCGCGCGCCTAGCCAACTGAGCTAGGTGCCTAGTTTGTGAAACTTCCGTTATTAATTAAATATAAGCACTTGTACAATAAACTTCCTTATCATTTATCAATGATAATTTATGCTAAGTGTCCTGTTTTTTTAATACAGGCAATAATAAATCTTCATGAACCATAAACTTAGCAAAATTTTTATCATCCACAAGGTATAACTACCAAGGAAACCATAGTAACCGATTCTTATAGATCGGCAAGGAATCCTTCCGAAAATCTAAGAGCACTCTTTCTTTGCGTAGAGTACGACAACGTATGTTATTTTAATTATTTTTCTCATTGTTTTTCTATCGCCTGCGAATGCCAAACTATGTTTGATAAAAGTGTCATATGAGGATTGGCGTATTCTAGTGTGTCCCATAGATTATTTCCATGTCTGATCAGCATGGAGGTTTAATACATGGAACCCCTGAGATATCCCGATCGTCATATTGTACTAAAGTCGACTAGTAGTATTCAAGGAAGATATCCAATATAAAAATGTCCTATAAGTATCTCTACTTAGGACATCCTTGCATTATAAAGAGAATGTGTCATTTATCTGACACCGACATCGATAGATAAACTCAAGCCTGAAAATACAGACACCTCTGACATCTCTGTGTGTCATAATTATCTTCTCCTAAGACTATCCTGTTTACCTCCTGAGAAGCAAATAGAGTTAAGATTAACATCCCGCTTAAGGTTAGAGTGTGGTAGGAACTCCGTGTTAATCATGGAATAATCGAAACCCTGATTAAGTAAATTTTAAGATATAGATTCATATAGCCTGACTCAATATCAGGAGAATTTGGTATAGTTAAGTGTGAAAGACGGTTCATTTTGCTTATGCATTGATTACCGCAACCCGAATTAGGCAACAATTAAGAATTGTTATCAGCTGCCCAGGATCGTCGATTTGATCGACTAACGCAAGGATTAACTATTCCTTGAGATTTGTTCTAAGCAGTGGTTGGAATAACCATTTCACCTTAAGATAAGCTTTTTGTAATAGTCGTTATATAAGTATCAATGTGGCTCTTTTGGAGACCTTGTGTAGATGAAATATCAAAACATCCGCTTGGTGGACGAGGCTTTGGGAAGTCCACTTATCAGGATCTGGAAGTTATATTGGAAAAAACGAATAGGATCATACAAATCCGTGATCATCTGTAAATTGTCAGTTTTGGCAGAAAATCAAAGATTAATGAGAATAGCAACCCTCCTAGGTCCTTGATTAAGGAATAAGGTTCAACAAAGAAATCACCCTGGAAGGGTGTGCCGATTTGTTAATTATCAGACTAGTTAAGCTCTGAATATATAAAATCATTTGACGAATCGAATGTATCAAAGATCAAATAGCTTATGAGCTAAAAGCCTATTTAAGGAGCTTGGTGGAGCTCGCAATGTATTACACCCTAAGGATTAGGGGATATGTTTCACCAATAAGTCAAGAAGCACTATCACATGACGGTTGGAAGACTTGTGATATAATGATAAACCCGTATCGAATGCGGATCCAAGACGCAAAGATTTTCACTTCGATGTAGGTGATAAAGTGTTGCTTAAAGTATCGCCCTAGAAGGGGGTGATGCGATTTGGTAAGAAAGGCAAGCTAAGCCCGAGATACATAGGACCTTTCGAGATTATCGAACGTGTCGGGTCAGTTGCTTATAAATTAAACTTGCCTGAAGAACTTAGCGCTATCCATAATGTGTTTCACATCTGTAATTTGAAGAAGTGTTCCGCTGATGGACCACCGGTTATACCGTATACGGATGTACATATAGATGAAACTTTGAAATTTGTGGAAAAGCCGTTATCGATTGAAGACCGAAAGGTAAAGAAGCTTCGAAGAAAGCACATACCTATTGTTAAGGTCAAATGGGATGCCCGTAGAGGTCCCGAATACACATGGGAGGTAGAATCCACGATGAAAGAAAAATACCCTCACTTGTTCCAGTAAATCTCGAGGTCGAGATTTCTTTTAAGGGGGTGAGGATGTAACACCTCGGAAATTTACGTCCAATAATGTCTTGACACGTGTCATAAGCTTTGAATATGTGAAAACAAACTTTAGAGGGACTAAAGTTGACAAACGGTGAAACTATGTAAATTCAAGGGTTCAAAGTGTCAACAATGAATAAATAAGCCCTACAACAAACCTACATGATGTTTATAATCTTAAACGGGTAAATCATGGATCATACGAAGCGAAGAATGAAAGAAAGTGAGGAATTACAAACTACAGGGACTAAAAGTGTCAACATGTTGAAATTATACCTCTGAGTGAACTTTTGGCAGCCCCGAAGCTTTGTAATGCTAGAATATACTCATAAGAATATGTGATAAAAATTTCATGAAGTTTCGAAATCGTATGAGAAAGTTATGGCCAAAACCGTACTTGAGGGGTTAAAAGCGTCAACGTCAAATTTCATGGCTTTTCGGGTGAGCGCAAAGTTATCCGAGGACATTACCATGTTGGTAAATGTCCCAAGGTTCTTAAAAACCAGATTTGAGGGTTTACGAGTCAAGATTCATAGCCAAAACCTCGCGTGCAAGGACAGGGACCAAAACTGCCAATAATTAGCAAAGTTTGGCAGCTGCCAATAAACCCAGGTGCAGCAGATTGCGAGCAGGGGCTGTTTAGTCCATTTTTTTAGTGTAAAACAGCTGTGAGCACCTCCATTTCTCACCAATAGATGGCCATGCATGTCTAGGACACCTGGTGCACTCTTACAACTCCTGAATTCACAATAAATCTGATCAATTCATCACTTTTTTTGAGGACTTGTGTAACCACCAAGAACACATACAATTTTGCAAGAACTCTCTAGGCATTCCAGGAGCTTTCTGGTCGTCAAGGCAGCCTCCAAGTGCTTTCTAGGCTTCATTAGGACATTTGTAAGCATTCATATCATCCTCTAATTCGTTATAGCTTTGATTATTAGCAAAAAAGTCAATCCGTTGTTCATGTAGTTTGACTTTTCGATTAAACGAAATTGGCTCTGTCAATTCTCAAATTGAAACCACTTATAAGTTGGTATTTATGTGGGAAACAAACCCTCAAAAGGGTATTCTCCGATTCCCACTCTAAGCATGCTATTTGTCGAGTCAAAGATGTTCTTAAAAAGTCAACAGAAATCGTTTTTGCGGAATATAGCATAAATGGTAATGTAGATGACATGCAATCAGTTTGATCATCAAAAATAACTTATAATGAATATAAGAATGTGTTTTATCATAATCAACTCGACAATCTTTAGTATAAACTCGGATCGGAACCGAAAGTCCTATAAAACGATCTTTTCGTTGACTCTCGATTCGGATCCATGCATGCATGTTTGAGATCTGTATTAGAGTTTATTTTTGACCATTTTTATTTTAGTTTAACTCTCTGGAATTTTTACATCTTGAGTCTATGCTTAACCGATTCATATGCATGTTTCCGATTATGCTTAAAAGTTGACTATTTTGCCCTTTTTGATATAAAACGTGATTTTTGGAAAAGTGAAAGAGTAGAAATCTTTATTACTAATTTATAAACTTGCACCGAAAATTTGAGATCAGTTGGTGGTCCAGATTTTGAGTTATGGCCGATATCGTAAAACTATATCTTTATGTTAAATAAACGGCGCATTTAGCGTATAACCTATTTAAGGCCACTTTTCGATATAAAAATTTTTACCCACTGATGTTATATAATATTCTGGGATTTTTGAAGATTTTTATTTAATTTTTGGCTGATCGGATCATACGTCGCTAAGTCGATTCGGTTAATGCCGGTTTTGACCGTTTAAGCCATAAAATGAGTTTTATAAGTCCTTTTGACCCCAAACCTTTTTCTACTGATTTTATTTGTTAAATAAATTATTTT
The DNA here is from genome assembly GCA_030545235.1 of Helianthus tuberosus. Classification (NCBI taxonomy): domain Eukaryota; kingdom Viridiplantae; phylum Streptophyta; class Magnoliopsida; order Asterales; family Asteraceae; genus Helianthus; species Helianthus tuberosus. The sequence continues at coordinate 28,899,745 of CM060446.1, read as the reverse complement.
GATCACTCTGGAAATATAAAAATCTCAGCTTTCTTTTGAAAACCCGGAAACGGCTCTAAATCGCATTTTTAGCGTTTTTAGCGCATAGTAAGCGTTATACTCGTATTAAACATATAAGACTCATACCTACTGATGTATTTAGTGTATTTTCATCTAATAACAGTAAGTATAAGTTGTTGAACTCAGATTTCCAGTTTTGACGTTTTTAGCCCTTGTGAAATTACTAAAATACCCCTGCGGTGCATAGTTTGGTTTTAAATGATAAGTTTGGTATATGGGTCATACCCTACTGTTATAATATGCCAAATTAAGTATATGTACTGTATAAATCAGACCCGAAACCCAGATTTCCAATTTAACTCTTTTATAACATTTTAAATGACCAAAATGCCCTTCTAAGGCATAAATTGAGTTTAAAATTATTCGGGGCATAATAGAACATAACTTGCTGATATTATATCATATTTAAAGCATATTATCTCAGGGAACTTGCATATGACTCTTTTGGTTACCCGTAACGCCCTTTTTGCGTTCGGTTCGGTTTACGTAACTAGTTTGCGTAAATTGACCGAAACGGGTCAAACGTTATCATTTTTGTCTCCAAATCCAGAATGTGTTTAGTATACCCATATTATACAAGTCTTCAAACTTGTCGGGTCTAAATCACATTCTATCCGGTCTTCGCTTAATCGTGCGTTTGAACCGTATATTTCCTTAAGACTAACCGGTCTAAGCTTTGGCCTAATTAAAGACCCGTTAGCATTCTAATTAATTATTTATGTCATCATTCCAGACTAGAGCCTTCCGGTAAATGGTACCTACGCTTACTTAAGCGAATACGGCTGAGTTATTAAATTCTTATTAATTAAGACAGGAGCTAGCTCAGGTAAATACTTTTAACTTATTTTCCCTTATACGGGCTTGGGGTACGGTATTATAAAGATACCGCTTGGTCGGGTGTAGAAACCTTTTGATCGGAGATGATTGAATTGCATAATCCCGTTTTAATTCGTATTGCTTGATAACAAATAACATTGGGGGTTAATGACCGTGTCCTGGCTATCCTTGGCTCATTTTAAAAAGTGAATGGCCACGACGTAAGCACAAGGTGTAGACAAAACACCTCCTGTTGCATATGTAAAACGTATACTCACTCGTAAGGGTATCTTCTTGTGAGATTATATTTGTGGTGTGTCGATTAATCTTGTCCGGCTCGTATTGTATTGTATTGTATGATCACCGGCCCTAAATGTTGGACAAACATGTAAATCGGATACAAGATTTTTATTAACAAAATTGTCCCAAGTTATAAAAGATTAATCTTGCCTCTGTGCATTTTAATCAATGTGTCAAAATATTCTGTGCCGTTTGCACTCAAATCAATTTTCAAACTCTTTTCAAAATGAGTCAGTTAAATTGTATTTACCAGTGAAAACTGACGTATTTTTCCAAAAGGTTAAGTGACAGGTACTGAACGTAATTGGCTGGAAGCTCAGGGCGATTATAAGGAATCTTGCAAGTCCTAGGCATCTAAAGTCTGTTGAACAACGATTATGATTATTCGATTCGCCTGTGGATCTTTTTTTACTTTCCGTTGTGATACTCTGATATTACTTTATATTCGGATTGTAATATATTTATCTTTTGCTTCCGCTGTGCATTTATATATTGTGTTGTTTGACTATGATGATATCAATTACGTCACGATATTCCCCCACCGGGCCCACCGGTGACACGTGGAATTCGGGGTGTGACAAGTAAAGAGGATCATGCAAAGCATTTGCACACACTTTTGAGTTTATTGAGAAAGGAAAAGCTTTATGCTAAGTTTTCAAAGTGTGAGTTTTGGTTACAGGAGGTACAATTTCTTGGACATTTAGTAAACCATGAAGGAATTCATGTGGATCCCACAAAGTTCGAGGCAATAACTAAATGGAAAACCCCTGAGTCACCAACCGAGGTTAGAAGTTTCTTAGGATTGGCCGGTTATTACAGAAGATTTATTCGAGATTTCTCTAGAATAGCCATTCCTTTAACTAAGTTAACCTGTAAATCTGTTAAGAATGGGCATTAAAACAAGAAGAATTATTTAGAATCCTTAAACAAAGATTAACCCATACGCCTATACTAGCGTTACCAGAAGGAGCTGAAGACTTTGTAGTCTTTTGTGACGCTTCCAAACTAGGTTATGGATGTGTATTAATGCAACGCCAAAAGGTTATAGCTTACGCTTCTAGACAACTTAAGAATCATGAAGAAAATTATTCAACCCATGATCTAGAATTAGGAGCAATAATTTTTGCTTTGAAAATTTGGAGACATTATCTTTATGGTAGTAAGTTTTCTATATTTACAGATCATAAGAGTTTAAGATATGTTTTCGGGCAAAAGGAATTAAATATGAGGCAAAGACGTTGGATGGAATTACTTAGTGATTATGATTGTGATATCCAGTATCATGAAGGAAAAGCAAATGTAGTGACAGATGCTTTAAGTCGAAAATATCATGAAAAGCCAAAAAGGGTATGTTCTCTTAAATTAAATCTGCAAGTAGATTTAAATGATCAAATTAGAAAAGCACAAGAATCGGTAATCAAGGATGATATTGAAAAATTAAAAGGTATGCTAAAAGAATTAGAACAAGTAACAGATGGAATTTGGAGATTCCATGAAAAGAGAATGTGGATACCTAAATTAGGAAACCTACGTCATCGTATATTAGAAGAAGCTCATAAGTCTAAGTATACAATGCATCCAGGAAGTGATAAAATGTACCAAGATTTAAGGGAAAATTTCTGGTGGATAGGAATGAAAAAGGACATAGCAGTCTATGTTTCTAAATGTTTAACTTGTTCACAAGTTAAAGCTGAACATCAGAAACCCTCATGATTGTTACAACAATTAGAAATGCCAGTATGGAAATGGGATTTAATAACAATGGATTTTGTTACTAAATTACCTAAAACAAGAAAAGGCAATGATACAATCTGGGTGATTGTAGATAGACTAACCAAGTCAGCTCATTTCCTACCAATGAAAGAAACTTTTAGTATGGAACAGTTAGCTAAATTATATGTAAATGAAATTGTTTCTTTACATGGAATACCTTTATCGATTATTTCTGATAGGGATAGTCGATTTACCTCTCATTTTTGGTCAAGTTTCCAAAAGGCAATGGGAACCAAGATTAATCTAAGCACTGCTTATCATCCTCAAACGAACGGACAAAGCGAAAGAACAATTCATACGATGGAAGACATGCTTAGAGCTTGCGTAATTGATTTCAGAGGTAATTGGGATAATCACTTACCTTTAATAGAATTTTCTTATAATAATAGTTATCACACAAGTATCAATGCTGCACCATTCGAAACACTTTATGGACGTAAGTGCCGAACCCCAGTCTGTTGGGCAGAAATTGGGGAAAAGGAACTATCTGGACCTGAGATAGTACAAGAAACAACTAACAATATCATTCAAGTCAAGGAAAGACTAAAAGCAGCACGAGATCGACAGAAAAGCTATGCTGATAACAGACGCAAACCATTAGAATTTCGAGTAGGAGATAAAGTATTGTTAAAAGTTTCTCCTTGGAAAGGAGTGGTAAGATTCATCCAAAGAGGAAAGCTAAATCCCAGGTATGTTGGATCTTTTGAGATTATTAGAAAAATAGGACCTGTAGCCTATCGGCTACAACTGCCAGAGGAAATTGCAGGAATACATGATGTGTTTCATGTATCTAATCTCAAAAAGTGGTTAGCTGATGAATCACTAGTAGTATCTCTTAAGGATATAGAGGTAAATGAACAACTCAAGTTTGTAGAAAGGCCTCTACAAATCGAAGACAGGAAAGTCAAGAACCTCAAGCATAAGAGACTAATTCTGGTCAAAGTAAAGTGGGACTCCAAAAGAGGACCTGAGTATACATGGGAGCTTGAATCAGAAATGCAAAGGAAATATCCACGCTTGTTCCAGTAGATCTCGAGGACGAGCTCTAAAATAAGGTGGGGGAGAATGTAACAATCCTCACATAACCCGACACCCTCATAATATTTCCGACACCCTAATATATTTTAGAATGTCCCAATATGTCTTATAATACTCACCGTATGTGAAAACCAAGCCCGAAATACGTAATAACATTTAAAAATAAATTAAAAATCTGAAACTTAAGTTGAGGCGGGCTGCATAGACCCCACCCCAACCTTTACGCGGGCCGCGAGTGTCCTGAATTGTGGCGCAGCCCGGTGCGGCCACGTGGCCCAACACCCGGACAAGCTAGTTGATGACCCAGCTAAGGCATACGTTGACTGGATGTTGACGCGGGCCGCGTAGCCCTATGGTTACTCTTACGCAGGCCGCGTGAGAGTCGAGATCAGCACCTATAAATAGATGGCATCGGATCTCAGTCGAACTCGCTCACTTTTCAATCTCAAATCACAATTTCTGTAGTAGTGTTATAATACGCGGGTATTATACCCCCTAATTAGCGAGGTTCTGCTCCATTGTAAGTATTATAACCCCTGGATACGTATTAGATACGCTGCCCGATTGATCTAGGGTTCCGTAACGGCTGTCGTGGTTCTGCCCGACGTAGTCGTTGGAATGCCGTCTCGGGGAGGGTATTACTAATGTTAAATTGGGTTATTATACTAACACGTGTGCTTTTGTGTAAATTATAGATAATTCTCAGGAAAACCCTTACGGAAATTCTAAGACAACAATGTGAGTTGATCCACTTTTTGTTAACTGTTTTTACAAAACCTCATTTAATTAATTATATATTAAACAGTGATTGAGTATTTGTGAGAATACAATTATGATGTGTATGTTGGGGTTTTGTATACAAAATTTGTTATCACCTGGTCAAGGAGTAACATGTCCACAAGTCGGGTTCGACAGTACCATGGATGTTAATTGTGATGTCTTGAAAACAAATATAATTGCGGGATCGCCCTCAATACTGTGAATTGGTTTTTACTTAAACTTGATTAAACTGGGATTCACTCACCAGTATTTCCCATTGACAAATGTTTTTAAAACGCGTTTCAGGTAACAAACTGTGATAGCCAAATAGAAGCCAGTTGGACAGCACTGAAGGCTTGGAAAAGTGGCAATAATGTTACCTAAAAAGAAATAGATGTTATTCTTAAATAAAAATAGGATTTATTCCTATGAAAATGTGTGTAATGCAAACTTGGGTGTTATCCCAATATGTTTATTTATATATAAATGGTGGTTTTACTCTGATAAACATTTCCTAACTACGGTCCTGAATGAAAAATTTTCGCTGCCAAATCTGACGATACCTGACACCACCGAAACTGGCTCGCGGCCGCCCATTCCCGGTAAATAGGGATGGAGGGTTGCGACATACGAGGTCAAGTGGCAGCCCGGTCGGATGGGCAATCCGGTCGGATGGCACTTGGTTCGGGTGTTCAGCGCGACGATTTTCAAGATTTCGATTTCCATTGCGAGCGATTCGATGCGATAGATTTTCCTAGTCAAATTACTTTTAATCCCAACCACTATATCTATCATACAAGCATCCTTACTTCGTATTCGATTAACGTTTGCGATTCGATTGCGATTGGGTTCGATTTGCGTTTCGAGTTTCGATTGTGTTTCGATTGATCACCACACATAATCATAAATAAGCATGCACAAGTAACACGTAAGGCACACACACACGTATAACAATAACCAAAATGCGTAGTTCGAGTTGCGATTCGATGTCGATTTGATTAACATAGTGTGATTATTGATTAGTTAACTTTATCGCATTGTTACTTCCTATAGTTCATAGTCGTAAATCGATTAGTTAGCGATAACACACGTCGATTATTGTAATTATTGACACTTACTCCACATAATACAACATATAAAAGAAATTCACTATAAGTCAAGTCGCGCGAAATCGGTCGTTGACTTTGACCTTGACTTTGACTTCGAAAACACGGGGTGTTACATGTTTCGCTCAGTGCCACGCCCCGATGTTTCCGCCATCGGTTGGGGTGTGACACTTTGATCCGGTTTTTTAGCCACCGAAGTTTCGTTGCTAGAGCCAAATCCTCCCTACCGTAGAAAGAAAAAGACCCGCACAAAATTTTTACATAGTCCTCAAACCCCGGGATCTTGAGCCATGAATTAAAGTATCGGAACGGGCTATGACCAAACTCCTGTAAAGCAAGCCTTAGCAAGATAGGGCAATGGTCGAAAAACGCCTATCCAAAGCCATCACTGTAGCCTCCGACCAGCGAGTGGAGAAATTCGTGCAAACAAGAATCTATCCAACTTACTAAGTGTACTCCTAGCGTCTGCCATATATTGATTTCCTTCAATTTAGGTTATATAGAATTGGTAAATGCGTCCAATATTGATTTTCATTAATTTAAGGGGAAAGTTACTTTTGTATGTATATTAATAAATAATGTTCATCTTCTCGAATTATGAATATTTGTTTACGCCCCTACAATTTAGTTGGTTATTTTTTTCCCTTTTCGTTTAACCGATTTACACTATAACATCTAAACTTTAATAAAGTTATAATTTTAAGTTTTTAACAAATTTTTTGTTGCGTGATTTTTTTTTGTTTCATTTTTTATGTCAACCCTCCACGCGAGTTATTTTTATCTACATTTCGACATGCATTTCCGTAACATTGTTTTTAGACCAACCGGTTGTTTTTAAGATTTTTTAAACCATCCAGTTTCTTAAAGCGCCCGACGCTCAACTCTAAATACACCATTGAAACATGTTTTTTTTATCTACATCTAAACTGGCTCGTTGTAATGCGCGGCTGTTGTGTCAATCTTAATACACATTTTGATGCAACTTTTGTTCAAATAGCTTGGTTTTCGTATACAACGACGTAACTTTCCCGTTGAAGACTCAAGGATCAGTAGCTTCGAGCTAGATGAAGAATAGAGTCTCAGAATCTGCGTTGCAACCTGTAAGATCACAATAGGGAAAGAAACACACCGATAGCCTCGTAACAGGGAGGGGAGGCCTCTCTGTGACCAAGCTTAGGCGTGAGAATAAGTATTGGGAGTAAATGGAGAAGTCAGTGAGAGAGTAGGGGAATTTAGAGAGAGAAAGTAGTGATTACCCGTTTTTGGAGGTTTAAGTATAGTATTTATACCTTTGGGGTATGCTGATTTGGCTAAGGTAGTTATGGCCGAACCGGTCGTTGTCAGGTAGTTGGTGATGTTCAGTCCTTGTTGGGTGACGTTCGGTCCGGTGCGTTATACGTCACCTCATCACCCCTAGCTTTCAAATTGTTGGACCGTTCTACGACCTTAAACCGTCAGTTAAGGCAGTTCATCTTTGCATACGAAGGCGGAATCAACGTAAACAAAGTCATAACAGCTCTAATCCTTTTAATCTTTCTTTTCTGATTGATTTGAGTGCTTGTACAAGGTTTTCTGATACAAATCCGGCAGCACTTTGTGTTTCACACTATGACCTCTCTCTCTCAAATCTATCTACCAAATGAACACACAACCTATATATAGGCTGAAGATTTCGCTTGAGATGGTTTCAAGCTAAATCATCTATGTTGATTTCGCTTGAATCAACCACAATCACTCTCAAGCGAAATCTACTTGATAAACACATAAAAACCCTAATTAAGACCCTGTTGTGTAATCATTCAACCTATCTAGACACAAGACTTAATGCAGACGAAGTCAACAGACATTCCATGCACTAACAGACTCCCCCTTGGATGTTGACGAAGTCTTCAGCTCCTGAGTCTTTAGTCTTGGTCTTTTCACCAACTCTGTCTTTACAACAAAAACACTCTATCTTCACAAGTTTAGGATCACAACCTGACTCCATCTACAAACTCCCCTTTGACTGTTGATCCAGACTCCCCCTTTCATTTACTCCCCATCTCAATATGCTACAATCTGAGATATCTGGTTCAAGCTTTGTCATTTAGCTTCCGTGGGAATTCCTGAAACCTGCATATTCTCTACCACAACATAAGTTTCACAAATTTATTACACTTAGATTTAAAAACTTACTGGTAGAAATCAATAATTCAACAATCTGTAAAGTTACATCAAGTTCAAACGAATGACCTTGATTAACTAACCACTCAATCTTTCAAAACAATTTCACATTACAATTAAATTTTTCAACAAATTTTCCCAATCCAATGTAGTTCATCAAGTTTAGCACTTGGAATTTTGAATATCAGTCCTTCAACATCAGTTGTCGAAAATCTTTTTGAATTTTTCAAAACTTTATGCTAAAACACTCCGAAAATCTTTTTGAATTTTGAGTTTAAAGAAATGCAGTAAAGAAATATATACAAACAATAATTTTTGTGAGCTTGTGTAAGAGGATCATATCAGTTTATGAGACCAATCACTAGCACCGTTAAGCTTTAATCATTTTAAGTTCTAAACGATTCACATAGATTGACGATATGTTTGTCCTCTTAAGCTCAATCTAAAAACTTTCGAAATGCTTACCGATACGTTAAAGTATATTAAGATAGCACTAAAATTCTTATGGACCCCACGATCTCAGCATATCCCCTCATCATGCAATACACTGACTCAAGTAATGCCTTTAAACTTTTATCGACTGTGATTTGTGCGAAAACAAAGCAGAATGTTTAAACATTAACAATCAGGTCGATACTTCCGTATACGCAGAGAAAGTCCAATGTTTAAACAAAATAAGAAAAATAAAACAAGTTGAAATTGTTTAGGCTTTAACCACCAGGTCGATACTCCCGTATACGCAGAGGTGATCCAAAGCTTAAACGAAACACCAAAGAAAATAAAGCAGAACGTTTAGGCAACAACATCCAGGTCGATACTCACGTATACGCAGAGGATGTCCGATGCTTAAACAAAATAAAGAAATAAAACAAGTTTAAGTCTTTGCAAAAAGAAATGCACAAAATCACAGCGATTTTTCAGCAAGTTGTGAAAGTTCACAGACTTAACCGGTTTTATGTCTTTCGACAATCAGCGATTACTGAGTAGGTACACAATCATAAAGGACAAAACTAAGTACTATGCTTTCAACCATGTTTCCCACTAGAACTAGGCTTTTTCATTTAAGTTTGTATCGTTATCGCCAATCTACTAGTCTAGCTGAGCCTATCGTCACATCATTAGTGAAACCGTTTATCACATTTGACATTACATTTCCTTAGCATGCTGTGATAGTTCACTGATTTTCTATCATTTCCTCTTCTCCACAAAACTCATTTTTGCTTTTTCAATGTTTTTGACATTTTCAAATTTTCTAATTTTTTTAAATTTTTCTCCCCCTAAAATCAAAATATGTTTCAATTTTGATTTTCTGAGAAAATTTGAAAACAAACTATACAAGGAAAGTGACAAACTGATATCGAATCACTTCAATTCGCCATCCACTTGGCATAAACAATCAGAACTCCCCCTGACAACAAACTATTTTCCCATTTAGATTTCAAAACACTTAAGTTTGTTTTAATCAAATGGTTTTTCCGGAAAAATTAGTTTTGTTTGTCTTTTTACAAACTCGGGGTTCATCACATTGTTCTTTTTCAACCATTAAAAAAAATTAACAATTAAGACCCTTGACATCAACAAACACTTAGTAGAAAATCAGGTACAACTTAATGTCCCTGATTTACCACTTGTAAATCGAAATATCACAGTTACCAACCTGTGAATTTCTCAAGAAATATGCCGATACCTGCTTCACACTTACCAACCTGGAAGCTCCGGCAAGTCAGGTTTTTCATTTGAAAAGATCTACCCAAGCCTGACCAGCCTTGGGTTTTACAACTTTTACCTCAACAGACGGCTCTTCTGGTTTTGACGAACCAGAATCATTGCCTGATTGTGGCTTGTCTGACTTTGAGACGTCAGATTCATCGCCAACACATGGCTCCTTTGTTTTTGAAGAAACAAATTCATCGCCACCAACTTTCTCTTTCTTCACTCTCTCTTCTGTCCTCAGATTTGTATCTGATGAATTCATTTTGCTTGATTTATCATCCTTTAGAGAGCAAGACGATTTACCAGAACTTTTATCTGTTTTACCAGTTGTATCCGAGGACAAAATCCTTTCAAGATACTCTCGGGCTTTCTTTCTTTTCTTTCTCAGTCGGTCTTTCTGCCCTTGTGAAAGCTTCACTTTCTGTTCTTTGGGCTTTTCATAGACTTTGACTGAATTTTTCTTCACTACTTTCTGAGATTCAACCCTCGATCTTCCTTTTGATCTCATTGGACAATCTCTAGCAATGTGTCCTCTGATGTGGCATTCATAGCATCTTCTTGTTTCGATTCTCTGAATTTGGCAGTTAACAGCAATGTGTCCTTGATAGCCACAAGTGTAACACACTCTGTTATCATACCTCTCACTACTTTCATAGCACACACCGTCTTCATACCACACACTTAGATCAAAGCATTGATTTGCCTTGTGGTAATCACCATTTCTTTGTTTTCTATCATTGTAATGATTTGTCCTTGAAGAATCTTCATCCCATCTTCTCCTATAAGCTGAATTTGGCTTTTGAGAACTGTGGTCAAACCTGCACCACAAATTACCAACTATTTTTGAGTTTACATTTTTAGATTTTTGTGATTTTTCAAAACGATTGGATGACTTATCTGATGAACTTTTATTTTCACTTTTAGGATTTTTCAAATTTTTATCTTTTTGTTTCTGTTCTGCATTTTTCTTAACAGGTTTTTGTTTAGAACATTCACCTGTTTCAGTAGTTTGCAAAACAGTGTTTTTAAATTTTTCTTGTAAATCTAAAAATATTTTTCTTTTCTTTTCTTTTTCATCATCAGATACTTCATCACAATCTTCAATTTTGACTTTGACTTTGTCAAAATTTGTGATATTATCACTTATTGGAACAGAATTGATTGGTTTTGGAGAAACATTTGATGTAAAATTCTCAAAACCTTTCAATTTCACCTCAAACTCTTTGATTTTAATCTGAACTTTTTCAGCTTCTTTTTCAAGCTGAATGATTTTAGCAAGATGAGAATTTATTTCAATTTGTTTTCCAAGATTATCTTTACCAAAAATATCTCTCTCATCTTCTAAAATCTTGATTTGATTTTGAAAATCTTTTTCTTTTTCTTTCAAACCTTTGTTTTCCAATGTCAAACTGTCCACATCACTCAACAGTTTGACATTTTCAGTTTTCAGTTTTTCACAGTTCAAGCGCAACTCCAGAATCTGTTCATCATCAGTCTTCTTCTCGATCTTCAGAGTATTGTTTTCCAAAGTCAAACTCTCCACATCCTTCAAGAGTTTGAAATTTTCTGCTTCGGATTTTTCGCATTTTGAGCATACAACTTCACTTTTCGAAGTTTCATCCATCTTTGATTCTTCATTCTTTGTCATTCCTTCTCTAATCTTATTGATTAATTCACTAAATTCATCCAAACTCATATTTTCTGAGTTTCTTTCAATTTCATCTAGTAACTCTTTCTTTTTCTTTTTCTCTTCTTCATCTCCCCACCATTTCTTTTGCCAATAATCATCCTCTTCTTTGTACTGCTAGATTATGGCTTCAATATCAAGCGTTTTGTCATCAATCACAATATTTCCATATTCATCAAGATAACACTCTCTTTTTGAATCCCATCTATTTGCTCTCCTTGCTTCCAGAAAGATACCAGAAAGTCTGATAATCTTGTTTTCAGCAATCATCTTCCGGTATTGATACTTCTGTTCCTCAGTACGATCATCTTTCCACGGAATAGGTTCGGAATTTGCCATAATTTTTTTTTATGTCCTTGAATAACCTCGAAATCACCTGCAAACAAAACAAACAAGCAAACACTTTGTAAAACTTTAAGTTTTGAACACTCAGCAACTTCAAGCGAAATACTTGAAGTGAAATGGATTCAAGTGAAATCTGATATGAACTAATTCGCTTCAAGCGAAATCCTGATTATTAATTTCAAGCGAAATTATGTTACAAAGTGTTTCAAGCGAAATCAAATACCAATTCTGCTTCAAGCGAAATCCACTATTTCGCTTCAACAAAACAAGTACCAATCCAATCAGTTTCAAGCGAAAACAACTATTTCGCTTCAGTTGTTTTCAAGCGAAATCCAGCAAAGTCAATTTCGCTTCAGAAGTTTCAAGCGAAAACCTAGATCATAACACTATCTCGCTTCAGAGGTTCAAGCGAAATAGACCAAACAGTTTGATTTTGAAGCGAAATCAACTATAACCTACGAACAACTTCAAGCGAAATCCAGTTTTAGGTCAATTTTAACATGTTTTAATCTGAATTTTAGTCCGAAACTTTGTAGGCTTTGTTAAAACTCAGTTTTACACGTTATACTCAAAAATCAGACCATTTCGACCGTTGGAACTTGTTCAGATCAGAAAAGTAAGAGAAGAATTGAGTAGAAATAAGAAAATCCGGTAGAATCAAGCTGCTATGGTATGAACTCCTTGTCCTGAGCTCTGATACCACTTGTTGGACCGTTCTACGACCTTAAACCGTCAGTTAAGGCAGTTCATCTTTGCATATGAAGGCGGAATCAACGTAAACAAAGTCATAACAGCTCTAATCCTTTTAATCTTTCTTTTCTGATTGATTTGAGTGCTTGTACAAGGTTTTCTGATACAAATCCGGCAGCACTTTGTGTTTCACACTATGACCTCTCTCTCTCAAATCTATCTACCAAATGAACACACAACCTATATATAGGCTGAAGATTTCGCTTGAGATGGTTTCAAGCGAAATCATCTATGTTGATTTCGCTTGAATCAACCACAATCACTCTCAAGCGAAATCTACTTGATAAACACATAAAAACCCTAATTAAGACCCTGTTGTGTAATCATTCAACCTATCTAGACACAAGACTTAATGCAGACGAAGTCAACAGACATTCCATGCACTAACACAAATGTACCGTCTCCACATGGATATTATCGTCCTATTCTGGTTATTTTTATTTATATTTCGAACCCGCCGTGAAGCGCGAGTGACTTAGATAGGCCTGTAAACGAACCGAACGAATACGAGCATAGGCGTGTTCATGTTCGTTCATTTAACTTTAACCAAACACGAACATGTAATCAAACACATTTTTTTGTTCGTGTTTGTTCATTAAGAAATCAGGCATGTTCGTGTTCGTTTATGTTCGTTCGTTTAAAAACTTAAACGAATAGTTCACGAACATAAACGAACATAAAAAACATAAATTAACATGATTAAACAAACATAAACGAACAGAAATGAACGTGATTGAACAAATATAAACAAACACAATTTAACATTAGTGAACACAAACAATCAAGTTTAATATATTACACTTTATCCGAAAACACATCTAAATTTGGGTTCATAGATGCTAAAATTAAGTAAGTTTTTATATAAATACTAAGTAAGTGATCAGTTATGATCTAAGAAAAAGTTTAAAATTTCATTTTTTACTAGAAAACTAAATTACTAATTAGTTATATATATATAAGTAGTTAGAAAAACTAATATTCATTTAAATATAACTATTTATGTATTTACTAAAATTTAAACGAATATAAATGAAGAGGTATGGTCCCAATTCCTTGCCAACATGGCAAGGACCACACCACTCTTTCCATCAGACGTGGCGCTGACATCGACGAAGTCATCCAGAAGCTTCTAGAAGCTTCTAGAAAATATCTGGGTGGCTCCAAAGATGCTCCACCCGACATAAAGGACACGACGTGTCACCAATCACCAGGCGCCACGTAGGTCTGTAACAAATCTAAGGGCAGCCCGACAATGCAGTACGACGTCTCCAAGAAGGGCAAATGCGAGCGCGCCACGTGTACCACTACACTGACCACAGCAGAGGAGACCAAAAGGATATTCCCCTTGGTCGGACAGCTAGCGCGCAACAACAGCTGGCATCGCTGCTCTTCCCTCTCTCAACCTCCGGCTATAAATAGAACCCTTCATCATTCAGGTTAAAGGATCTTGCTCTCTATTCTCACTCTTAACACACACTGCTTATTCTCCCTCAGAACAGTACTTATTCTCACGCCGGAGCCTGGTTAAGAGGGAAACCCCCATATTCCCCTCTTAACGAGACTAACGGTGTTGCTGTTTTGCAGGAACCGAGCCATTCCCGGCGAGTAAGAAAGGAGATTGAACCCATCCTTGAAGTAACCCCACTGGTCAACCATAGTGTTAACCTGTGTTTCATCATTGGCGCCATCCGCTTTTAGCAAAACCACTCTCATCTCTTTTTCTTTTCAAAAAACACTCGTCAAACATGGCTGAACAAAACCCTTCTCACCAAGTAGACGGAGACGTTTCTTCCTTCGAACTCGTTTCGGACAACGTACACGTCCAACGAGGTCCAAGGAACGAATTTATCCAAGAAGGGCCGATGAACACGGAGTTTCCCAGCATCTTTGGGAGTACATCCAGGATTGCTACTCAAAACGCACCTGGTGCTACTTTCCAAACTCCACCCAGAATCATCACTCAGACCACAAACGGAGCTACGTTCCAGCCTCCGTCAGAGGTAGTCCAACAGACACCACCACCAGTGCAAACTCAGAGCCATGGAGCTGGCCCCTCCGCTCCATCGGACCAAGCACAACTAAACTTCTCTGCACTACTTGGGCTACCCGAAGGAAAAACTCTGGCTTCCTGGTATGCCGAACAAGTGGCGTCTATAAACCTTGTTTACACACAACTCAGTGCGCAACAAGCCTTGCTCCAAGCACAAGCTCACCAGTCAGCATTTGTCACTCCACCACAAAGGCCTTTGAGCGTTCCCATGCCTCAACAGGCCAATGCATTCAACCTGTGTCCTGAGTCAATACCTCCACCGCATATTAGAAGGCCAAGCGCGCACGACACACGCGATACTTACGGTGAAACAGAAAGCAACTACGTGCAGTACTCTCAACAACCGAAGAAGCCAATACAAAGCCGTTTAGGCCCGCGCAACATAAATGACGAATTTGACGATGACAATGAGACGAACACAGTGTTCAGTAGGTTACCACCAGAGCATGAAGCGTACAAACCTCGCAAGCGCGCGGGCTATGACCCAAAAGCTGAACATGATTACACTCTAAGCTATCGTCCAGACAACATGGCTGAGAACTCAAAGTTCATCAGAGAGATCGCCACGGCTGCCATAGACAAAACAAAATTGCCACACAACGTGGGCAAATACAACGGGTTGACAGACCCAGACGATCATCTCCAAGTTTTTAACGGCGCGGGAGCAACGGGCGGATGGAACTTACCAACCTGGTGCCATCTCTTCGCTCAAACCTTCATAGGCGCGGCGCGCATCTGGTTTGACAGCTTACCAGCAGGGAAAATCAAATCATGGGTTGATTTCCGAGAGAAGTTCCTGGCACACTTCTCACAACAACGACGACACACCAGGGATCCAGCCGATTGTTTGAACATATGGCGCAGAGACCACGAAAGCGTGGAAGATTTTATTACAAGATACAACAAAGAATGTTTGGAGATCGGTGATGTAGGCGAAAAAATGATGCGCGCACATTTCATGAGGGCGGTCAAGTGTGATGATCTCATCAAGCGCGTTAAAGGAAGAGATGGAGGACCCAAAGACTGGGAGACCTTCATTGAAGCAGCCAAAACCATCGCGCAGTCGGATAGACAGTTGACCGGTGATGACCACCGTCAGCGCAGTTACAACCATACCGACCGGCACAGCAGGAAAGGCAGAAACCAACCCTGGAAAGCAGCCGGTCACAGAGAAAGAAGCCCGGCAAAAGAGGATGCGCGCCACACGATCAACCAAATAGCACACCGAAAAGAGGTGAAAAGAGAAAACAGAGAAAAGCAGTGGACACCCCTAACAAAAACCCCTTCAGAAGTCTTGGCAACCGAGAACCACCAGTTCAAGCCACCACTACAGATGCGCAACAAAAGGGGCCAAGGCCCGAACCTTTTCTGTGAATTCCACAAGGACACCGGCCACTTAACCGATGATTGTTTCAGCCTCAAACAAGAAATCGAAAGGGCCTTAAGAGACGGAAAGTTAACTCACCTGGTCAAAGGTGGAAGGCGTGATTACCGTCAGATTCAAAGAAGAGAAGAAGGGTCGGATAATAAAAAACTCCGGAAGTTAGAAACTCACATGGTTCAAGGGGGTCCACGAAGGCCAAGAAGAAATTATAACAAGCGCGCGCAAGATGAATCATGGCGCGAGAAACAAGTTGTTTTCCCTGTTGTAAGAGGAGGCCCACGAGAAAGAAGACCCATAGTCATCTCAGGCGTCATAGGGCATTATCAAACAGATTACATCTTCATCGATCCGGGGAGCACTGCGGACATCATATATGAGCAGTGTTTTAATCAGTTCGATCAAGAGGACAAAGCGCGCTTAGAACCAGTTGATTACCCACTCACTGGCTTCTGCAATGAAGCCGTTTTTCCTCTAGGACAAATATCATTCCCAGTGCTGCTCTCGGACGGAAGAAACTCAAGAACAGAAGACGTCACATTCATGGTACTGCCAGCACATTCAAGACACGATATTCTGCTGGGAAGAGAATCCCAAGGCGATTTCAGCATGATCTGCTCTGGCCCACACTCAGCTGTGGGATTCCCAACAGAAACAGGAGTGGCCATCATATACGCAAGCAAAGAAGTATTAGCAACAGATGAGCTAAGACCCGCAAAGGCAAGAAAACCAGAACCACTCCAAGAGGCAGAGAAATGGGTGTTAAATAGTGCATATCCAGAACAGACAGTAACCTTAGGACCTGCAATGTCCGATCTAACGCGCGCGGCGCTAAAGAAGCTGTTGTTCCAAAATATGGATGTTTTCGCCTGGACACCAGCGGATATGGTGGGTGTTCCACGACACATAGCTGAGCATCGATTAAACGTCTCGGAGGACGCAAAACCGGTGGTGCATGCCAAACGCCACTTGGGAGACATAAAGCACGACGCCATGAAGGAGCAGGTGATAGAGCTGTTAAACGCAGGAATCATCAGGGAGGTCAGGTACCAAACATGGGTAGCAAGCCCAGTGATGGTCCAAAAGAACAACGGTAGTTGGAGAATGTGCGTCGACTACAAAGATCTGAATAAGGCATGTCTGCGCGACTGCTACGCCTTACCAGACATCGACGAAAAGATCGATTCACTCGCCACATTCCGATGGAAATGTTTCCTCGATTGCTACAAAGGGTACCACCAGGTACAGATGGCCGTGCAGGATGAAGACAAGACCGCGTTTCGCACACCAACAGGGCTATACTGCTATACCAAAATGCCTTTTGGTTTAAAAAATGCGGGCGCGACTTATCAAAGGCTCATGAACGAAACCTTCCACGACGCCATCGGCAAGTATATAGAAGTGTACATGGACGATCTGGTTATTATGAGCAAAGAGGAGAGTACAATGTTGTTGAACATTCAAAAGACGTTTGACACCTTGCGCGGAGTCAGCATCAAGTTAAACCCAGCGAAATGCTCCTTCGGCATGGAGGAGGGGAAATTCCTGGGTTTCATTGTCACGAAAGATGGTTTTAAGGTGAACCCCGACAAGATACAAGCAATAGAACGCATGCCGTCACCTTCAACGATCAAGGAGATGCAAAAATTGGCAGGACGGTTGGCAGCACTCAACCGCTTCCTAGCCAATCACGCAGCTAAATCATTTCCGTTTATAAAAACTCTCCGTAACTGCATGAAGAAGAGCCAATTTCAGTGGACTCCGGAAGCTGAAAGTGCATTCCACGAGATGAAAGACTGCCTCATCAAGCTGCCAACATTAACTGCACCAGTCAAGGGCGAACCTTTGGTACTATACTTATCAGCCTCCGACAGAGCAGTAGGAGCAGTGTTGCTTGTAGATCGACAAGGTGTCCAAACGCCAGTCTATTATGTGTCAGGAACTCTAACCGACCCAGAAACCCGGTACGCAATCATGGAGAAACTAGTACGCGCACTGATCCATGCATCAAGAAGGCTGCGCAGGTACTTTGCCAACCACGTCATTCACGTGCTCACAAACTACAACATCGGCAACATACTCGCAAGGCCAGAGATTTCAGGGAGATTAGCAAAATGGGCAATAGAGCTCGGGGGTCATAACGTAGTGTTCAGACCAAGGCCGGCGATCAAAGGCCAAGTACTTGCGGATTTCATGACAGAGGTACCGGATGACAAAGATCGAGAATGCAAGGCGATGGAAAAAGCCGAGAAACAGCAAGTGGAAGAACCGTGGCTACTATACACAGATGGTGCGTCTAACGAAGACGGCGCAGGTGCTGGTCTCCGGCTGGTGAGCCCTGACAAACATGAATTCACCTACGCCATACGCCTGGATTTTAAAAGCACAAACAACGAAGCTGAATATGAAGCCTTCCTTGCTGGTTTAAGGTTGGCAATCAAAATGGGAGTACGACACATTGAAGCGCATGTGGACTCCATGTTGGTGGCAGGTCAAATCAACGGGCAATACGAAGCCAAGGGAGATACAATGGCACTTTACCTGGGCCAAGCAAAGACACTGCTGCAAACCTTCTATTCCTACAAAGTGCATCACATTAATAGAAGCGAGAACAAGCCAGCAGACGCGCTGAGTAAACTCGCCTCTACAAGCTTCCAGCACCTAGCAAAAGATGTGCGCATAGAAGTTTTGAGCAACCCATCAGTGCCACTGCGAGAAGTAAGCGTCGTTCAAACAGGGACAACGTCTTGGATGACTCCGATAATCACATACCTCCAATCTGGAATACTCCCGGAGAACAAGGAAGAAGCAAGGAAAATCCAGTATAAATCCGAACGCTACCAGATGGCTGATGGGATTTTGTACAGAAAATCATACCTCGGGCCTTTGTTAAGATGTGTTGACCCCGAAGACGCACGATACTTGATCAGAGAAGTGCTCGAAGGAATCTGCGGTATACATGCTGGACCAAGAATGGTGGTAGCAAAAGTCATGAACGCGGGATACTATTGGCCCGGAATGCATTTAGATGCGGTTAAAGAATTGAGGAAATGCAGTGGATGCCAAAGACATGCCCCCAAAACGATGCGCCCAAAGAATGAGTTGGTACCAGTCACCACGGCGTGGCCCTTTCAACAATGGGGGATCGACATGGTCGGACCTTTTCCCGAAGCCCCAGGAGCCGTCAAAATCATAATAGTCGCAGTCGACTATTTCACCAAATGGGTAGAGGCGAAGGCCCTCGCGTCAACCACGGCCGCCGTTGTCAAAAAATTCATTTGGGAACAAATCATATGTCGTTTTGGGCTACCTCTCAAGATAATCACCGATATTGGAACCAACTTCGCCGAAGACAATCTTCAACAATGGTTCAGGGAATTACACATCGAGCACACCTTCTCCTCGGTCGCGCACCCGCAGGGGAATGGTCAAGTTGAAGCCGTCAATAAGAGTATCGTCGACGGAATTAAGGCAAGGCTAGGAGAAAAAAGAAGAGGTTGGGTAGATGAACTGCCCAGCATCTTGTGGGCCCACAGGACGATGCCCAAAACAAGCAACGGAGAAACGCCGTTTAGCTTGGTTTACGGGTCGGAGGCTGTAATACCAGCAGAGATAGGATTGCCGTCACCCAGAATGCTCTCCATGAACATGATCAACAATGAAGAAGAAAGGAGGATCGACCTTGACCTCCTAGAAGAACGGAGAGAAATGGCGGCAATCAACGAAGCAAAGTACAAAACAAAGCTGGAAAAATATTACAACTCCAAAGTCCGAATATGCACCTTCAACCCGGGAGAATACGTCCTCAGAGACAATGAGGCCTCAAATGCAGAAAAACCCGGGAAGTTGGCTCCCAAGTGGGAAGGTCCATATGTCATCGACACCGTGCTCGGGAAAGGAGCTTATAAGCTGCGCACCATCGACAACAGGGAGGTTCCCCGCACATGGAATGCCCAACAGCTGAGAAGGTGTTACATATGAATGAAATTATTGTAATCGCAAAGGCCAAGTCGCCAACACATTTATAATACAAGAAGTGTTTGGCTATCTTTCTATCATGCAAATTTCTTGTCACAACTGCATATATTACTTTGGGCATACACGAAAACATCAGTGGCTCGACCATTAGGAAACGTTGTAGACCTCCAAGGCCTGTCGCAAACAAATGCACAGCCGGGTCAGACACACAACTAAAGCCTAACAAACGCCAAACAAATACTTCGTGCCCACATAAACACGAAAACATCGAACACAGGACAAACAAACATAGTAAGCACCCCCAAGGCTGAGAACAGCTGGGTCTACACAATAACCTGTAAACTCGATCACTTCGTATTCACGATCTAACCTGCGCACGAAAACGACAGAATAAAACGTTGTCATAAACACAACACAAACCTGTCAGCGCCATCATTCATTCGTGATACCTGAATCAAAGTAATTACACACGCACATATTATGACGATAACAAAATTCGCATAAAAACAAACAGCCATTAGCATAACAAATGTCAAAAGTATAGCCAAATATTCACGAGCATAACAAGAAAGTTAAATTGTTCACGCAATTGTCAAATACAAGACCAACCAAGGTCGTACGCGGCGCGCAGGCCGGAAATCCCTCATACGGGATGACTAGGCCCAACACCTCCAGCAGCACCGCCCTCATCGCCAAGAGCATTTTTAAGCAAGGCAACACCATCAGGTTTTCTTGCCAACTTCTTCGCAGCCTTAACCACCGCAAACTCCAAAGACGAAAACTCTTGTCTTTTTTCAGCATAGGCTGCACCACAATCCTCCTTCCATAACGCAAAGCGATGCTCTTTCTCCTTATTAACCGCCGCAGCTCTGCCTTCGATATAACCATCCTTACGCCCGCTATTATAGCCCGCTTGCCCCAACTCAAACATATAGTTGGCCAGCTCATGGGAGTTGACGATGCGATCAGCAATCTGCGAAGAAACACACAAACAAGAGACACAGCTCACGAAAGTCACACACACAAAAAAAAAAGAGAGAGAGGTCAAAAAGCTACCAGAGGCACTGCGCGCGAGAGCAACCACTTGCAATCAGCTGACGTTTCCTCAGCAAGGAGTTCAGAGGCTTTGCATTCAACAGTCTTCTCCTGAAGAAGACGTTCAGAAGTCTCATACTGCCTCGCAAGAACCTCCAGCTTAGCGATGCGTTCAATGTATTCTTTCTCCTTTTTCTCAAACGCCATGCGCGCTTGATTAGCCTCCTCAGCAATATCTTTCTTTTCACCAGACAAACGTACAATGGCGTCACGTTGAGTTTTAAGCTCCACATTCGTACGCTCGCACGCAGCTTCCCAATTTTTCTGCTTATCAGCATTGACCTTCCTCTCCTGGGCAAGTTTCCCCTCCGCATCAGCAAGCCTCCACTCCAACCCCTTCTTCTCAGCGTTGAATTTCTCTTTCTCTTCCGTAAGGAGTCTCTTATCATTTTCAAACTCCAACGTGTCCTCCCCCATCTGCTTCCACTCACGGACAATCTCCTGAGTGGTAGAGAAAAAATTAACCCCGGCCTGAACATGATCATCTAACAGTTCAAACCGACGGCGCTTTTTCTGAAACATCCTTTCAGCTGGGGGAGAGAGACAACGAGTAGAAGTCATGACAATTTTCAAGGTTATCCATCCGGGAGCCCTGGGTCAGACGCCAGCGGGGAACATGCGGAAGATCATCACAAGCAGGATTTGTCGTATCAAAGGAATCGGCATACACCTTCTCAAACTGAGGACTGCGGACAGCACCTGAGGTTGCACCATCACCATCACCCGAGGGGCGTTTGGTATACACCGTGTGATGAGGGGTAGTTTCACTTACCTCCACTTCAACTTCAACATTTTTACCACGATCACCACCAGCACCTCCCGCAGCATCAACACCACCAACAACACCGCCAGCATCACCACCCGTCTTACCACCACCTTCTCCAACTTGCTCCACATTCACATCTTCCTTTTTCTTCCCGTCAGAAGTTTCATCGGGAGGAGACAACCCAAAGGTCCTCGACGGCGGAGATGCTGGAGGAGTAATCTTGGAAATATCAATCTTATGTCCACTTTTGGCTGTTTTGACACCTGCTCCAAAATGAGCAGCACAGTTAGAGCAAAGGAAACCAAACAAACAAAAATGTAAGACAAGTTGGGAGAACATAAAACGAATACCAGAAGCTTCAAAAATCTTCTGCAACAAATCCCCAGGTTTCTCAGCAAAAACACCCATATCAACCTCCGATTCAGAAGGGGCAGGAGGATTCTCTTTTTGAAGTTTAATCTTCTTTGATGCAAGCACAGCAGCAGCCTGCTCATCAAGCTTTCGCTTCTTATCCTCAAACATCTTTTTCTGCATAATCTCTGTTAGAGTTGCACGGTCCTCAGGGTCAGACTCAGGCTTTTTCTCTCCAACTCCTAAACCGGGCAACGAATCAGAAACGACAACATAATCAAGGATACGAGGAGTACGAAGTCGCTTACGAGGAGACTTAGTGGAAGTTCCTTCAGTCTTTTTCCCTTTCCCTTCCGCCGTGTCAGCCTTCGCTTTCCTCTTCGTCTCCAACGGGTCAACAGTTTCGACCGGAATCTCCAAATCATCACCAACAGCCTCATTCACGGGTTCGTGCACAACCCCCTGCGCCGGACCTGCACGCGCGGAAGGAGAGGTTAGGTCTTCCAACGATCTGACAGAACCATCACTCGAGAGAACGATAACTTCCTCTCGAATGGAATCAATTGAGTCATCCTCACTTTCACTCTCCTCACCTAAGACAGTGTTGACGTAAGTGGTGAAACTCTCGTTGCTTGGATGCAGAAACCGGCCACGGATCTGATCCAACCAAGGTCGTTTATCAGATTTTTGTATCGCCTCAACCATTGCACCCGGTGCCTTAAGATTGAGAACGTTCAACAACGTGAACCCTACTGCACAAAAAGACAGCGATAAAGAACAATGCACAAGCAATACAGCGTACAACATACAAAAAAAAAGAAGAAGAGTAGGATTGCGGAACGAGGCGTACACTTGCCCTCGTGACCATAAACCGGGACCCCCAACGGATGTTTAGGGATCCACTTCATACTCATCCCGGCACCAACCAACGCCATCTCCTCAAGCTGGATTATCGGAGTGGCTTTACGGGTCAACTTCTTATATCAGTCCTGATCAGCAAAATTTGCAGCCACATCAACTTTTGGGATACCCTCATCCACAGATCTGTAATGCATGTCCACAGGAACAACATCCCGACGAATGTAAAAAAACTTCTGCTTCTAGTCATGGAGACTATTCAGTGGCACAGAGCAAACCGGAGAAACGTTGGTACGAGCACTGAAAGAGTAAAACCCACTTGTATACGTAACAGTGTAGAAGACGTTGAACATCTCAAACGTCGGATCTAAACGGTTCGCCATGCAAACGAACTCGAAGTGAGTAATCCGAGGGAGTCCGATGGCATTTATCTGGGAGATGTGGAGACCATAACCCCTCAACACATCGGCGGTAAATCGGGTCATCGGTAACCTGAAGTTACCCTCCCGGAAGAAGGCAGCATACAGAGTCATATGCCCGGGAGGGGCATCCATGGCCGTAGAACCAGGAGTAGGATACTGGGCACCCCAATCTGGGAGAAAACCCATTTCCCTTACTAAATTCTGGAATTCCTCCTCTTTCCACCCTATCACCGCTTGATCTGGTCCGGGAGGAGTTTTCCCCTTGTTCCTCCTTCTCCTTGAAGACGGATTTGCAGAAGACATGGTGGGAACACAAACTGTAATACAGAGGAACTCAAACAGAAGAAGAAAGAAAATGAAGGAAGAAGAAGGATTTCCGGAATTCAAATTTTGAATAATGGAGAAGAAAGAGGAACCATCATCTACTTATACCCATCGCATTTAATGCGATGGGTAGTGGGGGCGTCAGAATATGAAAAGGCAACCAATAGGGGAAAGACACGTCAGAGGAGAGAGAAGGCGACACCTCTTTTTCCGGGAGCAGGTGAACAGGCATCTGACATGTCGCCGAAAAAGCAACTGACGGTTACTGAAAAGACAACTGTTCAACTGACACCAGACAGTCACATCAGTCACTCTTTCCCAAGACAGACAAGGCTTTCTCTTGAAGACAACTTTCTAAAGAGCCAAAACCCATGCGCGGCACGCCATGCGTCCATTTGGCTCAACTTTCTAAAAGACCAAAACCCATGCGCGGTGCGCCATGCGTCCATTTGGCTCACTTTTTCAAAGAGCCAAACCCATGCGCGGCACGCCACGCGTCCATTTGGCTCAACTTTTCAAAGTACCAAAACACATGCGCGGCACGCCATGCGTCCATTTGGCTCAACTTTTCAAAGTACCAAAACACATGCGCGGCACGCCATGCGTCCATTCGGCTCAACTTTTTAGAATGCCAAAACCCATGCGCGGTACGCCACGCGTCCACCCGGCTCAACTGTACAAGTCGCTAAACTCCACGCGCCGTGTGCCAAACAGGTGCAGATTTCTTAAGGACCCCACGAAAACCTCACGCCATAACGAAATACCACACTTATAAGTCCAGAATCCCTCCTAGACGATCAACTCAACTAGAAGGCACACTGGACTGGGGGGACTTGAAGAGGTATGGTCCCAATTCCTTGCCAACATGGCAAGGACCACACCACTCTTTCCATCAGACGTGGCGCTGACATCGACGAAGTCATCCAGAAGCTTCTAGAAGCTTCTAGAAAATATCTGTGTGGCTCCAAAGATGCTCCACCCGACATAAAGGACACGACGTGTCACCAATCACCAGGCGCCACGTAGGTCTGTAACAAATCTAAGGGCAGCCCGACAATGCCAGTACGACGTCTCCAAGAAGGGCAAATGCGAGCGCGCCACGTGTACCACTACACTGACCACAGCAGAGGAGACCAAGAGGATATTCCCCTTGGTCGGACAGCTAGCGCGCAACAACAGCTGGCATCGCTGCTCTTCCCTCTCTCAACCTCCGGCTATAAATAGAACCCTTCATCATTTAGGTTAAAGGATCTTGCTCTCTATTCTCACTCTTAACACACACTGCTTATTCTCCCTCAGAACAGTACTTATTCTCACGCCGGAGTCTGGTTAAGAGGGAAACCCCCATATTCCCCTCTTAACGAGAATAACGGTGTTGCTGTTTTGCAGGAACCGAGCCATTCCCGGCGAGTAAGAAAGGAGATTGAACCCATCCTTGAAGTAACCCCACTGGTCAACCATAGTGTTA
Source organism: Helianthus tuberosus (assembly GCA_030545235.1). Lineage (NCBI taxonomy): Eukaryota > Viridiplantae > Streptophyta > Magnoliopsida > Asterales > Asteraceae > Helianthus > Helianthus tuberosus. Next base: position 28,874,542 of record CM060446.1, on the reverse strand, counting down.
ACCTGTGTTTCATCAATAAACGAACGTTCACGAACATAAATGACGAACATAAACGTACGTTCATGAACATTAATGAACAAACACGAGATGTGTTCATGTTCGTTCGTTTATTAAATAAACAAACATAACGAATCAAACAAGTTCACATACAGTTCATAAACGTTGTTTAAAGGCCTAGACTTATACCAAAAGCGCGTTGAGTCGTCGACACATAAATATGATGGCAGGAACACGCGTACACATAAATCCTACGCTGTCGGTGCGATGCACAACTTGTATTCACCCCAATTTTCAACTTCATCATCATCGTCGTCGTAAGCGCTACACACCCATCAGCTCACCACCTGGAATTTTCCCAATTCTTTCTCCGGATTAACTTTTACTTCCGTCAGGTACAACTATTTTTCTTACTTTATGTAGAGATCTTTAATTCAATAGATTGTTGAATTTCAGTTTGATTGTGTTTTAATGTTCAGTTTCTGTCGATCGAAAAACTGGGAAACATAGATGGGCTTGCTTGTAATTTGTAACCTTGTTTTTGCATATGTAAAAGATCATCTTTTTGATAAAATTAAGGTTTAGATAGTTGATAACTAGTACAAATATGTTAGGTATGATTTGGTTATTATTGAATTATAGGCTCTATTAATGAAATTGTGAATTTTGCAAACTCAGCTATCGGGTTTTAGGGTTTACGGTTTAGGGGTTAGAAATCAATGTTCATTCCCATTCTGATTTCAATTCCAATTTGGCATATTGGATTTAAATAATCCCAGCTTTCTCAATTTGGCCGATAATAATCCCAATTCAGTTATTGGCCGACAATAATCTGAACTGGTCCACTTTTGGCCTATAATAGTCCGCTGTTAAAAATAGCTTAACGGACTTGAGCCTTTTTTCCGAATTACAAACTGATGTTTTATGGATTTTGATCAGAACGAGGATACGAGTCGATTTATGTAAAACTTACCTCGAAACGATGCTACAAACAGCTTGATTTTTGTTAATTGGAAGTTTAAACACCCGAATTGAAGCACCGTTCTGGTCGTTTGGGGCAGTATTTCGAGGTAAATTTTACTTCAATCAACTCGTATCCTTGTTCTAAATAAAAGCCCTAAAACATCGGTTTGTAATTCGGAAAAAAACTTAACCCCGTTAAGCTATATGTAACGCAGACTATTATCGGCCAAAAGTGGACCAGTTTGGATTATTATCGGCCAATTACTGAGTTGGGATTATTTTATACATAGAATTTTTACTTGTTAACTTTTATAGACTAAAATATAAGGCGCTACATCAGACCTCATCAAGGAATCACATCGCATGATTCGATCTCATCATCGCGTCATGTGACGTACGCGTTTTAAAACCAAGTTCCTGACTGCAAGAGGTGACTTAAAATAATGATTCTAACCCTGTGTATTATCTGTCTATTACAGGAATCTTGAAGCTTTTGTGACCCGCGAATGGCTAATGGAATGACACCGGAACTAATATTACCTTCGGGATCAATGGAACAACAACCTTCTATGTTGATGAAAAACACAAAGTCACCTCAAGAAAGTCATAACACGTCAGACGGTCCAATCGCTATACTTTGGGACATGGAGAACTGTCCTGTTCCCAACGACGTTCGTCCAGAAGATGTGGCTGGTAATGTCAGAATGGCGTTACGGGTCCACCCTGTGATCAATGGAGTGGTGAACATGTTCTCCGCGTATGGAGATTTTAACGGCTTTCCTAGGCGTTTAAGAGAAGGCTGTCAAAGGACAGGTGTCAGGCTCATAGATGTACCGAACGGAAGAAAAGATGCCGCTGATAAAGCGATATTAGTCGATATGTTCCTCTTTGCTCTTGATAACCCTCCACCGTCTTCCATTATGTTGATTTCGGGTGACATTGACTTTTCTCCAGCGCTTCATGTGCTTGGTCAACGCGGGTACACCGTGATTCTTGTGGTTCCATCTGGGGTCGGTGTTTCATCTGCTTTGAGTAATGCTGGTAGTTATGTATGGGACTGGTCGACCGTTGTTCGTGGAGAAGGGTTTGTGCCACCATCGCGGGCTCATGTTAATGAAAACTTCGATGCTAAAAACGAAGAAGAAGCAATTGTGTATAGAGGGATCTCAATGACATCTCAGTCATCGTCGGAAAACGATTCAACGTGGGTTCAGCCTGGAGATTTGACCGGTCTAAAGGGGCAACTAGTGAAGCTTCTAGAAACTTCCGGCGGGCGTTTACCTATCGCGCGTCTTCCTTCCGAATACCAAAAAAGCTTCGGGAGACCCCTTTGTGTTTCCCAGTATGGCGCTACAAAGCTCGTAAATCTTTTGAAAAAATTTAGTGACGTGATCTCCGTCGAAGGGCAAGCGCAAAAGAAATTTGTATTACTCAAGAAATGCTCAACGGATGTTAATCATGCCGTAATTAAGCATGATAGGAAAGGGAAAGGCGCACGCGAAGTATCGTCAGATGAATTCTCCGAAGATGAAAAAGTAGTTCTTGAAGAACAGAACGAAACGTTTAACCAGTTCAGGTATGAATTGCAAGAAATACTAGTGAGTTATTCTTGTAGAATCCTTTTGAGTTGTTTCGAGGGGATTTATCAGCAACGTTACAAACGGCCGCTTGATTGTAAGAAATTCGGTGTGAACAATCTTGAGGAGCTGTTTGAAAAGATGAATGAAGTTGTAGCGTTGCATGAGGAACCAGTGACCAAAAAGAAGTTCCTGGTGGCTGCTGGTTTGTAAGGTCCGATGGACCGCATTACGAACTCACGCGTTTGGGCTTGAATTGGTTATTGGTTTGATGAACAAAGGCTGCATGGTTTGTTTTAATGTACCTTGTGGTTATTGGAATCAAAGCAATGGCTTTGTAGGCCGAAACAGCATGTGTCATGTAAAATGTTTCTGCTCCCACATGATCTTTTAGCTAATGTGGTTGGTATCTTTTTAACACTTCATTGCATTGTCGAAGGAAAAAAAAATTCGCTACTTGTTTCTTTTCGGTCGATAACAAGGGCCCCGGTTTCCCTTGTATAAAGAACGGTTGTAATTATCGCACCACGGGTGACCTTGGACATTAATTATATAGCTAATGATTTCTCTCTTATGTTGCTGCTTTTGAGCCTTTCGTTCTTTTTACCAGTAATTAATTGGTTCGGCATCATTTATCGCATTACAGGTGACTTTTGTTCACTTGTACTTTCATTGAACTCGAGACAGGGAAAGCGATCACCTTGCTTTTCGATACCCTGATAACAACTGAAACCAAGGGCTGTTTGATTGAGAACTGCAGTCGTGCTCTAAGGGTGAAGGGAGTGGTTACCTATTCCAAATATGTAAACTCCTAATTCACCCAATCACACATTGTCATGTCAATTCACTTAAATAAGTTATCTAATGCTCAAAAACGTTGGTGGTGGTTTACCGCACATTACCGACCTCCACTCCACTTACCCTAAGCTTCTGATAAGTTGAAAACTTTGTACAACAACATTTAGATAATTGATCTTGCGAACCAACCACTAATATTAATTGATCTTTGTGACTTAAGGACCTTTAAGAACAGTATTTTATTATCCAAGTTTATTATCATGTAGTCATGAACGATGACCTAATGCCGAGGTAAACATCATAACTATCCCCAAATTCATTTATGTGATTACCTAAGGTTGGAGAACTCGTTAGTCGTTGGTCGGCCGGTGAGGTGGGGACTAACGACTGTTAGAACTTACTCGATTTGCAGAGCCGAATAGGGACTGAAAACCTGAAACGACTTGGATTCTCTTGGAATCGTGATACACGTTCAGATCAAACATTTGATGGTACACTCAAAGATTTGATCGGATAAGACCAAGAGTCGCCAAGAACGAATTTGGTTGTTTGAAACTGTAACCGTACCCACCTATCAATGTTCGACCAGATTTTGATAAACCACCAAGTAAACCGTATTTGCATTTTGTGACACTGTTCGTCTATATCCAGAAAACCCATCGGTTTCGACTTTTTGTTTTAGAAAACAAATCAGTTTCCACTGCCTAAAGCCCAAAAATATAAACGTTTATGGCCCAGTTCTTAAATCTTTATGATATAAATTTTACATCAGAGTCCCAACTGATATAAATCAATTTGCCCGTTCATGCCCATTTATAAAAATATAATTTATAAATATACAAAACCGATAAAATACCCCATCGTATTAAAATAAAACGAGCCCGCATTCTCGCATCTCTAACTCGTTTATTTTTTAATAAGATCAACTTGGTTAACAAGTTAATCCAATGCCACCAAAATATGTTGATAACACTAAAATTACCAACAACGACTACTCGGGATTAATCGGATCGGGTTTTGACCGGAATATACAGGTTTTTTGCTGGAGTCTGGTCAGAATCGCCGATTTTTGGCTGGCCGACTAGGACCGACTAGCGATTAATGGACTGATTAACGAAAAATTACTCAGTTACTGGCGACTAATGATTAATCGCCAACTAGTCGCCGCCTAGTCGCGATTTTTAGAATACTGAATAGCCGTGAGCTATCCTCCAAAAATTGTACTTATACTTTTAGTGGTTTAGAAGTTTTCTTAATTCTTCATTATTATAAAGCCAGCGCCACTATCATTTCAAATCATTTGAACTACGTTATGTTCTTTACATTAAAAAAAGAATTAAACAACTAAATTACCATATATAATTCGAAGAAAAACTATAAAATAATACTATCTTGTTTTTTTAATAACGTAATACCCAAGTAAAGTTAGCCACACTACCATGATGATTCTCATGCTTGATATCAGTTAGATGACTTTGAACTAGACTGACTGGCTCTAAGACTAATATGTTGATCATTCAAATAAAGGACAAGACATATTGACCCATTGCTTTATACTTGGTGTTGGAAAATGGTTAGTGAAAATCAGTTTTTCACTAATTTTGACATAGATAAATATATTTATATATGTGTTGTATAAAAATTGATTTATGAGTTTGGGTTCTATGTTTTGAGAGCATCATAACGAACCAGACTATTTCCAAAATAGAGCTAAGGTGAATGAGATATCGATACTCGAAGTTGTATGGTTGGAACAACCAAAAATGAGAAAAATGGATTTAGCTTTGTCAACTTGTCTCATGTAAGTGTGATGACAAAACTTAAAGTGGTTTATAAGGAGGAGCACTCATTGTGTATTGTTTAACTTTAGGCAAACCCTAGTGGGAACTCTAAAGGGTGTCGCGCACCCTAATTCACACATGCGCTCGTGACGTGGCGATGAGCGCAATGTGAAGCTTTAATACCACCCTTTGCACTTCACACACCCGCGAGCCACCTTTGTATCTTTGTCCATATCATGCACACCCGATGGCGTGGCGGTACTACCATGGAGCCTGCAGCTTGCTTGCGGGCGGGTCACGGGCAGTCAACATAGTCTCCTTTAGTTACAAAATAGTTTGACTACCACATAAATCCATTAAAACTAATATTAAACCCTGTTTATTAAAGGATTAATTGTCTTATTTATGACAATAATAATTGGGATTTATTGAGTTCTTTATGTATAAGAAAAGAAGGATGGTTCATTCTAGCCATGATGGATACACACACATAAATGGCAAAAACTTGAGAGAAGCACTCTCATATATTTGGTCAACAACTTCACATTTTGTTTTTCCTATTTTTTAAACACCAAAATATACACAGTGTAATCTCAGCAGAGAAAGTCATCTCCGGCAGTACAACTACTGCCTCATTTGTTGTATCCTGAAAACATAAACGCTGGTCTTGAGAAGAGATGCAAAATTTGTTTTAAGGGTCTCGTGTCAAACACGATCCTCAACCAAAACAGACAACAATTTTAGTGTGTTCTTTGTTGTAGTTAAGAAGCAAGGTTGAAGACTCAAGATGTAACGCCCTGCCTTTCGAAACTTTATCTTTTGGCAAGTCTCGTCAAACTTCCTACCTTGTGATGCTTAATGAAACTATTTGAATCTTAATCGCGTTAAACTATGTGAAAATTTTACTGTATGTGATACTTTGTGGTACTTCTGTATGATTCTTGACTCTTGATTCTTGAATCTTGTGATGCGTTATATGTAAACAATGTGAATCTTGACTCTTGTGAACACTAGAAACTTGACACTTGATACTTATTGAACGAGAAACTTTGATGCTTATTGAACGAGAAACTTTGATACTTAGTTGAACGAGAAACCTGATACTTATGGAACTAGAAACTAGCTTAAACGCAGACTTGAAACCCAAAAACTTTTTTGTTAACTATATAATAATGTCATACTCACAATTATACACAACGCTACGCTTAATCTAGATCGCAAAACGAACCAAAGTCGGAAAACTAGTAAACGGGATTGGCTGTCCGAATGGACATCCGATCGGATGACCATCCGCTCGGATGACCATCCAATCGAATGGCCATTAGACCGGAAAGCCATCTGATCCCTTGCACTCTACACCGACTTAGCTGTCAACATCACCTATAAATACACCCCTTGACCCTTCATTCTCACCTTTACTCTCTGCCATTCGACCACACGCACTCCCAGGCACTTTAATCAAGATTCAAGGCAAACTCGTAAGTATTCTTCCCCGATTCTTGTACAACTTTCATCATTTATCACCTCTACACCATATTCTTCATCAAAATCACACGAACACTTCAACTTTTTCACGAAAACCAACTGATTTGGGTCTCTTGAAGATGTTTCCACTCAAATGTTTGTACAAACTGTGGTGGAGCATTATTTAATCAAGGCCGACCCCAGATCTAAAGGATTTTCTCAACTTTTGTACAAAATCTAAAGGAACCTCACACTTTTACACCAGATCTGACGAAATTTCACATGTTTCCGGCTCAGATCTGATGAACGTCACGTTTTACAAACTGGTTTTCGAACTTTTCTTCCATTTTTACACGAAACATGGGTGAAATCAGACTCAAACAGACTTTCGACTCGTTCCTTAGTCGAAAGCCGGCTTGAAGACTGAATTCCGCCGAAAAGCGGGCCGATTGACGGGTCCAAACATGAAACGCCAGCATGAACAACTTGTTGGTTCAAAAAGGGGTGGTTCCTAGCCGACAGAACAAGTTAGGTTTGGATGTTTCCGTTGTTTGACATGTCGTCGCGCCGTCTCTGTTAAACTCAAAACTTAGAAAGTACACGAAACTTCACTCACTGACCATCTGTCTGAATGGCCATCCGATCGAATGACCATTCATCCAGATGATCTGATTATGATGACACTTGTTTGTTTTACAGGGCGATATGATCAAAACTTTGAAAACTTTAACAGTTCACAAGCATCCACTGTTCGAATGGCCATCCGTTCGAATGGTCATCCGTCCGGATGACCATCCGTCCGGATGACCATCCGCTCAGGTATCTAGTCAGACACTTTTACTCGATTTTCGCACTATTCGACACTCTGTTCCCAACCGGGTCAGCTCTTAGAGGACTTATGCTCTATTACCTGCACGCAGGCTGATCCAGCGCTCCCTTCGATCCAATCTTAGCAGTGTTTGGTTTAAGCACCCACTGTGAGTATACTCGATTCCTTTTTGTTTTAAACACTTTTGGGATGCAACATGTATTCTATATCAAGACACTTGACACTTGAAACTTATTTGAAACATACTCTATCCGTTTAAACATAAAACATGAAACTTGTGATACTTGAGACTTTTATGCTGTGTGAACGTGTCACACCCCGATTCCCACGTGTCACCGGTGGGCCCGGTGGGGGAGTATCGTGACGTGGTTGGCAACGTAATAGTCAAACAACACAATATAATAATGCACAGCGGAAGTAGATTTAAAATAAGATACAACCGAATTTATTTATTGTAAACAAAGTCACAAATTATCCGGTGTTTATCCACAGTAGGATCGAATTAACAAAGCATTGTTTATGGTTCAACAGACTTCGGCATCTTAAGTTTGCGAGACTTCTAATGATGCTTAGGAGAATCCCAGCCTATTTCGCCTAGTACCTGCATTTAATCTTTTTGGGAAAATACGTCAGTTTACACTGGTAAATACATTCAACTGACTCATTTTATAAAATGATTGAAAATTGGTTTGGATGCACATGGCATAAACATTTTTATTAACTTGGGAGAATTATTTAATATTATAATCTTGTGAACGATTTACATGTTACTTATGCGTTCAGTAGCCCGGAACGTATTCCGGGTTAAAGATCAATAGACACACCACTTAAAGTGAGTTATACATGGGAGTACGCCTACACCCCGTGCTCAGGTCGTGGCTATCTCGTAAGATAATGCCGAGGATATCCGGGACATGGTCATTAACCCCCCAAAGGCTGTAAAGTAAACACATCTGTTTAAAACGAGCCGATCAAATTATTCAATTAACCACTAAGCGTGGAAGATTTGATGCTCGATCAAGCGGTACGCTATGTACCGTAACCCAAGCCCGTATAGGGAAAATAAGTTAAAAGTATTTACCTTGATGCAAAGTATAGTCACAATAATCAAATAGCAGGTAGCTTTTACTGTTTCTCCTAATCTGGAACGAAGGTTAAATATAACCTATTAGAATCCTAGCGGGTCTTTAATTATGCTTAAGCTTAGACCGGCTAGTTTCAAAGATACGGTTCGTACGCACTATTAAGCGAAGACCGGATAGAATGTGATTCAGACCCGACAAGTTTGAAGACTTGTTTAATATGGGTTTATTATTCACATTCTGGATTTTGAGATAAAACCGATAAGGTTTGACCCGTTTCGGCTAATTTATGTAAACTTGTTACATAAACCGAGCCGAACGCGTAATATGCGTAACGGGTATCTGTAAGATCCATATACAGGTTTCCTAAGTTAATATGCTTCAAATATGTTGTAACATCAGTAGGATGTCTTTTGTTATGCCCCGAACTAATTTAAACACAAACTATGCCCCGTAGGGGTAGTTTGGTCATTTTAAAGTTTGTAAAAGCGTTTATATGTTCAACTGAGTTACGGGTCTGATGTAAACAGAAAACCTACTCATTTTGATGGGTTATAACAGTAGGCTAAGGCATGTATGTGAAATTTATCATATTTAACCAAACTATGCCCCGTAGGGGTATTTTGGTAATTTCACATAAGCCGACAAGCTCAAAACTGAAGTCTGAGTTCATCAACTTTTGCTTACTGTTAAAATATGATAATTTGCTTCTTATATCAGTAGGTATCAACCCGGGTATGTCCAATATGATTTGAAAACATATTATGCGTTAAAAACGCTAATTAAGGCGATTAAAGGCCATTACCGGGTTCGATACTGAAATCTGACATTTTTATATTTCCAGAAGGCTTAAAATAATTTACTTATCATAATAAATCAGTATCAAAAGGTTTGGAGTCGTTTAGATGTGTAAAACTCATTTTATGGCCCGTAAGGGCAAAACCGACAATTTCCGAATTAAGCCTGCGACTACGAGTTATGCTCAGCCTAAAATTTATTAAAAATCTTTAAAAATCTTAAAATAATATTTTATAACAGTGGGTAATTCGTTTGATACCAAAAAGTATGTTTAACTAGGCTATACGCTAATTACGCCATTATGTTAACATAAAGCATCGTAATTACGCTAATGAGCATAACTCTTAATCTACAAGTCAAACTGATGTCAAATTTTGCATAAAAGTTTCTATATCAATATTCAAGGTTTCTACACTTTTACATTTTCATAAATCATGTTTTAAGGTAATAAGGGCATAATGGTCAACATATGAGCGATTAACGGAAACTTGCATATTAATTGAATAATCAACGAAACAAGTACAGAGACTTATACTATCATGCAACCCTACTCTAATGAAGCACTAAGGCATTTCCGAATCAAACTAAAACGGGTCAGAAGCGAAGTCAAAGCAAAAGTCAAGGTTTCGCGCCTTTCGGTTCCGAACCGGGTTTAAACAGAAATTTGTCGAGTCGGGCAAGCGTAGACAAGTTTTCATACTTATTACCATGTTATATTAAGGTTAAAACAGGTTACACACCTTTCAGATCATTAGTTGTGCATTAAATCGCATTTTGTATTTCTGTTGACTTTTTCGGTCAACGTTTGACCCGACAAACGACCTAGTTAGGTCTGGAATTGGTACTTGCCCTTATAAGGGTTTAATACCCATATAATTACCTATCTAACGGTACTTCTAATTTGACATACGACTGAGCTATCGTTACTAAATCACGAAGTCAGCCGTAATTTACGATATATTGACTTTTAAGCTAATTACTAAGCTAGAATTAATTTAGAAGGGTTAAGCAACTTACTAGATGATTAATGGATGATTAGGAAGGCCTTGAATCAGATTGTAAGCTCCTCCAATGCTCAGATGGCACTTGAATGATGTGTGTAGCAATTGTTGCAACTATGGTCCCTTATATAGTGCTCATGGACACCACAAAAGCTTGACAACCAAGTCTAGGACATCCCACAATCGATTAACATCTGTAACTAGTGTTTAGGGATGTCTAGGGGCCATGCACATGCAAGAGAAACCGGCTCAATGGGTCACAAATGCGCACAACAGCCAACAGCAGGTAATTCTGGTCGCTGGGCAACCCTCGCGCTACGCGAGGGTCAGTCGCGCTACGCGACGCCTCAGCAGATCAGTTCTTGTGATTTTGTTTGTTGGTGTTTCGAAAGGCAAGTGGTATAAACGAATGGTGGGCATTATTTTCTCACTTAGGGGCCTCCAATATGGGTATTTTACTGTTGGATACCCTACCATTTGTGTTTGTTTGCTTTGTATTCAAAAGCAAGACCCGAAAACAAAGGGTTTCCGTTCCTTTTTCATCGTAGGAGTCCTACCATTTAATTTTAAATCATTCCAAGTAATAATTCCCTGAACTTGAATATGTACAAGGTGTTTTTAACATAAATTGAGTCTTGGGATTTATAACGAGGTCGTTCAGAGGTGCAAAAGTTAACATAACGACACGGTTAAATCCTGTCAATCATTTTTAATAATTCCGAGTCTACAAAGCGTTTTGTCACACGTGACACATGTCGTTACTTTATTGAACACGAAATTCCGAGGTGTTACATCCTCACCCCCTTAAAATAAATCTCGACCCGAGATTTACTGAAATAAGTAAGGGTACTTTTCTTTCATCGTGGATTCAACCTCCCACGTGAAATCGGGACCTCTACGGGAATCCCATTTGACCTTAACAAAAGGTATATGCTTTCTTCGAAGCTTTCTTACCTGTCGATCTTCGATCGACAAAGGTTTTTCCACAAACGTTAAGCTCTTATCTATTTGCACATCTGTATGTGGCATGACATGTGAATCGTCAGCGGAACATTTCTTTAGATTGCAGATGTGGAACACATTGTGAATTCCACTGAGCTCTTCTGGTAAGTTCAACTTGTAGGCAACTGACCCGACGCGTTCGATAACCTCGAAAGGTCCTATGTATCTCGGGCTTAGTTTGCCTTTCTTACCAAATCGCATCACCCCTTTCCATGGTGACACTTTAAGTAGGACTTTGTCACCTACTTCGAAGTGAAAATCCTTACGACTTGGATCTGCGTAACTCTTCTGCCTATTCCGGGCAGCTTGGAGATTGTTACGAATCTGGACAATCTTGTCCGTCGTTTCGAACACGATCTCTGGTCCTGATAACTGGACTTCTCCAACTTCCGCCCAACAAACTGGCGATCTACACTTTCTACCGTATAATGCCTCAAAAGGCGCAGCCTTTATGCTGGTATGGTAGCTATTGTTGTAGGAGAATTCGATCAATGGTAAGTTCTTATCCCAGCTACCTCCCAAATCGATCGCACATGCGCGTAGCATGTCTTCCAACGTTTGAATAGTACGCTCACTCTGACCGTCTGTCTGAGGATGGTAAGCCGTACTAAAGTTCAAACGTGTGCCCAAAGATTGTTGGAAACTCTTCCAAAAATGTGACGTGTACCTAGTATCCCGGTCAGAGATAATAGCTACAGGTATGCCGTGTAGGGCTACAATCTTATCAACATATAACTGGGCTAACATATCGGAGCTATAAGTCTCCTTGATGGGTAAGAAATGAGCTGACTTAGTCAGTCGGTCAACTATAACCCATATCGTATCATTTCCTTTCCTCGTCTTGGGTAACTTGGTAATAAAATCCATAGTTACCATTTCCCACTTCCACGTAGGAAGTTCAGGCTGTTGTAGCAAACCTGACGGTTTCTGATGCTCGGCTTTGACTTGCGCACATGTCAAGCATTTTGCTACATGGGCGGCTACAGACTTTTTCAAGCCTATCCACCAATAATTTGCCTTTAAATCCTGGTACATCTTATCAGCTCCAGGATGAACGGAGTATTTGGAACTATGGGCTTCTTGGAGGATGACATCACGGAGTCCTCCAAAAATTGGAACCCATATTCGTCCGTTTAACCGTAAAATTCCGTCCTTGCTAAGAGTTAACTGCTCCTCAGTTACTCCTAACTTTTCATTAGAATAGTTAGCTTCCAACACAGCTTCCTTCTGTGCAGCTAACACCCTTTCTATCAAACTGTTCTTTATCTCCATACGCTTGGCGTTAATTCGAATGGGTTTAACCCTTTCCTTTCTGCTCAAGGCATCAGCGACTACATTCGCTTTGCCGGGATGGTATTTGATTTCACAATCGTAATCATTTAAAGTTTCCATCCAACGGCGTTGCCTCATGTTTAATTCTTTTTGGTTAAACAGATGCTGGAGGCTCTTGTGATCAGAAAAGATCACAAACTTGATTCCATAAAGATAATGCCTCCACAGTTTTAGTGCGAACACAACAGCACCCAATTCCAAGTCATGGGTGGTGTAATTCTTTTCGTGCACCTTTAACTGTCGTGATGCATAGGCAATCACCTTGCCTTTCTGCATAAGCACACACCCCATGCCAGTGTGTGATGCATCACAATAAACTACAAATTCTTCAGCGCCTTCAGGTAAGGTAAGCACAGGAGCGTTGCTCAACTTTTGTCTCAAAACATCGAAGGACTCTTGCTGCTTGGGGCCCCAAACGAACTTTACTTTCTTCTTGGTCAAGGAAGTTAGGGGTGCAGCAATCCTTGAAAAATTTTCAATGAAGCGCCTGTAATATCCTGCCAATCCCAGGAAGCTACGAATCTCCGTAGGTGTCTTTGGCTCCTGCCAATTCATAACAGCTTCAACCTTAGCGGGATCCACCTGGATACCACGCTCACTGACCACATGTCCAAGGAATTGGACTTCTCGTAGCCAAAATTCACACTTGGAGAATTTGGCATAGAGCTTCTCCCGATGTAGGAGTTTGAGAATACAACGTAGGTGTTTCTCATGGTCAGCTTGATTTTTAGAATAAATAAGGATGTCATCGATGAAAACGATAACAAATTTATCTAAGTAAGGTTTGCAAACGCGATTCATGAGATCCATGAACGCGGCTGGTGCATTAGTGAGCCCAAAAGGCATCACTAGGAACTCGTAGTGACCGTAACGAGTCCTAAATGCAGTCTTGTGAACGTCTTCGTCCTTAACCTTCAACTGATGGTAGCCTGACCTCAGATCAATCTTTGAGAAGTAACTTGCCCCTTGAAGCTGATCGAACAAATCGTCGATCCTGGGCAATGGATATCTATTCTTGATCGTGACTTTATTAAGCTCGCGGTAGTCGATGCATAGACGCATCGACCCATCCTTCTTCTTGACAAACAGGATTGGCGCTCCCCAAGGAGATGAACTAGGTCGAATGAAACCCTTAGCTAGCAGTTCATCTAGCTGTGTCCGCAACTCCTTCATTTCGGTGGGTGCCAATCTGTATGGTGCTCTAGCAACTGGTGCAGCTCCGGGAATGATATCGATCCTGAATTCGACTTGTCTATCTGGTGGTAGGCCAGGTAGATCTTCAAGAAATACTTCTGGGTATTCTGAGATGACCGGGATGTCTTCTAACTTCGGTTTAGGCTCATCAATAATCACATGTGCCATGTAGATGACACACCCCTTCTTCAAACACTTTGAAGCCTTGAGCATAGTCACGTGCTCAGGCAGTCCGTACTGGGTATCTCCCCAAATGGTAAGTGATTCACCAGACGGAGTCTTTATTACTACTTGCTTCTGGTTACAGACGATTTGGGCCTGGTTATGAGATAACCAGTCCATACCCAGAACTATGTCAAAACCAGCTAATTTAAACGGAAGTAAAGACAGAGGAAAAGAATGGTTCTTAATGGATATAACACATCCATCTAACACAGTAGAGACGGTTTCAATGGTACCATCTGCTAACTCTACCTCATAATTCACTTTTAGGGTTTTGACAGGTAATTTCAACAATTCACAAAATTTATGATCTACGAAGGACTTATCTGCGCCTGAATCAAAAAGTACTCTTGCAAAGACATCATTTACAAGGAAAGTACCTGTTATGACGTTGTCATCCTGCACAGCCTCCTTCGCATCCATCCTGAAGACTCTGGCATTTGTCTTCTTAGCCTCCTCAGGCTTCTTGTTATACTTAGGGCAGTTAGTCTTTATGTGGCCCTTTTCGTTGCAACGGTAGCACGTTGCATCTTTCATTTTCTTGCAATCCAAGGTTTTGTGTTCCTTGGACTTGCACAAACCACAAGCAAAAGACCTTGACTCGTTATTCGAGTTTGATTCGAGTCTGCACTTCCCAAAGTGCTGTTTCTTGCAAGTTTTGCATGTGGGCTTCTCTCCAGAACGATGCCCCTCCTTCTTCGAATCCGATCCCTTCCTGTGATCACCGCTCCCACGGTGCTTCTTGTTCGACTTACGCGAACCATCATCTTCTCGCTTCCTCTTCTCAGCATTCTTATTCCTCAGCGATCTCTGCCGGACCGCATCCAGTGTGAGGGATAAGGAAAGGTCAGTTACAGACCTGAAGGTAACTGGCCGAGAAGCTTTTACACTGGCCTTGATCTCGGGTTCTAATCCACCAATAAAACGAGCGATCCTTTTAGGCTCTGGGGTTACCAGGTAGGGAACCAGCCGAGACAGTGTATTGAAGCTTGTCAGATAAGCCTGACAATCGAGGTTCTTCATCACTAGGGATAGAAAGTCATATTCTATCTTTTCCACCTCATGTTGAGGGCAGAAATTA
This sequence comes from Helianthus tuberosus, assembly GCA_030545235.1. Classification (NCBI taxonomy): domain Eukaryota; kingdom Viridiplantae; phylum Streptophyta; class Magnoliopsida; order Asterales; family Asteraceae; genus Helianthus; species Helianthus tuberosus. Next base: position 28,859,421 of record CM060446.1, on the reverse strand, counting down.
TCTTTGATCAGGGCAATGAATTGATCCCACGTCATACTATACAACGGGATCTTTCCGGAGGCCTCCATCAGAGATCTCCACCATGCCAACGCCTCACCTTTGAAGGACTGTGAGACAAATTTAACCACATCACCTTCAGCGCATCCGCTGATGTCCACGACCGTGTCCATTTCATCTAGCCACGTCATGCAGTCTACGGCTCCTTTCTCCCCCGTAAAATCCCTGGGTTTGCAAGACACAAAGTACTTATATGTGCAACCCTTGTTACGGTGTCCCTGATGCAGTACCAACTGCTGAGATGGATTACTTTGGTGGTTGGTGGACTGGCGATCATCATCGTTTTTCTTTGGTCCATCCTTTTTGGGAGGAGGCTTGTTATGAGCCCCTGAATGTGTCCTTGGCTTTGACTGTGACACAGAGTGGGTCCTACTCCAAGTACCACTGTATTCGTCATATTGTCTATCCAAGGCTTGTGTGATAGCTCCGTCTATGATTGCTTTTAGTTCAGCACCCGTTAATGTAATCTGGGCGTTCTCATTCGGCTCCACAAGATGGCTATTGAATTCATTAGAGTTAGCCATTTGTATTGAACTGTTGCAGAAAACAAGAACAATAATTTATTTGGGAGTTTATTATGGAATTACCTCTTAGGGTAATTCGTTAACCATGGTAAACAGAGACCATATTTGGTTAACTTATTAATCGTATTAATTTAGGATTTCAATTAAAATTTATCCTAAACATAAACAATAACAATATATATTAGCACATAAGGCTTGGTCACATGGACAATTCAAATTATAAGCTATGATTTCAGATAATCAAGACTTTTAAGCTTTGAACCTAGTTCATTACCCTTATCAGACAGGGAGTCATAGCTACCACTGTCTTTTGGCTCATATAAAAGTGAGCGGGGCCCGTAGGCATCATATTACCAAGTATGGTAAAATATGATCATCTTAATTGATGATGTAAATCCAGGATTCAGAGATCATTAAACTGGATTAGGAATCTTCTAAAGAATCCTTATTCATTTAAGAATGACATGTGATTTTTAACGAATCACTTCTGCCAGGAGTGTTAACATGTTTTAAGATGTTAACAGGGATTTGAATCTTTTAAACCGGTCTTACCATTTTGGCCCGGTCTTATATTTGACACGAGGCTAGGTTTCACACTTAAAGATTCTTAATTAAATAATTACTTAGGCAGGTTAAAAGAAATGATTTTAATTTATTTATTTCATTTATAAGTTATTTATGCACAAGTGGCAAACATGAAATTTTTAACAATACACTCCATTAATTTATCACTATATTACATATCGCCCTAAACGGGTCTTTTACACATGAAATTTGCCCACGCAGGAGCTAAAACATACTAACATGCCCACACAGGGTCTTACAGGAGACATGCCCACGTAGGGGTCTTACAGAAAGGCACAAGTCCTCGTAGGGACTAACACACCAACGATTGTCCTCGTAGGGACTCAAACAAACATAAGTCCACGCAGGGACTAAACATACAACATACCCTCGTAGGGGTTTATGGAAAGATAGACCCACGTAGGGGTCAATACACACCACAAACAAACATACCCACGTAGGGGCTTAACAACAAGATATGCCCACGCAGGAGCTAATACATCAGCGATGGAAGAATTCAACGATCCTTCTTGTTCTTCCCCTTGATCAGACCCATCAGTCCTTGAAAGAATGTTTGCCTTTCCCTTCGTTCTTCATGTGCTTCCCGTTCCACCTGTTCCAATCTCCGCAAAATTTCCTCCTTATTTGGAGAAAATCGTGGTGGCTGCGACTGCGTCCTTATGATGGGCCTAGGTGGTATCGAGTATCCCTGTGTTGGGTAACTCACCCCCCAAGGATCCCCATAAGGTCCTTGCGTGCCATAGTTCGCTGCTACCGAGTATGGATCAGCCTCTCCATAACCGTAGTTATGATGTGTTGGTGGCTCAAATGGGTTGTAGCCCATACCACCCGGGTATGCTGGTATCGGGTTTTCAAAACCCATTGGAGGTGGCTGCAGCACGGCAGGGTTAGAGGGTCCACCCATTTGCGGGTCCTCATAGTGCGGTGGGTAGTGACTAGCACTAGACTGTCGTGGGGAATCGAAAGTGAAGCCCCCCGGTCGCACAGATATGCGGGCACCGGTTCTTCTACGCCTTGGCGGTTGAGGAGGTGCCGGTTGAACTGGTGGCGGTGGGGGTGGTGGCGTAACTGCCACAAATCGATGATCCTCAGAAGAATCTTGATGATGCGGCTGTGGTTGTGGCTCCTGGTGCTGCTGAGAATGCTGCTGCTGATGCTGCCCATGTGACGACGAGTGGTGTGATGGTGTATAGTGTTTTGGTCAGAAAATCTGATGAGGATATTGCAACCAAACTCTTTGTTTAGGGGAATGATGCTTAAAATGTATAACAGTGATGAGGATCACTTCAATGTAAAGTGCACAAACAACACAAAGATTTATACGGGGAAAAAGCCCTTGATCAAGAGTTGATCTCCGGCACAAAAAACCCCGGGTGATGGAAACTACCGATCACCAAGCTAAAATAAATGGTTAAATGTTTACAACTTCGGATAGTAACGAGCTAGGTACAAGGATCACTACGGTGAAGTGTGTAAAAAGTGTATGAAATCGCTGAGTGTTTGAACGAGAGCTTGTATGAGCGCTTGTATGAGTGTGTGTAACTGCCAAAAAATGACTAAGTGTCACTAACTCTCTCACTTAGCTCGTTACTCCCTTTAAAATAAGAAAAATATCTAGCTAACAAACTCTCCGACTTTCGGGCCAAGCCTCCACGTTCTCCATAACGTCTAGTTTTGATCTAGCACGTGCAGAATACTTCGGGAATATTCTCCAAGAATGTCGCTAAGACTTGGTCAAGCTTGTTATACCTGCGAGATGTTATAAAACATAAGTAAACAATCGTCAGTATGAGGATCCTTAAAGTGATCCATGATCCTGATCCTAAAGCCCTTCTGAGGATCACCACCTGTCACAGAAGTAAGGATCACTAATTAGGATAAAGAATAAGGATCACTAATTGTTAGAAAATCCTCCCCTAACAATTGCCCCCAAAATATAAGGAGTGAAATTGTAAAATTAGCGAGTTATGTTTTCTTGATCTTATCCGTAACAAACTAACGGATATATAGCCGTTAATTTTGAACTAGCCGTTGCGATGATGATGTCACGGAAGTGACAACCTGCAAGATCATGATTATAAATAGAGATATAGATAGGATCAAATGCATTCAAATTTTCAGAGAAACTCCCTTTATAATCCATATTCCGAAGACGTTCAGGTATTCTCTTTCTCTATCCTCTTCCCTCTCTTGCTCTGTTTTTATCTTTCCATCAAAGATGTTGCTCCGAAGTTCTCCGGGCAAAGATCACAAGAAGGATAGCCCTTTGAAAAGTCAGAAAATCATCAAGGACTCATCGAATGAAAAGTGTTGTTTTAACGACGCACAGATAGACAAAATCCGTTGCTGTTTTCCGGCGAATGCCTTTTTCAAACCCTTTGATCCTTCTACCCTTAGCGACTATGTTTCAGAAACATGGGTTGCATTTCCAGCCACTCCATTCACCATAGGATACACCTATCCTTTCCCAGATTTTACACAATCCTTCTTTTCCCTTACCGGCATCTCTTATATCCAAGCCATGCCGATGATTTGGAGGGTCTTGTATACCCTAGAGAGGATCATCGAACAGGAAGGCATTGCTTTGGGCATGTCAGAGTTGGCGGAACTGTATGATCTTAATACTTTTGGTTCCCATCGTTATTTGCTTAAGCGAAAACCCGGTGCAGACCATCCTCTTCTGAAAGTCACCAAGAATGACAAAGACTGGAAACGTCGCTTTTTCTTTGTCAAGAGGGATTCCATTCTAAACGGTCAAGATCTCCCTAAGGCATGGTCCACCCATGGTAGGCTGGAGGATCATAAGAAGGATCACTAGGCATTCTTGTTTTCGTATAAGGATTACTGACCCCTTTCTGTCTTATGTTATGCAGCTATCTCTGTCTCACATATCCGCACATCACCTGAAACCAAGGATAGGCTCGCTGCTTTTTGGAAGCTTGATCCTGAAACAAGGACATTCAAGATAGACACCCAAGACTCACAAGAAGTATCCTCAGGTTCCATTACCATGTCGAGTAAGTATCCTGTCTTTTGCATAGTTTAAATATAAAAATAAATAGGTAAATTGAAATAGGATAAGGATACTCATCTTGCTTTGAATGTGTAGGCGCTGGAAAACCTGTCAAGCCTGTTTCCCAATTCAACACAGCTGACCTTGATCTCGTACGACCCAGGAAGAAGAGGTCCACTACCAGTCCTAGCATCTCCATTCCAAGGGCACCCACTAAAGGAAAGGGTGTTAAGAAGAGGAAAACTTCTGATGCTGAGGATCTTCAAGGGCTGCCACTGATCCGCCACCAATTCCTTGAATACTTCAATGATGTAAAGATCCTTAACTTTGCCTAGGTATCCTGCTCTTATGAGGATCACTTGACCTTGAACTGCCTTATCTTCTTTCTGCAGAAATTTGCTGAGATCGAGGATTACGTGGGCAATGTTGAGGAGCTGGACAAGAAAATAGCTGATCTCCAACAGGTTGCCGTGCTCAAAGATCTTGCACTTGCTGATGCTCGGAAGGAACTCCAGGATACCAAGCAGGAAATGGCCAAGGTGCTGGTTAACTTTGATTATGAAAAGCATGACCTCATCGAAAATGCCAAGCTCTCTGCTGCCATCACAATGTATCAGACTAAGTTGAAGATGGCCCAGGAAGCTCAAGACCCTGCTTTTGACAAAGACAGCTGGGATGTTGAAGGCTGGAAGGCAAGGTTGGCTGATCTTGAGGATGATGAGGAGGAGGCAGCTGATGTCCTGGCAATTGAGGCAAGTGGCAGTGGGAAGGATCAGGCTGGTGGTGATGATGCTGGTGGTGATGCAGCCAAGGTGTGAGCTGCATGAATGGGCGATGAAGGACATTTCTAGACGTAGCCGGAGCCCATTTTTTAGTTTGATGGTCTGTTTTGGTTATGGTGTTTTTTTTGTTGAACAATGATGGTCTGTACTGAACAATAGGTTTTTAGGATTAAGGATCATGTATGATCCTTTGGATAATAGGCAGGATAGCAATTGGTGGAGGGATCCTCTGTTTGGGGGATGAAGCCATTGTGATCCTGCCGCCTTTATATTCCTGCACTATCTTTGAACTCATTATCATGGACACCCTTTACCTACCCCAGCGGACAGGCCACGTTTTGCTGGTAGATGCTCGGGTAGGTAATTTTGACAACCTTTAAAGGGTTAGTCTTATGTTAATAAATAAAAACTTAACCTTTTGTCGCTTATCTTGTGTTGTTATCATTTTTAGTATGTTATTTTCCAACTGTTATAATGTTCAATTTGTTTATACTTATCAAGCCTTGAAAAACTAGAAAAGATATCCAAAAAATTTAAGATATGAACAAGGATCACATATCCCATAACCGATAAGTTTTAAAAAATGGTATAGTTTAAGAAACACAAGTTCAGTTGTCAAGTATAGGGGTTATTCGAATGAATAATGAATAAAACCAAAAAAGTTAAGGATCATACCTGAGGATCCAAGTTAGAATCCTAACCATAATAAGGATAACTGTAAGATAAACCTTAGAGTGAAATAAGGATCAAGGATCCCTAGCTGCCTATCTTCAAGGACCTGAAATAGAGCATAACTTGGGACTAAGCCGATATAAGAAAAGAGTTAGCAACTGGGGACAAGCCCAAGGATAACTGGGGACAAGCCCAAGGATAACTGGGGACAAGCCCAAGGATAACTGGGGACAAGCCCAAGGATAACTGGGGACAAGCCCAAGGATAACTGGGGACAAGCCCAAGGATCGTATGTAAACTGGAGTATGGCCCTAACTGGCGACTATCCAAACTTAGTGACATGAAGATGCCAAAACCTTAGCTAACGTGAAAACGTTAGAAACCTTAGCTAACGTGAAAACGTTAGAAACCTTATGAACGGATGTATGGTACGTCTACCATTATACGTAGGATCCTAAGCATAGCCAGAACAATGGAATTATCAGCCCCTAGAACGAGTACTGGTCCCAAAGCCTTGAACTACACTAGGATCATCGTGCGCTACAGGCGGAATCTGGGGACAAGCCCAAATAACTGGGGTTAAACCCAAAGACGGATTGCTTCTGTGGATAACCAACGTTGTGCTAAAGATACCTGAACTTTCAAAACTTAAACTCACGTGAGAGATGGATAAAGGATACATGATCCTTATCCTTATCCTTATAAGAGAAAATAATAAAATGAAATAGCTTAATTTTAGGATATTACCTAAGTAAGGATCATCGGTACTTTGAGGATCCCTTAAGGATATCCCTTTCCTAAGGATCACCTATGTCATAAGGATCCTGCTTATATGAAATATTTCTTCAAGTGGACAGCATTCCAAGCTCTTGGTAGCAAATCACCTTCCATGGTTAGCAATCTATATGCCCCCTTTCCTGCTTCAGCTTCAATCAAATAAGGGCCTTCCCATTTTGGAGCCAACTTCCCATCAGCAGGATTGGTGGTATTCTGGAATGCTTTCCTTAATACCATATCTCCAACTTGAAACCTCCTGATCCTGACATTTTTGTTGTAAGCACCAGCCATTCTTTGTTGATAACTGGCCATCCTGATCCTAGCCATATCCCTGATTTCTTCAATAGTATCCAGGTCTTGAGCTAAGTTTTCATTATTTTCCTCAGGATCACGGGTACTTGTTCTAGCAGTAGGAACCACCATTTCTGTTGGGATCACTGATTCTGCCCCAAACACCAAAGAGAATGGTGTTTGACCAGTAGCATTCTTAGGGGTTGTCCTGTCAGCCCAGAGCACATAGGGTAGTTCTTCTGCCCATTTCCCTTTCTTGGATCCAAGCTTCTTCTTCAAGTTGTTGATGATGATCTTGTTGGATGATTCTGCTTGACCATTAGCTTGTGGGTGGACTGGTGTTGATGTTATCATCTTAATCCCCCAGCTGTCACAAAAGTTAGTGGTTCTGCCCCCAATAAATTGGGAACCATTATCACATATAATCTCAGAAGGAATTCCAAATCTAGTTATAATATTTCTTTTAATGAAGGATATAACTTCCTTTTCTCTAACTTGAGCAAAAGCTTCAGCCTCTATCCACTTGGAGAAGTAATCAGTCATAGCTAGCATGAATACTTTCCCACCAGGTGCCTTAGGGAGCTTTCCAACTATATCCATACCCCATCTCATAAATGGCCAAGAGGAGGATATAGGATGCAATAATTCAGCTGGTTGATGAAGGATATTGCTGTGTCTCTGGCAAGGATCACATCTTCTGGCATACTCCACAGCATCTTTCTTCATGGTTGGCCAGTAATATCCTGTCCTCAGGATCCTTGAGAATAATGCCCTGCCCCCAGTGTGGTTTCCACAATCTCCTTCATGGAAGTCTTTTAAAACTTCTTGAACTTCAGGATCCTCAATGCATCTCAAGTATGGTCCTGCAAGAGATCGCCTATACAACATATTATTCATAATTGTGAATTGAGATACCTTAGATTTGAAAGCCCTAGGGTTTTCTCCTGTAGGAATCTCTCCATGTTGTAAGTATCTCATAATTGGTGAGATCCATGATCCAGATCCTGAATAGGATTGAGTATCCTCACTAGGGACAACTGCAAAATCATCTCCTATCTCCATAGTCTGGTGATCCTCGATAGCCGGGGTCAGGATATGGATAATGGGAATCCTGATATCCTGTGGGATCTTCAAAGATGATCCTAAATTAGCCAATGCATCAGCTTCCGTATTTTCTTCCCTTGGTACCTGTGACAAACTAAAGGAAACAAAAGAGAGTGCCAAACTTTTGACTATCTCCAAATATTTGGTTAGCTTTCCACCTTTAACAGCATATGATCCATTAAAGTGGTTTGTAATCAACAAAGAGTCTACGTATACCTCAAGATACCTGATCCCCATATGTTTTGCAATTTGCAAACCAGCAATTAAGGCTTCATATTCAGCCTCATTATTGGTGGTTTGGAACTCACAAGCTATAGAATGGGGTATTATGTCCCCCTGTGGCGATTTTAGTAGTATTCCGAGCCCTGTGCCTTTGACATTTGAGGATCCATCAGTATAAAGTATCCAAGGATCCTTGGTCTCTTCTAGCTGCTGGACTTCCAGCTCAGCTTCTTCTTGTAAATCACTACTGAAATCAGCCACAAAGTCAGCTAATGCTTGGGATTTGATGGCTGTTCTAGGCTCATATCTTATATCATATGCACTCAATTTCACTGCCCACTTAGCCATTCTTCCCGACATCTCTGGTTTCCTGAGGACATTCTTAATTGGAAAATTAGTTTTAACAATGATAACATGAGTTTCAAAATAATGTCTTAACTTGGTAGATGCCATTATTAATGCAAGGATAAGCTTTTCAAGGTGTGAGTACCTGGATTCGGCATCAAGTAAACTTTTACTTACATAATAAACAGGATGTTGTGTACCTTGATGATCCTTAACAAGGACCGCACTTACTGCTTTTGAGGATACTGCGAGATACAAGGATAACACTTCACCTTTTTCTGGTTTCATTAAAGCCGGGGCCGAGGATAGGTAATCTTTGAGGGCTTTTAAAGCATTTTCATGCTTCTCCGTCCACTCAAATTTCTTGTTCTTCCTTAGGATATCATAGAATTCTTTACACTTCTCGGAGGACTTGGATATGAATCTGTTCAAGGCTGCTATCCTTCCTGTTAACCTTTGAACATCCTTAGCATTGGCCGGAGATTTGATGTTCACTATTGCTTTGATTTGTTCCGGGCTAGCTTCGATGCCTCTCTTAGTCACCATGTATCCTAGGAATTTACCTGCTTTAACACCAAAATGACATTTTGAAGGATTAAGCTTCATGTTATATTTGTCAAGGATATCGAATGCTTCCTCCAAGTCTCTTAGGTGATCCTCAGCTTTTAAGGATTTTACCACCATATCATCTATGTAAACCTCCATAGTTTGTCCAATCTGATCCTTGAACATCATATTCACCAGCCTTTGGTACGTTGCACCTGCATTTCTCAATCCGAACGGCATAGCAATATAGCAATATATACCAGTTGGAGTCATGAAGGCCGTATCCTCTTGGTCGGATGGTTCCATTTGGATTTGTTGAAATCCAGATGAAGCATCCATAAAAGTTAACAGTTCATGACCCGCAGTTGCATCCACCATGGAGTCAATGTGGGGTAAAGGGAAAGGATCCTTGGGACATGCCTTATTTAAGTCGGTAAAATCGACACATACCCTCCACTTTCCGTTTTTCTTTTGAACAACAACCACATTGGCCAACCATCTTGGATACTTGACCTCTCTAATCATACCTGCCCGGAGCAATTTCTCTACCTCTTCCTGGATAATGGCATTCCTTTCTGGTGCGAACTTCCTTCTCCTTTGATGGATTGGTTTGAAGGATCTATCGATGCCGAGCTTGTGAGTGATAACATCCTTGGATATACCGGTCATGTCTTCGTGTTTCCATGCAAAGGTAGTCTTTCTCCTTTTCAGGAAGGATATGAGGTCTTCTTTCATTTCGCCAAGGATCCCTGACCCGATATAGATTTTGGATTCAGGATCATCAGGATCCATGAGGATTTCTACCACATCCTGCTCTCTGGCCTCCAAGACACTCCTTGGAGGATACCTTGATTGCTATTGCTCGCTTGACTTCGAAGCTGGTTTCATCGATGAAGTGTAGCAGTTCTTAGCTTCCTGCTGATCGCTATCAATCTTTACTATTCCCCAAGGACTAGGGAGCTTCACACATTGATGGTAAGTAGATGGGACTGCTTTCATATCGTGTATCCAGGGCCTGCCAAGGATAACATTACAACAAGATAAACAGTCAATAACACAAAACTTTTGATAAGAGTGTAAGCCTTCAATATATATTGGGAGTTTAATGTCCCCCAGGGTGTTCTTGGTTTCGCCACTAAATCCCACGAGCACGGAGGATCTTGGTATGATCTCTGATTCAGGGATACCCATCTTCTTTAGAACATCAAGCTGGATAATGTTCACTGAACTTCCTCCGTCTATTAGGATCCTGCGGACAAAATAGTTAGATATAAAAAGAGTAATAACTAAACCATCGTGATGAGGATCCTGGATATCAATACGATCCTCTTCATCAAAGGTTATGACTTTTCCTTCGGAGACACTCGATGTTCGAACTGGTCTTTCTCCATTGTCCATTTTAGTTTCCTTTGCATGCCTCTTAGCTGCTGAGAAGGATGTGCCACAAATGTCGGATCCCCTAGAAATAAAGTTTATCACTTGTGCGTCTGCTGGAGGGGCTGGAGCCTTCTCAGGGATCCTTTCAGGATCCTGAGTCCTTGACTTTTTTCTTCCCAACAACTCTTTTAGATGCCCTTTGCTCAACAAGTATCCAATTTCCTTTCTTAATGCAATGCATTCTTCTGTGAGGTGCCCAAAATCTTCATGATATGCACACCACTTTGATTTATCCTTAGTTGCAGCTGGCCTGTCATTCTTTCTTGGCCATCTAGCTTTATCACCTAGGTTCTGCATGGCAAGGATTAGTTCATTGTTATCAACACTAAAACAATATTCAGAAATTGGAGGATAATCCTCATCATCCTCTTCTTGATCAATAGAATGCACGTTCTGATTATCAGATTTGTTGTAGGATCTGAACTTGTTGTTTCTGAATGAGGATCCTTGCTTATCCTGCTTTGAGGATCCTGTTATCCTCTCCTGAATCCTCTTGTCATCCTCTAGCCGAATGAACCTGAGGGCCCGGGTTCTTACCTCATCTAGGTTCCTGCATGGTGTCATAACAAGATCATCATAAAATAACGAATCCCTAAGCAGTCCCATCTTGAAGGCCTCAACAGCCGTGGCTATATCTAAGTTGGGAATGTCTAAGGATTCTTTACTAAATTTGGTAATGTAATCCCTTAATGATTCATTATGACCCTGGGTTATCCTATATAAATCACTAGTTAATCGTTCAAATTTTCTACTACAGGAAAACTGAGTATTAAATAAGTTAACTAGGTTTGCAAATGAGGTAATAGAATAGGGAGGAAGACTTAGCCGCCATTTGAGAGCTGATCCAGTAAGAGTGGATCCGAATCCTTTGCATAGGCATGCTTCCTTTAACTTTTCTGGGATTGGATTGATCTCCATCCTCTCCCTGTATTGTGCTATGTGTTCTTCAGGATCCGTCGAACCATCATACAGTTTCATTGTAGGCACATGGAACCTCTTGGGTATCTCAGCATCACAGATTGGTGGTGCAAAGCGAGATATCTTGTGGCTCCCATCTGCAATCTCTGGAATAGGTTTGACTACTCCCGGAACACTCGAGATCATATCCTTTAGCTTTTGCAATTCTCTGGCCATGGCATGATTGATACCTAGATCCTGCATAAGACCATGGTTAGTAGTATGAGAATTATTAAAAGTGTTACCTCTCATTGGATTCAAGTTAGGAAGTATGGAGGTTAATCCATATTGTTGAGACTCTGGAATGATCGAGGGACCAGCAGAGGCATTGGTCTGCATTGGAATAAAATCTCCTTGATGGACATCTGAACTTCCTGTTTGCAAACTCCTCAAGGATCCTAGCATCTGGAAGGATCCCTGAAACTGGGATGATCCTGGAACAAAGGAGGATCCTTGGACCTGGGATGATCCTGGAACGAAGGAGGATCCTTGAACCTGGGATGATCCTGGAACGAAGAAGGATCCTTGAACCTGGGATGATCCTGGAACGAAGGAGTATCCTTGAACCTGGGATGATTCTGGAACGAAGGAGGATCCTTGAACCTGGGATGATCCTGGAACGAAGGAGGATCCTTGAACCTGGGATGATCCTGGAACGAAGGAGGATCCTTGAAACTGCTGCATTCCTGAATATCCTCCTGTACTCGTGAGGGATCCCATATGCTGGGGATAGGATCCTGCTGGCTGGAAATATGAACCTAGTGCCTGGGTCATAGCTGTTGTTCCGTAGTGCACTCCTTTTGGTCCACCCGCATATTGAATGTTTGGAACCACTGACGGCTGAGAAGTAACCACCGGAGTGTCAAAATTCAAAGATCTGGGCATCAGTGGAGAATGACCCTCTGCCGTTTTCTTCTGTTTCTTAATTTCATCAATCTCCCGGAGGATCCTTTCGTTGGTCTTATCCTGCTCTTGTGCGTGATTCCTCATCTGCAAAATCAAGGCATAGAGATCATTAGTAGTAGGATTAGTTGAAACAGAAGAAGTAAGTGGTTTTGAGAAAATGGGAGTCGGTTTCTTTGCAGCATTCTCTGTATTCTTCTGGGATCCAGAAGGTGGTGGAGGCAAAGGAGGAACGCCTTGTGAGGAAGTGAATGAGGGCATCAAGTTTGAAGCATTCTTCGATGAGGAAGCCATCTGCTTGGTTGTAGTGAGCCGAATTAAGCACAGAAATGCGTATTTTCTTAAGGACGAAGCACCAATTGCCCCACGGTGGGCGCCAAACTGTTTTGGTCAGAAAATCTGATGAGGATATTGCAACCAAACTCTTTGTTTAGGGGAATGATGCTTAAAATGTATAACAGTGATGAGGATCACTTCAATGTAAAGTGCACAAACAACACAAAGATTTATACGGGGAAAAAGCCCTTGATCAAGAGTTGATCTCCGGCACAAAAAACCCCGGGTGATGGAAACTACCGATCACCAAGCTAAAATAAATGGTTAAATGTTTACAACTTCGGATAGTAACGAGCTAGGTACAAGGATCACTACGGTGAAGTGTGTAAAAAGTGTATGAAATCGCTGAGTGTTTGAACGAGAGCTTGTATGAGCGCTTGTATGAGTGTGTGTAACTGCCAAAAAATGACTAAGTGTCACTAACTCTCTCACTTAGCTCGTTACTCCCTTTAAAATAAGAAAAATATCTAGCTAACAAACTCTCCGACTTTCGGGCCAAGCCTCCACGTTCTCCATAACGTCTAGTTTTGATCTAGCACGTGCAGAATACTTCGGGAATATTCTCCAAGAATGTCGCTAAGACTTGGTCAAGCTTGTTATACCTGCGAGATGTTATAAAACATAAGTAAACAATCGTCAGTATGAGGATCCTTAAAGTGATCCATGATCCTGATCCTAAAGCCCTTCTGAGGATCACCACCTGTCACAGAAGTAAGGATCACTAATTAGGATAAAGAATAAGGATCACTAATTGTTAGAAAATCCTCCCCTAACATATAGTACCACTGGTGCTGATCAAATAGGGCTTGAAAACTATCTGGACCACCGTAGGGTGACCCGTGAAAGGATGATCCGTCTGATATTTCGATCGGATGATTTGGCGTACCGCTAGCTGGCATGATGGGGTCAGTATCCTCATCCATATCGTCAGCATTATCCCCCGAGAAGTGATCTTCAGGCCCTAGTGGGTTAAAACCCACGGGTTCTTGTAGATAATCGGCCGGGTTAAACTGGCCTCGAAAGATAGGTGTGGGGTCCCCATAGGAATGATGGGACAGAGACCTTTGTAGTGGTACATATGAAGGTTGTGTGTTGTGAGGTTCATATGGGTTAAGTGCGGGCGGTGTCGAGCTATGCGAAACCGACCGTCTGGCCGGTTCAACCTGGTTTCGCCGGTTTCGGCGAGGGTCTTCGCTTTCCGTAGCAGTCGGAGCCCGCGTATTGGATGGTCCTGCCTCATGGTCGTTGGGGGCGGCTGCCGGCCCCTTTCCGCGTCCTCTCGTTCGGAAGAATCTTGGCGGCATTATCGATATTCCTGTCAGTGAAGCATGAGATAACAATACAAAGATATATGCAAATTTAAGTAAAGGACAACACAATCAATAGTGGAATTTGTCCTATGTTATAAGTCTAGACTCGAAGGTTTAGATTTGTGCATATTGTGTAACTGAGATTAGACACAAAAGGCTAGTGTTTAATTCACTCAGAGTTGGCTCTGATACCAACCTGTCACACCCCGATTCCCACGTGTCACCGGTGGGCCCGGTGGGGGAGTATCGTGACGTGGTTGGCAACGTAATAGTCAAACAACACAATATAATAATGCACAGCGGAAGCAGATTTAAAATAAGATACAACCGAATTTATTTATTGTAAACAAAGTCACAAATTATCCGGTGTTTATCCACAGTAGGATCGAATTAACAAAGCATTGTTTATGGTTCAACAGACTTCGGCATCTTAAGTTTGCGAGACTTCTAATGATGCTTAGGAGAATCCCAGCCTATTTCGCCTAGTACCTGCATTTAATCTTTTTGGGAAAATACGTCAGTTTACACTGGTAAATACATTCAACTGACTCATTTTATAAAATGATTGAAAATTGGTTTGGATGCACATGGCATAAACATTTTTATTAACTTGGGAGAATTATTTAATATTATAATCTTGTGAACGATTTACATGTTACTTATGCGTTCAGTAGCCCGGAACGTATTCCGGGTTAAAGATCAATAGACACACCACTTAAAGTGAGTTATACATGGGAGTACGCCTACACCCCGTGCTCAGGTCGTGGCTATCTCGTAAGATAATGCCGAGGATATCCGGGACATGGTCATTAACCCCCCAAAGGCTGTAAAGTAAACACATCTGTTTAAAACGAGCCGATCAAATTATTCAATTAACCACTAAGCGTGGAAGATTTGATGCTCGATCAAGCGGTACGCTATGTACCGTAACCCAAGCCCGTATAGGGAAAATAAGTTAAAAGTATTTACCTTGATGCAAAGTATAGTCACAATAATCAAATAGCAGGTAGCTTTTACTGTTTCTCCTAATCTGGAACGAAGGTTAAATATAACCTATTAGAATCCTAGCGGGTCTTTAATTATGCTTAAGCTTAGACCGGCTAGTTTCAAAGATACGGTTCGTACGCACTATTAAGCGAAGACCGGATAGAATGTGATTCAGACCCGACAAGTTTGAAGACTTGTTTAATATGGGTTTATTATTCACATTCTGGATTTTGAGATAAAACCGATAAGGTTTGACCCGTTTCGGCTAATTTATGTAAACTTGTTACATAAACCGAGCCGAACGCGTAATATGCGTAACGGGTATCTGTAAGATCCATATACAGGTTTCCTAAGTTAATATGCTTCAAATATGTTGTAACATCAGTAGGATGTCTTTTGTTATGCCCCGAACTAATTTAAACACAAACTATGCCCCGTAGGGGTAGTTTGGTCATTTTAAAGTTTGTAAAAGCGTTTATATGTTCAACTGAGTTACGGGTCTGATGTAAACAGCAAACCTACTCATTTTGATGGGTTATAACAGTAGGCTAAGGCATGTATGTGAAATTTATCATATTTAACCAAACTATGCCCCGTAGGGGTATTTTGGTAATTTCACATAAGCCGACAAGCTCAAAACTGAAGTCTGAGTTCATCAACTTTTGCTTACTGTTAAAATATGATAATTTGCTTCTTATATCAGTAGGTATCAACCCGGGTATGTCCAATATGATTTGAAAACATATTATGCGTTAAAAACGCTAATTAAGGCGATTAAAGGCCATTACCGGGTTCGATACTGAAATCTGACATTTTTATATTTCCAGAAGGCTTAAAATAATTTACTTATCATAATAAATCAGTATCAAAAGGTTTGGAGTCGTTTAGATGTGTAAAACTCATTTTATGGCCCGTAAGGGCAAAACCGACAATTTCCGAATTAAGCCTGCGACTACGAGTTATGCTCAGCCTAAAATTTATTAAAAATCTTTAAAAATCTTAAAATAATATTTTATAACAGTGGGTAATTCGTTTGATACCAAAAAGTATGTTTAACTAGGCTATACGCTAATTACGCCATTATGTTAACATAAAGCATCGTAATTACGCTAATGAGCATAACTCTTAATCTACAAGTCAAACTGATGTCAAATTTTGCATAAAAGTTTCTATATCAATATTCAAGGTTTCTACACTTTTACATTTTCATAAATCATGTTTTAAGGTAATAAGGGCATAATGGTCAACATATGAGCGATTAACGGAAACTTGCATATTAATTGAATAATCAACGAAACAAGTACAGAGACTTATACTATCATGCAACCCTACTCTAATGAAGCACTAAGGCATTTCCGAATCAAACTAAAACGGGTCAGAAGCGAAGTCAAAGCAAAAGTCAAGGTTTCGCGCCTTTCGGTTCCGAACCGGGTTTAAACAGAAATTTGTCGAGTCGGGCAAGCGTAGACAAGTTTTCATACTTATTACCATGTTATATTAAGGTTAAAACAGGTTACACACCTTTCAGATCATTAGTTGTGCATTAAATCGCATTTTGTATTTCTGTTGACTTTTTCGGTCAACGTTTGACCCGACAAACGACCTAGTTAGGTCTGGAATTGGTACTTGCCCTTATAAGGGTTTAATACCCATATAATTACCTATCTAACGGTACTTCTAATTTGACATACGACTGAGCTATCGTTACTAAATCACGAAGTCAGCCGTAATTTACGATATATTGACTTTTAAGCTAATTACTAAGCTAGAATTAATTTAGAAGGGTTAAGCAACTTACTAGATGATTAATGGATGATTAGGAAGGCCTTGAATCAGATTGTAAGCTCCTCCAATGCTCAGATGGCACTTGAATGATGTGTGTAGCAATTGTTGCAACTATGGTCCCTTATATAGTGCTCATGGACACCACAAAAGCTTGACAACCAAGTCTAGGACATCCCACAATCGATTAACATCTGTAACTAGTGTTTAGGGATGTCTAGGGGCCATGCACATGCAAGAGAAACCGGCTCAATGGGTCACAAATGCGCACAACAGCCAACAGCAGGTAATTCTGGTCGCTGGGCAACCCTCGCGCTGCGCGAGGGTCAGTCGCGCTACGCGACGCCTCAGCAGATCACTTCTTGTGATTTTGTTTGTTGGTGTTTCGAAAGGCAAGTGGTATAAACGAATGGTGGGCATTATTTTCTCACTTAGGGGCCTCCAATATGGGTATTTTACTGTTGGATACCCTACCATTTGTGTTTGTTTGCTTTGTATTCAAAAGCAAGACCCGAAAACAAAGGGTTTCCGTTCCTTTTTCATCGTAGGAGTCCTACCATTTAATTTTAAATCATTCCAAGTAATAATTCCCTGAACTTGAATATGTACAAGGTGTTTTTAACATAAATTAAGTCTTGGGATTTATAACGAGGTCGTTCAGAGGTGCAAAAGTTAACATAACGACACGGTTAAATCCTGTCAATCATTTTTAATAATTCCGAGTCTACAAAGCGTTTTGTCACACGTGACACATGTCGTTACTTTATTGAACACGAAATTCCGAGGTGTTACAGAACGTTTAATCCTTGTGTGTAGTTCCGCCTTAACAATAGTAGCGCTATTGGGGTAATGCACCTCCCCGTTAGTCTTTGGGGTATTGTTAGGAGGAGACATATAACCTCCCGTTATTCTTTGGGAAAGGCATTTTAGCGCATTGGGAAACTTGGGCTATCACTTGGACTGCGTAAACTAGCATGGTGAAACATATTATATGTTTTCGTGTTGGATATGAGTTTTAAACTATTATGCTACGTATTCAAACTTGTATGCTCGCCAACATTTTTGTTGATTTTATTTTAATACATGTTGCAGGTTGATAGTAGCTGGGAATCAAGAAAACAAGCTAGGATGATGCTTAGAAACTCATCTTAGATAATTAGACACGATATTTGAATCATGATGTTATTTTGCTACTTTATGTTGGTGGTTGTTTTGTTGACAATTTAGACTTAATCATGAAATTCTAATTAATCTTTATCGAAACAATTAGTGTTGTGGATTCTCTTGAGCAATCTGATTCGCTTAGTGTCGCGCCCCGATGTTTCTGCCATCGGTTGGGGTGTGACAGATTGGTATCAGAGCCATAACTGTAGGGAATTAGGAAAAGTAGGAATGCTTTGCCCTAGTCTATAGTTCTAGGAACCTTGACTCTTATTTGTTGTTTAAAACTTATGCATTCTACCGTACATGCTTCCTAGCAACACTTCCCTGTTAAACTTACATGCCTTTCCTAAGGCTAACACAATACACACTTGGATGCTTGAAAACACCCTCAAAACGAGTCATCGAAACAAGGGTGATTCCCGCCTTTGATGGCGACTTTCGCTCAGCAGTGTTAGTATTTTGCACGAGATTGACCCTCAAGTCAGGAGTGACATCCAAACCTTGAAGGGAAATTTCCATTTCATAATCTAGTAGGTCTTATCTTTTGATAAGTACCGACACTATTAGGGAACGATGTTCCCAAGTTAGAGGTGAATCTCGCATCTTGATAACTAGTCCCACTCCTTGATTTTCAGTCTCGCCAAAGTCTCGAGATTCCCAATCAATTTAGGACATGTAATGACCGAAAGGACAAATATCGTAGGCCTAACATCGATGAACGTATTTGTCTAAGTGAGCCAAAGCACGTTACCTTGATTCGAAAGGGGCTCGATTTACTTTGGTTAGTCAACGTTTATCTACCCGAAACAATCCTATGTTTTATGAGCCTATCTTTTATGTTATCTCGATTTACATATGGTTTTATACTTGATAATTTGTTCGTTTCGAAACTTTTGCACGAATCGCACTATCTCCGCAATCTAAAACATTAACAATAATCTCTCAGAGACGAACTAAATTTATGATGCTTTATTCATTTGTATCATACTATGTGGGAATCTTGATTAAACTATGAGAAACATGTTGAACGTCTATGTTATGTGAAACAACTAGATTAAACTATGTGGAACATGATGAACGTTTTGTGATGTGTGAAACAACTTGAGTCTTTTATGCAATCATATGAAACTTTATGCTATGCTATGTGTTCGTGAAACTATATTATTAAACAAAACATTATGATCTAGACTCATTCGATCCTCTCTTGGATCTTTAGATGCCGTCAAGTCATCTCAACAACCCCCGCAAGAAATCAAAGGCCAACACTCAGAAAAAGATGTTGTCTTTTATGGTCGACCAGATTGCACGCATTGTCCCCAATATTGTCACTGAAATCCAGGGATCAAACACTCCTCCCTCCTCTGTTGACTCTAAAGCAGACAAACCTAAGCCTGTGAGCTGCAACTACAAACACTTTGTCTCTTGCAACCCTAAGCCTTTCACGGGCAGTGATGGGGTGACTGCAATGCTGGAGTGGTTCGATAGAGAAGTTACTTTCATCAACAGTGAATGCCCTGAGCATCTAAATACTAGGAGTGCAACTGGCGTGTTTCAAGGAAGAGCTCTAGAATGGTGGACCAATGAGAGAAATATCCGCACGAATGATGAAGCTTATGCTTTACCATGGGCTGAGGTTAGGGATCTGACGATGCTCGAATTCTGCCCTCCGCATGAGTAACAGAAACTTGAGGATGAATTCTGGCATCTGAAACAAGTTGGGGATGACAATCTAGCTTATACTACCCGTTTCAAGCAACTCAACATCATTGTGCCTCACTTGGTATATACTCCTAAACGCATGATCACCAAGTACATTCATGGGTTACCTCCTGCTATGCGTGATGCCATTGAAGTAGCTCAGCTCGAATCTATTGAAGAAGTGTACCGTCTTGCAGCAAGTTTGAACAACAACCGTGTTCGTGATAAACAGTCTGGAAACTCTGCTCTCTCGAAACCTGCTAACCAGAATACCCAGCAGCCATGTGGCAGCAATAACAAGAAACGAAAGTCTCAAAACTCTGGTTGCAATGCTATTGTGCCCGTTGCCACTTCGAACCCTCCTGCTCCAGAAAACACCAAGAAGTCGTACACTGGGGTTCACCCCAAGTATGCCACTTGCAACTATCATCACCCCATCGGCGTAGCCTGTCGTTTGTGTACCAACTGCAATCATTATGGTCACACAACCCCTTACTGTCGTCAAGCCAATCAAGTCCAGCAAGCAGCTCCAGCTCTACCAGCTCCTCAGAACCCCAAACCAACGAACAATGTGCGAGCCTGCCACAAATGTGGGGATACAACTCATCCCCGTTCCTAATGTCCCCAACTGAATCAAGAACAACAGCCAGCCGCTCGAGGACGCGCATTCAACATCAATGCAAACCAGGCACGTAATGAC
Organism: Helianthus tuberosus; assembly: GCA_030545235.1. Taxonomy (NCBI): domain Eukaryota; kingdom Viridiplantae; phylum Streptophyta; class Magnoliopsida; order Asterales; family Asteraceae; genus Helianthus; species Helianthus tuberosus. The sequence continues at coordinate 28,839,229 of CM060446.1, read as the reverse complement.
GATGATGTCGTTAATTTTCTCGTTAATAATCTTTACGCTTCGATACTATTTGATACTGGTGCCGACAAAAGCTTTGTGTCCGTAGAATTTGAATCTTTGTTGAACTGTGCATGCTCTAAACTACCTAAGTCATTCTCTGTTGAGATTACCGATGGTAAGTCTATTCTAGTTGATTCTATTCTGCGTGATTGTTCTTTGACTCTTAACGATCACGTGTTTACTATTGATCTCATACCCATGCAATTGGGTAGCTTCGGTATCATAATCGGCATGGATTGGTTGTGTAAGAACCATGCCGAAATCGCTTGTCACGAGAAGTACATTCGTTTACCTCTTCCGTCTGGTAATACTTTGCACATCTATGGAGACCGACCTTCTAGAGGACTGAAGCTGATGTCATGCACTCAGGCGAATAGATGCTTACGTAAGCAGTACTTTGCCTTCTTGGCCGACATAGTGGAACAAAAGGACAAGGGAAAGAATGTAAGTGATGTTTCAGTAGTGTGTGATTTCCCTGACGTCTTTCCTGAAGATCTTCCTAGTCTTCCTCCACCTCGATCTGTCGATTTTCGTATTGATATCCTACCGGGTTCGACTCCTGTCGCCAAGGCTCCTTACCGACTTGCTGTCACACCCCAACCGATGACGGAAACATCGGGGCGCAGCACTGAACGAAACAGATTGTCCAGGAGAAATCCATAACAACTAATTTACAAGGTATTTAAATATTATGTCCCATACCATAACATGCCAAAGTAAATAATTATTACAGACCAAATATCTCAAAGACAATTACCATGTTCCGACAACTCATATTTAAATTGTTTGTTTCTAGACTCTCATTCCTACTTGATTCCACAAAAGCAGGTAAAGCACAGCATCCTAAGCACCTGTCACGTACGTTAAAATATAGGTCAATACACATAGTGTAAAGGTGAGCATACAAGTTTAATAGTAATAGTAGAGTTCGAAAGCGTTTACGCATAACTAGCATGTAACATGTATAATGCGAAGCTAGTAGGTTATCGACAATGAAATATGCACAGACTAGACTACGAGTTGTAGAATGCGTAACACATATCACCACTGTGACACGTGAAGCGGTAACCTTAACAACCCCTGTCCACAACAGGTGCAGAGTCCAAACAAATAGTACTATCGTTGTTAAGGCGTCATGCAACAATCACCGTGTTAACATAATATACAAGCATTCATCGAGTAACACATAACATGCAGTAATGGTCAGCGTATAAGTAGTGTTTGCGTTGTGTGTCGATGTGATTTAGAATAAGTAACGTATGTAACACCCAAAAGTGCATAAAGCAAAAAGGGATCGAGTATACTCATGGTGATGGAAATGGATTGAAGGGAGCGCTAGAGTTATTAGCCTGAACAGTTAACGATAGCATAAGCGAAGAGCGATGCGTAAATTGGTGAAAAAGTGACCAAGTGTCGAATGGTAATCCGATCGGATGGCAATCCGCCATCCGATCGGATGGTCATTCGATCGGATGTCAATCCGTTCGGATGGTCATCCGATCAGATGGCCATTCGGTCGGATTGACATTCGTTTGGTAAGGATGTGTTTGTATACGATGGCTTTGAAGTTTTCGTTGTAGCATTTTGAAAACAGAGAAGTATCTCTACCCTTCAGGTCGATCGATCGAACGGTCGTTCGATCGGATAGTGATCCGACTGGCGAGGCTTCTCAGTTGAGAACAAGTTCACAGTAGGATGGTCACTCGATCGGATAGCAATCCGATCGGTTGGCAATCCGTTAGTAACTGATTTTCTTTGAAAATTACAAAAATAATTAAGTGTTAAAGCTCAAGTGCAATCTGACCGGATTGCGGTTCAATCAGGTGGCAATCCGATCGGACGGCAGTCCGTCCCACAATCTGATCATCTTGAACTTGAGATATTTGCTAAGTTTTGAAAGTTTTGCGGTTTGCTTGAGACGGTATGACAACGTGTCAAACAACGGAAACTCCATCAGACCCAGACTATCCGATCAAACGAGAATCACCCCAATCCGATCAGCTAACTGTTCGTGACGGGTGGTCTCATGTTCAACCAGAAATCAGGTGTCTCGTTGATAGGATTCAGATCTCAAACCAGCACGTCACTAAAGAAGAGTAGAAGGCATGAATGAGCTCCGATTCTATCGGTTTTGAGTGCATTGAGTGTAAAAGAGTTGAAAGAAAGTTGGAAAAACATCTTTCAATCCTTTTAACTTTGGAAATGTTTAGATCTATGCGAAATCGTTGCGAAATCATGTGGAAATCCTTCAGACCTGAGTTGTTCTTGGTGGCATGAAGCCAAAACTTGAAGTTCATAAGAACTCCATGATGACGTCATCCTAAAACACCTCAAATCCATTGATTTCATGGTTAAAAGTTAAGATTCAAAGGTGAAAAAGATGTAGGAGTGCGTGTAGATCCTAGAAGTACAAGATTTGAGTTGCAAACTTACAAGAATAGCGAGAAATCGAGAGAAAGAAGGCTTGAGCGTGTTGGTCGAGTGAGAGAGAGAGCTGCACATCACAAATGATGTGACAGGAGGGTATTTATAGGGTTTCCAAAAGAGGAAAGTGGCAGCAGGGAATGGATCGGATGGTGCACTGATCGGAAGGCGCCTCGATCGGATGGCAATCCGATCGGATGGCCATTCGATCGGTTGGCCATTCAATCCAGGTGTCCGACGAGTTGAGTTTTGGCGTTTCATTTTGCGTGTTGAGCGTTGCGATGCGATTCGAGTGAGCGATGCGATAGTATTACCCAATAGTTACACAATTAACCTAAGTACTATATCTAACATACAATACTATAAATAACTTGCGTTTAGCGTTTGTGTTTAGATTGCGATGCGATAGAATTGTGATTGCGATTTGCGATTAATCACCTCAACATAAACATAGCATGCACAAGTAACACATAATAGCACACACACGTAAAACAATATCCAGAACACATAATTCGAGTTGCGAATGCGATAGCGATTAGCGATAGGTCGGTTGGCGATTAAATAAGCGATTAAACCTCGATTATTAATAGATACTCCACATAATACAACTAAAGCGATTAAATAAAAGATTCGATTACAAGTCAAAAGTACGATTTATTGGTCAAGAAAGGAGTGCATTTACTATCGTGAACTTAACAAACTCACCGTCAAGAATCGTTATCCTCTTCCTCGTATCGATAATCTTTTTGACCAACTACAAGGTGCAAGCAATTTCTCTAAAATCGACCTTCGACCTGGTTATCATCAGCTCCGTGTTCTCGATGAAGATATCCCCAAAAGTGCTTTTCGCACCAGCTATGGACACTACGAGTTCGTGGTTATGCCTTTTGGTTTGACCAACGCACCTATCGTGTTCATGGACCTTATGAATCACGTTTGTAAACCTTACTTGGATTGTTTCGTGATAGTCTTTATTGATGATATTCTTATTTATTCGAAAAGCCGAGCTGATCATGAACGACATTTACGCCTTATGTTAGAACTTTTATGTGGTGAACGTTTATACGCAAAGTTTTCTAAGTGTGAGTTTTGGACTAATGAAGTACAATTTCTCGAACACGTTGTTAGTAAACAAGGAATTCATGTTGACCCTTCCAAAATTGAAGCAGTGAAGAACTGGAGTACGCCTAAATCCGCATCCGAGATTCGTTCCTTCTTAGGATTGGCGGGATATTACCGTCAATTCATCTCTGACTTTTCAAAGATCGCCGTCCCTCTCACTTCGTTGACTCGGAAAGAGAAGCCTTTTACTTGGGGTCCCGAACAAGAGAAATCTTTTCAAAATCTTAAGAATCTTCTTTGTAACGCTCCCGTACTTGCTCTCCCTGATGGAAATGACAATTTCGAGGTGTATTGTGATGCCTCGAACCGTGGCCTGGGCTGTGTGCTCATGCAACGGGACAAGGTCATCGCTTATGCCTCCCGAAAGCTCAAAATACATGAGAAAAACTATATTACCCACGATTTAGAGCTTGGCGTAGTTGTTTTTGCGTTGAAGATTTGGCGACACTACCTATATGGTACTAAGTATGTGATTTTCACTGACCATATGAGCTCGCAGCACATCTTTAACCAAAAGGAACTGAATATGCATCAGCGATGATCGATAGAGTTGCTTAACGACTATGACTGCGAGATTCGCTACCATCCTGGCAAGGCGAATGTCATGGCCGATGCTCTTTGTCGTAAGACTTATGTTAGTAGAATCCGCTGTTTTCAGATCACTAGCGATCTTCATGCCTGTATTCATGAAGCACAATACTCATCAGCCAATGAAGGTAGTCTAATCGTTGAAATACGAGGTGCTTCTATTGTCCAACTTGAAACAAAGTGTGACGGACTTCAATACTACCTCAATCGCATATGGGTGCCAGATCGCGATAATCTTCGTGAGCTCATTCTGAATGAGGCTCACAAATCACGATACTCTATTCATCCGGGTGCTGATAAGATGTACCATGATCTGCGTATGACTTATTGGTGGCCTGGCATGAAAAAGGACATCGCCGCAGACGTCTCGAAGTGTCTTACTTGCTCAAAGGTCAAGGCCGAACATCAACATCCTTCAGGTCTTCTAGAACAACCAAAATTCCCTGTTTGGAAATGGGATAGCAACGCTATGGATTTTATAACTAAACTACCTCGTACACCTGCCGGTAATGATAGTATATGGGTAATCATCGACCGTTTGACCAAATCAGTCCACTTTCTTCCTATTCTTGAAGATCTCAAGGTGGAGAAACTTTCTCGAATCTACACTGATGAAATCATATGTCGTCATGGTATACCCATTGACATCATCTCTAACCGTGATGGTCGATTCACTTCGCATCTTTGGAAAACATTTCAGTCCGCTATGGGTGCTCACTTGAATCTTAGTACAACCTTTCATCCTCAAACGGATGGACAGACTGAACGCACAATCCAAACCCTAGAGGATATGCTCTGTTCTTGTGTCATCGACTTTGGTGGTAATTGGGATGTACATTTACCATTGATCGAATTCTCGTACAATAACAGCTATCATTCCAGTATTCAGATGGCTCCTTTCGAAGATTTATACGATCGCAACTGCCGATATCCTCTTAGTTGGAATGAGATTGGTGACAAGCAACTTACTGGCCCTGAAATCATTCAAGAGACGACGGATAAGATTTTTCAAATCCGCGATAACTTGATCAAGGCTAGGAGCAGACAAAAGAGCTATGCTGACAAAAGGCGTAAGCCTCTGGAATTCAATGTTGGAGATCACGTTCTACTCAAGGTATCTCCCTAGAAAGAGATGATACGCTTTGGTAAAAAGGGAAAGCTTGCCCCTCGCTACGTGAGTCCCTTCAAGATACTCGAAAGGATTGGCAAGGTGGCTTACCGTCTCGATTCGCCTCAAGAACTCAGTAACGTACACCCAACATTCCATGTTTCTAATCTCAAGAAGTGTTTAGCAGACGAGGAACTCCAGGTTCCCATCAAGGACTTGCAAATAAACGAGACCCTTCATTTTGTGGAGAAACTGATCGAGATAATGGACCAAGGAACCAAGCGAATGAGGCGCAACAAAATTTTCATAGTTAAGGTACGATGGGAAGGAAAGTGTGGCGCCAAATTCACTTGGGAACTCGAGAGCGAAATGAAAACCAAATATCCACAGCTCTTCTAGCAGTCTTCCTCTTAGATTTCGAGGACGAAATCTCCTAAAGGAGGGGAGACTGTAACGCCCTGTGTTTCGAAACTTTATCTTTTGGCAAGTCTCGTCAAACTTCCTACCTTGTGATTCTTAATGAAACTATTTGAATCTTAATCGCATTAAACTATATGGTTTTACTCTATGTGATACTTTGTGGTACTTCTATATGATTCTTGAATCTTGTGATTCATTATATGTAAACAATGTGAATCTTGACTCTTGTAAATACTAGAAACTTGACACTTGATACTTATTGAACGAGAAACTTTGATGCTTATAGAACGAGAAACTTTGATACTTAGTTAAACAAGAAACCTGATACTTATGGAACGAGAAACTAGCTTAAACGCAGACTTGAAACCCGAAAACTTTTGTGTTAACTATATAATAATGTCATACTCACAATTATACGCAACGCTTAATCTTGGTCGCAAAACAAACCAAAGTCGGAAAACTAGTAAACAGGATTGGCTGTCCGAATGGACATCCGAACGGATGACCATCCGATCGGATGACCATCCGCTCGGATGACCATCCGCTCGGATGACCATCCGATGACTGGAAAGCCATCCGATCCCTTGCACTCTACACTAATTTAGCTGTCAACATCACCTATAAATACACCCCTTGACCCTTCATTCTCACCTTTACTCTCTGCCATTCGACCACACGCACTCCCAGGCACTATAATCAAGATTCAAGGCAAACTCGTAAGTATTCTTCCCCTATTCTTGTACAACTTTCATCATTTATCACTTCTACACCATATTCTTCATCAAAATCAAACGAACACTTCAACTTTTTCACGAAAACCAACTGATTTGGGTCTCTTGAAGATGTTTCCACTCAAATGTTTGTACAAATTGTGGTGGAGCATCATTTAATCAAGATCGACCCCAGATCTAAAGGATTTTCGCAACTTTTGTACAAAATCTAAAGGAACCTCACACTTTTACACCAGATCTGACGGAATTTCACATGTTTCCGGCTCAGATCTGATGAACGTCATGTTTTACAAACTGGTTTTCGAACTTTTCTTCCATTTTTATACAGAACATGGGTGAAATCAGACTCAAATATACTTTCGACTCGTTCCTTAGTCGAAAGCCGGCTTGAAGACTGAATTTCCGCCGAAAAGCGGGTCGATTGACGGGTCCAAACATGAAATGCCAGCAGGAACAGCTTGTTGGTTCAAAAAGGGGTGGTTCCCAGCCGACGGAACAAGCTGGGTTTGGACATTTCCATTGTTTGACATGTCATCGCGCCATCTCTGTTAAACTCAAAACTTAGAAAGTACACGAAACTTCACTCACTGACCATCTGTCTAAATGGCCATCTGATCGTATGACCATTCGTCTAGATGATTTGATTATGATGGAACTTGTTTGTTTTACAGGGCGATACGATCAAAAATTTGAAAACTTTAACAGTTCACAAACATCCACTGTTCGAATGGCCATCTGTTCGAATGGTCATCAGTCGGATGACCATCCGTCCGGATGACCATCCACTCAGGTATCTAGACAGACACTTATACTCGATTTTCGCACTATCCGACACTCTGTTCCCAACTGGGTCAGCTCTCAGAGGACTTATGCTCTGTTCCCCGCACGCAGGCTGATCCAGCGCTCCATTCGATCCAATCTTAGCAGTGTTTGGTTTAAGCACCCACTATGAGTATACTCGATCCCTTTTTGTTTTAAACACTTTTGGGATGCAACATGTATTCTATATCAAGACACTTGACACTTGACACTTGAAACTTATTTGAAACATACTCTATCCGTTTAAACATGAAACATGAAACTTGTGATACTTGAGACTTTTATGCTATGTGAACGTTTAATCGTTGTGTGTAGTTCCGCCTTAACAATAGTAGCGCTATAGGGGTAACACACCTTCCCGCTATTCTTTGGAGTATTGTTAGGAGGAGACATATAACCTCCCGTTATTCTTTGGGAAAGGCATTTTAACGCGCTGGGAAACTTGGGCTATCACTTGGACTGCATAAACTAGCATGGTGAAACTTATTATATGTTTTCGTGTTGGATATGAGTTTTAAACTATTATGCTACGTATTCAAACTTGTATGCTCACCAACATTTTTTGTTGATTTTATTTTAATACATGTTGCAGGTTCATAGTAGTTGGGAATCAAGAAAACAAGCTAGGATGATGCTTAGAAACTCATCTTAGATAATTAGACAATTTTAAACGATATTTGAATCATGATGTTATTTTGCTACATTATGTTCGTGGTTGTTTTGTTGACAATTTAGACTTAATCATGAAATTCTAATTAATCTTTATCGAAACAATTAGTGTTGTGGATTCTCTTGAGCAATCTGATTCGATTAGTGCCGCGCCCCGATGTTTTCGCCATCGGTTGGAGTGTGACACAAGATGGTTAAGACGCGAGGCTAGGATGTTTCTAAATGTATGGAGTACCTACCTGTGACGTGGATTTAATTAAGATTGGTATATAAATTGTATTTTATATAATATTTATTTAGTTTTGTAACCGGTATTGTACTGGTTAAAGTTCCCACGAATAACGAGTGTTTCGTTATTATATATTTTAATAAAAGTGAACTTACTTCCTACAATCTTAAAACAGATTTTCGTTAAGATTCTTCCAAACAATCTTAAATCCCTTTCCTACAATGATTTAAGTTCATGAAAGTTAAAATATGAATTGAGATTTCTTTTAAAATCTTATATATTTTTGTTGGGGAAATAGAGTATGTAGTGCAAGATGTCAGATTTTTAGTGATTGGAGTACAATCTTTAATCCAAATACCGTGTTACAAAATAAACGTTTAGATTCAAGATTCTTTGGATTTCACGGGTTTTGGTCGTGTTCAAAGAAAACCCAATTCACATGCAAAAAATATGTATTTTAATGTGTTTTGAAAACTAAATTTTTTGATGAGCGTATTAGAAAAATGTATTTCGTAAACCCATATAAAACGTTAAACGTTTAATTTCTTTCTAACGAGCGTTTTAAAAATTATAACTGGTCTCCTCACAACTATAGGTTATTCCACTTTATGTTGGGTTCCTCACAACAACACCAAGGTTTGAATGCCCACTAGTATCGTATGCTTGTCCCTATTTGTTTACTTTAAATTACAATGCCGTATGAATTTAACACAACTATTTTATCATGATTAGACTATATCTTCTTACAAACTTTATTGAAGTTGACACTTGATTTGTCCACATGTTCCAGAAAGTAATGTTTGAGACTTTTCAAGATACTATTCATATAGGGTTGCTTTTGAATTTGCCTTAATTTATTTAATTTTAAAAAATGTTATTGTTTGTATTTATTTTGGAATAAGTTGTTTTATTGGAATGATTTTAATTTAATAAATATGCTTTTTAAACTTTAATTTAGCTATCATGTGCTTTTGATCAATCTACAATACGTGACGACCCAACGTTTTCGCCGTTAGTTGGGGTGTTACAGATTGGTATCAGAGACATGATTATAAGGAATTATGTAACACCCCGAAAACGGGTTTATTAATTAAACCAAATTAACCGAGGATGAGCGAGTGAAAATACTGTTGGTGGTAAAGTTAACCCGTAAACAAAATAATTAGGAACAAATTAACCTAGTTAGTAACATGTAAATAAGTAATAAAACAATGAGTTGTAGCCTTATCTAATCAAAACTAAACCTGAGGGACCAAATCTGTAACAAAAGAATTAAAACACAACACACACATAGTGTGTGTGTAGGTCGATCATCAGGAGAGCAAACAAGGGGCAAACCCTTGTTCAACCAAGAATCATCAAATTGAAAAGTAAATTGGACCTCAAATTCGTGCATGAATGTATATTAACGATCTCCTAGACAAGGAGATCATAAGATATTTTAAAAACCTAGATTGGTGAAAGTTATAATTTGAGACAAGTAGAATACTTGCAATTAGGTTGTTGGATTATGACCCAAAGATGAAATTAGGTATAGATGTATGCTTAATTTCGTTAAACATAAAGAAATTATGAAATATTTGATATAAGGCTATTTGTAAGTGGTTAACAAGTAGACTATGAAGTGGGTTTTGATGATATGATTGAGTTGATGAAATACTCATGTTATTAGATGCTAGAAATCATCATGTGTATGTGAATGTTTAAAGTCTTTGGCTAAATTTGATGTTCGGGTAGATTTCATACATATGATGCAAGGGGTTGTTTTGTGATAATGAAACAATCCCAAGTTCTTGTATAATGATTGATAGATTAGCATATGATGGTAGAAACTATGTTAACTTGATGTTAACAATTGCTTGAACTTGGTTGGGGAATGTAGTTATAATGGTGGCCTAAGAATAGCGCCTACCGGGTAATTAACGAAGTGCCTAAATGAGTTGTTGAACTTATTTGTGGGTTTGTATGTGTTAATAGGCAATTGACTTTTAAAATTCAAACTGAGCTATGATAAGATCGATTGATAATTTTGATATAAAACCCGTAAGGTGGAATAGTCGTGAAAAATGATGAATAATCTAACCATCTTGCGAATGATAAATGATAGATTGACACTTGACAAGTTAGGTGGAAGCTTGGGAAAGAAGCGGGTCAAACGGATCAACTACGCGGCAAAAGCATAATTGGATGCAAAATAAGTAAAACTTACATCTTTTAAGTAGAACACCTACTTTTGCATTAGTTGAGAACAAGATAATTTAGTATTTGATATAGGACGTTCCGACGCGGAATAATACGGGTTGGAACAAGTACAAATGGCGAGAAACCGTATTTAATGATAAAAAGGGGTAAAACGGTAATTCGGTCATGTGATGACGAATAGACAAGGAGTTTTGAAAAGTTACCTTATGGTGTGAACCACAATGGGTAGAAAGGGAAAATTGGTAATTTGGTCACGAGTTGACGGATAAATAATAGTTTTAAAAAAGACACCCTATGGCGTAAGCCATGATGGGTCAAACAAATTAAGAGTTGATTTTTAAGTAATTTGATCGTATGGTGTAAACCGAAACTTGCTACATGGATGAGATGGCAAATAAATAACATCTCACAATGAGAAAATGGTCATTTAGGCCAAACGGGTCAAATGGCGATGTTATCACCATTTGACAATAATGACTAATGTCGCTTGTCGAGTTTTTGGTGCTCACAGGGAGAATAGCGTATGACTTGCATTGCTTTTAATTAGAAATTAATATTGCAAGGTATTAAAACGGGTTAATGCTATGACCCAAGCCAGGTATGTGTAATGGGTCAAACTCACAATGAGGACTTAAGGTCTGACAAGAGTTAATCGAGTCATGGGTAGGCTTTGGATAATTTACCTAATGTGAGGTATATCAAGTGAATTGAAATTTAGATATTATGTTCTTACGGACATAATGAATTTAAAATGGAATACGGGTTAAAAGAGTATACTTGGTCAAAACAAGCTTTTAAAATGTCCTTCGTGATTAAAAAGACTAAAGTTGACCAAAACGCCCTCAAATGATAAACCGAGCAAATGACCCTTAAGGGTAGTTTAAATATGAGTTTTATAATTCGTTCAATCCTTACGGTAGTATAAAATCGAAGGCTTAAACCATTTTGGCTTAAAGCTACATAATGGGTTATTATCATAAAAATATCTAACTTGGGGGAAGAATGGGAATATAACGATTTTCCCATTCACGATCCATCACATTTGAAGTTGTGATGATATATAAATGAAAATCATAAGTGGGAACGCGAACTATAAATAAACGGACTTGGTTAATGAGTCATGATTGAAAAGTTTAGAATTCTTAAAAAGAATTCGGAATAATCAAAGTTCGACCTTTGAAAGGTCAAACGGGTCAATTGGCATAACCACGAACCGGATAATGGTCGCATAAAATCAAGAATAATATCCCGGGTTATAGGGTACAGTCGTGAAATAAAGCTCTTGCAAAAACATGTAACTTTTGTGAGATCGTTTTCTTAAACATGCAAACGGGTCAATTATTTTAAATATGTAAATTGGAACCAATAACGTAAAATATAGTTTTGTGAATCCGGGTCATAGGTTTACAAGTTAGAAATGTGGGCATATGTTTTACGGACATGTAGGAAAAAGTTTCGTGTGAAACGGATAAGAGTTGGAAAGATACGCAACTTTTGGTAAAAAGGGGCAAATTTGGAAATAGCTGCAGATTATGTTGGAACTTATGAGATGGTTCATACTTGTACTGGATTAGTTTTATTATAGTTTGTAGCTTGTTTTAAAGTTTAGGGGCATATTTTGTAATTAGATGAAAGTAGCAAACCTGACTTGGTGTAGTTAAGATTCCAGCATAATTATAATTATACTGGCAAGTCAGGATCTATATAAACCCATGTAATGTTGCCTTAGCCAAGCTTTTGGCTCATTTTGGTGAATATTAGTGTTGTTTACATTCAATCTCTACTCTTGTGCTTATATCAGATTTCCAAGGTGCATTATTGATTTATCTTCTTGTTTGGATTCAATACAACACTTGTTGTATTCATCATACCATTAGCTTCATCTTCATTCTTGATTCTTCTTAACTTTTTCATAGTACAAACACCTAATCAATAGGTGTTTTGGAACAAAACAATCAACCACTGTGATCCAGATTGATATTGGGATCTACAATTTGGTATCAGAGCCTTAGTGCTCTTGGTTGTTGTGTTTTTGTTAAGATTTTTCAAAGTTTGAAGGCTTTTCAAAGTTTCAAGGTTTTTCAAATTTTTGGACTTAAAATGGATTGATTTGGTGTGTTTAATCGATAGGTTGTTGTTAATCTGTGATTAGGGAGTCATTTTGGACATTTTGATGCATAGAAACATGGTTTTTGAGTCGTTTTTGGGTGATTAGAGGATTTTGGTTCGTGTTAAACCCTCTGGTTGGCGAAGATAAACTTGAATATAGCGAAATTAGTTTGAATACAGCGAACCCATTTTTGAATATAGCGAACATGTTTTTTGAATACAGCGAAATCATGCTTGAACATCGCATAATCGTCAACTTCGCCGACTAAAACTCGAGCGAAGTTAGTGATTACCGGCGAAATAGTGCCAAGTGTCCCTATAGCGAAATTATCGAAGGCGACTTCGAGAACTGCGATAAAGTACCACAGTGTCTTTATCACGGTGTGCGGTGAAATAAGCCAAACTGACGTGTGTGTTTGTTGTATCAGCGGAATTAGCTTTCTTCGCTCGTGCAGGACTTCTCCGCGTACCGGCGAAGACATTTGTTCAGCAAGGATCATCGGCGAATTTGTCCTGTTCCACTCAATTCCAGGCTACTGTTCGGCGAAGTTATCACCTTTACCGGCGAAATAGTTCTTTCATCAGTCTGTCAGCGAATTTAGACTCTGATCAGCTTTCTTAATTCAAAAACAAGTCAAGATGTCGGTGAATCAACTAAGTCCAATCGCTCAAGCTGAACTCGAGACCGGAACCACCACAAGACCACCAAAGTTGAAAGGAGCAGAAGATTTCGGTACTTGGAAGAATCGAATCAAGTCATTCTTCGAATTCACTTACTACAATCTATGGCTTTCTGTCATCGCTGGTCCCCACGTTCCAACGGTGGTTCGAGGAGATGTGATAGTCAATAACAACGACCCCACAACCTTCACCGATGAAGACAAAGCTCTAATCCAACACGACCGTCGTGCACATGCTGCCTTAACCATGGCTTTGTCAACTGACGACTGTAACATGTTTAAAGAATACAAAACTGCTAATGAACTATGGCAAGCTTTGATCGAACACTATGAGGGAAATGAAGAGCTAATTGAGAGCAAAAGAGACATGGTGCAGAAGTAATACGACATGTTTGGTAGAATTCGTGGTGAAAGCCTTTCCGATCATATCAGTCGCTTTCTGAATATGATGACCAAGATGAAGAAGGCAGGAGATCCTGTCACAAATAGTGATGCCATAAAGAAGCTTCTGGATTCGTTTCCAAAGGAATGGAGCCTTTAATGCATGATGATAAAAAGGTATTTCCTCAATAACCCAAATCTTGTCACGTTGTCCGATTTAATCAACACTCTGAAGGCTTTTGAAATGGACGTCAACAAACGCGAAATGAATACAACAAGTTACTCCCCAAAGGCAGCTCAGACTTCTACTGGACTGAAGAACGTGGCATTTCAAGCTTCAGGAGGCACCAGTAAACAAGCCTCCGAGATGTCCTACTTTAACGTTTCCGCAAGAGCGACAAAGGCTCCACAATCTAGTGATAAGGCTGATGTGGTTGGTGATACTCAAGCTTTGAAAGTGTCAACTAAACATGTGGCACTTTTTAACATGTTTTTTAGTAGCTATGAAGCTTTAATGTCGGGAGAACTCAAGAAGGAGATGCTCACTGCTGAAGACATGTATCAGGTTGATCCAGATGACATGGAGGAGATGGATTTGAAGTGGCAGATGGCTATGATCACTTTAAGGTTGAAGAAGTTTCAGGATAAGACCGGGAAGTGTGTGGGTCTTGGAAAAGCTGGTTTTGACAAATCTAAACTGAGATGTTACAACTGCAAGAATCTTGGTCACTTCAAGCGTGATTGCCCCTTATTGAAGGAAGGAAACATTGAAGCCACTCCTGCTGTGAAACAAATCACTATCGAAGAAAACAAAACCAACGCGTCTCCCAACACACCAAAAGCTCTCGTTGTTGAAGATTATGATTGGGGTGAAGAAATTGCTGAAGCCAAGGAACAAGTCAACAAAGCTCTCATGGAAAAGATCTCAAGCAGGTCGTCATCAAAACAGTTTGAAAACAGACTGGTGGAATCCCAAAGGGGGATAATATTGCTGACAAGGGTCTGAAGAGCATTCTCATCTCCCCGGAGCCTGAGAAAGGAAAGAATTCTGAAGAAGCTGAAAAACCCAAGGAGCATGTTCCTAAGGAGTCATCTGATGAGAAGAAAGAAAAAGTCTCAGCAGCAGCAATGAAGACAGAATCCTCCAAAGAAAAAGCTGACAAAGACTTGGTAAATAGTATTCCACATAACTTTAAAGTAAAGTTATGCACACCAGCATGCGTTGGTGTCGTGGCACATTACAAATCTCTTAATCTAGAATTTGAGAGGCAAAAAGACAAAGCTTTAAAATTTAACAAAGAACTTAAACAGAACGAGGCCGCATATCAGAGAAAGTTGAATTCAACTTTAGCTGAAATGCAAGCTCTAAAAGAATTTGTCTTTCGAAAATATTTTATCATTAACGATCTTACAGATAGACTAGAAAAGGCTTTGAACGAAAAGAATAAATTGCAAATTATCATAGAAAAATGGAATGTCAGTCAGAAGGCCTTTACTGATATCAAAAACTGCCAACGACCAACGTATGTAAAAGATGGGATCGGGTATAAGGATAGGCAGGGAAATGCAAGAAGACTTTTCTTTCCACCACATAGCAAAAACTATGTGCCCATGCCAACTCCTCATCCCGACAATGATTTCATTGATGAAAAGGCCTCTGTAGAACAAAATGATTCTTTCAAAAAATGAAACAATCGCTAACATTCCTAAAAGTAATGCAGATCCAATTGTGTGTAAAGAAGATGTGTGCGATGAGGATGGAGACTGCGGCGGTTCAAAAATAGGAATAGGTTATTCAGGCGACAGTTATTCCACCGTTAACTAGTTCGTCTGGAACTGTTCTAAGAAAGACAATATTCGGGATGAATGTAATAATTTAATTAGGACGGATGACTGTAATGGCCGTGTGCCTAAATTTAACTCTTTGGAGGACTGTAAGGGCCATGTGCCTATATTTGAGACCCGTGATCGTGAACATGCTATGCTTGAATGTCATGATTCAAATTCTGCATTTTGTGATGATAAAAATGTTTGTAAATCTCCTGTATTTGTGCCAAAATTGAAAAAGAATAGCTTTGGAAAATTCCTCACCGAGGAAATTCCAGAATTTATTCCATCTCGAACAGGTATGACAGATTCAGAGAAGAAAGCTGCTAAAGATAGAAGCAAAGAGGATTCAAACTCTTCCGCCTCAGAAAAGGAAGAAGAGACATCAAGTTCTGATGAAGAACAAGAATCAGAAAATTCAAGTGAAGATTAAACAACAGAAGGTGAAAGCTCCGAAGATTCGAGTGACGAACCAATTGAAGATCAAAATTCAGAAACTTCAAGTGAAAATCAGAGCTCCGATGATTCAAGTGACGAAGCAAGTGATGAAGCAAGTGAAGATCAAAATTCAAGTGAATATCAAACAACAGAAAGTTCATCAGATTCC
This sequence comes from Helianthus tuberosus, assembly GCA_030545235.1. NCBI lineage: Eukaryota > Viridiplantae > Streptophyta > Magnoliopsida > Asterales > Asteraceae > Helianthus > Helianthus tuberosus. Next base: position 28,823,274 of record CM060446.1, on the reverse strand, counting down.
GACAATGATGAAGACTGTTCAGAAGATGAAAGCCGAGTTGACAAGAAAATGAAGAAAGTCTAGAGCTCAAGATACACTGCATCAAAAGACTCATCAAAAAGCTCAAGACACTCATCACATACATCATCTTCTAACACCAAAAAGCCCAGACGTAAACGATGTTTTCGCTGTGGTCATTTAGGACATACAGCGAAACATTGTAAAAACAAAAAATTTTCTAAACCAGAATATGATTTTGTTAAAAATTTCACAGATCAGCTTGATTATCTTAAGAAATCTGTTAAAAATCTGGTTAATTCAACAGCTTATTTTTGGAAGCCAAAAGAGGACATCGTGGGTCAAAACCACGATAGATCCAAAGTAAAGCAAATCTGGGTTCCCAAATCAAACTAATCTGTGTATATTCTTGTATTTCAGAATAAACTCCAGAAATGGCTTCGAATGCTCATGGAATATATCTGGCATGTCGACAGCGGATGTTCAAGACACATGACAGACTTAAAGGAACTTCTGACGAATTTTCGTTTTATTGATGGCGATTTCGTGTCATTCGCTGGAGACGAGAAGGGAGGGAAGATCGTTGGAATGGGAGATGTCGTGTCTGAAGCACTCACTTTGGAAAATGTCAACTATGTTCCAGAATTGTGCTACAATCTTATGAGCGTATCACAAGTCTGTGATAAAGGAATATCGGTGCTTTTCAACAACATGGAATGTTTGTTTCTCAAGCCTGAATATGTGGTTCCTACAGAGATGATCATGCTCACTGCTCCAAGACAGAACAACACATACGTGCTCAACATGAAAAACGCCAAGACAAATGATAACTTGACTTGTTTAATCTCAAAGGCTTCAGAATCGGAGTCACTGCTTTAGCACAGGCGATTGGGGCATGTAAATTTCAAAAATATGAACAAACTCTCTAAGTTAAACTTAGTAAAAGGCCTTCCGATAAAAGAATTTCCGTTTTCTGGAAAATGTATAGCATGCGCCCAAGGAAAGCAACACAAGAAATCGCACAAGTCTAAAGCAGTGAACTCGATTACTGCGCCTCTTCAATTGATGCGTATGGATCTTTTTGGTCCAATAAGTGTTAAGAGTCTTGCTAAAAGTTCTTACTGTTTGGTGATTACAAATGATTTTTCTCGTTTTTCATGGGTTTATTTTCTTGAAGCCAAGAGTGAGACAGCTGATATCCTCAAGTCATTCATTCCCTTGATTGAAAACGTGACCAGATTGAAAGTGAAGCGATCAGAAGTGACAATGGTTCTGAATTCAAGAATCAAAGCTTCATATCCTTTTGTGCTGAGAAGGGAATTCATCTTCAGTACAGCGCGGCTAGAACTCCTCAACAAAATGGTGTAGCTGAACGAAAGAACAGAACCTTGATCGAAGCCGCAAGAACCATGCTGGTGGACTCAAAGCTTCCAATCATCTTTTGGGCAGAAGCGGTGAATACAGCATGCTACGTTCTGAACAGAGTTCTCATTGTAAAACCTCATGGAAAAACTGCATACGAACTTCTCTTCAAAAGGAAGCCACTCATCGATTTCTTCAAACCGTTTGGATGTTCTTGCACTCTTCTGAATACTCAAGAGAATCTTATCAAATTCGAAGCAGTGGGTGACATTTGCTACTTTATGGGATATTCGCCCACACAGAAAGCCTATAGAGTCTACAACAAACGTACAAAGATGGTGATTGAATCATATTACGTGGACTTTCAAGAAGGAAATTACACTAACACTGGAAGTACTCCCGATTGGTTATATGATGCGGGTGTGATTTTCAACACCTTCGAAATTCCAGAAGATGTTCCAGAAGCATAACCTGTAGAAGCTGCTCAAGTTAAACCTCTGTTTGATACTTCAGGTATTGGTTTAACTCCTTTCACTACCCGTTTCTCTCCATTTTCTGCTGATCCACTTCTCTCTGTAGATGAAGTAAATGGTGACACTTCGCCTGAGAACACCCCAGAAAACGGTGCTTCTTCTTCACAGGCGAATGTGGATGAACCAACTCAAGAAGATGACCCTCCAGTAATCTACGTTGATGAACACTTCACCAACCTTCCGCAGCAAATTGAGGCTCACACAAATGCAGGATACAAGACAAATCGCAATCATCCTCTTGAGAATGTCATAGGAGCCGTAGAAGAAGGAGTGCGTACACGTGGGCAGTCATCAAGCATCAACAAAGGTCTCTATGCAGCTTTTCTCTCACAGTCCATGCCACGGGACATTGAAGAAGCCATTCAAGACTCCAGTTGGGTTCAGGCAATGCAGGAAGAATTATCTCAATTTCGCAAACTCAAAGTTTGGGAGTTAGTAGATTTACCTAAGGGAAAGTTTCCGATTGGTACAAAATGGGTCTTTCATAACAAGATGGATGATCGTGGAGTAGTGATCAAGAACAAGGCCATATTGGTGGTGCAAGGTTTTCGTCAGGAGGAAGGAATTGATTACGAAGAGGTTTTTGCTCCAGTTGTAAGATTGGAGGCAATCAGAATATTCTTGGCATACGCATCATACAGAAATTTCAAAGTCTTTCAGATGGACATAAAGAGTGCTTTTCTATATGGGAAGGTAAAGGATGTAGTCTACGTGTGTCAGCCTCCAGGTTTCGAAGATCCTCATTTTCCAGGCCGCTACTACAAGTTGGACAAAGCCCTCTATGGTCTTCACCAAGCTCCACGTGCTTGGTACGAGACTTTGTCAACTTATCTTCTGAAGTGCGGGTACACCAGAGGAACAATCGACATGACTCTCTTCACCAAACGAATCGGAGAAGATGTAATGCTGGTTCAGATTTATGTGGACGATATCATCTTCGGGTCAACAAATGAGGAGTTATGTAAAGAATTTGAGACCGTAGTGAAGGCAAAGTTTGAAATGAGCATGATGGGAGAACTCACGTTCTTCTTAGGGCTAGAAGTGAAGCAAAAGGAGGACGGAATTCTTATTCATCAGGCTAAGTACATTCGGGATATTATCCCGAAGTACAACATGAATGACTACAAAGTTGCAAGCACTCCATTTGCCTCTCAGACGGAGCTTACTCTAGATCCTCAAGGAAAACCAGTGAACAAGTCCTTTTACCGCTCAATGATAGGCTCTCTGATGTACTTAACTGCAAGCAGGCCTGACATTATGTGGACAGTCTGTCTCTGTGCTCGCTTTCAGACTAATCCCAAAGAATCACATGAAACCGTTGTGAAGCGCATCTTCCGCTATCTTAAAGGAACTCCGAAACTAGGTCTTTGGTATCCTAAAGATAGTAATTTTGATCGTATTGCTTATTCTGACAGTGATCATGCAGGTTGTAAAGTAGATCGCAGGTCTGTATCAGAAGGATGTCAATTCTTGGGAAATCGTCTGATCTCTTGGCAAAGCAAGAAGGAGACAACGGTGTCCACCTCCACCGCTCAAGCCGAGTACACTGCGGCCTACAGTTGTTGTTCACAAGTTCTCTGGATACAAAATCAGTTGTTGGATTATGGAATCAACATCAAGAAGACTCCTATATTCATCGACAATGAGGCATGCCTGGGAATTGTGAAGAATCCCATCCACCACTCCAGAACAAAGCATATCGAAATTTGTATTCACGCAATTCGAGATGCCTACGAGAAAGGATACATTCAAGTGGTGCCAGTGGATACAACACAGCAACGGGCAGACATTTTCATGAAAGCCTTTGATAAAACTCGATTCAACCAGCTAGTAACCTGGTTGGAAATGGTCAATTTCATTGAATGGAAGCGAATCTTGTTGTCCAAAATCGTTCGTAAATACTCTATCTTTTGTCCATATTAAAAAAATAAATAAATAAAAAAATAAAATAAAAGATAATAAAATAATAAAATAAAACGTTTGTTAAAAGTAAAACAAGTATCGTAAAACGTTGCTCACCAAAAAGATTTTCTAGATTTTAAAATTTCATTTTCGGGCAATGGACTTTCGAAAATAAAGATTTTAGGGGGATATTCCAGAAAATCAAAAATTAGATGCTTGTGTCTGACTCCTGTCAGAAGAAATGACAGAAAATTTCTAACACTTTGTCATTTCTTGAAAAACAGAAAACAAAAAGAAATCGGGGTACCAAGCAACGACGTGTCGGTAGATTCAGCAACACCAACGAGTCAACTGCTGTTAGGGAGCAAAACATAACGTCTACACAAGGATTCTGGCTTTTCTCAGGCATTACGCATCTTAGTGGGTAACACGTTGTGGCATATGGCTTAATGGTCTTAAATCTTGCGTTGGTAGATTGCCAAAGTCTAAGATCTCGGGTCTTTATATTGGTTTTTCATTCGGGGATATCATAGTTGTTCTTCTGCTGCATCCAGATACATGCTGACCTAGACGCTATGATATCTTTTCATAATAAGTGCCAAAAATGGCCAAAACCTTTCATAATAAGTGCCAAAAATGGCCAAAAGATGGATTAGTTTGGTCTCTCTGCTGTACGAAAGTACTGACCTGTTCACTAAACTATCTATCATCAAATCGTACCAAATATGGTATCTGTCTCCGCCCTCGGTAGTTTTCGGGATCTCTGCTGTACGAAAGTACTGACCTGATCTCCACTCTATCGTTGAAAAGAATGAATCCAATATACTCACCTGTTATGAGGAACCTTTATGCATACCTTGATCGCGGGGGTATGTCCTGATGTGGGACTCACGGGCGTAATGATTCTATTCTCAATAGCTTGTGTGGGGGCCATAGAAGTCTTGTCAATATAACCGAAAACATGATAATCGCGCTCTCTGAAGGCATGTTGAAAGAAGGATGCATGGATTTAAGCAGACAAACATACTGGCAGTTTTTCTTGTGCCTTGATTCGCTAATAATAATAATAATAATAATAATAATAATAATAATAATAATAATAATAATAATAATAATAATAATAATAAATAAGAAATTGACAAGTGTTGGCAATATGATCTTCTGCAGGTAAGTCGACGAGCGTAAAAAGAATCAAGAATAACAGCTTAAAATGGAACCACCCAAGATTGAAAAACGAAGTTCGGAGTCAAAATGGCCCCAATTTTCTCTAGTTTGTAAATATTTCGTAATTTATAGTGTTTTAAACAAAATTGGGCATGTTTTTCGAGAAAGTTTGAAATTCACGAGCGAATTTAAAATTTGGATTTTGAAAAGGAAGTTTTAATCAGAAGCGGCGAAATAAAGATTCCGGCGAAATTAATAATTTTGCCAAGTACCTTGAACCGCTTATAAATATCTCTTAAACGACCTATTTTCAAAAATTTTCAAAACCTCTCTTTCATCCTCTCCATATCCGGTTGATAATCAAAATCGTTCAAGGACACTCATCATTCAAAATTTTCAATCACATTGTTTGATCAAGTTCATAGGTATAACTTATTGTGTTTCTCTTTACAGTAGATCATGTTTAGCGATTTTTATCAGATCTTCTTGAGTTTTACTTCATGTTCTTACATCAAAAGATCATTAAGTGTCTGTTTTCAATCGTTGTTTGGATCTGCAAATGTTAGATGGTTTCTGTGACTTGATTAAAGGTGTATTATGTGTCTTTGAACTGTTTCCGATCAAAATAAACATCTGTGCACACCTTTAGATTCAAACAGTTGGGGTTTTTAAAAGGGTTTATCAAGAAAATTATGGTGCCAGCGAAATAAGGATGAATATGGCGAAGGCAGTAGCGAAATTATCATGGGTCAAGGAATTTCAAAAGTCTCGAACGCGAGTTCGAGCAACCGGCGAAATAATTTATTTCGCCGGTGAAGTCGGCTTAGACGATTGCCTTCGCTGCCGTATCAATTAGAGAACAAAGCCTACCTTCGCCGGCAACTTCATCGAAATTAAAATCAAAACACAAGATTATGGCCGCCGAAATCATCCGATGCCCACCTTTGTGACCGGCGAAGATATCTTATCCGGGTTATAGCCATCAGCGAAAGTCTGGCTTGTTTTCCTTCGTCGTTGCCGGCGAAATCACCCATGATCAGATATTTTTGCTGGCGAAATTACTGGGTCTCGATAACAGTCATCGGCGAAGATAACCGTTTGGGCTTTCAGCGAGTTTAACTTTTAATTACTTTTGCAATTTTTGTAAATATTTTCCAAAATTAAATTATCTTTTATTTAACCTAAAATATGTGTAAATATTTTCTAAACTTATTTTTCTTATATAATATGTAAACTTTTTCCTTATATACATATGTTAGTATTTCGTTGTGAATATTATATCTCTATCTTAGAATATGTAAATTTTCTAACTTAGCTCGTTTGTTGTGTCGAAAACAGGATGGTGAAAATTATTGAGTGGGATAAGACGTTGAAGCATAATCAGAGTATAAATCTTGAGAAAGTACCACAGGATTTTCAAGACGCAGCAAGATGGATACGGTTAAGCAGGATTGGCTACGCGGTTTAAACAGAAGTTCCCATTTATCGAATTCATATTCAAGAGTTCTGGCAAACCGCAAAACCCAAAACTATCAACAAAGCCAGAGGGATATCTGCAACGGACCGCAACAAACAAGTAGTTGTAACTGAAGAGAGGATCCGCAAAGTTTTGAAGCTGAAAGATAACGCACAAGATCCGATCAGCTTAAACAAGGACGATGTTTTAGATGGTTTTCGCGGCATGGGATACGTAGGAGACTTCAGTCAAAAGAAAGAGATAAAAAGAAATCGGCTCACAAGAGATTGGAGATTCATAGTACACGTAATTGCGATGAGCTTAGCTCATCGTAAAGGTGGATATGATGGCCTGAATCTGGAGTGGTCGACAGCAATGTTAAACTTGTGTTTGAATCAAAAGTTCAACCTCTCTGGTCTAATCTTCAATTACATGCTAGAGAATGTAAGAGGGCCGACTTGGGCAATGTATCCCAGATTCATCCAGATGCTGATCAACGATCAATATGAAAATCCGCCGCATGATGGAAACCTCTACACCTTTCATGTTCCCACAAGTCGACAATTCACAGAGATCAAAACGAATGAATGGGTGATGTTACATGACTGGATGTATACTGCCGAGAGACTTCCGTTGGTCAGAGAAGCTTATAGAAAGTACAGAGAAGCAGTTCAAGCAAAACAACAAAGAATCGCATAAGAGACTGCAGAAAAAGAAAAATTAAAAGGAAAAAGAAAAGGAAAGCAGGCAGCTAACGATGAACCACCAAAGAAGAAGAAATCCTCTGAAAACCCAGAAATGCTTATGGGTGCAAGCTTCAGAGCTGCCGAATCAGAGGAACATCGTCGACATATTCAAGACATGCAAAAAATTCATGAAATGCAAGAAAAGGAAAAGAGAGAAAATAAGTTTAAAAGACGCGAAATGTCAGAATCTAAACGACCAGAGGTAGTAACAGAAGAAGTGCAAACACTGGATGATTTTGTTGACGCATTACTAGTCGATCCAGAAGAAACCTCTGCAAGCAAGACAACTCCCCCAAAGAAGAAGTCAACAGATGAAGGACCTTCCAGATTTCCTCAAGTAAAACCAACAAGGATCTCAAAGCCTCCTATGCCTCCTCAAAGGGTTCGTCCGTTTCAAGATTTATATGATAAGCTTGTCAAAGAGACTGGTCCAACTTCAGCTAAAGAAATATGTCTTCTCAAGAATCAAGTGAATGATACAAACATCTTGAGAGAAAAGTTAAAGGATCAACGGAAGAAAAACAAAGAAATGAATGCTTATGTAGCCAAACAATCAAAGTTCATAAGATTCCAACAGCACAGGATCGAAAAGTTGTACAGAATGATGAAAAGTATATGTGCCAAGATAGAGATAGAGCCTGTGTTCTCCTTCGCGGAAGTCTTCGACTTCGAGGCATTCATGGAAGAAGAAACAAACAGAGAAGCAAAAGAAGCCGAAGCGAAGAAAAGGCGCCTAGAGTCGGCAGAAAAAGTAACTGAAGAAGACGAGAGCGATGAAGAAGAGATGGATAGGGATGAAATACCTGCAAAATTCATTGAGTGGGGATTAGAAGAGGAAGTTGTGTATGAACGAGAAGATGGAAAAACTTTCTCCCCTCAGCATCCCGAATGGTTTAAGAAGGAAAGAGAAAAACTTCCTGATTTTTATCAGGTAGTAACCGTTGAGAAGACAGAAGCCACTGATAAAATTATCAGTTGGATGTATAGCAATCTCAGGGGAATGTTTGTGGTCAAAAGAAGAGGTGGCGTAATTCAGTACTTCCGAACAGGGTTTGATCTCTTTTCTCTTCCAAGGTGGGACGCGAACTTGGCTGACTGGATATGCTAAATCCAAAAGATAGAAGCGTTGGTGGGGACTTTGAACGCTTAATTGCCAAAGAATGCAACAAAGGTTTCCCAAATCACAAGCCGCAGCGTCCCAGAAGGAGAGTGTCCAAAACAACAAAAGATCCTATTACTGGAAAAGGCAAGGTGACGTGGGTTATTAACCCTGCTAAAGTTGTCACAAGAATTAAGCTTCCAGAAGAAGTTCCAGTAAGTCTAAACAAGTTCAAGAAGTGGTTCTATGATACCCACACTGGAGAAGCGGTGATCCGATCAACCGAAAATGAAGATATTCGAATTTTGGATCCAATGGATGTGTTTATGTTCGGATTCTCTGACCTAACAGTGCTGAATGCAAATCGTATAAATGTGGGAGCTGGAAACGCTAATATGGAAGAGGCCATGTTATTTCAAAGAGTAGTGAATAGGTCTTGGAAGATCAAAAGAGAGATGCTTGACATCGTTGATAAAATCGAGAAAAGGAAGGAAGATGTTGAAAAGAATAAGGAAGAAAGAAAGAAGAAAAAGCATGAAAGAAAGAAAGAAAAGTCTTCCTCATCAACAAAAGAGCCCACCACCACAACTTCTCAAACAACATCATCACCTCCGGCCTCATCCACATATGAGGCCATTATGGAGGATCCACCAACAACAAGTGAAGCTGTTATAATACAAGAAACTCCCGCCACAACAATTGAAGTTCAAGCAACACCAGAAGCAGCAGGGCATGAAGAAGTCCCTCCAGAGCCTGAAAAGAAAGCTGCAGACAATCCAGTGGAAACTACAGAAGAATGAAAAAACAAGTATGCAACGATCTAGGGGGGATATTGTTGGAACTTATGAGATCGTTCATACTTGTACTGGATTAGTTTTATTATAGTTTGTAGCTTGTTTTAAAGTTTAGGGGCATATTTTGTAATTAGATGAAAGTAGCAAACCTGACTTGGTGTAGTTAAGATTCCAGCATAATTATAATTATGCTGGCAAGTCAGGATCTATATAAACCCATGTATTGTTGCCTTAGCCAAGCTTTTGGCTCATTTTGGTGAATATTAGTGTTGTTTACATTCAATCTCTACTCTTGTGCTTAAATCAGATTTCCAAGGTGCATTATTGATTTATCTTCTTGTTTGGATTCAATACAACACTTGTTGTATTCATCATACCATTAGCTTCATCTTCATTCTTGATTCTTCTTAACTTTTTCATAGTACAAACACCTAATCAATAGGTGTTTTGGACTAAAACAATCAACCACTGTGATCCGGATTGATATTGGGATCTACAGATTAGCCTAACCGTAACCTACAGTTGCCAACAGTAGGCTACGATTGAGACTTCCTACCCATGTTTTGTTTACATATGACGTAGGCTACGACATGTAAGCCGTAGCTTACGACGGGTATTTTCAAAATCTCTTGTTTGTTGTTTTGAAGAACATAAGTTGTTTAATTACGTTTCAATCATCATTTAACTAACGCATGATGTGATTTTGACACATAAGTAATTAACTAGGATCTTACGGATGAAGATCAGGCGATATGAAGAACCGAACATGTCTAATCATCAAGCTTCCGCAAATCATTCTTTTGATTGTCAAACCTAGTTATGTTAATATGTTAAGATGTTGAAAGAAATATTACAATGTTTGTGAATATCGAGGTTTTTGTAATGACGTCGATATGCTTTATGTGTATGTTAGTGCATCTTTTATAAAACTCTAATTAATTTATATTTGGTCTTACAAATTAGGTTATTAAAATGCTTTGACCAAGACTATAACCCTCATAGGTCACCAAACATGAGTTATCTCATGATCTCTGTTATTTGTTAACTATATCCTTATATTCATCCTTATCCTTCCCGTTTGATAGTCTCCATGTTATACAAATCATCATCTATCCTTAGATGATTTAGATTATATTCTTAGGCTTAACGCCTTATTTTTTTCATCATAATTTCGTCAATGTCTTAGGGTCGAGTAATGAGTAAGAACACGTGCAATATCACACCTCGACCCGCAGCGGAATGGTACAAGACATGATTGATTGTCCAAAGCTTATAACAACTATTAAAAAGTTATAATATTTAAAGTGCCATATTAAATTTTGTCACACATAAACATAGAATCCCTACAATAATCCAAATTCATGAAACATAACAAAAATCCAATTTAATTACTAACGCAAGCCCTAAGTGTCTTCATCTCGAGTTCGACTCACACTTGTGTAACTGTATCACGCGTCAAAAGAGTTTTGGGTCAACAAAAATGTCGGTGCATAGATATGGTTTTTAATTAAAAATGATTTTTGTATAATTATTTTTAGAAAACATTATTTAATAACATGCATTAACAAATGTGAGACCAGGTCCTATAACAAGAAATAATCACACATATTATAAGCAACGCAACATAGTAATAATAGTAACAATAGACACGTAGAGATTCAAGCCCCGAAAGGCGAATCTGCGAAACAATGATGGCGATACCGAGTTTAACCCATGGCCGTGGGGAACCGGTCAGCCAGGTGGATACACGCTAAACCTGTGACACAAAACGAGTAACACATAGATGCACGTATAGAGAAACAATAGAATTTAGCAACATATGTGACACATAGCAACACATTGAATTTGCATGTTATCAATTTAAATAGTTAATTTAAAAATCAACACGAGATACACCCCAAAAAGAGTTAAATGGCAAAAGGGGGAAAATAGTATCAAATCTACTCACGGTTTACGTTCCTCCTAAATCTTGCTAAAATGCCGCACGACTCGTGATTTCCACAAAAGATGAAAAGTCACCCTAATATATATATATAGGTAAAGGATCCTGTAAAAAGTGCCCAAAGTGTGAGAAGTGTAAGAAATAATCTGGTGTTGACATGTGTCCATCAATTATATTAATGAATAAGGGTAATAATGTAATTTACTCCTAATGGTAGTTAAAGTCAATTAAAGGAAATGAGATCATGTGTTAACTATTTTAGGAGAAATTTTAGGAAACATATTTGTTTTTACGATTTTATACATCTGATTGTTTTATCTTCTTCATCATCTTTTAATCGCAACATCTTTTAATCATATATTGTTCATATCTTCTTGTCATCATCTTTTAAATTGCAATACAATGTTTTTTGGATTCCAGATAAAACACAATGACTTGAATCATAGTCAATGTCTCCAGATGTTTAAAACACCACGCCATGAACAATGTCTCCAGATAAAACACCATGACTTGAATCATAGTCATGGTGTTTTAAAATCTAGGAATGTTTTGTATTGATTGTCCAGATGTTAATACACCATGGATGTAATCACAATACAATGTTTTTTGGATTCCAGATAAAACACCATGACTTGAATCATAGTCAATGTCTCCAGATAAAACCCCATTCCATGAACAATGTCTCCAGATAAAACACCATGACTTGAATCATAGTCATGGTGTTTTAAAATCTGGGAATGTTTTGTATTGATTGTCCAGATGTTAAAACACCATGGATGTAATCACAATACAATGTTTTCTGGATTCCAGATAAAACACCATGACTTGAATCATAGTCAATTTATCCAGATGTTTTAAAACACCACGCCATGAATCTGATTACAGTTCTTCTAAACGTAAAACACCACGCCTTGAATCTTATATAAAACAAAGAGGCTTCCGATTTAGATCTTGGTCATTAATTCCGATATTTAAGGAAAAGGAGTGAATGTAGGTGTTTTTGGTTGTGTAGGATACGGTTACCATATTTGAAACATTGAAAAATACACTATTGCCCTTCAATTTTACATAAGGTCCATCTAATTAAAACACAATTTACATTTTTATACCCTATTGATCTCAACCATTAGATCAAATATCCAATGGTTTAAAACACTTGTTACCCTTCTCACATTTTAAACACTTTTTACCATATCCCTACCCTATATATATATATATATATATATATATATATATATATATATATATATATAAAGGAATTAAATACTAAATATCACATAAAAGAATAACCTAAGTAATATGTCACACCCGCTCATAGGCAGAACGCAAGGTGTGAACTTGATTAGTTTTCATTGCATACAATGTAGGTAAACAATCTATACGAATAAAGTATGCTCGATGTTCATCCCTTCCAAGATATAAAAAGTATACAAGTCACAAGTTTGCTTTCAAAAGACATCACTAGTAATATTGGTTTACAAAAGGAGACTTGTACAAAGTAAAGTTTGTGACAAGTGCCAAATTTGCATGCATCCGTCCAATTAATTAGACAATAATTAATGATTAATGACTGTTCTGATTTACAATCTATGACTTGAATTGCTTTCTGATTACTGCCATATACATACATGTGCATCACATATTGCTTAATGTTATATCATTACTTCATAAGGACTTTATTGACATAGAAGATGCATGAAACACAGTTAGCACACTTATCAGAAAAATCAGAAAAATGCTGACAGAGCTCAGCAGATAGACAGACTTTGTATTAAGACACAGAATGAGCCAGAAACCAAGTCTTACACTAGTATAGTGTGTAGGAAAGTAAGGATCATAAAACGGCATTCCTATAGATAGTTTAAGTGCCGGAAAGTGCCTAAAACTCACAAAAGCTGTAGAATTCTGCAAAATACAGCATTTTAACAACTTAATATCATGCAGAATTATGATTAAATGGTCCTGAATGCTTTCCTAAGTGTTGGGAATTGAAATTGTCACAAAAAGTAACATAAAGCACACTAAACTGCGAAGTTTAGCACTTTAACGAACAGTAACGAAACAAACAACCGAACACTACCCGAAACATCAAATTCTTACTAGAAACACTGTTTTAACATTACCAAGCTAGTTATGATCCCCGAACATCATAACACCTCCTAAAATATCTAGAAACTGAAACCCCTAACTAGATATTTGAAATCCAAGCATGAACTAACTAAAGTGGTTAAAGCCTACACCTAGACCCCCCCCCCCCATGGTTCACGGCCCAAAAGTGGGTCCCACCCTTGATTTTATTGGCTTATAAAATGAGATCTTGTCTCACTCTTTTGGAACAAAGGAATCTATAAAAGATCATGAGAATTTGGATATAAGTATGGCACATTAGTAACATAACTTCATTCTTACACCTACCAACACACACAAAACTCTCTCCTTCCTCCCTCCATGCTCACGGCCACAACCATCCACCACCCTACCACCATCATTCAATCTCCTTCATACATTTTACATACACACAAAGGCGCTAGAAGACGTATGATGAAGCTAGGAGCTTTCGGAAGTTAAATGACCTTCACCGTTTGCTTTTATCCACTTGTTTCCTCCTCTTGATCATCCCTAGCCTTGTGCTAGTGGTAAGAACCATGATCTCTTCATTTTACATCTATTTTAAGTGGTTAAAAGATGATATAAGATGATAATCTTGAAGAACACTAAGAATCATGAGAAGTAAACTTGAACATAAGCTTAAAATTATAAGAAATCATGAAGAAATCATGTTATTTATGTGATGTTATACTTGATGATTGTTGGTTGCTTGTGTAAATGATGTAGATCATCATATGATCTTGCTAGATCATGATTAAAAACATGATTTAGCAAGATGAGAGGATGATTATGTTAAGAAATCAATAAATCATCCTTATGTAAATCATGAACTTGAAGTATAAATTGTTTTTCTTGTAAAATGATGATCAAAGTAGGTTGTGATACTTGTAGATCAAGAAATTTTATGGATGATTTCTAAAGAAACCGAGTTAAAAATATAAGTTTTGTTAAAACTTGGTTCTTACATAAACAAACACTATTTTTGGTGGTTAAACAAATGTAGAAACACTTGTGTAACAAGAAAATTTCATAAGGAAACATTTTTGTAAAAAATGATTGCAAGTTGTAAACATCTAAATCCTTCAAGAATGATGTTTTTAAATAAACAACCACACTTTAAAGAGTAACTAAACTCACTAAACACACTACCAAGTTACTACAAATTTTCATAAACTTTCAAGTTCATGAAGTAGTAGAAAATGCATGTTTTTGGCAAGATTGGTAAGAGTAAGTTGTTTAGAGTTGATTGTAAATTGATTGTGATGATTTTTACAAAAGAAAATGATATGCTCGAAAGCATGGAAACCTCCATTTTTAGAGGAAACTATGGCAAAATTTTCTAAAAATATTTATAAACATACACTTACAAGTGTATTTTCAACAATAAATGGTTACATAAATTTTGCCATAATTTTTTGTTACAAAAATACAAATATTGGAGGTTGGTTTTCATAAATAAAAATGACTAAATATGTGTTTGGGAAATACATATTTAGAAGACACAATGTGTGTGATTATTTGTATATTTTGTGTAATAATTATAATATTTTAGGACTTGAAATAATATAACACCTCAAAATACCAAGGATTACCATCCAAAATATTACCAAAATCCCAAGGAATAAATATAAGTTACACATAAAATATTGACGAAACCGAACAAGAAATGTAACTTACAAAATATTCCAGAACTTAATTCGCAAGTATATTTTGGTAAATAATATTTTGGATACAAGGAAACGAAAGTATGATTTTTATGATTATCACAAGAGTATATCATATTTTGACAAGGGAAAAATATAGCATTTTTGACAAGTATAAATATATATAATTTCCTTGGAATTATTAGAAGATATATTATTTTTGGGAAAGACATATATTTTCTTGAGTACACTTGAAATACATTATTTTTGGATAAAAATAAGTTTATATATATATTTTCTAAGTGAGACTTGAAAATATATTATTTTTGGAACTTATATGACAATACGAATATTTTTGCCAAAGGAAAAATTATAAATAATTTTTCTAAGTAATATTCCTTAGAATATATTTTGGAAATATATGTAAAATTCTATTAAAAATAATATTCCGGAAAATTAATACGAAATTAAGTATAAGAATACTTAATGAATACAATAAAAATACGCATTTTCATACGTATAAATACACACCGGAATACAACACCTTTACAATGCAAAAATATACAAGAATACAAATACAAATATACCTATCCTTGGGAAGGATATACATGTTTAATTACTTGGGAAGTATTAAGTTAAAATAAATTATTTTAACTATTATTCCAAAATTTAATAAATATAATTTTAAGTTAAGATATTAATTATTTTAACAAATAATTATATACTTGGAATATTAATGAAGACATTTTGAAACGTAACTCAAAGACACTAATCAATACCAAGTCAAGGCACGACCCGCTCGTCTAATGGACTGTAGTACGCATGTAGGTAGTCGTGCGTTCTAGAGGAAGCTTTGAGTTACATCGGATACAAGGAACGCAAAACTGTGAGTTCATGTCCCCCTTTTTCTTTTAACTGTTTTTCAGTTTTATAACTTTGAGGGTGAAATACATGTTACAACTGTTTACAAACGTTTTATACATGGTATGGTTAGCTAAGGAAGGGTACTACTTGATCATGTGAGTGGTGGGTACAACACTTAAGGCCATTAATCCTCGTTGTAGGACCGAGGGACATGAGTGATAGATCTATTCGGGTGTAGCGAGCCCCACCCATGCATGCACCCGCTGAATGAGCCATGTGGTGACTATGTCTTATTGACAAAATCTGCTAGGTTTGAGTTTTCCTGCATCATTTCACACATATCAATGGCCTTCCAAACCATTGGTGATCTGTTTTCCTTGTTGCTTTCATACCAGGATTTTCAAGTACATTCAGACATACTTACAAATGTTTCAAAGGTTTATTCGCAAATACACACATGAACTCGCTCAACTTTTGTTGATGTTTTCAAATTACATGTATTTTCAGGAAATTAAGTGGATCTGGCGGGCGTTGGAAGTTTTATGCTGCGTTAGGAATAAAGATGTCATCCATGGTCTTTGGGTTTGGTCAGTGTGTCTTATTCCTGGACGAGACACGTCTTCCAAACCTTGGTTTTATTTAATATCTTTTGATGAGTCCTTAGTGAACTCATAAACAATTTGTATGGTTTGTAAAACTTGAATTTGAAGTCTACATTTTTTTTTAAAACAATGCTGTTATGTTTTAAACTTATTTAATGGATGACAAATCTATGGTTTTATCATATAGTTGTTGTTATGATTGAATGCAATGGTATTAAGAAAGTCACACCATAATCACGCTTCCGCAAAAGTCAGGGTGTGACAAAGTTTTAATAGATTGAGGTTTACATTCAATCTTTCGCACAAGGGCGGGAGATGTGAACCAAATCCTCCATAAGGTTGACATCGCTTTCTTGACATGTTGGTTCTTGTTTCATGAAGTGTAAGGATCCACTAGTTACCTGAAATACATGTAAGTTTGAAAAGTCAACATAAAGTTGGTGAATTCATGTGTTTGTTTGCTTTGTATCAAATGAATCTTGAAAACATTTGAAAATCTTGTATTGAAAACTGGTATGTGAAAGCGTCTATAAAATTCAAGGATCATTAATGTTTTGCTAGGACAGTAATATGTGTGCTACATAAGTAAGTAAGCAACCAAACCTAGACGATGATATTCGGACCCTTCCGATATGGGACCACAAAAGCACCCCTAAAAGGTTAAGAAAACGTTAGTGGAGCTCGTGAAAACTCAATAGATCTACACCTTTTGCACCTCGGTCGTTATGTATGATTAATGGTTACTTTTGTCCATTTTCTATTTATGCGCACATGATCTAAAGTGATTTCATTCCATAGCTAAACATACCCTTTATTGTAACATGTAGCCCCCCTCGATTGTTTAACAGTAAAACATTGAAAAGTTTGAAAGGAGGGACATTAACTCACAGTTTTGCGTTCAACAATATAGTGCACTAGCAGTCTCGGGTATCCGTATACGTATCGCAACCTACAAGTGTTCTAACTTGTTAGACACTTAGGTCTTTAATAGACCGTGTACACGTTGCTCATCTTGAACGTTTGTTAGGTTTGTATTTGTCTTGTTTGGATACTCTTGTTTATGTTAATATGTTGGTAGCTTATTTATTTGTTCGTTGTTAATGCATATATAATTCATATATATGTCTTTTTGTATCCATCTTGTGTATGAACGGGCCTCGCTCTTCATAAGTCTTCATGCCTAGCACGAGTGTAAGTGGGCCTAGCCCATAAGTGTCTCCGTGCCTTGCATGATGTAAGTGGGCCTAGCCCATATGCGTCCCCGTGTCTCACACAATGTAAGTGGGCCTAGCCCATTTGTGTCCCCGTGTCTCGCACGGTGTCGTTGATATGAACTATATATATAAATTATGTCATTAATATATATATTCATGTTTGAAGGAATCCTCGATCCTTGTATATGTGTATATATATATGTATATCCCATTGAATACATTGTTAAAAATAATTATTTTTTACATCGACTTGTTATATGTGCATGTATTGTGTCTTCTTGTTTGTGTACACTTCATCAAGTGTATTTGTGTACATTAATATATACTTGTGTATTTATACTTCACTAGTATACTATTATTTTTGGTATGTGTACCGTATTTATACGTATTTTGATACATGTACATTGTTTGTAATCCTTGTATTTTACCAAGTGTTTTGATGTACGTATCTCATACGTATGAGTATACTTATATACTTCTAATTGTTACACTTAGTAAATTTTATACATATATAACTTTCCGGATTTATGTAGGGTAAGATATATATATTAGTTGGGTGTCTAAAAATATATAATTTTAGAATTTGTCGTCGTAGTCGTTTATATATATTTTCGTTGTCGAATGGCCAAGTGTTTTCGGTAGATGTATAAGCTTCTCGTCATGGCAATATGAACGGTCGTTGCCGTGATGATATATTTAATTTATTAACGAATTCTTATAATATCTTTAGTGTCGGTTTCAGATATATATTATTTATTCAATATATATATATATATATATATATATATATATATATATATATATATATATATAAGTTAGTTCATTCATTTTTCCAATTTGTCCATTGTGTGATTTTTGGTTTATGGATATAATATAGTGTTATATATATCTCCTTTCATGTGTTAATTTTCCAAGTATCCATTCAAGGATACATGTTTATGTATATGTGCATCCATATGTTTTTATACTTGATTATTTACAAGTACTTTATGTCAAGTATTTGTGTACCTTGTATTTGGATGATTATTCACCCTAAATATTCTAAATACATACATCTTAGCACACACTTATACACACATAAGAATGTTGTCTAAGTATATATATATAGTTTTCATCCTAAGTGTATATATACATGTAATTCCATTTCATTTATGAAATAACCGTAAGTGTTTAGGAAAAATATTTATAAGTTTATCACTTAAACTTTCAACCAAAACTTACCTAATCATGATTAAAGTTGCTAATCCTATTTAACTAAGATAATCACTTGTTAAACCACACTTTAATCATGATTAGGATTTTAGAAAATTCGCCATGGTTTCCCCTATACTATGGGCGTTTCCCCGTTTTAAAACTTATTTTCAAACCCTTTTCAAACTCAGATTTCATAGTCAACCCAAATCAAGTTCCATTAACAAATTTCATGCATATATTAACACCTACACATCTTCCTTTTCCATGAACTTATATATATATATATATAGGATTAGGTTCAAACGTGAACAAAATCCCAAGAGTGAACTACGTGAACTGATCTGGTCCCTTGATTGTTAAGATCTTGAGATTTAAATGAGTGGCATGATGGTAATTATTTGGTTAATTTTTTCCATTTAATTAAATACAAAAGGGTATATGTGTAATTACACAATCAAAAAATTCAATAAGGAAACCTAAATTGTTTCCATTAAATTAAAATCTCATCAAATTCTGTTTCATCATCTGTTTGCAAAAGGGCGAAAGAAGCAGACACCAAATTCCGTTATCCATCAACTCCATAATCAACTCTCATAATTCATTTGAAATCAACACCAAATTCTGTTTTATTGAAGGTGAATAGGAGTGATAAATTGAATCAGTGCAAGCTTGATGTTCGTCACGTACAATGGCTTTCACAAGGTGATTTTTTTTCTTCTAATTTTATGAGATTTTTTTTTTGTATTTTTATGGTTTTTTTATTTGATTTATTGTTACTTGCATGTGTTTATATAAGTATGTTGTTTATCAGTGAAGAAAAAGGGGTTTAAGGAAGAAAATAAAGGTGTTGATCGGTTGTTAATTCTAATGGTGAAGAGAATGATAGTTTGATAAATTGTTACTGTGATTGTGAGCCTCCATCCAACAGTTTTGTTGGTCATACTCCATCCAACATTTGTCATTTATATTATCGTATTTAATTGTTTTGTAGATTGATTGTTACGAGGGAAACGTGTTGGTTTTTTTCTTTAGGATGTTTTTGTTGTGATTTTTAATAGAATTTTTTTATTTGTCTATTTATTTGTTTATTTGTTTTAATCCCTTTTAGCTTTGATACCTTGTGGGTTACCATTAATTTTGCAACCGGTAACTTTTTTTGTTTTACTGATTTGCTAGACTATTAGGGTTCCGATTTAAGTTTTTTTGGATCCTGTATTCTGATTTTGCTCTGTTTTTAATGCGATGTACACATGTGTATTCTGATTTTGCTATGTTTTTAATGCGATGCACACATGTGTATAACGTCTGTTTTTTGTGATATCTCAGTTTTTTTTTGTGTATTGAATGTGTAAAGTTGTTGATGTACACTTGTGAATTGTGCAAAGTATTAGTTTATGAGTTTTTTTGTTCAATTCTTTGATTTTGCTATGTTTTTAACGCGATGTACACATGTGTATTATAATTTTGCTCTGTTTTTAATGCGATGTACACATGTGTATTCTGATTTTGCTCTAATTATAACCCAATGTACACATGTGTATAGCGTCTGCTTTTGTGATATCTCATAATTTTTTGTGTACTGAATGTGTAAAGTTGTTGATGTACACTTGTGAATTATGCAAAGTATTAGTTGCTGAGTTTTTTTGTGCTATTATAGGAGATGTCGTTAACGAGAAAAGTGGAGATGGAAGGTCGGTAAGGATGATTCACGTATGAGGTCGATAAGGATGATTCAGCATACAACGTGGCGAATAGTTGTAAAAGATTATGTTTTTTGTTTTTTCGATTATGTTTGGTTTATTGTTTTTACGAAACTGAAACTTGTAATTATATGTTTTTTTGTTTGGTTTGGAAACCATTATGGAACTTGTAATTTGTTAGATATAAAATAGTTTTACAGGTATTGTTTCTATGTATGTGTTATGTAGCTAATTACACATATATACGATGCTGAGTACACATGTGTACTGTTCTATTTATATCCAAGTACACATGTGTATACTGTTGGAATATTAACGTTACGTAGATCTTAAAAATCAAAATTTGAACTCTGGTGATGAAATCTGAAATAAAAATTAAAATTGAACAATGGTGATTTGTTATTTGTTTTGATAATTATCTTATTAATAAATAAAACATAATGTGGATAATGAATTTAAATTAGGAAAGATGTAACTTAATTCAATTATTAAAATAATGATTTAAATCTATTTTTTATATAATTACAATCCTACCCTTAACAACTAAAAAGTAAATCAAGGGTCAAGATTTGTTCACGCAGTTCACTCTTGGGAGGTTGTTCACGCTGGAACCCTACCATATATATATATATATATATATATATATATATATATATATATATATAGGGGAATGTTCATTTGAGAAGAAATTTAATATGAGAAGAAAAAGAAGAAAGGGCATATTAGTAAAATGTTATTTCATTTATAACTTATATCATTAATTTTTTTCTCTTTAATTAATTAGTCAACTAATCATTAATTATCTTACATATAATCTACAAAACCTACACATATCAAAATTTTCCTACATATACCCTACACATTATAGAATTTTATCCTACACAATCGAAATTTATCCTGCACACATCGAAATATATCATACACAACTCGTAATTTATCCTACACAACTAGTAATTTATTCTACACTTTAAATTAAGTTGTTTTTTAAATTTGGAAAATGTATATATTTTGAAAAGGAGTTACAAATTTAATTTAGCTAGTTATTAAAGAGGAAGAATACAAATTAATGATTTATGTAAGTTTACCAATATACCCTTACATAAAATTAAATACAAATATTAAATGAAGTAAAATGAAGCATTCTTATTGGTTGAAACTTCTTCTTTTTTCTTCTTACAAAAAAATTATTCTCATTTGAACCCTCCACTATATATATATATATATATATATAATTTTTAACAAAACCACTAAAAATAATAACACTTTTTATCTTCATCAACTAGTTTATCCATGTTACATAAACTTATTTATGTTACTTTTTAAGATCCTTAGGCCGTGGGGTATGGTGGGGCGGGGATTGGGCTTGGGTTGGGGCATTAGTTGACACGTGGCTTGGGGGGCAGACATGGGCTAACCCACATTCAACACGGTATGGTGGGGCGGGGGTTTGGGGCGTGGGTTTGGCGGGCTTCGCTGGGCTGACCCGCTGGGCTATTTGAATATTATTTAAAACAAAAAATTTCATTTTTTTAATATTTTTAAATAAAGAAAATTACAAAAAAAAATTCCTAACTTTTATATTTGTTTTATATCTCTTCTCTCATCGCCAAGATTAGTTGTAATTCTTCACCCTCTAGGTGATCAATGGGCTGGGATAGAAATTTCAAATCATCCCGTTTTTGTTTCTGGACATCTCTAGCGACATCTCTAGCTTCTTTGCTCCTTCGTATTTCGGCCCTTTGTTGTTGGAATACGTTGAATGTATCCAACTTGCATGAAATGTCATCCAACTGCTCGTTGTATATTCCCCTACGCGAGCCCGAACTCCCAGCTGAAGGCGATGCCGTACCAGATCTTGATTTTTGAGCACGCCTTCTTGCGGCATTTCTTCCATACTCAGGCCGGTTTGGGCTTGGCGAATCATCCAAAAGGTCCTCAAACTCTTGATCTCGTGCATCTGATTGGGCTTGGGACGACGCCCTTGACCTTTTGGAAGACGAGTTAGTTTCGCTACCAATGGGGATATTCGCCCACTTTGGATAGAATTTACAAATCTCCCAACAATGCATGAAATGGAAGTCGGTCCCCACATTTGATTTGAATGTGACCACTGCATTTGTCAAAATGTCGGCTTCGGTTTCACCACTTGTTGGGTTTTGCTTTGCTTTATTTAAAAAACCACTATATTTTGTAAGTTGGGTGCTTATCTCGCTCCACTTCAAGGATAAGCTATCGTTTTCACGATAAGCCTCCCTTCCCATTTCTTCATGGAATACTCTACTAACCTCTTCCCACAGGGCGGTTCGATGTTGAGAATTTCCTATTTTAATAAAAACAAAATTTAATATATTACAAAGTTATATAAAAAATAACCATTAATAAAAACAAAGTTTAAGAATACCTAAAGTTGAATGTTTAGATTGTTGGCACCAAGCCCTCGCCAATTCAACTTCTTCAGCAACGACCCATTTTTGTTGTTTTCATTTGACGGTTTCAACTGCTTTATCCGCCTCGGTTTTTTTCTTATGACTTCTCTTTTTGATGGGTTTCGATGCGGAAGGAGCATCGTTGGGTGGTTGAGTTTCGGGGACGGTTTCGGTTTGTGAAAGGTCGATGGAGGTTGGTGAAAGGTTGATGGGCGATTGTGTAAACGGGGTAGGTATCGAATCATCGGTATGTGGGAAGTTAGTAAACAAACGATTCCCAATATACGATGCATAACTCGCTTCATGGGGCATAGAAGAGTGTATGAAAAATGGACGAGACATTGGACGATTGGGTGGTGGGCTAGGATTATTTTCTTGGAATACATACGGGTTGTTCGGGTCAAAAGGACGGTTATAAGGATGCATTTTTTGTTTTGTAGAAGGAGAATTGAAGATGATTATAGAAGATGTGGTTGAATGTGGTAAAAAATGGAAGAAAAATGTGAGTTTTATAGTGAAAAACTAATTTTTTTTTAACATAGTCGTTGGCCAACGGCTATTTTGTTTTGGCCATACACAGCCTGCCATGTCAGCTCGCTTCCCCCGCCCCACGCTCGGCTTGAAACCCAAGCCCCAAGGGCCACGCCCCAAGCCCACCCGGGGTGGTGTCTTGGGCGTTTTCCCCCAACCCACGCCCCAACCCAAGCCCCATACCCCATAGCCTTATACTACAAATCATGATCTTAACTTCTTGTAAAAGTTATACTTGTCAAAAAATCACTTTCCAATCTAGTGTTTAAGTTCATGAATCATGAAGGTGATGATCTTGTTAGATCTAAACATCTTTATGTTTAGATCATATTTTTAAGCATCATCATCCAAGATCAATCAACACATAATACACATATTTATGTAGGATTATTGTGTTAGGTTTAGGGTTTTAAGTATTTTGTTTAGTGTTTTTC
The DNA here is from genome assembly GCA_030545235.1 of Helianthus tuberosus. Lineage (NCBI taxonomy): Eukaryota > Viridiplantae > Streptophyta > Magnoliopsida > Asterales > Asteraceae > Helianthus > Helianthus tuberosus. Next base: position 28,799,562 of record CM060446.1, on the reverse strand, counting down.
AAGATGATCAAGGTGTACTTTTAAGATCTACTAAGCATAAGAAACATAAAGATGGTGGTAGATGGTTTTACAACTAGCACAAGGCTAGGGAAGCACAATGGTGAAGATGAAGATGATATAAAGCTCCAAGAAGTGTGTATAAAGCTCCCTTGAAGTTCCTTCCACTTGCTATCATCTTAGATCATCATGAAAGCCCCATGTATGCTTGAATTTTGGCTAGTTATTGAAAGAAATGGAAGGAGTATATGTATAAATGTATGGCTGTAGATAGAGAGAGAGATAAGAGGGAGGTTGTTTTGTTGAAGTTTAGTGTGTAGGTTATGCTTGTGGGACCCACAGGGGGGAGTGTAACATTTTTATAAAAATGTATTTAACATGTGTATACATATTAGGTGTAGATATTTAGGTCATTAGTTCAAGTCTAGCACAATTAGGGAGGTAATCATGTTTAGGGTGCTTAAATGAGTCTAACTAGTTCCTTCGACTAGTAAGTTTAGATGTTAGGATATCAGATTTAATCACTAGTTCGTCTTCGGACCATTAGCGGTTAAAATATGAAAAGTGTAGGATAATACCGGTATCAAGTAATTCTTTGATATTCCCGTGATCATTTAAGATGATTAACATCATCTACATTCTTTATTGATGCCACGAAAGGCTGAATTTATGTTAAGACAAGTTGAAATTGTTATATTTTAGTTCAGATCAGACAATTTATTAGTTTAGGCATTTTTCCGGAGAGTGTATATTATTACAAGTTATGTTCCTCTATTAGGGTTTTGATATATGTATGGATGTGGATATGTTTTCGTATCCCCTTTTTTTGTCGCTCTAATTCATATCAGAATCTTCCTGACATGAATAGTGTGTTCAGATGAATAGTGTTTTTAGCATTTTGCTACCAACATTTTAGGACTTAGTCTGTATCTTATTGCAATGCAGCAAACACTATGACATGTTATGAATTGTAAATGTATGTCCTATTTTTGTAAGACTTAATCACACAAGAATTAAGTCAAAAGCACGCAATTAAATTATATAAATAGTGATTCAGTTGTACGGAATTATCATGAAATTTGCCGGTTGTCACATAATATGTAACATAATATATTGTTTACTATATATTTATACGATTTATAATCTTAAAATTTATCAATTTCGCCTAACTATCTTTTGCGTCATAATTAAGAAAGAAATTCGTAAGTCCAAAACCAATTTTTATATCATGTTAACAGTAACCTAAACACTAAAATTTATACATTATAAATTTCATGTGTTTTATCAAATCTTAGATTTTCGAGTGTGATTGTAAATATATATATTTATGTACACATATTTTTTGTAGGTTTAGATAATATCAGTTTTATTAAAATCCATCATAAAAATATAATTGTATTAAAAATCACATTTTTATAACATTAACCATTTATTTATTAAAAACCAATCTTTGCGATAATTGTTTCATTTACCAAAATTATAATCCAAAATCATAAAATCTATGACATCACTAAATCTCGTACGACTTGTGATTAGAGTTTCGAGCTAAAAAAAAACTAGTCCTATTAGTGCATGAAATTTTATTGAGGGAGTACCTCAAAACATGCAATAAGATGATATAATTGCGATTATTCTGGTCAAACGATGAAAGTGTTAAAGTGAATAACACTTTGGAATTTGATATTCAAATATCATTGGCGTATCCGTTTTTAAAATATGTTCGCATTTTATTTTATTATAAATGGTGCACTATCGTTTAGGTTTATTTTACATAAACAAGTGGATCAAAAGATAAAAAAACGATAAATGTAAAGAAATGAAAGACGCATATTTATTTGTTGGATGACTAACATTCATGAAACATAATACATATTTTAACGAAAAGTGTAAGAAGTGATCTGCAAAAACACAACGAGCGTGATGTATTTTGACTTATGATGTAAAAAGTCACAAATCAAACATCAAACGTATAACCACATCATAAGAAAACTATGAGAGACATGGTGAGTGTATTGAGATGAAATACACAAAAGCAAGATATGTCATCTAATCTTGAGAGCATTAACATGGAAATACACACATGTGATTTTCGATGACTATAACATTTTAAAGAAATATATGTTATTATTGTAAAAGACTTTAAAAGATTTTGTGAATTTTATTATAAGAGGCTTATGATAGTGATGGATTTGTAGATGTTTCTAGGGATGAGCATAGACTAGAACCTGATAACCGAACCGAATAGTACCCAAAACCGACCCTAATAGAGTAATTCGGGTATTTGTTCGGTTTCTATAATTCTAGTATATCAGGTATCGAGTCGGTTCCGGGTCGGGAACTAATAAGAACCGATATAAACTGCTTGGACCTATTAATTAATGTACAAATTAAACTGGGCCAAAGCCCAACAACATAAGTTAACCTAAACAGCTATTAATAACAAACATATATCTAATTTAAATGCGCAGTTCGATCGAAACACATGATTCTTCAATAAATCTTCAATAATTTTCATCACTTTTGCAAGTTTTGCTGCTTCACGACTCACGAGGTACGTGGTTTCCGACACACGTAAAAGAACATGCATGCAGAATCCGTATATAAAAACTAAATAATATAATGGGTACGGGTACACATCTTATTCGCAGGCCAGTCTTCAGCCTATTCGCAGCCGGTCTGCAGCTTATTCGCAGTCGGTACGCAGGCCTATTCGCAGCCGGTACGCAGCTTATTTGCAGACTGCTCGCAGCCTATTCACAGCCGATACGCAGGCCTGTTCGCAGCCGATACATAGGCATGTCCACCGGTCAGCAGGCCTGTTCGCGGCCGGTCTGAGTTGTTAAACATCCGATGGATTCCACGAATGTCGAGAATGTATCAAGCGGCGACTCTCAAAGAAGGGGAAAGAGGAAGATACATAATGTTGAAGGGTGAGGATGCTCCTAAAAATTTGAGAAGGCGTTTAACAAATATGATAACTTATTAGGTTTGGGTAATGTCCCGATGTTTACTTGGAACCGAGTTTAAAAGGAACCGGAACCGACCCTAGGGTATTATTTCGGGTATCGATTTATAAGGTGTTCGGTTATCGGGATGGGTCGGTTACTCATCGAGTCAGGTCGGTTATTAACAAATGCTCACCCCTAGATGTTTCTATCGCCATCAATGTTGTTTGAAGCATGTGGATGATTGGTCCTTCAATTTGGGAGGGTATCCCCATATATGGTTTCAAGGAAACAACAATGGAAATGTATATATCACGTTAGGCATATGTGATGCCTTGTTCTTAAGAGTCAATCAAATTTACTATATCTAAAAACTTCAGCGATTTTATACCGATAACGTTCATCAAAGTGATTTGGATTAAGACTTATATTTAAGTTCTTAAGAGTCAATGGTGAATCCTTGGAGGTTAAAGTCAAATGAATTATGATCCTAATGGATGAAGTTCACTATGATTTTGAGACCTTCCAAGAAATCGAGGTTTTGGAATGGTGAGATAAAATCTCATTATTATGTCTAAACTAAGAAATTAATGTTTGTAAAAGATAACGCACTATCTCTTAAAGCTGTGAAGAATCTGGATGATGCATCTTCTGTTCACATGCTTGAGTATTGTTGTATAAAGCATGATAGACTAATACTTGTTAATTTAGATGCTCGGAGGAGATTAAATTAACCTTCAACATTCAAAATTTGTGATGACATAAGAATGAATTTTGTGTTTAAGAAAAACTATAAATGTAACTTCATTTCATTTCATAGGAAAAAAAATGAGAGGATGATTCTATCTAGTTTCATATGAGTAGGACTCATATAGCTCGGAAGCTCATATAAGCAAATGTAATATGAGTATAGTAATATGACCTCAATGACACAAAGATATAGATATTAGCTATCACCTTCTATGTCTCACTCATCTCAAATGGTAGTGATCACCTCTATCTCTAATCACTAAACATACTTATGGTGCCCCTCACAAATTTCTCACAACTACTGAACAAGCTTACAATACAAAGCTCATATACAAGAATGAATGAATGATCGTTTAGTTTTGGAACAACCTTTTTTTGCTTTTGATCTTGTATCTCTCTCGGATTTGAAGTTTAGTTCTCAAGGGAATTAGAGAGATTTATCTAAAAGTTTAGAGAAAAGGGGGTAAGTGAAAGGGTTAAGGGTGGCTCGTAATTATAGTCAAAGCTCAACAAACAATATCAAACAGTCTGACAATCGATGCCACGGTCGATGGTATCGATCGTGGATAGTCAAAGTTGTCTTTTTTGCTTGTCTTCAACTCTTGAACGTTGTGTGACGACTATAAACGGCTACCAACATCTTTATTACGCATACATCTCTGAATCTTGACTTTTCAAATTACCCATTAACATCTATCAATATAGATGCTTACTTGGATAGGTGGTGAGCAAAGTTGCTTTCTTTTCATTTGTAGAACCTTTTTGCCCCAATCAACCACCATGACAATCCTACAATGGAAAGAAATCAACTAAATTCTTTCATTTTCAAATTTCAAAATCCCTCTAATTGATAACTAACTAGTTTAGTTCAAATGGGAATTTCATTTGTAAGCAGTTTTAAGAAAATTGATTTGTTATATTTTAATTAGTTATTATCTTTATAGATAATTCTTCATTCATAGATGTTGTATTTTCAAGTCTTCATCAATTATAGCAAATTTGATCTTTCATAGTTGTAGCAAATTTGATCTTTCACCTACCCTTGGCGGGTGGCAGTGGTGTTACCGCAAGGGTTGAAACCCTCAACCCGTGAGGTGCCCCGACCCCCTTAAGAAGACTTAGAGGTCATAGAAATTAGACATAACAATCATTAAAATTAAGGGTGAAGTGTGTAAGAGTAAATTAGACAATTACGATAAAAACACGATGTTCCTACAAAATAAAACACGATATACTATTTGTTACATGCAAAAAATAACATCAGGTACATGTTATCAAATATAAAACACCATATACCTGCTACTAATAAAACACTACATAATGAATCCTTTGTTACCTACAAAATAAAATACCATGTACATGTACCTGCTATAATCAAAACACCATCAAATAAACAAAACCAAAAACTCAATGAACTAATAAAAGTTAAACACAAATTACAAAAATGTCACTAATCAATCTCATCTATTCAAAATTACAATATAAAGATTCATAAGGCTTCTTAAACTTCTTAGGAAAAAACTCTTTATAGAAATTCTACCTACCATGAAATTCAGTATGTCTCTTTAGACTTGTAAATCCGCTACCAACATAAACGAGTTGCCTAGATTTATATATAAATGTAGAAATCGCTTCCAAACACTTGGTGGTTTTCTAAACCACCTACAAATAAAAGATTGAAGCAAAGAGACAAATGCGGTTAAAGTTTATATATTTTCGTGTTTTGATATATTTATTTGTTGTTTGAGTAAACTACACAAATAATTCCAACTATTAAATAGTCTTAATAAGTTGCACAAATATTGCAAAGAGGTGAAATACGAAATATGATGGTGGGTTAACGTGGCTCTATATAATTGGATTATATCTTATTTGATATTTAAAAAGTAATTCAAACCTCCTTGCCGTGCTCACGAATACCTCCACATCCACCCCTTCATGCCCCCTACGTTGCAATGTGTTGCACCCTTCATGTCTACGTGGCGCGCTTCACGTCTCTTTCACAACAACTACAACATATTATCTTAATACAAAAGTCTAACAAAGTTAACGTGAGTGAGGATACTTTGGGCTCCCTTGGGCACCCCATTCGGTTTCGCCGGGTAGTTTGGTAACACCAGCACCATTCACTGGGGTAGTGGATTCAGCTTCTTAGTACTCGATTGTGATGGTGGAAAATTTAAGGGGAGAAGAGGCTTTCAGGTAAATAGATTGATGGAAACATCTCTCCATTTAATTTAGATAATTTTGGTGAAAAATGAGATGACTTAATATTATTGGTTGTACTAATTTGAGTACTTTAGATATTTTGGGTTATGCCCCTAATACAATGACAATAGCAGATTCTTTTTTAGATAAGAATGGTTACAAAATTAAATTGATGATATATGTAATTGCTTATTGACTGAAATGGTTAAAATGATTAAATCAAAGTGACAAAATCATAATACCTCTAACAGAAAATATATATAAAATTTCATGTGTTAACGTTATCAAGAGGGAACAATTTTAACCAGAAATAAAAATATATATATTTTTGACTCACCGTTATGCTCCGTTTGCGATATGCACATTATAATCATCATAATCATCATACTCAGTAAATCCCATCAATAGCAAAGCTAAGTTAGTGTCTGAGGAGGGTAGATGTAAATAGCCTTACCTCTACCCCGTAGGAATAGAGAGACTGTTTCCAATGAGACGTATATATCTGTGGGCGCTCGGGGGACAAAAGTGAAAGTGCACTAATTTTAACGTTATTTTACTAATTTTATGAAAATAACATTAAAAGAGGGTGATGGTTAATTATACATCATGTGGTGGCGTTGATAGCCGAAATACAAGGGAGTACATGCACTAATTGGCCTTTGTCTTAATTGTTGAGTGTTACGTGTCTTATGTCGAATGGCTTGATGCAAAACTACTATCGAGTCGGGGGTCTTACCGGAAGTAGTCTCTCTATTCCTATTGGTAGAGATAAGTCTGTGTATATCTTACTCTTACTCTGATCCTATAATAGATTTGCTATCGGTGGAATTTACGGTAGGATGATCATGATATTTTGACTCACCGTCTTATGTGTATCAAAGTTCATATGTTGTTGCCGGTTGACCACCGACAACTTTGGTCGTCCCTAAATTTGGTTGTCTCCCCGCCCCACCCCTACGTGTGGTTTTCATACTTTAGATGTTAAACGACATCGTCTCCAATAATGTTGGCAATGAGATTCTGAATGCTTATTACCTCCACTTACCCTTCAATTTTAAATAAGTGGCATATCATCCCCCTAGACTTCTTAGTTCATAATCCAAAGAACATACTCATACAATACAAATGTAATATCCAATTGATGAAACACTGGTTAACATTATGGTTAATCAGTGGGGTTATTTCTTCTGTGGGTTCAATCTCTCTTTCTACTCGTGAGATGGCTTGGTTTCTGCAAAACAGCAACACCGTTAGTCTCGTTAAGAGGGGAATATGGGGGTTTCCCTCTTAACCAGGTTCCGGCGTGAGAATAAGTACCGTTCCGAGGAAGGAATAAGAGTGTGTGTTAAGTGTGAGAATAGTGGGGGTAAGAAGATCAACCTGGATGATGAAGGGTCCTATTTATAGCCGGAGGGTGAAGAAGGGAAGGAGCAGCAGTGCCAGCTGTAACGCGCGCCAGCTGTCCGACCAAGGGGAATATCCCCTTGGTCTCCTCTGTTGTGGTCAGTGTAGTGGTACACGTGGCGCGCCTGTATTCACTCCTCTTGGAGACGTCGTACTGGCATTGTCGGGCTGCCCCTGGATTTGTTACTTGCCTACGTGGCGCCTGGTGACTGGTGACACGTTGTGTCCTTTATGTCGGGTGGAGCATCTTTGGATTCACCCAGATATTTTCCAGAAGCTTCTAGAAGCTTCTGGATAACTTCGTCGATGTCAGCGCCACGTCTGATGGAAAAAGTGGTGTGGTCCTTGCCATGTTGGCAAGGAATTGGGACCATACCTCTTCACCAATGCATTTTAAAGGCTTTAATTTTGGAAATAATAATCATAGACCAAGTAGAGGGGTGATATATCTGTGAGTGTAAATTACCAAAATCCTCCCTGAGGCTTGGGTATGTTTGCCGGTTTCATACAAAACAACTTTTTTTTGTACCATATTGTCCTTTACTTTTGAGATTTTTTGGCATTTTCATCCAAACATATAATTTGGGTTATTTTTTATCTTAGATATTTGGATGAAAATGGTAAAAAATGCCAAACCCCAAGGACGATTTTGGCAAAAAAAAAAGTTCAACGTTTAGATGAAAATGTCAAAAAAATCCAAAAAGTAAAGGACAATATACTTTAAGTTGTTTTGGAAGAAACAAGCAAACATGACAAAATCTCAAGGACAATTTTGGCAATTTACCGTATCTTTGAATTTCTTCTATCTTTTAAAAGTGTGCACATACATATTAGATACATAATTATTGGTTTGATATCTCTTTGTGTTCGTCAAAATTGGAAATGAATCGTTAGTTGTTTCCGCATTAGAAAAAGGGTCATGATAGAGCACATTACCCGTTTGGTATCGAAAACGGGAAAAGTGGGTACCGGTACTGAAAACACCGGTTCGGTACCGGAAATGTATTGGTATTTACCGATGTTTTCGGATTCCGACGGGGGAGACGATGGTAGTGTTGTCGGATCTATTGGGGTTTGGGTTCCGACGGGGGAGACGACGGTGGAGTTGGTGTTTGCAGAGGATGAGATGGTGGTTAGATGGTGGTTTGTCGCAGGCGAGGAGGTGAAGACGGTGGCGGAGGCAGCATACAGTGGTGTTGGTGAAGACGATGGTGGTGGCGACATATGGTGGTGGCAGGTGAAAGGAGAGTAGAGATAGGTGGTTGTCTAAGGTGGGTGTGGTGGTGGCTGGTGGTCATCGGCAGGTGGGTGGTGGTGATTGTCTTAGAAATAGAGAGTAGAGAGAGAAGGAAAGGGTTGTGTATGGCAGATGACTTTTGTTTTGGAGAGAGAAAGAGAAGGGTAAAGGGTAGGCTATTGAGTGTGTTAAAAGAAAAATTATGAAGAAGATGCCCGGATAGTACCTATGGTTTGGCCTTTTAAGGAAAGGGTATTTTTGTCATTTCACACCCTCCTTAACAGAGAAAAGTAACTAAAGTTAGACCCAGGGACTATCCGAGAACAAAACGGAAAACCACAGGGACTATTCAAGTAGTTTTAGAAAGATAGGGACTATAGGTGAAAAAAAGGCGAAACCACAGGAACTATCCGGGCATTTTTCTCTTTTTTTTATTTAAGTATCTTATTTGTTTGAATAAACTAAAAAAATAGCCTGTATGGTTAATAACATACTTCTTTAAGTAATCTTAAAATTCAAAAATGTTACAAAAGTAAAAATCCAGACGCAATCTTACAATAAATCTATTTATCCTGCCAAGTGAAGTGGTCCTGCACAGCCATTGGCACCTTTGAGTCTTTGACCACACCCCACCACCATTCAAACAACTGAGGTTAAGCCTTAAGTTAACAGACACACACGTGTGGAGGTCATATAAAACCGGGCCACACCCCTTCACCTAAAACAAAACCACCATTCCATACATCCCTTCTGTTTCATTCCTATATATATACGTTCAAAACACATGGCACAAATAATTCAGTATCATCGTAACTTTCTACACCGTTTTCAATATGAACTTTGTTGGTTCTGAATAACTATATATAGAGGGAAATTCACATGTTTGAAGAGGCAACTTGAAACATGGCTAGAAGTTTACAACCACTGGATGTCACAATCCAAATCCCATATCATTTCAGATGCCCGATTTCCCTCGAACTCATGACCGATCCCGTCATCGTGGGGACCGGTCAGACATACGATCGTTCAAGCATAGAGTCATGGATAGCCACTGGAAACACCACATGTCCCGTCACTCGTCTCCCGCTAACCGATTTTACACTCATCCCAAACCACACCCTCCGCCGTCTAATACAAGACTGGTGTGTTGCTAACCGGTCCAATGGTGTGGACCGGATACCAACTCCCAAACAACCGGCCGACCCGGCTAAGGTTCAGTCATTGCTAAAACAAGCATCATCAGTGTCTAATTCAAGTCACGTGCGGCTCTCCGCGGTTAGAAAACTTAGAGTACTGGCACGTGACTCGGATAATAACAGATTTGTTATCTCCAAGCAAAACGCGTGTGAGATTTTACTCAATTTGTTATTTTCCGAACCGAGTGGTAAGTCGTCCGAGTTGACTCACGAGTCGGTTGCCGTGTTATCGTCACTCGAGATTTCCGAATCGGAATGTGTTCTAGTAGCTTCCGATCCAGCTCGGATTTCAGATCTGATTTCTCTATTGACGCACTCGTCGATTGACGTCCGAGTCAACTCAGCGGTTTTGCTAGAAAACGTATTCGCCGGAACGAGATCGCAGGAGCTCCGATCGGAAATCACGAGTCACGAAGACTTATTCACCGGAATAGTCGGAATCCTCGATCATCCGTTACCGCATCCTAGGGCTTTAAAAGTCGGAATCAAAGCATTATTCGCGTTTTGCATGGTGAAACAACACCGTCACAAGGCGGTGGAGGCTGGAGCGGCGGCGGCGATCATCAACAGACTGCCAGATTTCGAAAAATGCGACGCTGAAAGAGCTTTAGCGACGGTGGAGCTGTTATGCCGAATTCCGTCAGGATGCGTTGCGTTTGCGTCACATGACGTCATAGTTCCGTTACTAGTAAAAATCATGATGAGTATATCAGATCGAGCGAGCGAATACGCTGCCGGAGCACTGCTGTCGCTCTGTTCCGCCGTGGAACGGTTGCAGGTTGAGGCGGTGGCTGCCGGAGTTTTTACGAAGTTGTTGTTGCTTGTGCAGAGTGATTGTACGGAACGAGCGAAGCGAAAAGCGCAAATGTTGTTGAAACTTTTACGGAATGCATGGCCGGAAAACTCGTTTATGAATTCCGGTGGTGGTGATGCCGGTTTTTTCTGATATTTTTTTGGATATCTGATTTATAATTTGGATTTTTGGTGGAGTTTTTTAATTAAAGGAAAAAGAAAAGAGGAAGGTTATTGAAGGTTCTAGAAGGTGGTGGGTAGGGTACCGTGCATGGAAGGGCATTGGGTTTCTGCATGTATCGTGCATTCGTGTGTGCAACAAATTTTCTTTTTCTTTATTACTAAGGTTGCTCATCATCGGAGGTGTATTGGCAGAGGCGGATCTAGGCTATTCTGTGGGTTTTCAGAAACTTATTCGGTTTAGAAAAAATGAGAAAAATTAGTGAGAAACTCGTATAATTTGAAAAAAAATAGTGAGAATTCGTGAGAAGTTACCAAAAGAAACTTAATAAAAAAAATTCTTAGATCCACCATATTAGAGCTAGCAGCAGGGCTCAAGCTTAAAAAAATACAAGAGGTATCCTATAACATAATATAAAATTATAGTTACCGATGTGTACACGTGTTATTTTTACTTTTATGAAAATGGAATCAAAAGCATAAGCTCTCAATGCATATCGGTGGGTGTGTAAAACTATGCCAAATAACACTAATGTCACGTTATCGCTAGCAACCATCAATACTGAAGTTGTTGCATGCTAATGTGAGGGAATTAGACGAGAACGTAAAACTTTGAAAAAATAAATAAGTCGATCAAGGACCCGTGCGTTGCGACGAACCTGTCAAACGGTAAAAATAGATGTAAAAATGTTGAACCATACACGCACGTTGTGTCATGTTAACTTGCAAAATTTAGAACGAAACGTAAAAACGGTGAGCCACACACACGTTGCAGCGTGTTAACCTGCAAAATTTAGAATGAAACGTAAAACGAAAATTTGCGAAAGATAAAAAGTATACGAGATCAAAGTTGAAAGTAAAAAAGTTATTAGATTAAATTGGAAAAGATAAAAAGTTTTGAGTTAAAAGTAGAAATCCGTATATTGTGAAGTGAAATTTACAAAGATAAAAATTTTTAGTTAAAGGTAAAAAAATATTGTTTTTTAACACCCTAGATACAAGGTAAAACACGATTAAGCATAGAAAAGTTACAAAGTAATACTATGTAAATTACACATATCGTCTAATAAGGGCTAAAAGTGTAAATATTCAAAGCCAAATAAAGAGTTAAATGTAATTTTAGTCGATCTGGTTGGGACCATTTTACCAGTTTTTTTTTTTTTTTTTGAACGGCAGACCATTTTAGCAGTTTAGTTCAAAGGTTTAAAACGTTGCTATTATAGTCCAAATAGTTTGAAACGTTGCCATTTTAGTTCACTGGGTTAACTTCATCCCATTTTTCTGTTAACGATATGGGAAATTCAGTCACTTTATATGGCTTAATTGCCCTTTTAGTGAATAGAATTACATAAAAAATAACCGAATTGACCTTCTAGTTAATAGAAAAAATTGATGAAGTTAACCCAGTGAACTAAAATGACAAAGTTTGAAACTATTTGGACTAAAATGATAACGTTTCAAACCTTTGAACCAAATTGATACATAAACCACATGCACTAAAATAGCATTTAACTCCCAAATAAAATATGATTTTGCACCATTTATGTGGACTAAAATACACACACAACACAAAAAATGAGTTTGGAATTTTTAGGAATTTTAGGAATTTGAAATGAATTCGATATTAAAAATGATAATGGAGTTTATACTATCAATCTCCCTTTACATGTTACTAGTGCTTGATCTCTATTTGGTAAGCTTTCAGTTATCCAAGTTCCAAGATATTGAGTTTCGATTGGTTTATAAGTTATAACCCCATTCCCATATGTGATTTTTTTAGAATTGATTGTTGAATGGGTGTTTAATGGTACAAAATCATCACAGTGATGATAAAAAGTGGTTAGAATCCATTTGTTTTAATTATGAAGCCAAATTAAGAAATTGGTAAATTGAGGTCTTAGTGGATTTTGAACTTATAATATAATCTAGAAAATAAGTTATGACATGTGTAGGTGAAGAAACATCACAAACGATATTTATAACATGTTGAAATTCATTAACAATGAATACATATCTAAGATTGAGAATTGGTTATAGGCCTTCTTGATGAATATTGACACAAAGTAAATTTTTTATTAAAAGTGTGTTTTAATTATCACAAAGCAATGAGAACAAACTAATATCACTTATGAAATGTGCCTAGATCAAAATATTTGATAAGATTATGAAAATATGCCAAATTAAACCTAAGATGCCAATTTAGTGAATTGACTAGTCTGATTAGAGATGGGCAGAATCGGGTATTCTGAATACCCGGAACCCGGGTACTACCCGTACCCGGGTACTGACGTTATTGAGCGGAACCGGGTACACTAAGGAACCGGGTCCGGGTTGAACCCGGGTAGAAGTATAAAAAAACGGAACCGATGTAACCGGTTACGGGTATTTTCGAACCGGGTTCGGGTACAGTTGGAAACCGGGTATTCCGGGTACTGACAGGAACCGGTTCTGTCGGGTACTTTCAAACCAAAAGCTGAATATTACTGTTTGGAACCGGCTCCAACGGGTATATTACCGTTGGGACCGATTTTATATTAAAAAAATGTTTTTTTCCTATAAAAACCCCACCTACTCAAAAAACAAATCAAACGAAGAGAGGATGGCATGCAACGAAGAAGTGGTGATGCTTTTGGAAACCAAAAGAAACCCGACTATTTGGAAGCACTTCGACTTGTGTTTGATGACCGACAACCACGAAATGGCTAGGTGCAAGGGATGTGGAAAGTTTATGAAAGCGGCTGCCAACTCCACTCTAAAGAAGCATACCGAACGCCATTGCCCCGTGACGAAGGCGAAAAACGAGAAGGGTGAAGGATCCGGTTCTTCTAATGTTTAGGATGTTGTTGTGTAATGTTTAGTTAAGTTAGGATTGTTATGTTTTAGTAAGTTAGGTTTGGTAATGTTTAGTTAACTTAGGTTTGTTATGTAATATTGTAATCGTTTGTTATAAATAAACGGTGTGTTTTAGGATTAGTAACGGGTTATTAAAAAAAACTCAAATAAATATATTAACTTCCAGTAACCGGTTTCCAGTAACAACATTTAAAAAAAACAGAACCGGTTTTACAGTAACCGGTTTCCAGTAACAAGATTTAAAAATAAACAGAACCGGTTTACAGTAACCGGTTTAAAACTAACAAAACCCGGTTCAAAATGTAAAACAGTAACCAGTTTACAGTAACCGGTTTATGGTAACCGGTTTACTTTTTTTGCCTTTTGCTTGTGTCGGGTGCGGAACTTTCACATGCGCTACGCTTTGGTCCGGCCGTTTCGGTACATTCATCTTCGGAATCGTTAGTCTCTACTTCGTCATTGATGGGTGTCAAGTGTTATATATATTAGGTGTATATTTTAAGCCCTTTTAACACTTTTTAGTCAAGTTTTAAATTTATAAAACACGATATTCACTAACACTAGACACTCATATGGGCAAGTGCACCCATCGTGAGCGTAGTATGGTGTTGGTAAGATACCGAGGTCGTCCAAGGACACAAGAGCTTTTAGTACCGGTTTATCCTCAACGTCTAATCAAAATAAAAAGTTTAGAAAAATGTTTTAAACTAACTAAAAATGCTGAAAAATAAAAATAAAAGAAAAAACAGATAGACAAGATGAATCACTTGGTTCCGACTCGTATCTAGTGTAACCTTTGATTATTTCCGCACTTTTGCACTTATTTAAGAGATTATCTTAGTTATTGTAGTAGGCCCCTCTTTTGAAGGTGACGTTACCCTCACCCCAGTAGTTTGAGTCAGCAAGGATACAATCCTAAAATGGTGGATTATTGAAAGATAATTAATTAAGTTATTAATGCAAATTATGGTAGGCCCCTCTTTTGGAGGTGACGTTACCCTCGACTAAGTAGTCTGAGTCAGCAGGGATACAGTTCTAAATAGCCGGGTTATAGTATTAATAGTAGTTAACTTATGAGGGGATCAAAGAGTTTGGACCCCCGCCATCCAATACCGTTAAGTATTGAAGGAGGTCCTGCTAAATTTGACCCAGGTCCATTGCATGACCTCTAAACGCTGAACAATGGCAAGACCTTTACCAAACCGTTCCCTTAACCCCCGACCAGGTAGCCAACATACCTCCATATAGACCGTGGAGATATGAATGGTGAAAATCTTTTATTTTATATAGACAGTAAAATAATGCCAAGACACCACGGACAAACGATAAGGAAAGATCACCTTCAACATATGAAACTAGTTATTAAAGTCATTAATACAAAACCAAGTAAAAAGTGTGAAAAGATTAAAAATTAAAAGTATTACACTAGACACTTTGTCTTCACCAAGTGATGTAAGAGACTTAGGCAACCATGGCCCTGATTGTCAAGAACTCTTACGATCAATCTTGGATCCCGAGATCACACTCTATGATGGACAATGGATGATGGTGGTGGATGATGGTGTTATGGTGGTGGTGGGTGGTGGGTGAAGTGTGAGAGAGGTGGTATGCCAAGGGATGGTGTAACAACCCTCATCAAAAGTCATATTTATTATTTTAATTGTCCAATAGGAAACCCTAATTAAGAAACCCAAGTGATTCTGAGCAAACCCTAAAATTTTCAGAATAATTGGAATTAGAATCAGGGCCCCTAAAACTCAGGGGGGGGGGGGGTAAAACCCTACTAACGATTATCCTTATAAAACGCTGTCAAAATCAAATTTTACGAAGTTGTCGACTCATCAGGGCTAGATAGGTGACGAAGCAGGCCTACCCTATTTTGACATCCTAGACGATACGCGGCACGTGCCACGAATTCTTCCGCGACTAGCGGGAGGTGCAAATTTTGGGTATAAATAGAAGGGCCTGGCACTTGCATTCTGTTGTTCGTTCGACGAAGAAATTCGTTTTAGGCACTGATTTACGTTCTGTTTACCACAATTAACACACACGGATCACTAATCGACGCCGCAGTCAGGGTATTAACTCGATCGCTATTACGATTCATTGTCCGATCGATCAATATATCCAATGGATGTTTAAGTGTTGCCCACATTAGGGTTATCCTTTGTCATTCGTTGTGATTCCGACAGGATGTTTGAGTACCACCTGAACTCGGGGAATACTCTGTCATTCGTTGTGAATCCGATGGATGTTTAAGTGATTGCACTTTGTCATTCGTTGTGAGGGTTTGATCTCGTGAGTTATCGTAAATGCTGTATTGATTACTAACCCAGAATTGTGTGCCTGTTATTAAATTTAGGTTAAAAAGGCTAATCAGTAGGCTAGGCTCTGCTCAAATTAAATCTGCAATGTGAGTCATTCTCTTTTTATCAACTATTTTACAATACCTCAAATTATTTTCAAGAGTTATAATTACAGGGACTAAGTCGTGGATATCTTGAATCACTGGCTAGTGGGGTATTGTGCACATTACTAATTTTCTCCCAGTTAGGTTCATTGACCTAATAGTGGTATGACCATCGTCACCATTGTGACATGTCACCATTGTGACAGGACGCCAGATAAAAATAAGATAGAAGCCATTGTAATAGCTCTTATGCTGTAATTAATAACTATGCATCATTTTATGTAAATAGAATGATTCACTCAGTATTTCCCGCTGACAAAACCTTTTTCAAACATGTTTCAGGTGATCTGTTATGATCCAGGAAAAGTGCCATGAAGCACTACAAGTTTGAGAAAGTGGCTCAGGATAAAATAAAGAAACATGTTTTGTAAAATAAAAGATTTCTTCGTGAAATCAAATGATTGTAAATTACCGGGGTTTTATCCCGCGTTGTGAAATAAAATAATTGGGAAATATTTCAGTTTTAAAAAGACCCTGGTAATAAACTTCCGCTGTTAAACTCAATTAATTAAATACCATGGAATTTCTGTCCCGCGGCTCCTGAAACGGGTCAAACCGGGTCGGGGGCCGTGACAGAAAAAGGTGGTATCAGAGCCACTTATCGAGCCACTGATCTAAGCCAATTAAGTATTTAGAAAATACTTAATTTTTATTAATTGCTATTTTGTGATTATGTGTTTTATTATCTGACTAATTTTGTACAGTATGGGTAGATCTTTATATGTTAACCACTGTAGCAATAAATACAAATCTTTAAATATTTTGATTAAAGTTTTAGCACCCTTATTAAATATAAGCCAGAAACCTGATTTAGTAAATAAATAAATTTACAAATAAAACCTAGTATGTTTTCATATTCGATTGTTTTGTAGTTACCCAGTATGAAATAATATTTAAAAGTTTTCTATAAAATTTTGTTATGATTTTTAACTTAGTAATTGTGTGTATTTTGCTAAACAGCATGAGTGACTTGTCTGACGCCCTTCAGAATTTAAATATCTATCCAGTAAGAATAGAAGTTTCCAGAGATTTCAATAGGTATATACCAGACATAGAAGAACCTATAGAATTCAACGCTTTACCTCTTGAGAAACCCAAGCCTAAGAAAATGGAAATTGGGGAAAGCTCTAGACAAATTGAGGGGTTACCATCTCAGGAAGAGCTAGATTTTATAATGGCAAGCTATAATACTATT
Source organism: Helianthus tuberosus (assembly GCA_030545235.1). NCBI lineage: Eukaryota > Viridiplantae > Streptophyta > Magnoliopsida > Asterales > Asteraceae > Helianthus > Helianthus tuberosus. Next base: position 28,782,335 of record CM060446.1, on the reverse strand, counting down.
AAACCTGTTAATGAAAATGTTTTTATTCAATCTATTGAAACACAACTACCAATGAACTTAGAACCAGCTATTCCAAACCTTTCAATCCACTCGCAAATAGACGAATGGTTGACTAATGAGATACAGTTACAAAACAATCCCTATAAGCTTTTCCTAAGTTCAATCCAGAACCTTTACCAAATCCACCAATGAATAACGAGAATATGGATGAATTCCGCCACTTTGGTGAAGAATTAATGGATACTGGGAATAGGATCCAAGAGATTGGGGGACAGATCTCTTGGAAATACGATGAGAGTGAATGTCGTTACTAGAATATCATCTGACAAAGGATAGGGGATTTATGGAACTATGGTGGTGTAATAGTAATAGTAAAATCAGTATTTGTAAAATAAATAATACAATGGTTGTATATAGAAGCATGCTATAAAACAAATAAAATTTTAGAAAATTTACAAATTTTGTTTGTATATTCGTTTATGTGATTATGTGCAATTAATTGTAACATTGGATTATTTCTTTTATACTAATTATTTATCTATAAATTAGATATCAGATGGAAAACGCTAATAATGAACCAGTTAATGAGATTAACCAATCTGAGCAACAACCGGGGGATCAATATATGACTAGGCAGGATATAGAAAATATAGTTGCTCAAGGGATAGCCAACGCTATTCCAGCAATAGTTACTCAAGGGATAGCCAACGCTATTCCATCAATCGTTGCTGCTATTAAAAATCCAATCGAACCGCAACAAATCGTTCCTAGCAAACGTATTTCTGAAGATAACTTCAGTAATAGCGTAAACGGAGGCAATAATCATACTAATCATGAGAATGAACCACGGCAAGCTCCTCCTCTTAAGAAAATAAAAGCTGCAAGGCCTGGTTGCACTTACAAAGAATTTCTTGCTTGTAAACCCACTGAGTTTGCAGGAAATGAAGGAGCAACTGCGGCACTGCGTTGGTTAGAGAAAACCGAGGCAGTAATTGCCATAAGTAAATGTGCTCAGGATGATCAGGTCATGTATGCGTCAAACCTTTTCAAAGAAGGGGCGCTAGAATGGTGGAATACGGTGTTACAAGCAAAAGGAAGAAGGGTGGCGTATGCTATGAACTGGGAAGAATTTAAGTGCTTTGTAGAAAGAAAATTATGTCCTGAGTATGAAAAGGAACAAATGACAAATAAGTTTCTAACCCACCGGATGGTGGATGTAGATTGTCGAGGGTATACTTCGACATTCTTCGAGTATGCTCGAGTAGTACCAACCCTGGTTTCGCCAGAGCCGGTACTTATTTCTCGTTATATTTGGGGATTAATTTCCGAAATCCGTAATATCGTCAAAGCTGCGAAACCTCGCACGATTGATGATGCGGTAGATTTAGCCAATACTCTGACTGGCGAACTAGTACGGACATGAGAAGAAAATAGAAGGAAGGAAGTAGCCCAAAAGATTACCCAAGGATTCCGTCCGGGTAACCATAATAATTTCAAGAGAGGAGGGGATGGGCAATCTTCCCATTTTGCAATTCTTGCAAAAGGAAGCATTTTGGAAGATGCAAAGGATATTGCAATTTTTGCAAAATTCCGGGGCATCAAGAAGAAGACTGCAGGAGGAAGAAATTTTCAGTCTGCTACAACTGTGGAGAAGCTGGACATCTTAGGCCAAATTGTCCAAAACTGAACAAACTACCTGACAATAAAGCTAAACCTGCAGAAGGAGCAAAAAGGAATGTAAGAGCCTTCCAACTGACTACTAAGGAAGCAGAGCTCCTTCCAGATCTGATAGCCGGTACTTTCTTAGTTCACAACGTTTACACAAGAGTATTATTTGACTCTGGTGCAAACCAAAGTTTTATAAAATACTTCATTTTGCCAAACTCTTAACTTACCATTAATCAACATTAGGCAAATTTCTACAGTAGAAACGGCTGATGGGAGTTCAGTTAAAATAAATAAGGTTCTGCAAAATGTAGAAATAGAATTTTTAAATTATAAATTTTCTGCAACCCTATTATCTATGAAATTAGTTGAATTCGATGTTGTGTTAGGAATGGATTGGTTAGTAAACAACCATGCTCGAATTATCTGTGATAAGAATTCCATAGAAATTTGTGCATCCACTGGAAAAGTAATAATGATTACAGGAGATAAGCCATGTGAAACCATAAAGTTCATATCAGTAATGAAAGTTGCTAATTATGAACGAAAGCAAGGAACAGTATATATGATTTCAGTAATCATTAATACTAAAGATAAAGAACTTAAGGAGATTTCTGTAATTTCAGAATACCCAGATGTATTCCCAGAAAAGTTACTAGTATTACCACCAGATAGGGAAATAGAGTTTAGGATTCATCTAATTCCAGGAACTATACCGATAGCCAAGGCACCTTATCGGTTAGCACTCACAGAAATATTAAAACTAAGAAAGCAATTAGATGAATTATTAAGTGAAGGTTTCATACAACCTAGTTTATCCCCGTGGGGAGCACCAGTGTTGTTTGTTAAAGAAAAGGGATGGTTCGATGAGAAGGTGTATTGATTATATTGAATAAGGTTACAATTAAGAATCGATACCCATTACCTAGAATTGATGATCTATTCAATCAATTCCAAGGAGATAAACATTTTTCTAAGATCGACTTACGTTCCGGATATCATCAATTGAAAGTACAAGAGGAAGACATACCTAAAACTACTTTCAGAACTAGGTATGGTCATTACAAGTTTACAGTCATGCCCTTCGGATTAACGAATGCACCTGTAGCATTCATGGACATGATGAATAGGATCTGTAAACCCTATTTGGATAAATTTGTAATTATTTTCATCGACGATATACTTATTTATTCCAAAAGTCAGGAAGAACATTGTCAGCACTTGCATGCACTCTTAACTTTGTTAAGAAAAGAAAAGTTGTACGCCAGATTCTCGAAGTGTGAATTTTGGTTGCAAGAAGTGCAATTCTTAGGACACATGGTGAATCATGAAGGTATTCACGTAGATCCTGATAAGATAGCAGCAATTACCAAATGGAAGATTCCGCAATCCGCAATGGAAATTAGGAGTTTTGTAGGTTTAGCCGGATACTATAGACGGTTTATTAAGGATTTTTCCAAGATAGCTATACCATTAGTTTAGCTAACCTGTAAAATAGTTAAGTTTGAATGGGGATTAAACAAGAAAAAGCCTTTAGGATCTTAAAGCAGAAATTAACAAATGCCCCAATCCTAGCCTTACTAGAAGGAACAGAAGATTTTAAAGTATACGGTGATGCTTCAAAGCTAGGATTTGGAGGTGTGTTAATGCAACGCAAAAAGGTAATTGCGTATGCATCAAGGCAATTGAAAAAAATGCACGAAGAAAACTATACCACTCATGACTTAGAATTAGGAGCCATAATTTTGCTCTTAAGATTTGGAGACATTATCTGTATGGAAGTAAGTTTACTGTCTATACGGATCATAAGAATTTAAGAAATATATTTGGGCAAAGAGTATTAAACATGAGGCAAAGGAGATGGATGAAAATCCTAAGTGACTACGACTGTGATATTCAGTATCACGAAGAAAAGGCTGAAGACGGCTAGAGATCGTCAAAAGAGCTATGCTGATAATTGACGTAAGCCGTTAGAATTCTAAGTTGAAGAAAAAGTACTGTTGAAAGTTTCTCCTTGGAAAGAAGTTGTTCGATTCAGTAAGAAAGGAAAGCTAAGTCCAAGGTACGTAGGACCATTTTCAGTGATCTAGTGTATAAGACCAGTTGCTTATCGTTTACAACTACCAGGAGAGTTAGCTGGAATACATGATGTATTTCATGTATCCAATCTCAAGAAATGTCTATCAGACGAATCGTTGGTAGTACCTCTCCAAGATATAAAGGTAAACGAAAAATTAAAATTTATAGAGAAACCTCTTCAGATAGAAGATAGAAAGATCAAATTTCTCAAAACACAAACGATTAGTGTTAATTCAAGTAAAGTGGGATTCAAAGATAGGACCCTAATACACTTGGGAACTGGAATCAGAAAAGAAGCGAAGGTATCCTCAATTATTCCAGTAAATCTCGAGGACGAGATTTTATTAAGGTGGGGAGAATGTAACAAACCTCATCAAAAGTCATATTTATTATTTTAATTGTCCAATAGGAAACCCTAATTAAGAAACCCAAGTGATTCTGAGCAAACCCTAAAATTTTCAGAATAATTGGAATTAGAATCAGGGCCCCTAAAACTCTGGGGGGATAAAACCCTACTAACGATTATCCTTATAAAACGCTGTCAAAATCAAATTTTACGAAGTTGTCGACTCATCAGGGCTAGATAGGTGACGAAGCAGGCCTACCCTATTTTGACATCCCAGGCGATACGCGGCACGTGCCACGGATTCTTCCGCGACTAGCGGGAGGTGCAAATTTTAGGTATAAATAGAAGGGCCTGGCACTTGCATTTTGTTGTTCGTTCGACGAAGAAATTCGTTTTAGGCACTGAGTTACGTTCTGTTTACCACATTTAACACACACGGATCACTAATCGACGCCGCAATCAGGGTATTAACTCGATCGCTATTACGATTCATTGTCCGATCGATCAATATATCCAATGGATGTTTAAGTGTTGCCCACATTAGGGTTATCCTTTATCATTCGTTGTGATTCCGACAGGATGTTTGAGTACCACCTGAACTCGGGGAATACTCTGTCATTCGTTGTGAATCCGATGGATGTTTAAGTGATTGCACTTTGTCTGTTACGCCCTAAATCGTACATGACAAAAGTCGCAGCGGAAAAACACATACCATGAAATTTCTTTTATTGCAAATAACTTGTCTTACTTGAAAGTTCGTTTCAAGCATGAATCCTTTACAAAAACAAGGTAAAAGTCATGTTTGCTAAAGTACATACTCAAATAAGTCCCCGTACAATCTACTTTGTGACTCGATCTTTAATCTCTAATCCTCGTGATAACCGCCTGTGAATTGTACAACCTGCACTCATCACATACATACATTACATTAGTATAAAATACATAATTAGGATTCAATCTCGTACACTTCCATTCCATTATTTATCTTATCTGACTTTCAACATTTCATCTGCGTATCCATATCCTAGTGAGGCTTCGTTAATGTACCTGCATGACGTATCATTCTCAAGGCGCACCATTAATAGCGTATTACACAACATATCCAATTCACGCATACATACATCCTTACATGCATACATATGCTTCTACAAACGTACATACCTTCTTATATATCTACATGTATGCATACATATGCTTCTACAAACGTACATGCCTTCTTATATATCTACATGTATGCATACACTCACATGTAGCTTAGTATATACTAAATACCCATCTACATATACATATATGTTACTACATTTCTATATACGTACATATACACATACGCGTCTTCGCATATACATCATTACATCAATACATACTTACATACATTACTACCTACTCGTATACAAACTTACATACTTCCATTCACATATATATATATACCTTCATACCTACACACGCGTATACCTTCATACTTAATTACCTAGAGCTCATACTCATACATATTACTTGATTTCATGCATACACCAATGCCTACATATAAACATACATGTATACATAACTACACACTTACATACATTTAATAAATTAATGTAGCTATACATATACATGCTCTCACACCTACGTACATATACTACGCAATTACCTAATTACAATCATACATAGATATCACCTCATACAAGGTTAAGGAGCCTTTCGGGAGCGTTACGGGTCAACCGGGAATGCATGACGCGAAAACAGAGAAACACAACAGAACAAGCCGTCGGCGACGGGCTAAGGACCCGTCGGCGACGGGCTCGGGAAATACCCGTCTTGTAAAACAACCCGTCGGCAGTAAGTTAGGCCGTCGGCCGTTTTAAGCAAACCGAGGCCCGTCGGCGACGGGGTAGGGACCCGTCGGCGACGGCCTCTCTAATCCTTCTTTTTCTGCAGATTCGTTTCGTCGTCCGAACGCACTAAAACTCGCGTAACTTTCGAACCGCTTACCCGTTTAACCTCCCGTTTCTTCCTACATGCTTGTAAATTCATATTCTATCATATGAACTTAAAATCCCATACCCGGATTAAGGAAATTCTTAACTTACCCTCTATCGGCTTATTACCCTCTACTCAAACTTCGACCCGTTCATGTATTCATCAACATAACTTGTTTGTTCTACCATAAACTTTTATAAACCTAATAATACCAGTGACATCTATCATAAAATACTAAATTCTTGGACATTATGCATCCTCTTAACACATTGTCGTTCATATGCTTATTTTTGACCCGTTAAGAGTATTTGCGCGTTAGTTGGTTATGACATACCAAGACTATACTCTTCACTTCCATACTTGTCCAAAACATTACACTATTCACATAACTTGCTCCTAAACTTCTTTTAAGATCGTTTACCCCAAAATACCCATCAAGGGCATAATGGTCAACTTCAATCCTATCATTTATGACGAAAGACTTTAACACATATTTGACCTCAAACATCATGTTTAATTAATTACAATACTTTATTTCTTACTTGTACTGAGAAGTGATTACAGTAATCACTTACCTTATGCGTCCGTGCTCGTACCCGATTCCTCGTCTCTTCTTGACCCATTAACGCATCATGCTTGAGTCCGTCTCGACGTGATTCCTATACTTTCATGTCACCAAATCACATTCACATTAGCATACACAATTGTACATGTTAACGATCATAATAATCGCATATTTCACATTTGACTTTCTTTAGTCACAACTCGCAAGCATATGACATATAAACCAACTCGTATCCTTTCAAACTCATGAAATTCATCATGTAATCACAAATAACGCATATTAACATAACATGTACCATATAACTTCCTATAATTCTACCTTTATGACAACAAACCAAATCATGCTTCTTATGCGTAGTTGATCTTCAAAGGTCAACAGTCCATCATACAAACTCTCGGCTTATCCTTATGTATCCGTATGATCATATCGACTACACGCATGGGGTGTACCGTATCTTCAAGCATAGAGTACAAACTCCTATTACATGCTTCTACCATATCATAATAATCATTCAAGTTTCCTCATGAACTCCATCTAAAACACACTTCACATATTAGTTAGCTAACAACTACTTCATTATCACTTTCTAAACTTACTTACTCCCAACTTGCATATAATTCCACGTCTAATTGTCACTTAAGCATTTCATCAAACACTTGGTGTGCGTACACCTTTTAATGCACAATTTACAACTAATTTATGCATGATCTTCCAATTCCATGTATCATTCATCAAATATAACCAAATATCATACCCACTCTATAATACACACAATCCATCTAACAAGAATTTATCTAATACCTCACTCTACTTCATGATTTAAGCAAGACTTGGACATGGGTGAAACACCCATGTCATCTTCATCACCCAACTAGTGGGTTTTCATTGCAAACATCAATTTACTTGAAATTACACATAAAATAAGTTCTATTTGATGCTTCTAATACCTAATCATGCTTAGTTTCATACCAATTCATGCATTTGATCATAACCCATTTCTAAAAAGATTATCAAATAAAAATCTACAACTTACCAAGTGATTAATAGGGCTAGATGATCAAGAATTCAAGTACATGCATGGATTTTAGCTTGAATCCATCTTCAATTTAGACAAAAGTGGCTGAATTGAGGGTTTCTCCATTTTCTTCTTGTGGGTGTCGACCACACCATCAACACACACACAAACCTACTGAACTTTTAGTTTAATAGAAACTTAAACTCAATTTCCCACTTTTGGTCCTCCTAGTTTATTCTTTTATCACCAATAGCACTAAGTTTCATTCTCTTGTTACTTGACTAACTATATAACTTAGTTAAATAGCTCGGATATTTTATTTTATGACATTACATAAGGAAACATACTAGTCAATTAAAATCTGAGTTTTGGGGTGTTACAAGTCTACCCCCCTTAAGGAAGGTTTCGTCCCCGAAACCTCACTTCCACCTTCTTACTCATACATGCACTGTCTACTTACTTAAGCCAGATTTAAAACTCATTCTTAGCCTACTTCTAAAAGTCAACCCTTCCTTATCATATCACATCTTGCGCTACCACTGGCTCGTGCGGAAGTAACTTTTTCGATTCATACTTTATACTTAAATTCACATATTAAACAATTTACTAACCTTACTATTTTGGCATAATGCCACGATCCGCGAAAGCAAACCGACTACTTCATTATGAATTCAAACCATCCCAGGATTGATCTCATTCATCCGTGTAATGAGCTTCCGCTCATGAGAATTCTTTCACTGATTTTGATAGGTTTATAACACTATGATATCTGACGGAAGTAGATTCCATTGATTCGTCATCCTTATCTTACGGTGATCATTCCTTTCCGATTGGTGACATTGCGTGTCCATTCATCAAGCTCACCTATGAGTACAAAACTTAACATATCAAAACATTAACTAACGAGTTCAAATGGCAATCGCCATCTGACCCGTATGACCCGTTTATCCTTTCAACCATTCTTGCCTACAACACATTTGCATAAATATATTCATATATAAATATAGATACATGAAAGTTTAAGCAAAATTTTGAATCATATCATTTAAGAAATATTTGCTTGTCTGGTCCGTAATTACTTACATATTCGAATATTTTCATTCCTATCATTCTTTTGTTCATCAGCTTTACATTTACTTATATGACTTGTTTGACGCATACGTGGTCAAGCTATTGACTTCTTCTTATGTAGACTAGTTCCGTCTTTTATATCTTAAATCTGTTTCACGGATTCGAACACATTACTCATACCTTTCGTACCTTCTTCGTTTTGAATCCGTCTCGCGGATTCAAGCATTGCATTCATACTTTAACTTCTTTCATGTTTCGAATCCGTCTCGCGGGTTCTAACATAGCATTTCATGTTTCGAATCCGTCTCGCGGATTCTAACATAGCATTTCATGTTTCGAATCCGTCTCGCGGATTCTAACATAGCATTTCATGTTTCGAATCCGTCTCGCGGATTCTAACATAGCATTTCATACTCTTATTCTTGAGAGTCTTACATTTCTCTTCACTCTCACGTCCACCTATTACTTAATTCTAACGGACACACCTGTAACAATTATCACGGGCTCACGAAAGTCATGCGTTTCTTGTGTACTGGCCAGGTACACATTCCACACACTAGTTTCGTGTCTTCGTGTAATTGTCACCTTATGTCCGAAGAATTAGGTCTCGGCACGTGTAACATTTTCAAAACTTCATTACCATTTTTATCATTATTTTTCATTTAAAATTTTCCTTTCATTGTAAGGTTTTACCATCACATGTACTTACATATATTAAATATATGTACTTGGGTCAATATGTCAAATTACATACCTTGGTGTCGGTGCTAGACCGCATCCACAAATCATTCTTTCCAAGCAACCATGCTTACCTTACACATAACGTATAGTTAGTTATCTTCCAATACATACTTAAGCACCTACTTACCTTTGCTTCTACCTTTAGATCTTGGTCGAGTCTCGGATTGTACGGGTTTCTTATCTCAAGAGCACACAAGTTTGAGTTCAAGTACTTACCTTTTCGTACTTGATTCCCTCAAACCAGGGCTCTGATACCAACTTGTTACGCCCTAAATCGTACATGACAAAAGTCGCAGCGGAAAAACACATACCATGAAATTTCTTTTATTGCAAATAACTTGTCTTACTTGAAAGTTCGTTTCAAGCATGAATCCTTTACAAAAACAAGGTAAAAGTCATGTTTGCTAAAGTACATACTCAAATAAGTCCCCGTACAATCTACTTTGTGACTCGATCTTTAATCTCTAATCCTCGTGATAACCGCCTGTGAATTGTACAACCTGCACTCATCACATACATACATTACATTAGTATAAAATACATAATTAGGATTCAATCTCGTACACTTCCATTCCATTATTTATCTTATCTGACTTTCAACATTTCATCTGCGTATCCATATCCTAGTGAGGCTTCGTTAATGTACCTGCATGACGTATCATTCTCAAGGCGCACCATTAATAGCGTATTACACAACATATCCAATTCACGCATACATACATCCTTACATGCATACATATGCTTCTACAAACGTGCATACCTTCTTATATATCTACATGTATGCATACATATGCTTCTACAAACGTACATGCCTTCTTATATATCTACATGTATGCATACACTCACATGTAGCTTAGTATATACTAAATACCCATCTACATATACATATATGTTACTACATTTCTATATACGTACATATACACATACGCGTCTTCGCATATACATCATTACATCAATACATACTTACATACATTACTACCTACTCGTATACAAACTTACATACTTCCATTCACATATATATATATACCTTCATACCTACACACGCGTATACCTTCATACTTAATTACCTAGAGCTCATACTCATACATATTACTTGATTTCATGCATACACCAATGCCTACATATAAACATACATGTATACATAACTACACGCTTACATACATTTAATAAATTAATGTAGCTATACATATACATGCTCTCACACCTACGTACATATACTACGCAATTACCTAATTACAATCATACATAGATATCACCTCATACAAGGTTAAGGAGCCTTTCGGGAGCGTTACGGGTCAACCGGGAATGCATGACGCGAAAACAGAGAAACACAACAGAACAAGCCGTCGGCGACGGGCTAAGGACCCGTCGGCGACGGGCTCGGGAAATACCCGTCTTGTAAAACAACCCGTCGGCAGTAAGTTAGGCCGTCGGCCGTTTTAAGCAAACCGAGGCCCGTCGGCGACGGCCTCTCTAATCCTTCTTTTTCTGCAGATTCGTTTCGTCGTCCGAACGCACTAAAACTCGCGTAACTTTCGAACCGCTTACCCGTTTAACCTCTCGTTTCTTCCTACATGCTTGTAAATTCATATTCTATCATATGAACTTAAAATCCCATACCCGGATTAAGGAAATTCTTAACTTACCCTCTATCGGCTTATTACCCTCTACTCAAACTTCGACCCGTTCATGTATTCATCAACATAACTTGTTTGTTCTACCATAAAATTTTATAAACCTAATAATACCAGTGACATCTATCATAAAATACTAAATTCTTGGACATTATGCATCCTCTTAACACATTGTCGTTCATATGCTTATTTTTGACCCGTTAAGAGTATTTGCGCGTTAGTTGGTTATGACATACCAAGACTATACTCTTCACTTCCATACTTGTCCAAAACATTACACTATTCACATAACTTGCTCCTAAACTTCTTTTAAGATCGTTTACCCCAAAATACCCATCAAGGGCATAATGGTCAACTTCAATCCTATCATTTATGACGAAAGACTTTAACACATATTTGACCTCAAACATCATGTTTAATTAATTACAATACTTTATTTCTTACTTGTACTGAGAAGTGATTACAGTAATCACTTACCTTATGCGTCCGTGCTCGTACCCGATTCCTCGTCTCTTCTTGACCCATTAACGCATCATGCTTGAGTCCGTCTCGACGTGATTCCTATACTTTCATGTCACCAAATCACATTCACATTAGCATACACAATTGTACATGTTAACGATCATAATAATCGCATATTTCACATTTGACTTTCTTTAGTCACAACTCGCAAGCATATGACATATAAACCAACTCGTATCCTTTCAAACTCATGAAATTCATCATGTAATCACAAATAACGCATATTAACATAACATGTACCATATAACTTCCTATAATTCTACCTTTATGACAACAAACCAAATCATGCTTCTTATGCGTAGTTGATCTTCAAAGGTCAACAGTCCATCATACAAACTCTCGGCTTATCCTTATGTATCCGTATGATCATATCGACTACACGCATGGGGTGTACCGTATCTTCAAGCATAGAGTACAAACTCCTATTACATGCTTCTACCATATCATAATAATCATTCAAGTTTCCTCATGAACTCCATCTAAAACACACTTCACATATTAGTTAGCTAACAACTACTTCATTATCACTTTCTAAACTTACTTACTCCCAACTTGCATATAATTCCACGTCTAATTGTCACTTAAGCATTTCATCAAACACTTGGTGTGCGTACACCTTTTAATGCACAATTTACAACTAATTTATGCATGATCTTCCAATTCCATGTATCATTCATCAAATATAACCAAATATCATACCCACTCTATAATACACACAATCCATCTAACAAGAATTTATCTAATACCTCACTCTACTTCATGATTTAAGCAAGACTTGGACATGGGTGAAACACCCATGTCATCTTCATCACCCAACTAGTGGGTTTTCATTGCAAACATCAATTTACTTGAAATTACACATAAAATAAGTTCTATTTGATGCTTCTAATACCTAATCATGCTTAGTTTCATACCAATTCATGCATTTGATCATAACCCATTTCTAAAAAGATTATCAAATAAAAATCTACAACTTACCAAGTGATTAATAGGGCTAGATGATCAAGAATTCAAGTACATGCATGGATTTTAGCTTGAATCCATCTTCAATTTAGACAAAAGTGGCTGAATTGAGGGTTTCTCCATTTTCTTCTTGTGGGTGTCGACCACACCATCAACACACACACAAACCTACTGAACTTTTAGTTTAATAGAAACTTAAACTCAATTTCCCACTTTTGGTCCTCCTAGTTTATTCTTTTATCACCAATAGCACTAAGTTTCATTCTCTTGTTACTTGACTAACTATATAACTTAGTTAAATAGCTCGGATATTTTATTTTATGACATTACATAAGGAAACATACTAGTCAATTAAAATCTGAGTTTTGGGGTGTTACATTGTCATTCATTGTGAGGGTTTGATCTCGTGAGTTATCGTAAATGCTGTATTGATTACTAACCCAGAATTGTGTGCCTGTTATTAAATTTAGGTTAAAAAGGCTAATCAGTAGGCTAGGCTCTGCTCAAATTAAATCTGCAATGTGAGTCATTCTCTTTTTATCAACTATTTTACAATACCTCAAATTATTTTCAAGAGTTATAATTACAGGGACTAAGTCGTGGATATCTTGAATCACTGGCTAGTGGGGTATTGTGCACATTACTAATTTTCTCCCAGTTAGGTTCATTGACCTAATAGTGGTATGACCATCGTCACCATTGTGACATGTCACCATTCTGACAGGACGCCAGATAAAAATAAGATAGAAGCCATTGTAATAGCTCTTATGCTGTAATTAATAACTATGCATCATTTTATGTAAATAGAATGATTCACTCAGTATTTACCGCTTACAAAACCTTTTTCAAACATGTTTCAGGTGATCTGTTATGATCCAGGAAAAGTGCCATGAAGCACTACAAGTTTGAGAAAGTGGCTCAGGATAAAATAAAGAAACATGTTTTGTAAAATAAAAGATTTCTTCGTGAAATCAAATGATTGTAAATTACCGGGGTTTTATCCCGCGTTGTGAAATAAAATAATCGGGAAATATTTCAGTTTTAAAAAGACCCTGATAATAAACTTCCGCTGTTAAACTCAATTAATTAAATACCACGGGATTTCTGTCCCGCGGCTCCTGAAACGGGTCAAACCGGGTCGGGGGCCGTGACAGATGGTTTGAGTTTGAGCCAAGCACTCCTATTTATAGGCTGAACAGAAGCTCGGGCACGGCCCCGTGTCCACATCCTTCTCTTTCTTCTTTTAATGCAGCTTGTCTTATTAGTTGACCACGCCCCCGTGTCCGCTGAGCACGACCCCGTGTGCAGAAGAATCTTTGTACTATGAAGATTTGCCTGGATTGTGCGAACACTAGTACAAATTATGATTTTTCTGAGCTCAAAAATTATTAATTTAGGCGGTTAGACACATAAACCGCCCAAAAATCAGCACAATAAACTTACACCCACGTTTTTTGAGCTATATGACTCAAAAAAAATGATTTTTTTGAGCTCTTACTAATTTTAGCTCAGAAAAATATGTTTTTTTGTGCGAGCATAACAACCTAGCTCAAATAAATAAAGGGTTTTTATCATATTTAAAATTACTCTACGAAAATCCCATCTCCTTAATTTTTTTTTTCTCTTTGCAAACCCTAGCTTGCCTAGCCTCTATTTCTTCAATTCAATTCATTATTCGTTCTATTCAAACATTACTTTAGTAACAGGTATATATCATATGAATTCTTGTATATACATATATTAATTGTTTGATCAATATGTATTAATTAATTATTTGTTGTTATTTGATTGTAGATAAAAATTGAATTATTTTAGCTTTTATTCTTCATTAAATCAAATCAAGAGGTTAAAGGTATGAACTTTTGTTTCTTATTATCTTTGTTGTTGATGTATTTTATTTTTTTATGCATAATATGTATGTATACATATATGACAAATTAGATTTAGGTGATGCTGGTGGTAAATATGTTCAATGGCCACGTTTTGCAATAAAGGTAATTTCGGGTTTACGTAACATTTGTGGTTTATAGTTTCATGTTTATTGATTGTTTCAGACAGTTAGTAAGTGTGTTGTTTTGAATTAGGTTTATTTCGAGTTTACGTAACATTTCGCTAGGTTAATTTTGGTTTTATTGCCTAAGGAGATGTACCCCAAGACTTCGTTTGATATCGAAGTTGAATCCATCGAATATGAGGGGATGTTATAATTTTTGGCGAACGGGTTGCTTGAGGCTAGCTTTTTGCATTGGTGTCAAATGTAAGTTTTTTCTTATTATTTTTAGAGTTAAATGTCATTTTAGTCCCTGTGGTTTGGGCCATCTTGCCAGTTTAGTCCAAAGGTTTTATTTTTAACCTGTGGGTCCAAAAAGTTTTCACAGTTGCCATTTTAGTCCACTGGGTTAACTTCATCTATTTTTTTGTTAACAAGAAGGCTAATTAGGCCATTTTATATGTAATTCTGTTAACTAGAAGGGCAATTCATCCATACAAAATGACCGAATTGGCCTTCTTATTAACAGAAAAAAATGATGAAGTTAACCCAGTGGATTAAAATAGCAATGGTGAAACCTTTTTGGATCCACCGGTGAAAAATGAAACCTTTGTACTAAACTGGTAAAATGACTCAAACCACAGGGACTAAAATGGCATTTAACTCTTATTTTTATTTCGTACAATAAATTTATTTTTTAACACAACTGAATTTTTAACCTTATAATTTTTTTCTTGTTTGATATCAGATATTTGTATAACATAGTATTTTATAAAATAGTTCCAGAAGACCCTAAAGTTGCCTACTTCAATATCCACAAAATAAACTTGTTGTTTGATTTCTTTTTAGATTTGGACCCAGACAACAAGCGTAGCACAAGAGGAAATCGACATGTTGGTTGAAAACATCATGACGCGGTTTTTTAAGAGTAAGAGTGTAGGTTGGTTGGGTTAGGTTGGTGTAGTTATTTGAACTACTTTGGAAGATGGGTTAGCTAGGTTAGTGGTAGTTATTTGAACAACTTTGGATTATTATGTTTAGAACAACTTTTGTAAACTTTTATGTAATCAAGAGGTTCTATGATGTTTGCTGAGTTTTTGATTGTTTTAGTTCTGTGTATCCATTATCCACAGCCAACACATTATTTTCTCTTTCTTTGTATATAGCAGCCATTATTTTGGGCTCTCCCCATTATTTTGAGCTAAATATATCCATTATTTTGAGCTCTGCATTATTTTTTTTGGGCGGTTGGGATATTAAACCACCGCTCAAAAACACAAAATCACAAAATTATTGACATGTTTTTTTGGGCGGATTTTGTATTATTTTGGGCGGCTTTTTAACCGCTCAGATTAATTAAACATTTTTTCCTGCGACATTTGTTTAGGCGGTCATAAAACCGCTCATAATCTTCATTTACACCGCCTAAACAAATACTTTTTGTAGTAGTGGAATCTTATAGTTGACCACGGCCCCGTGTCCGCTGAGCACGACCCCGTGGTGGGCAATAGAAGCTTCTACCACTTTGTCTTTTCTGCTGACACTTGGGCACGCCCCCGTGCTGGCTGAGCACGGGGCGTGTTCAGTCTTCTGTTATCTTGTTTTGCTTGGGAAGATGCTGTCGTGGGGTCGGGCATATCACGTCTTGTTCCTTTTCTTGTATTTATGTTAGATTTTGATGTCTTTTTTCTTCTTTTGTTAATTTGAGCTCATTTAATCCTGAAAATACAAAAGGAAGACAAAAGCACACTTTTTCCAACATTAGTACTAAAAAGGGTTAGTTTTATGCCACAATTGATGAAATTTATATGTTGCATTTCGAACACATCAGTCATCCTCTTCTTCTTCAATAATCTTGTGCTCTAACTCCACTTCGTCTTCAAGATTCGTTTTATGTTGAACACGGTCAATTGCATCCAAATGATCCTTTAGGCAAATTGCCATCTCGAGCGATTCCGGTGTTAGTCTTGTTCTTCGAATGGATAATATCCTACCACTAAGAGAAAAAACGATTTAAAAAAAAAACGATTAAATCTTTTCTTGCATTTTCCCATAAAAAAAATTGCCATCTCAAGAGGACATTGTGGGTAAAGGGTTAGGCTTGGGTTAAAGGTAGGTGATTGGGTTAGTGGTTAGTAGAAAAAGGGCGAAAAGCTTAACAAGCGTCGGTTTTCGTAAGACTTTCTATTTTTTTCACTTTTTTTTATTTTTATGAAGCTATTTTTCAAGCAAAGCCATTTTTGATAAACTTGTTTGTTTATTTGCTTTTTGCTTCAAAATCATTTTTTTTTGAAAAGTCATACGCAAAACCGAACTTGTTACTAAAACAAAGGGTTAAAAATAAAAAATAATTTGGTGGGTAAAAGGGTGTTTGTTTTGGGTTATGAAATGAAAAGGTTTAGGCTCAAAGGGGCTAACTAGGGTGATTTTGGGTAGGTGGTAAAAAAAAATGGTGTAGAAATAAAAAGGGTTAGTCCTAATGCCTCCATCATTTACTTACTCGGGTTTAAGTTGGTAATGACCGGGAATGTATCGTCATGGCAAGTTCTAGAGTCGTAAGAACCAAGCGGCTATTCACACAAGAAACGAAAAATGAGCATTTAGTCTTATGATATGTAAGTGTTTGCTCAATAAAGGCTCAAAACTCACTTTTATGGGAATGAGTTTTTTATGTAATCAAGTATATATAATCAAATTTTAACTAAGTTTGCCATGCCTTTTCATAATTTTCTTATGTTGGTTCTTTTTATCACGACGCTATCGGTTGTAAATTTGTAAAAATATAACCTTTTTACGAACTTGAATTTCCCGAGTTGAACCTAGATAAGTAAAAAAATGAAAAATTTTTGAAAAAATTTGGGGTGATTAGCGGTTCCAATAGAGTTTTGTGTAAGGCTTGTATTTAGGACTTGCAAGATTCAAGGTTTTAGCATCCCCCCCCCCCCCCACACTTAAATTACACATTGTCCTCAATGTGTCCCAAAAATAAGTTTTTAGGTTGATTAAATGTGTAAAAAGGTGTAAAAAGCAAAAATTTTGTGTTACTGGGCGCTGAACACGGCCCCGTGTTGTCCGGGCACGGCCCCGTGTTCAAGTGCCAGTAACAAAATTAAATCAAGAGAAACAGAAGCCTGGACACGGGGGCGTGTTGGGTGAACATGGCCCGTGTCCAGTTACCTGAACTGGGTCTTTTTCTGCAGACTGTGCAACACGGGGCCGTGTTAGGCGGACACGGCCCGTGCCGAACTTACTGTAAACGAAGAATTTTGTCGGACGGTCCTGTTTTCCTGAATGGGGTGCTGGTTCAAGTTTCCTTTGTATCCTCTGCCATCTCAAGTGTGTTTTATTCATTTCATCACCATCCAAACACCAAATTAACTAAACCATCATTCATTGAATCTTAGAGAATTACATAATAGTCCTAAGCAGAAAATAAAAAGTCCTAATATTAGATAGTTAGGTCAACGAAACACAAGAAATCTTAATCCAAGAAGTTCTAGCCTACTATTATTCTACTAGCAAAATTTCCGAAAAGATAGATCTCTCGGTTAAAAGTGGCTTGACAAACTTCTTCCTCCGGGTATGGGTTCCTCACACGTCGGCGAGCCACTCTTCGATCTCCCTAGGGAGAAGAAAAGCGGGCTCATGAGCATTGGGTTGAGGAGGTGCAACTTCCACCGAGATTTCTTGGAGTTTTTCAAGAGGAGGTTCCGCCGGAATGTCGTCCCAACCGGTAGGATTTTGGATTCCAAGTGCTAGGTTCCAATCCTCTTGAGGGAGGATTGGTTCCATGGGAGGTGTTACAAGAATCTTGGGGTTTCCTCCTGGGTGCTTATATAAGGAGACTAATGTAGAGGTTTCAAGGTTAGACAGACAGCCTAATTACTCTCATAACATCAATCGACCTCCTCTCCATAACCGATTCCCTTGTCGGTTTCTCATCATCACCATCATTAGATTGCACCATAAGGAGGAACCAGATCAAGCTGACAATCATGTCAAACACTGTTGCTGCGTCTCCATCTGGATTCCCTGCTGGTCTGTGCTGATGCAATCAAATGTATGTTATTTATATGTTTTCCATTATGTATAAACAGAATTGATCAACAGTGTATAGTATGTTGTTAATTTCACCAGGCAATGTGTTTTAAATACATACTAAATAATACTTGTGAACATTCATTGGTAAATTACAGTTGAGAAAGGAGTGTGATTATGATGGACTCTCATGAAGAGATGAGTATGGTTAATTGAGGAGAAGCAAAAAGTTATGGTCAACCGACACTAAAAAAGAGGATGATACATCTATGAGTGCATGGCATGTGATCACGACTTGTTGTATTATTGATTTGACAATTACTACAGTTATAATCATTCTTGATCAACTCATCAAGTATAAGGGTGAAGGGAGTGGTTAAACAAGTGAAAGTGACAAAATTTAAAATGGACCAATCAAAGTGTGCCACGTCAGAGAGGGTAAAAAGTTTAAACTTTGGTGAAAAGTGTTGGCAGTGGTGTAGACACTTGAAAATGGTAAACTTTTTTTTTTAACTAAAATGTCTTAAAGTCAAAGGAATATTTGCCTTTTTTGTCTGCATATTCCAAGATTGCCGCGCGGGAAAGGTTCACCGGATTCACAATATTGCCGCGCGGGAAAAAGGGACAGCGCCGGTGTTGCCGCTCGGCAAACCGGTTTGCCGATCACTTTACCGCCCCACTCCCTTCACCCTAATGTTCAGTGTTTTACTATCTAGTTGTCATTCAAAGAGACAACATAATGTTGTATTAGTTAGATGAGGATGATTATTTCTATCGTAAAAATGAAGTTTGAGAAAGGTGTGTGATCTTGTATAATATATTATTAATATTTTAAACGTTAGTGATGGGTCCGAGTGACATAAATTTTAGGTTGTATGGCGAACCTAAATTAATTTAAAAGAGTTTTAATGGTTATGAACCTTAAAAGTATATAGGGGGCCGTTAGAATGAGAACCACCACGAGTTATGAGAACCGCGAGAACCAAGTGCTACGGAGGGGCGTTGACCACGGTTTTTTTTTACAACTAGATCCGTATATTTTAACAACATTCGTAAAAAAAAAAATTCAAACGGCGCGCCCGAGGGGTAGTTTTTTACACCCAAAGTTTGGTGTTTTTATTATTTTTTTTGTTTTTTTACAAACTTTGGGTGTAAAAAACTACCCCCTCGGGCGCGCCGTTTGAATTTTTTTTTTACGAATGTTGTTAAAATATACGGATCTAGTTGTAAAAAAAAATCGTGGTCAACGCCCCTCCGTGGCACTTGGTTCTCGCGGTTCTCATAATTTGTGGTGGTTCTCATTCTAGCGGCTCCCAAGTATATAGTGTGTTATATATAAAAATACAATTATAAATATATAAAAAATAATTAAATAATAAACGAACTCGACATGATGTCAACTTGACTCATTCACCCTTATTTAATTGCATAAGATATTTTTGGTTTAGAACAATATTATAATAATTATATGAAAGATTATCGTAAGAGTTGTTTAAACTTATTTAAACTTCAGTTACTTATATTTTTACAAACTAACCTAAATATAAATAACTAGAGAACTTAGAATACTATTTAGTGACATTTGATTAGGGATGGCAATGGATCGGGTTCGGGTCGGGTATTGGTAATCCCATACCCGTACCCGGTTATAAAATCGCGTCCCATACCCGACCCAATACCCGTCGGGTATTTGTCGGGTAATTACCCATCGGGTATCGGGTTTCCCCATTAGTTTGTTAAATGATATACGTTGGGAAATCTAAATACATTTTTTTACTATTGTAGTTATTATATTATTTTATTTATACAACAACTATTTATAAATGAAAAATGTACATTACATACATATAAATTTTATCATAAATTAATAATAACTTTATAATACTTATACACTCACATGCATATACTTCACAACATACAAAATATAAATATTATTATCAAATACATATACTAAAAGAAAATTTATTTTTCCACATTATGAACATGCTAAAATAAATCATTAATAGACAAGGGTTAATGGAAAATAAAATTATGATTAAAAAAACCAGGTATACGATCGGGTATATAGTTCGGGTAAATGGGTATGTGGTTTCGGGTAATCGGGTCGGGTATCACCTAATCCCATACCCGACCCATACCCGCGAAAATTTTTAAAACTAATCCCATACCCGGCCCAATACCTGTCGGGTATTGGTATACCCGTCCCATTTGTGCCGGTTTCGGGTATACCCGTCGAGCTCGGGTATTTTTGCCATCCCTACATTTGATTAAACTTGAAAAGAATAACCTTTAAATAATGTACAAGTTTATAAATATTTTGATCATCTGTGAAAGATTTCATAACTATATGACAGTACAAATAGGGAGTTATTTCTAGAATTAAAAAAGTTTAAGTGATGTTAATCAAACAATAGATAAATTTGTATACTATTTAGTGGTATTTTCTTTCATATAAAACATGCATGGATGAACCAAAACACTTCCATCGACTATCTTATATGTTAATATTCCTTAGTTCACCATATATCAAGATACATATTGTTAACATTTACCTCAATCAGTATTTAAACGAGTCTCTTATGTATTTATGATATAAATATGAGTATATGTTTTGGACCCTAAGACTGTGGGGTATGGTGGGGCGTGGGTTGGGGGCAAGGTGCGACACGTGGAGTATGGGGCACCCAAGACCAAAAGCCAATTTCAAAGGGGTATGGTGGGGCGTGGCTAGTGCTCTTGGCCAATGAGGTTTCACCATGTCATGTGGGTAGCCCCGCCCCACGCACGGGCTAAATCCCACGCCAATGGGGCCACGCCCAAACCCAAGCCCACTCAGGGTGGTGACTTGGGCATTTCTCTCCAACCCACGCCCCAACCCCCGCCCCATACCCCATAGCCTAACAAGTTGTTATAAAGTGAAAGTTGGTGTAATGAAGGTGGAAAAGAAGAGTGCTGATGATGTTGAATGACATGAGAAGTTAACCACCATTGACCAAAACAGTGTCCAAAATTGATTATAGTGGGGAGTGATGAGGAAGCCAAACCAAACATGCCCATAAGAAAAGATAGAAAGCTATGTGTGTCTTTGGGAATGAAAATGTGACCAAGAATTTCCATAATACCCATTGCCCCACCATCTAAGAACCATGAGTTCACATGGGCATTTTTTTCATTCTAAATATTTATAATTATTTTTCTAGAACCACTAACCCATACATCATCAAAACCTATTTCTAAATCTACATCAATGTCCACCATAAAACTAAAACCATCAACCACTTGGGGGATGAACACTTTACAATGCACATTGATACTGATAGGTTGCAGCCAACAAGAGCTTTGTTAATAAGTGTATATACATGTATAATATAGATAAACCTATAGTTTCGTCAGATAGAAAACTAAATTTAAGTGTAGAACCAGAACAACTAGATAAACATGTACACTTATTGTTTTAAAAAGAGCAAACTGCCATTTTGGTCCCTGTGGTTTGGCCAGTTTTGCCACTTTAGTCCAAAAACCGATTTGTAAAAAGAAACGAGGCTCCAACAACAAATCAAAACCGCCATGGCTGCAAACAGAGGTTGCAAGCGCACTTGCCTTCCTCCGATTCTGCCACGCCAAGCTGCGGAAAATCTCAAATGTTGACCCAATTTTGACTCGGATTAGGTGAAATCATCACAGCCTCGTGGTGAATAAAAGGACTTGGTTCACAGATCATCATCCATCACAAAATCACAGATCAACACCCACCAACACCCAAAACCCACCACCACCAACGAACACCTCCACCACCGGGCAGGCCACCACTACCGCCGTAACCACCACATCAGCCTCATCCACCCCCTGCTGCTTAACACTGCCACAACCATTAAGATCCACCACCGCCATCGTCTCCACCATCCGCCGTCGACAGATCCAGTCTCCACCATCCTCGTCTCCGGTAAGCGACTGTACGCCACCACCGTCTTTCTTCCCCAAATCTCAGATCCGTCATCGGAGTTCCTTCCGCAAATCAGTGTGCTGCTGAGTTTCTTTCTAGAGAGAGAGATGGAGGAGGTGGCGCCGTGGCGGTGGTGGTGGTGCTATAGAGAGAGAGAGAGAAGAGAGAGAGAGAGAGCATATTTCATTGATCTGGGTAATAAGAGAGAGAGCTAAAAAAATAATCAGTTTTCAATTTAAAAAATGACCAAAATGCCCCTGCACTAAAGGACAAAATAGGCAGCTCTCAACAGTAAAAAAGGAGGTTTTTTTGGATTTTGGACTAAAATGGCAACAGAATGCAAACCACAGGGACCCAGATGTAATAAGTTTGAGATTTGGACTAAAGTGGCAAAACTGACCAAACCACAGGGATCAAAATGGCAGTTTACTCTTTTAAAAATGATACATAAGACAACTATTGAATAGTATGATGAGCATTCACATTCTAACCATCAAATTATGTGAGGAGGGGTTTTTATATTATAAAGGGTATAAAAAGTGGTTGTGAGTAGAGGAGAGAGAAAATGTTACTGTTCATCTGTATATTTGGGGGTACACTGTTCACCCGTTATAATTTTTTAATATATTTTGAATGTGGTTGTGAGTGGAAGTGAGAGAAAAATGTAATGATAATATTATTTAATTGAAATGAGAGAGAAAAAATATTTGTTTTTAGTGGAAATATATTTATATAGGAGTTGTTTTTTAGTGAGATGTATGTATAATTTGATGATTTGGATGTGAATGCAAATTCATCTTTTCTCTCTCTCGTTATATTTGAACATACACCAAGTACCAATTATTAGGGCTAAGTTGATAGCTTTGTTCCTTTACTTGTCAGCTCATCACGAGATAGCATTTAATTAAGACTATCTATACGAGTTCTTCAATTTTATTAAGATTTTTATAGAGTTAAATGCTTGGTTGGTCCCTGTGGTTTACAAAAATTGCAGATGTGGTCCCAAATGTTTACTAATTACACGCGTGGTCCCTGTGGTTTTCAAAAATGCACTCGGTTGGTCCCTAGCCCTAACATCAGTTAAATTTCTCAGTTAACTATGTGTAAAATGACTATATTACCCCTGAACAATTAAAAACCTAAAACTAAGAATTAAAAAATTAAAATCAGTATATATCAAACCTCTGCATCTATTCTTCCCCAAATCACCATCGCTACCATCCCCCTCTCTTTTCTCAAACAAACACCACCACCACCACTGAACACCCACCACCACCACACCTCCACCACCGAACACCCCCTACCACCACTACAAGCACCGCATTTTCTCTAGCCCAGGTCTCTCTCTTCGCGTCTGAATCACTTGGGCGTTCATAAGGATGCTTCTTCACCAACACATCACACCACCGATCAACAAGACTCTTCACGGCGGCGACGGTGAAGATCGGCGACGCCACTGGCGGCGGAGATGGCGGAGATAAAGTGGTCTCCATCTCTGTTTATGAGACTGTCACTCTCCATCTCCATCTCTGATGCGGTTGACATTTTAGTCTCATAAACCCTAATGAAGAACAAAACCCTAAAATGTCAATTTCAAAGCCAATTCTCTGTCCCCTGTTCATGGTTCATGTATATTTCAATTTTAATATCAATTTCTTAACCCCTTCAATTTTAGAGCCCTAATTTGATTTTTAGGGTTTTTTTTTGTTATTGTTTGATGGTTTAAGGTGAAATTAAATTGGGGATGTCGGTTCCTAATTTTATTTTATGGTTTTTATTGTTGAATTAGTACTGTTATGGGTCAAATTCCCCTTCAAAAACTGTTATTTGAATCTGCAGCGGATGAACTGTGTTAATTCTGCAGATGTATTATATCAGTGAATGGACTCAATTTTAGCGGATGCAGATCCATATGCAGATTGTGCGAACTGATTATAACGACTGGACTGATTATTACGACTGAACAACAACTGATTTGCAGATTTGCAGCAACTGATTTGCAGATTTGCAGCAACTGGTTCGCTGCAAAAACTCCCGACGATTGATAACAACAACGACTAATACCAACAACGACTAATAACAGCAACGACTAAACACCTCTGCAGATTCTGCGGACTGATTTCAGCGATCAAAACTAATTTTGCGGACGATTTCTGCGGCTAAAAGTCACTGATCAAATTCTGCATATCCGTGATTCTGTGCAGTTAATTTGTAACTGATGATCTGTCTCGGTTCGTATCAAATGAACAGAGGTGAGTGTGTGGTGCAAGTAATCAGTTGCTGCAAATCTGCAAACCCTGTTGCCGGAGATCGCCGGAAATCGGGCTCCCTTGACTGGTTCGCATAGAGAGAAGCAGAGGTGAGTGTGTGGTGTATGTGTTTGGGGTTCAAGGTCTGATGAAGGAGACAGGGTTCACTACCCTTTTATAGTTAGGCAAGGGTATTTTGGTCATTTAACATGGACTTAACTGAGAAATTTAACTGATGTTAGGGCTAGGGACCAACCGAGTGCATTTTTGAAAACCACAGGGACCACGCGTGTAATTAGTAAACATTTGGGACCACATCTGCAATTTTTGCAAACCACAGGGACCAACCAAGCATTTAACTCATTTTTATACCATAAAAGATAAAAGGCTAAGAATTTGTGTAGCGTAATTATGTTATGTTGCCAATTACTCTTAGTTCGAGTGCGGCCACACATTCATACCAATTTGAGTCTACGAGGGCGTTAGAAGGTTCAACCTCTTAAAACATTAAGAAGCACAAAATCCCCTAAGAATTTGTGTAGCGTAAATGTGTTATGTTGCCAATTAATGTCTTGTTACGTGTCACAAATTCTTTTAAAAAAAGTTGGCATAAGCCTATACACAAATCACATATTTTTTAGAGATGAATCCTAGAAGGCCTTAAACAATAACTTCACAACTTGTTTCCCATATCTTTGATGGTCAACATGAGAGGATTTGAGCATTTGCAATACCATTGTTTTGCTAGGACCTATATGAATATGAAAAACAACTCTTAACTAGGGCCTCAATGAGTCAAGTCACTCTATTTTATTAAAGCCCATAGGAGATTTCTACCCGAAAATCAAATAGCCTCGTTTGTATTCATGCCTACACTAAAAATGGTTCCCTTTATCTAAGAGAAAGAAGTCAACATTTGACTAATATAAGAAGGGCTCGTATTTTTTGTTTTTTTAATGACAAATTTCTTTTAATCTCAATGGTACACAGGACTTGAATCCAATATTTTTTCTTCCCAAACCCTGATGTTTAAAGAATCAAATTTCTTCTAATTCATGTCGTTTGTGGGACTTGAACCCAAGATCTCCCCTCCCAAACTTCATGTGTTTAAAAACTTTGCCTTTGCTAATAGACCACCCAATACATAGTCGGCTCATATCAATCCATGGGTTTTTATCCAAAGAAAAAAAGCCAAATTACTCCGCTAATAAGATATGAGAACTTGAGTAAGAAGGGTAATAGTTATTTTACATTAACGTGAGATATATTATTAACGTCCGTTGATATTAGGGATTATATGTGTGACGGATCACAACAAATGAGATTAAATTCTTAATTTGTACTTACCACACATAGGAGTTCATATATTTTGTTTATCTATATCAAAATGTCACACAAATCACTTAATCACGCACATTTTAATATAAACAAAATATCTCCATATTTTTCTATATCAAAATGCCACACAAATCAATAAATCACGCACATTTTAATATACACAAAATATCTCCATACTAAAGTACACTAAAACATAACTATAATCTATCTATTATACTAAAGCAAAATAAAGGTTGACCTTTTGACTTTGAGGTGGCTGCTTTCTTTGGCCAGAGAATTGGGAATTTGGGCGGCATTTTCCCCTCCTCTCAATTCTCAATCAATTCCTTCATTCTTCTTTCAAAAGGTTCTTGAATTATATATGGAAAGTTGAATAATTCATCAATTACCGGAAGATCTTTTGCGAAAATATGGAAGCGTTTCCATTCTTAATCTATTAAAGATAGATTGGTTCATTTTCTTCATTCTATCTAAAAGTGGTTTGTTATTCATCTGTTTCTGAGTCATGGTTTCTTTCAATCGGCGTTACAGACTTACAATCATCGATCGTTTCTTTCAATCGGTGTTTCAAACTCTTTGATCGTACCATATACAGTTGATTTCAACAGGTATGTTTATCAGAAACAATAATTTTAGGGTTTCTGATGTAAAATTGTTCATCAGACACACTAATTTTTTGTTGAAGAAAATACAAATTGTATTTTTTTTGTTGATTCAAGCATAAATACGGATTCCTCAGGAGCGGGTTGGA
The DNA here is from genome assembly GCA_030545235.1 of Helianthus tuberosus. Lineage (NCBI taxonomy): Eukaryota > Viridiplantae > Streptophyta > Magnoliopsida > Asterales > Asteraceae > Helianthus > Helianthus tuberosus. The sequence continues at coordinate 28,755,466 of CM060446.1, read as the reverse complement.
TTAGTCCAGTGAGTTCATCTTTCTTGCTTCTTATTTGATTGCAAAAACTAGGGTTAGGATTTTGATTTTTGTTGATTTAAGCACCTACCAATTTTTTTTTTGTTCAATTTGTGTGGTTTCAGGAGACAAGAACGATTGGATATTTTTGTACGATTATGGATTATCTGTAGGAAAGGGAAATTCTGATTGGATATTTTTGTTCAATTTGATAATTTATTTGTTAATTTCTAATTCAAGATACACAAAATATGAGATTATATGTTTATTTTTTAATTTTTGTATTTGATGTGATGTCTTCTAGGTGTTTGATGAAATGCTACATATGATCAAGTGGAGCAGTTGTTAAAATTCTCTTTGTTTTATGATTCTTATGTTTTCCAATTGCCTTTTTTTCTACTAATATAATTATATAACATGTACACTTGCAGACAGTTTGTGCATATGCAGAATGCATCAGCAACAGAGTATGTCTTTCTAACGCGTCTCGCCTGGCTATTAAGGTAACCACCATATCCATTATTCATGATACCAGTTAATTTTTGTATTTGGTAAATGTTGTGAGTCACACATGATTGGTTATAACTAGATACATGATGTTTGACACTTTGATGTAATGCCTCACTGATCCGCTAACAAGTGTGACTGAGTTTTAGTATTCTTCATAAGAAATTTGTAAACTGGTAATGATCCAAAGGTACGGTTGTAGTCGAGTTTATAAATGATAATTATATATTGTGGATTTTTGTGTGTTATGATGTTAGTTTGATGATTTTTGTTTTCTTCTTTCCACTGTAGCTGGTGGTTTAGGTATCAATCTTGCACACCAGATATTGTCATCATTTTTGAATCAGATTGGAATCCTCAGAATGATCTGCAGGTTTGGGAGTGTATGATATCTATCTTTATTTATAGTCACTACATACTAATTTCATGACTTTTGTTAGGCAATGTGCAGAGCTCACAGAATTGGACAACAAGAAGTCGTTATAACATATTATAAAGTAGTATAGATTATGTATGATTATGAAGGCTTCAAACTTTGTATTGACATTTGAAAAGTTCTTATTTTGTTGGTTTACCGTCATTCTCTAATTTACTAATGCTATATTATTACAGCAAGTTGCTATTGCAATTGTCATGGATGTAGATGCCACCTTGGGGAAGAAAAAAGTTGCAGAGCAGATGGGTTTTTCATGGTCTACATTGACCTTTTGAATGAGGACCTTCATGAACATCAGGTTTGGTTTGGTTAGGTTTGATTCTTATTTCAATTTTGTTTCGTCTATTACAAGGTTTATTTCGTTCGAGTGTAAGAAAACCCTTATACTATTGCTATTGGGTGGTGTTTTATGTATTTTGAATTAACTTGATAGTTTAATTATGTTTAGTTTTGTTTGTTAGTTCTTTAATTTTAGTATGAAGAGTCTGCCCACCAGGTTTTCAATTATGTTAAAGTTGGCATTTTGAAGCTTATTTGATCTATTGTTTTTACTTATTTCTGACTTGAAAAGGTAGTGGGGCTTGATAGTTTGATTACGTTCTGTTTCTTTGTAAGTTCTTCAATTATAGCTTGAGGAGTTTACCCATCAGGAGCACCAGGTGTGCGTCAAAAGTCATCAGTTATGTTAAAGTTGACATTTTAGGCTTATTTGTTCTAATTTTTACTGATTATGACTAAAAAAGGGATTTGGATATTAATAGTTTGATTCTGCTTGGTTTTTTGTTAGTTCTTAAACTTTAGTACGTAGAGTTTGCCCACCAGATGTTTTAAAAGACATTAATTATGTTTAAATTTTCATTTTAAAGTTTTTTTGGTCTAATTTTTTTACTAATTTTTTCAATGCAGTGCATTCTGATTGCTTTGAACCTGCTTCTTAACCAGGTATTTTTCAACTCGATCCTCTCGGATCGTTATTGATGTTCTCGATCATATATATCCGTAATGTTTGTCGTTTATTTCTTCTGAAGTAATTTATCGTGTTTGAGATTTTGCGTGATTTTAATTTATCATTCATTCATACATATGTTCATCATTTAGGTTTTAAAAAATTAAACCCTATTTGGTGATTTTGATAAGATGTGGAAACATAATTTTGGTGTTTTATCGGTGATCTTATTTTTTTTATTGATTTCAATTATTGTTTAGGTAAATATCTCAGTAAACTTTTTGAGCTTTTATTTCAATTTGCTTTCTATTCGTTGATCGAATGAATCATTCCTTTAATATAATTCCATGGATCCAAATGAAATGATTTTATTATACCTTTGAATGGAATAAACATTTACATTGTATTTTATTATCTGAACCTAATTGATCCTTTGGTATACAAGGTTCATTGAAATTAACCTGGTCACAAGAATGTTTGCTTGGTAAACAACGCCCGACGTTCGATGCAATGATTCCGCTCTAATTAGTGCAGGTACCTTATTTATTTCGATGACTGAAACAACCATTGAATCTTGGTTTATTAAGATAAACAAAAACTCAATCCATTATGTGTCCTCAATTTTTTTTGCTGTTTAAGAACAAAAAAATATGGATTGCATTACTATTGTAATATGAAACCTATTGCAATGTTTTTTTTGGCTAAATTTGTTGCATATAGGAATTGTTTTAGTAACATAAACATCATGGTAAAGTTCATAGATTATGATAATAAGTTTTCCTATTTATATTATATGAGTTTGGAGGATAAAAACAAATTAGTTTTGAAAAAAAAAATGAAAACAACGCATATATTTGAATTGACAGTTTCACTATTGTTAAGATATGGAAAGTATTGTGGGATATTATAAAGTGGATGCCCAATAGAGAAGCCTTGTGATGAACTTGATGCAAGTTGTATGAAGCATGATGCCTTGCATTTCAGCAAACAATAGTGAGTATCATCACTCTTTTTATGGTTTTATATAATGATTTTAAATAACCATTACCGAATTTAAGATGAAATTGGCCATTTGAAAGAAAAAAAAGTATCCGCTAAGTGCTGGTTAAATTGTAAATATCCTTAGAACTTTATGCAAAAGTTCTCATTATTATTGGTAGAATCAGTGTCTTAAAAAATTCTAACATTTTGATTTTTTTAGTAGAGTTAAAACTAATTTATATGTAATTATTGGGATGATGGCTATTAAACTAGCAAAAATAATGACATTAAGGCTTTTGTTATGGTCCCTTGAAAGACAACGATGTTAAAGGTTTGTTTCTCCTAGATGTGGTCAAATGGGCGAATTGTATACTTGGGTCTGAGCTGTTCTGCCCGTTGACCCATTTTGATATAGTTTTTTTTTACAAATATATTATTTGGTTTGACTCGCTAGAGATTAAACATAAACTTTGTCAACCCATTCATAATTATATAGGTTGAAAATGTCACTTTTTAACTTTAACTTTTGTTTCAGAAATTAAGGTTCCAACTGCCATATTAGAAGGCAAGCTTGACCAGTTACACTCACAAGAAGAAGTCAAACATGGAACCTTAATTAGAAAATCAAGAAGTAAGTCCCATGATTTATGGTAAAAGATAGGAAGGGTTATATTTTTCTCTGTTTAGGGTTAGGGTTTTAAAGTTCAGTGAATACAATAGTTTTTGACAAAAGCTAGATTGAGAGCTTTGTGAAGATATTCAAAGGTGTTGGTCATGGATGGGCTTCAAGATATAACGAGGATAATGAATCTGTTGAGAGGAGTGCTGAGGTGGCTAAGCATGTGATTTTTTAAGCGGGTCGAGTGGTTATTTTTCTTATCTCACTTATGAAGGTGTAACATGATATACTTGAAGCCAAGAACCTTACACTCTCATTCATCATTGTAAAGCATTGTGCTTTGGAGTAGAATGACGAGTTAGCTTCTGAAGTTGGAGACTTTACTTGATGATAGCGTGGGGCAAAATGTCGAGTTGGAATTTGAAAGGAGTGGCACGTCTTTGACCGTTCAGTTGGTGGTGAGTGACCGACCTTTACATCCAGGTTATATGCTTTACATTTATCATGTGTTCTTTGTTTCAGGCTGAAGACTTACACTCAATAACTCTTTCGGAGTTAGGAGTGCAAATAATCAAGGAACAACCATCCTCCATAATCTGAAGGTAGATTATACTTTGGGAGATTTCGAGGTAAATCAAAATATTCATTTTGTAGAATATTTCCAAGTTTGGTATTTAGTTATAACAAAGTTATGCCATAATGCAATACAATACTAACAAAAAAAAAATGAAAGATATCCTCTAAGGTGGATCTTTTACAGTGGTTATTTGCTATGTTTTAATTTTCTTGTTTTTGGTCAATTAAAGATGCTAACATTAGTTAGCATGAATTCTCGGACCCTTTGTGATCTTTTACAGTGATTATTTGCTATAATTTAATTTTCTTGCTTTTTGTCAATTAAAGATGCTAACATCACTTAGCATTACACATTTTGTAGGTAATTTTATGGAGCTACACATATTGGTGGTTGTTTAGGGGAGTTAACGGGCTCTCATATTCATCGCTTTTCATGGAGGTAAGTTGATTTCTTATATCATTTCATATCATTTTTGTTGAGCTGGGTAAAAGGTCAAGATGGGCTGAGTCAGGTTGGTGACCTATTCAGTACAGTTGACCCGTTATAATATATATTTGCATTAAAGGCATCATGCAAGCTGGTTGGATGATCGTCTTTTTTCAAATAATTTGACCCGTTATAATTAGTTTTCCAGTTGAGGATAACCATAATGTAATGAATGTAGAAAGCATATTGTTATCATTCTAAAGTTTGTATTGGTGTTTTAATATTTGGTGCAGAAGATATATATCCGGCAACCCTTAGACGTGAAGCCCAACTTTGGAAAGGTCTAGAACAAAAATGATGATTTACATGGGCTTCAATGCCGGTAGATATTATATGTTTATGCATTTTCGATTTTCCTATAGCTTTCTACTTTGATTCATGATTTATTTTGTAAATGAAATCACTTAAAGTTTCAAACAGTTTTTTAGTTTTTGGCATGAAATTTGTGGACTTGGGATTAAACTCACATTGAATGTTTATTTGCTGATAGGTATTGTTGGGTTTGGTGGTAAATGCAGGTTATTGGACTTGGGTTTGACTTGAATGATGGCTAGAAGCTTGAAGTTTGTTGCTGATGCGTATGAAAGCCGATAGAGTTTTGAAGATTGATATTTTTTGTTTGAACTGTATTTAGTCTTGATTTTGGTTGTTTTCGTTTATTTTTTGTTTGGATTTTGAATAGGTTTTATGTTTGTAATACTTGGGTTGTGTGTGGTCGCGAGTAGAGTTAGAAGTAGTAATTGTTATTTGTTAGAGTGGTTGGGGTAGGGGTTTGTTAAAACCCATTCTGTAAGGCCTTAGGCGTTTTTGAGGTTGGTGTTCTTGGGGTATGTCTCGGAAGACCCAATGCTCTTTAGGTGTAACTATTATTTTTAATTTTATTAATAAAGTTTTGACGGGGTGCCGTCCCCGTTTAGAAAAACAAAAGATTGAATTAATTACTTTAGTTGCATGCCTAATTTGAGGTTTTCTTTGTAAATAGGCTTCCTTGATTTTTTTTATGGTATGGGATGAGTCGGGTTGGGTTAACACGCAAACACAACTCTGATCATCGGATATTTCAACTAGATACAATGTTGGGGCCTTTTTGTTTCTACTCTTAGGGGAATCATTGCTTATGTAATGTGGAAGGCCTTCAACACTAATTCGAGGTTGGATCATTATTTATTTTATATCTATGGAAAAATTATGTTTACGATCAATATACATAACTTTAGGATGTCAAAGAGAAGCACTCAGTTACTCTCTTATAGCTCAATATCATCAGGATGTAATAAAGTATTTACGTATTAAAGTATAATTTTTTTGTTGTTTAGCCACCCGTGTATCACACGGGAACTTAGACTAGTACTTTATAAAACTCCAGCAAATAATCAACTAGCATGTTCTCCATCCAACAATATTAACATAATCAAGATTCAAGCTTGTTTCCTTCAAAGGTGAATTTGATATTTAATCACATTAAAGCGTTAGTTGATGATCGAATTTATGAAGTACAAAATTAGTTGATTGGTTAAGTTTGTGAGGTTTGAAACACTTCGGTGCCTACTTACAAAAAAAATGCGTTTGATTTTTTATTTTAACTAACGACAAATTTTATCGTCATAAAATGGCTAGCTAGGCACTGAAAGTCCCAAATACAAAAAAACAAACATTACAATTTTAAGTCTTTGATGTTAAAATCCTACTAATAATCCCAATTTAGATCTCCAAACTTAGACCTCTTTTTAATCCACTAATGTTAAAAAAATATGCGTTTGATATCAAGTAATTTGGTGTAATCATGGAAAAAACGTATTTTTAAACTTTAAAGATTCCATGTAACATCTTGAAATATGATACATGTAGATGAAATTAATGATTAATTGTTATATATGAAAATCATATAAACTAGACTACTTATAATTATAAATGTTTCTTTCCTTATTTAGAGGCACGCGGATTCAAATCATCCCGTATTTTCTTCTTATTTTTTTAACAAAATTATGGGTGTGGCTAAATGCACCTCCATTTTTACTGTTTATACATCCCTTTCTAAAAATATAATTTTTAGAATTTTTTAAATTCCACCCTTGTATTTTCTGTTTTCTGAAAATAAGATCAAACAAAACTCCGACTTATTATTATTCAAAGGAATTGCTACTCCCAAAACTCCGATTAATATTCAAACTTTTCCGTTCAAGCTTTCCGACTAATATCCCTATTTTTCCTAAATATTCAAAAAATAGAAAATACAAGGGTTGATTGTATTTATTTACAAACTTTAGAGGGAGAGTGCAACCAGTAAAATTAAAAAAAATGGGAATGCATTTAGCAAGACCCAATTCATATAAGATTGGAACACCTAAAAATAGTTGAGTAATTTAAAGAGTTAACTGCCATTTTCGTCCCTGTGGTTTGGTCACTTTGGCCATTTCAGTCCATTTTTCAAAAATGCGCCATTTTCGTCCCCCACGTTCTGGAAAGGTGCCATTTCAGTCCAAAAATGCGCCATTTTTGGCCAAAGTGACCAAACCACAGGGACGAAAATGGCAGTTAACTCGCGCATTTTTGGACTGAAATGGCACCTTTCCAGAACGTGGGGGACGAAAATGGCGCATTTTTGAAAAATGGACTGAAATGGCCAAAGTGACCAAACCACAGGGACGAAAATGGCAGTTAACTCTAATTTAAAAGAACAAAAAGATTTTAAATGACTTTATTAAAACAATTGAAGAAATTTGGTTACTGTTACTCGAGGATTTGGTTACTGTCTAATATTACAAAACCATTCACCAATGACCAAACTGATGGGGAGGTTTTTTATTATCTAATTTCACCAAACAACCTCTAGGTTATTAAAAAAATTTATTGGTTTAGCCCTTTAAATGTTTGCGGATGATGATGTGGATTTCTTGTTTTTTATGTTTTCTTTTAATGTTTAAAACACGTGGTAAAAATCTAGTATTACCTGCTAATTAGGTGCCTCGTGATCAAAATACCATTGTTGAGCATATACATCAGATGAAAATTGCATAGAATATTTCAATAAAGAGAAAAAAATATGGATATTTCCTAATATAAATTTTCAAAAAATAGAAAATACAAGGGTTGATTGTATTTATTTACAAACTTTAGGGGGGGAGTGCAACCAGTAAAATTAAAAAAGATGGGAGTGCAACACCCCAAAATTATGCCCACTTTATGTTAACTAGAATACAATTTTACGGTTGGTGAACTTGAAAACAAACGTCCAAACGTAATAAACATCTTCCCCATTCACCTAATATACCAAGATAACATGAAAGATTTGACTGAATGAAGATATATAATTGAGTTTTTTTTATATAGCGTTAGATACCAAGAAAACATGAAAGATTTGATTGAATAAATATAAGATAAATAATTGAGTTTTTTTATAGGGTTGGGGGGTGGGGGTGGGGGGGGGGGGGGGGTTGTTGCACGGACCTCCCATCCGTCGGAGTATTGCAACTCCGCAAGCTAGCTTAGCCCCATAGCTGCCTGGCGGTGATTACCCACGGTGAAGAGCCCCAACACCCCATAAGGGCATTGCCGGGAATCGAATCGGTGACCTCAAGTAGAGGCCTGGGTGAGGCTGGCCAACTGGGCTACCCCAGAAGGTTAGTTTTTTTATAGGGTTAGATAAGACTGACGAAAAAAAAAAACAAATTAATTTATAAAAAAACTATTTAATTCAAATCTTACATAAAGATAATTACCAAACAAATTCCGAAAGAAATCGTATACGTCTTGGATCTTTGTAAAGATATGATATGGAACCCGACTCAAACGATCGGTCATTTATGTTATCATATTGAAGGGGTATGGTCCCAAAAAAGTCGCGCAAACCTTTATTCAGGTCGCGCGAAGGACCATACTTCTTATTCAAAACATTGCTTATTGCCAACCTCGCGCGGGCTACTTCACCATTCTTTGATCCGGAACGAGGTCTGAGCAATAGGAAGCTCCACTTTCAACACTTAGCATTCCGAAAGAACATTCAGTAACCCATACCCTGCGCGGGGTAGTTACGTGTTCAGCAAGAATCACGCGTGACTACGGCGCAAGGCTGTTTCAGATAGTACACCAGGTACAAGTGGCAGAATGAAAAGACCAATCAGCGTCCTTTTAGTCCTGCTCAATCGATCGGTCATTTATGTTATCATATTGAAGGGGTATGGTCCCAAAAAAGTCGCGCAAACCTTTATTCAGGTCGCGCGAAGGACCATACTTCTTATTCAAAACATTGCTTATTGCCAACCTCGCGCGGGCTACTTCACCATTCTTTGATCCGGAACGAGGTCTGAGCAATAGCAAGCTCCACTTTCAACACTTAGCATTCCGAAATAACATTCAGTAACCCATACCCTGCGCGGGGTAGTTACGTGTTCAGCAAGAATCACGCGTGACTACGGCGCAAGGCTGTTTCAGATAGTACACCAGGTACAAGTGGCAGAATGAAAAGACCAATCAGCGTCCTTCTATTCTTGCTCAATCGATCGGTCATTTATGTTATCATATTGAAGGGGTATGGTCCCAAAAAAGTCGCGCAAACCTTTATTCAGGTCGCGCGAAGGACCATACTTCTTATTCAAAACATTGCTTATTGCCAACCTCGCGCGGGCTACTTCACCATTCTTTGATCTGGAACGAGGTCTGAGCAATACGAAGCTCCACTTTCAACACTTAGCATTCCGAAAGAACATTCAGTAACCCATACCCTGCGCGGGGTAGTTACGTGTTCAGCAAGAATCACGCGTGACTACGGCGCAAGGCTATTTCAGATAGTACACCAGGTACAAGTGGCAGAATGAAAAGACCAATCAACGTCCTTCTAGTCCTGCTCAATCATGCTCCACGATCGTCTGACATGCAGGAGACAGAAAGTACTTAAGGACGCCTACGTGGCACCAATCACAGGGCAGAGACACCTGCCCCACGATCTCCACTTACCTGCTGATGGCAGAAGGGCGGCCAGGCCGACAGCCATGACACGTGGCTCCAATCACGGTGCGCCAGCACCAAGAAACACCTGAAAGCCACTAACGGTCGACACCAGTGAGACAAGGAGCATATCCAATAAGTTGTCGCCTTCCGGCCCAAGGCCCATCAACCCACATCCTCTTGCACCTCTCCGGCTATAAATAGAGACCTCAGTCCACAGGTTAAACATTCTACTCTCTCTACTCTCACTCTTAATACACACTTATCTCCTCAAAACGGTCGCTTATTCTCACGTCGGAGCCCAGTTAAGAGGGAAACCCCCATATTCCCCTCTTAACGAGTAACGGTCTTCTGTTTTGCAGGATTACCCAGTCATCAAGGAGCTCAGGAAGCCATAAGAAGATTAACCACTATGATAGGAACATAAACCAAACTGATTAATCCCATAATTAGTTCAGTGTTTCTTCATTGGCGCCTACCGGTTTTCTACAAATCACTTTCATCTTCTTTTTTCCGAGTTTTCGTTGTTTTCTCCTTCGATCATGGCTGGTCAAGGAATCATTCCTGAGCTTGGTTTCGGAGCAAACTCTAACGCAGTGTTGGGGGAGGACAATCCAAACGTCCAAATCCAACATGAAGAAATTGGTGAGGTCGAAGTAACCAACACTGGGGGACCCCGCGGGAGCGTCACCCGCATCACTCAGACGGTAACCCCAGGAAGCAATGGCGCTGGACCTTAAAACCCAGCCCCACCTCAGAACATTTCGGCGCTATTAGGGCTACCAGAGGGCGAAACTCCAGCCTCGTGGTACGCCAAGCAGATTGCCACCATTAATGCGGCGTATCAATCTTTGAGCGCACAGCAAGCAGTCTTAACGGCAGAACCATCCTTGGTTACACCTCAGGGACCGAGTCAGGGGGCGCGCTAGATACCCCCACAGCAAAACATTCAAGGAAGAGCTAACAGACCTCCCCCTGCGAGAAGGCTAAGTGTGCATGACACGCGCGATACAAGGGGAGAAACAGAAAGCTATTATGACTATCCGTTACACGTCCAAAGGGGTCCAGTTCATAGCCGGCTCACGCCGCGCAACATGAACAGTGAATGGGAGGATACTGACCCGAATGACCCAACTTGGCAGAATGATGAGGGTTCGTCAGTCTTCAATCGCTTGCCGAAGAACCATGAATACTACAAACCAAGACAACACGTGGGGTACACTGAAGAGGCAGAGCGAGACTTTCGCCTCGCCTATCGACCAGCTGAAGCGGCAGAACATTTGAAATTCATCACAAAGATCGCTCTTGCGCCGCTATCGAGAGAAAAAATGCCCCCCCCCCTAGTTGGAAAGTTCAATGGACTGACAGATCCTGACGATCACGTCAGAGTATTCACAAGCGTTGGTTGCATGGGGGGATGGAATATGCCCATGTGGTGCCATTTGTTTATTCAAACTTTTACAGGGGCTGCTCGCGCCTGGTTCGACAGCCTCCCTCCGGGAAAGATCAAGTCATAGGTCGATTTCAAAACACAGTTTGTGAATCATTTCAGTCAACAAAGACGTTACCAGCGCGACACAGCCGAGGTAGCAGACATTTGGCGAAGAGAGAATGAAGGTTTAGAAGGTTTCATCACCCGCTTTAACAAAGAATGTCTGGAAATTGGTGGTGTAAGCGAGCAACTCATGCGTGCCCACTTCAAGAAAGCCATTTGCTTTGATAGCCTTATCAGGACTATCACAGGAAAAGATGGAATGCCCAAAGAGTGGGATAAGCTCATGGAAGCCGCGAAGATAGTCACGCAGACTGAAGAGTCACTGGCTGGCAACAAGAACTCTTATATTGAGGATCGATTTTCTAAGGGAAGCTCGCGCGACAACAACAGAAGAAACAAAGGCAAAAACCCTGGGTGGAAAGCCAACCACTCCAGCGGTTATGACGAACGACCTCGTTATGAGGAACGGTCTCGCTACAAAGAAGACGCGCGAGACACTATTGATCGCATTGGTTATCGAAAGGCAGTCAGAAACGAAAATCGAGATAAACACTGGACTCCGCTCCCAAAGACACCAAAAGAGGTGCTCATGACGGAGAACCATGATTTTAAGGCTCCGAGGCCTATGACCCTTAAAAAGGGGCAAGACCCCAACCTGTATTGTGACTTCCACAAGGATACAGGTCATCTGACTGATGACTGTATCAGCTTAAGGCAAGAAATTGAGAAAGCACTAAAAAGTGGAAAGTTGGGTCATCTAGTAAAGAACGTTCGCAAAGAGACACGTCATATCCAGCGCAATGATGATGGAAGAGAGAAAAAAGTTAAGCGTTTGGAAACGCACATGGTCAACGGGCCAAGGTATAGCACGAGAGATAAAGGCAAGCGACCCTACGAACCGACATGGCAAGAGCAACAGGTCATCTTCCCGGTGGTGCGCGGGGGTCCTCGCGCCACACGACCCATCGTCATCACCGGTATTATCGGCCATTATGAAACGGAGTGTGTCTTCATTGACCCGGGAAGTACAACTGATATCATCTATGAGCAATGCTTTAATCAGTTTGATGATGAAGATAAAGCGAGACTTGAGCCGGTTGATTTTCCTCTGTCAGGATTTTGCAACGAAATGGTCTTCCCACTAGGCCAAATCAACTTCCCTGTCACGCTTTCTGACAGGAAGCATTCAAGAACAACGAATGTAAACTTCATGGTGATGCTTGTCAAATCGAGACATGATGTGTTGATTGAGAGAGAAACCCAAGGCGAACTGAACATGATAACTTCCACACCCCACTCAGCGATAGGGTTTCCAACTGAGACGGGGGTGGCAATTATCTATGCCAAGAAAGAAGTAATGTCGACAGAAGAAATGCTCCAAACAAAAGCAGGGAAGGTTTCAACAACCGAGCCAGAAAAATGGGTGTTAAACCGCAAATACCCGGAGCAAACGGTGACGATAGCCCACGCAATCTCACAAACATCAGAACGCATCTCAAACAACTCCTGTTCAAAAATATGGATATCTTCGCCTGGACTCCGGCCGACATGACCGGTGTCCCGCGCGACGTTACCGAGCATTGTCTGAACACTTACCCCTCTGTTGAGCCGAAGGTCCAAAGAAGGCGCAACTTAGGGGCAGACAAGACCAAAGCAATGAATGAGCAAGTATGCGAAGTACTCAAAGCAGGAATTTTGAGAGAAGTGCGCTATCAGAGCTGGGTCGCGAACCCTGTTATGGTCGAGAAGTCGAATGGAGGATGGAGAATGTGTGTCGATTACACTGATCTCAACAAGGCGTGCCCTAAAGACTGCTACTCATTGCTAGAGATCGACAAAAAGATAGACTTTCTCACACCATACAGGTGGAAATGTTTTTTGGATTGTTACAAAGGATACCACCAGGTTCAGATGAAGCTCGAAGACGAAGACAAGACAGCTTTCAGAACCGATCTCGGCATCTTCTGTTATACAAAGATGTCGTTCGGTCTCAAGAATGCCGGCGCGACTTACCAGCGCCTGATGGATAAAATCTTCGCTGATGATATCGGGAAACACATCGAAGTCTACATCGATGATCTGGAAATCAAGAGTCCCGAAGAGGACCAAATGCTGAAAGATATTGAGGAAACGTTCAACTCGTTGAGAAGTGTGAACATGAAGTTGAATCCTGCCAAATGTTCCTTTGGTATGGAAGAAGGGAAGTTTTTGGGCTTCATAGTCACAAACGGCGGCTTTAAAGTAAACCCAGAGAAGGTTCAAGCAATAGAACGAATGCCGTCGCCAAAAAAAATCAAGGAGATGCAACGATTACCGGCGGTCTAGCCGCGCTAAACCGTTTCCTATCAAATCACACTGCAAAGTTATATCCTTTTATCAGCACCTTGCCCAACTGCGTAAAAAAGCAAGAGTTTAAGTGGACACCTGAGGCAGAAGCCGCATTCCAGCAGATGAAGGAATGTTTAATAAAGCTCCCTACTCTGACCGCGCCGTATGAGAAGGAACCACTCATATTGTACTTATCTTCTTCGGAAAAGGCAGTTGGGTCGGTATTGATGGTAGAAAGAGACGGAGTACAAACTCCAATTTATTATGTCAGTAGGGTGCTTACTGATCCAGATACGAGGTATTCAACAATGGAGAAGCTGGTACTCGCGCTGCTTCATGCTTCTAGAAGGCTGCGCAGATACTTTACGGGACACGTAATCACAGTACTTACCAATTTTCACATCGGAACAATATTGCAAAAACCAGAGACGTCTGGGCGGTTAGCAAAATGGGCAATCGAATTGGGGGGCCACAACATCTTGTATAGGCCGCGCCCAGCCATCAAGGGTCAATTCTTGGCAGATTTTGTCACAGAAGCTCCAGTGGAAAAAATCAAAGATTGCGAGATAAGACTCTCATAAAAGACACGTCTAATGAGTTGTGGCTGCTATACACTGATGGGGCATCAAATGAGGACGACGCAGGAGCAGGGTTACGCCTTGTGAGCCCCGAGAAGTATGAATTTACCTACGCCATCAAGTTGGACTTCAAGAACACCAACAATGAGGCGGAATATGAGGCATTCCTGGCAGGCTTACGTCTCGCCATAAAAATGGGGGCTCAAAATCTACAAGCACATGTCGACTCGCTTTTGATCGCCAGTCAAATCAACGAAATCTATGATGCAAAAGGCGAAGTCATGGCCTTATATCTGGATCAGGCGAAAGAATTGCTTCAGCAATTCAAGTCATACAGGGTAGTTCACATCAATCGTTCCGAAAACAAACCAGCAGACGCCTTGAGCAAGCTCGCTTCAACTTCCTTTCAACATCTCGCCAAAGATGTAAGGATTGAAGTACTCAAAAATCCATCAGTCCTGCTAGGCCAGGTAAATGTGATCGAAATAGGGCAACCATCTTGGATGACCCCTATAATTCAATATCTGCAAGAAGGAATACTCCCGGAGAGCAAAGCAGAGGCAAGGAAGATTCAAAACAAGGCCCTGCATTATGAGATGAATAGTGATATTCTATACCGAAAGTCCTTCTTGGGGCCCTTATTGCACTGCGTGGACCCCCAGGACGCGAATTACTTGATCAGAGAGATTCACGAAGGGACCTGTGGCATCCTTGCAGGACCGCGCATGGTTTTCACGAAGATTATGAACGCTGGATATTATTGGCCAGGGATGCATGTCGACGCCCTGAAGGAGTTGCGCAAATGCGACTCCTGTCAGCGACACCCTCCAAAAACCTTGTGCCCAAAGAACGATCTTATCCCTGTATCCACTGCTTGGCCTTTTCAGTAGTGGGGAATTGATATGGTGGGACCTTTCCCTGATGCTCCGGGAGCTGTGAAGTTCATAATCGTGGCCGTTGATTATTTTACTAAGTGGGTGGAGGCCAAGGCTCTCGCCTCAACCACTGCAATGATGGTGCGCAAGTTTATTTGGGAGCACATCATTTGCAGATTTGGTCTTCCACTCAAAATCGTCACAGACAACGGTACCAATTTTGCTTCTGAGGATCTTCAAAATTGGATGAAGGAAATGAAGATTGAGCATACCTTCTCCTCCGTTGCGCATCCTCAAGGCAATGGTCAAGTGGAAAGTGTTAACAAAAGTATCGTCGTGGGGATAAAAGCCCTACTGGGCACAAAGAGAAGAGGCTGGGTAGATGAGCTCCCAAGCATCCTGTGGGCTCATCGAACCATGCCGAAGACAAGCACCGGCGAAACTCCTTTTAGCCTAGTATACGGCTCGGAGGCAGTTATCCCTGCGGAAGTTGGACTCCCCTCATCGCGATTGACAGCAGTCAACACGGTTGATAATGAAGCAGAGCGCCGTTTCGATTTGGATTTACTGGAAGAAAGACGCGAGATTGCGCGTATTAAAGAAGCAAAGTACAAGACACAACTGGAAAGGTACTACAATGCGAGAGTCCGCATTTGTACCTTCACTCCAGGAGAATACGTCTTCCGAGACAACGAAGCTTCAAACGCTGAACTCCCAGGAAAACTAGCACCCAAATGGGAAGGCCCATACTTGGTTCACGAAGTGCTAGGAAAAGGGGCATACAAATTGCGCACCCATGATAGACACATCATCCCGCGCACATGGAATGCGCAACAACTGCGCAAGTGCTATATGTAACTATTCTAGGCCATGCGCCCTTTCTCACTAATGTTGGCCATGCGCCTTTTTAATTTCCTATGATGGCTAAACGCCCCTTATGTTACTTATATGCAATGAATGTTGGCCTAAGTGCCTATTTCTTAATTAATGAAAGCATACGACATGTTTTCCTTTATCGAGAAGACCCTTACGTTACAAATGCATGTTAAACTTTTGATTAGCATGAAAACACTTCAGTAAATTACGAGCTCTTGAGTTATGCCTCCAAGGTCCTCCACGAACATAGCGCGAGACCGGGCAGTTACACTCGCACAAGAGCCACACTTACATTTATTCGCGCTAACTTAACCAAAGTTTCTAACAACAGTGCAATAATTGTAACTGGACAGAGTATAAGCATAAACATCATAATTAATAAGTGCAACCGCGCAACAATTGTATAAAAACCAACTATCATTCATTTGATCCAAAACAAGCGCGACCGCGCAAATGGTTACATTCAAAACTTAAAGATAAAAGGCATAAGTCCTGTCAACACTATCTATTCAAAGCCATTCCTATAACCATCACCATCACCACCATCGCCCGCTGGCTCCTCCTCATCAGATAAACTAACCATCTCTGGTGGGTCCAGAATAGCCTTAAGACGATGGCACTAGTCATCATGCTCTAAAGCTTTTGTGACCAAGTCCATTACGGGCAGCGCTAGGTGATCGTATGCATTTTCAGCACAAGCCAACTCCGCATTAGCTTCGTCAGCCACTGAACAGTGACTTGTGTCGAACTCTTGCCCAAATACCTCCTCGACATGCTGCGCACATTCTAGATAACCTCCACGACATGCTGCTTCTGCTGAGAGCAGCAACACTCCCGTCCAGTTCTCCAGCATTTAAAATTGAGTTGGCCATCTTCACCAAAAAAAAAACAAATGAGAAACTGACTTTAGTAAATAAAACCCAAGTTAAAAAGAGAACAATACCAGCACTATTCCCCTGCCACGCAGCCATTCGGCCTCCGAGGACAGCGTGTCAACAATACCCTGGACCTCAGCATAGTTATTTTGCGCCACATTCAGGGCAGACGAACTTATGGCACACGCCTCCTCGGCCTTTTGCCTGGCTTCCTCAGCAGAAGCAGCCTTCGACCTTTCGGCCTCAAGATCGATCTCCAAGGACTCACTTTTGTCAACCTGCTCTTGCAGGCGACGCTTCAACTCTGCGATTTCAACGTCCTTGGCAGCCAGATCTTTATCCTTACTGGATACTTGCGCCTTAAGCTCAGCCTGAAAAGGATAAAATACTTAGATAATTCTACAAGCAGAAAACATGAACAAAAAAGGATAACGCTTTATGCACCTCAGCTTGATCCTTAGCAGCTTGCGCATCCTCGACCTTCCCGGTCAGCTCAGCGACCTTACCCTCAAGATTAGTGATCTTTGAGCGAGCCGCATACATGCGCTGATTATCCTTCTCACAAATCTTCTTCCATTCGGCTTTCTCCTTTGCCAGCAGATCCTCAGCGGCGCAAAGCTTGCCCTTAAGGCCTTCACGACCCCACTCTTCTGATTTCCTATCAGATTCAAACTTGGTTTTCTCTTCAACAAGAGCAGCCTTAGCCTTCTCATAATCTTTAACCTGCTTCAACAGGCGCTCACGATACTTTTTCCATTCCGCCCTCTCCTTGATCATGGTGCGCCATTCTCGCACGATCTGGTGATTGGCGGAGCGAGCGTTGGCCTCTCCAATAACGTACGCCTGGTACAACCCATCATGGCTTCGCGCCCTTTGTCGGTTAACTTCACCAGGAGGGAAAGAATTTAAGAACCAATCACGACAGGACGCGAAGTCCAGAAATGTATCCTTCTGCTTCAGACCCAGGGAGCTTGATGTGGAGCATCACCACGCGCCTCCTCAGTATAAGTCTTGTAATAAAGATCTCCCAAAGTATCCTTAGGACCGATGGGAGATTGAGGCACAAACCCTCCAGCACCACCAGCACCTGCGCCACCTGCAGCAGTAGCCGATCCACCAGCAGGCTTGGTCGGCTCAATGACCTCTGGTCCCTTACCCCGGGTAGTCTCCTTCCTTTTCTCCTTCTCATGAAGGGGCTGGTCAAGCCTCGTAATACGGACGACCTCCGGACCCTGCGTTTTATCATGCGCGATTGTAGCAGCGGCCCCGGTATCCTTCGGCTCACCTCCGACAGGCTTGTCGGCAGCCGTTTTTTCCTTCTCCTTTTCCTTATTTCTCTCTCTCTCTCCTTTTCTCTTCCGCAACCTTCTTCATCTTCTCTTCCTGAGCAGCTTTTGCCTTCTCCCCCTCAGCAGCCTGTTTATCCTTCTCAGACTCTACTCCAGCAGTCTTGAAAGGTTTGATAGTAACCTTGGGCCTTTTCTGCGCCGACTCTGAGGGCTCCGTAAACGCGACACCCTTCTTCTCAGGGGTCTTCTTCTTGGCCTCTGCAGAAGCTAAGTGATAAAAAAAGAGGAAGCAACAAGAAGCAAAGAAGCTAAGGAAAACTAACCAGGAGAAAATCTATAAAGGGAGCGCAAGTTGCTCTGCTTCCCAATCAAGGGAACGCCTCCAGCCTTAGGCGCAGTTGACACACCAGCTGTGGTCTCACTTCTACTTCTTTTCCTGCTGATTAACTTTGCAGCAGCCTCCTCCTCCTCTTCCTCCTCTTCCTCTTCATCATGCGCAACAGAGGACGGAGTCGCCCCAGCATCTGGGTTGCGAGAACCCGCGCTCCCTGAGCTCTTCGAACCAGCTCCTCCTGACTTCTTCTCGCCTATACGCGACAAACCTTCCAGTGAATCACTGATAATAACATAATCTTCCAAGTTACTCTAGCGAAAGCGTAGTGTACCTTTGTCAGCAGCATCAGTAGTGGCGCGGGTACTCCCACCTTTCTTGCTGGTCACCTCAGCTTCAAGATTGATCACCTTCTTTCGTTTAGGGGCTTTCTTTTTCTTCTCTTCTGGGTCAATCCCCAGGTCGCGCAACACACCTGCAAAGATGTTAGACCACGAACTTAGCTCCCCATTTGATGATCCCACAGACTCCTCGCTGGAAAGATAGACAATCTCTTTCCCAGCAGAAGTCAATACGCGCAAGGGACAAGGTTTAGGTATATGCGCACCTTCGGTTGCAGTAGGTGGATCGGTGAAAGCCCCAGGAACTGGATACATGAAGCGCGGCTTGATCCTATCATACCAATACTGCTCCCCCGATCTCAACGGGCGCACGCCCATAGATCCATCAAAAGTGGGGAAGGCAGCTTGGTAGAGTTGTACCTCTGCATTCAAAATTAAACAGTTGAGCGATGCGAAAGTAAGCAGAAAATTAAAGAAGAAACTAACCTTTATCCTCAAGCTTCAAAACCGGCACCTCTTCGCTATCATGTGGCCATTGGTCACTCATCTGCGCCGCGACCAGGACATTTTCACCAAACACTCGGTTTGGAGTAGCAGTAAGCTTCACATACCATTTTTCCGTCTTGGGAATCGCCAAATCCTCCTTCGCGATCGGTTCGGACCATGGGCGGAAGGTCATGGCAATCGGTATCACCTCCTCGCGAATGAAAAAGAACTTTGGTTTCCAGTCATGGAAACTCTTAGGAGGGTTCAAGAGTATCTTCTTCGCGGCCCCTCGACTAGCGAATGAGTAAAAGCCCAGATTCCTGATAAGTTGGTAGAAAACCCTAAACCTCTCTACCGTTGGGTCAACACCATGAGATCGGCAGAGGAATTCAAAGTGTCGAACCCTAACCATCCCAGGGGGACTCATCTGCGAGATATGAAACCCATAAAACTGAAAAATATGGGCCATAAAATTCGTCGCCGGCAACCGGAAGTTGCCCTGATGAAAGAAATCTTCAATTAACGTGATGTACCCCGGCGGTGCATCAGCGGCCGTCTGATTCTGATCGGGATACCTGGCGTCCCATTCCGGTGGGAACCGGAAACTCCGAACAATCTGCTCGAACAACCCTAGATCCCACTTGAGGACGGGAACATGACCTCCTTCACCGGGATTGTCTTCATGATGTTCTTTAGCCATGAATATGAGTTTAAACTCCGAAAGTTCTGAAAGAAGTTGTGAAGATGTATAGAATCTTGAAGATCTGCTATCGTGTTCTTCAGTGATTTGAAGATTCAAAGGACTCGAAAGCAGGAGGAAAAGAAAGACGACAGCAGAAGAGGAAAAAGTGATTTCCTCCCCCATCTCATCGGATATATATACCCATCGCATTTAATGCGATGGGTAACGTGCCGGGATCGCCGCGCGCGTGACAAATCAGAAGATGCAACGTAGGGTGAGAATCCTGGAGTGACGGTTACCACGCGCGCGTGGACCTCACTCTCCTGACGGATAGGACAACCGTCAGAGACAACTTGATGACAGTCGTGTAAGCGGTCAACTCAAACGTCACCATCAGCGAAAATCCTCAACAAACCGTCAGAATTCAAATTTCGAGGATTTTCCCGCCCAAATTTCCAAAAACTTAATGCAGAAGTTACCCAGGTCGCGCAATATGCATGGTTTCCCAAGGCATCCGCGTGCTATCAACACAAAAACAAAGAATCATCAGCTACCAGATATGTAGTCGCGCCGTAACAACTGTCAAAACATTTGCACGCGCGCGCCTACCAATAAAAAAACAAGCATTTTCTGCAATTTTCTTTTTCTAAGTCCAGAGCTCCAACCACTTGCCTCGCGCATGCAACAGCACTGGACTGGTGGGACTTGAAGGGGTATGGTCCCAAAAAAGCGCGCAAACCTTTATTCAGGTCGCGCGAAGGACCATAATCCTTATTCAAAACATTGCTTATTGCCAACCTCGCGCAGGCTACTTCACCATTCTTTAATCCGGCGCGAGGTCTGAGCAATAGGAAGCTCCACTTTCAACACTTAGCATTCCGAAAGAACATTCAGTAACCCATACCCTGCGCGGGGTAGTTACGTGTTCAGCAAGAATCACGCGTGACTACGGCGCAAGGCTGTTTCAGATAGTACACCAGGTACAAGTGGCAGAATGAAAAGGCAAATCAGCGTCCTTCTAGTCCTGCTCAATCGTGCTCCACGATCGTCTGACATGCAGGAGACAGGAAGTACTTAAGGACGCCTACGTGGCACCAATCACAGGGCAGAGACACCTGCCCCACGATCCCCACTTACCTGCTGATGGCAGAAGGGCGGCCAGGCCGACAACCATGACACGTGGCTCCAATCACGGTGCGCCAGCACCAAGAAACTCCTGGAAGCCACTAACGGTCGACACCAGTGAGACAAGGAGCATATCCACTAAGTTGTCGCCTTCCGGCCCAAGGCCCATCAGCCCACATCCTCTTGCACCTCTCCGGCTATAAATAGAGACCTCAGTCCACAGGTTAACCATTCTACTCCCTCTACTCTCACTCTTAATACACACTTATTTCCTCAAAATGGTCGCTTATTCTCACGCCGGAGCCCGGTTAAGAGGGAAACCCCCATATTCCCCTCTTAACGAGTAACGGTGTTCTGTTTTTGATGTACTGTAAAGTACATATGTTTATAGTGTATATTTTGGTCAGTTTTCAGTTGTTTCGAGTCTGTTTTAGGTTAGAATTGTGATACTGCTGACATTAAGCTTTGATTTCAGGTCCCGTAGCTTAAAGTGTTGAAAAATGAGTCAAAACGAGCAGTTCAGAAGAAAAACGGGATTCGTACGCGCGTCGGAGAAGCTGGAAATTGGAAATAATAAAAAAATAAGAAAAAATCACCTTGGAGGCGCCACGTGACGCGACACCCCCTTGGCGTCACGCGAGGGGGTCGAAATCGAGTTTATTGTTTTTCCAATTAGGGTTTGATATGATTTCCCAAGAAACTTAATTTTGAAACCCTAATTATGAATTTGTGACTTCTTGGAGCAATCTTGGAGCATTCTTGGCAAACAATTGGTGATTTCAAGGCATAGGAATCATTGGTACGAGTCGAGAGCGAAGAATCGAAAAATTAATCGGGTTTTCTAATCCCTTGTTTTGTCGATTACTTTCTTGAAACTTTGTTACAATGAATTCTGTTTTAGACATCTTTGTTTTGTTTTCATTTACTGAGATGCTTGGCTAATTTCATAAACCACCTAGACTTGATGAATGGATTAATATAAAGTTTTTACCGGTTTTGTTATTGCATGATTGTTATGGGTGATTGTGTTTAGTAAGAGGTTTGATTTAATGGTTTGATGTGTATGCGTGCTTTGATTCGGTTTAGTGTTATTATTTGCTTCATATGATTCTTAGTGACGGTCTATATCACAACATAGAGTCATATTAGGGTTTAGGCTTTCGGTGAGTGTCTATATTACGTTAGAAAACCTTCACTCTTTAGGGATAATTGCGCAATAATCCTTAGAAGTAACTGATAATAATTTACTAAGTCTTAGTGTTCTACTAGTCCTAATAACTGGGAAGTGAGGGGCTATTAGTAGGTCTTACCCGACGAATTGCTTTAGATAGGCCTTGGGAAAGGTTATGTCTTGGTTTACCTGTCGGTCTTATTAGTTTATCAAGTCAAATTTATTACTTCAAACTACCCTAGATCTAGGATTGGGAAAGAATAGGTCAACATTAGGGTACTTACACAATAATTAGACAACTGGGAAGACGTCTAATAACCGGTAGAATTAACGGCCTAGGTAGTGCCACAGGTTTCTCCTTGAGAAGGGTTGAGGGGCCTCGATGGTTCTTAATAGGTTTAGTATTTTAAGATCCCGGTTCCATAACTCGTGCATTTAACTTAATCGGTAATTTCTTAAAAACAATTCAGGATTCTTGTCTAGGTGGTCGTGTTCTCATATAAGTAACATCTATAGTCTTCATTCGTTTTAGTTTAGTTTTAGTCTATTTAGTAGTTTAATATAGATTTCTTAGTTTTCAGTAACCCCCCCCCCAAAACAAATAAACAAGTTTTAGTTGTGTCTGTCAGTGTCTAGTCAGAGTCTAGTTTACGTGATACATAAAGTCTCGTGGTTCGATATCCGGACTTCCTAGGTTATACTACATTGATCGGTACACTTGCCGATTGTGTGGTTTTAGGTCGAGTCTAGAATTAAAGATTTTTAGTGTCTAGCTTAGAGAGTCTAATTTAGTTAATTTTTAGTGTCTAGCCATCATCATCTCAATTGGGCGAAGGCCCACAGGTTACTTCTACATCCTCTTCTCGTTTCCCCAATTTCGATTCCACCCCGTTACCCACCCCACCTCCTACACCACCACCTTCGCCGAACCATTCACCTAAAACCTCACCTAAGGTTTCCCCACCCGATAGCCCTACTTCTAGTACCTCTAGTAATCCAGAAAACTTAGAACCAATGGCAAACCCTAGGCAAACCATCCATCAGCAAGCCACTCAGGATTTCACCGGCCTTGCTTCACCCATCACCGTTCCACCCATCGTTAGTGAGAATTCATGGCAGATTCCATCTTATGCCATGCAGGCTATCACCAACACCATCCAATTCCATGGCCGAGGCGATGAGGACGCCCCGGCCCACATTAACCGTTTCTCCCGCATCCTAGCTACCTTTAACCTTCACGGTGCACCCAACGATGCCACCTACTTACAGCTTTTCCCATTCTCCTTAGCCGACCGTGCGGCTACTTGGTTGGACTCTCAACTAACCGGTACCTTTACCACTTGGGCGGGGCTTCGTCAAGCCTTTTTGAATAAGTATTTCCCGTCCGCAAAAGCATCACGGCTTAGGGACCAAATCCACTCTTTCCGCATGGAACCCGACGAGCCTTACTACCTTGCTTGGGAGCGTTTCCAAAACCTTTGTGCTCGTTGCTCCCAACATGGTCTTTCCGATTGGGCTTTATGTGAGAAATTCTATAACGGTCTTACCCAAGAGACTAGAGATAGGTTCGATACTAATGCGGCGGGGCATATGATGGGTATTCTTACAGTTGCGGAGTGTCTAGAGCGTTTTGAGGCATTTGCTCAGTCTCAATCCCAATCACGATCCGATCAGAGGTATCAAAGTGGTAATTCTAATACCACTACTAGTGCACCCGTCCGAGGGGTGAACCATGTCACCATGGACCCTAGTTTAGCCTCTGTTTTGGAAAACATGACTAGGGAACTTAAGGAAATTAAGGCTAAGGTAGACAAGTGTGAGTTTTGTCGTGGGGGTCACGACACGAGTTCGTGCCCATTACTTGTTGGAGAGGAGCATGTAGATTATCTAGGAGGAGGGTTTGGTAGAGGTCAGTCTAGCGGTTTTGGGGGTAATAATACTTTTGGGTCAGGTTGGCGTAATAATAATAATAACTGGAATAATAACACTTTTCGCCCAAATGGACCTCCTGGCTTTCAAATGGCTCAAAACCCAAATAGGGGCCAAAATTCACTCTCTGGTGGGGGTTCAAGTGGGCAGTTCAACAAAGGGTTCAACGGGCAGGTCAAGGATGGGGGGTCAAATAACCCAGGTCAAACAGGTTAAGGTTCAAGTTTTGATTTAGGGGGTAGCATAGAGAGAATGGAGTCCATGATGAGTCAACTAGTTGTTAGGGACCAAACCACTCAAAAGACCCTTAGTGAACATGACCTAATGCTTAAGAACCATCAAGCATCCTTCCAAGACCTTCAAAGAGTCGTAGGGGACATGTCTAGAAAGCTAGAAGAGAGATTACCCGGTCACTTCGCGGGTAACACCCAACCAAACCCTAATGCCCATGCTAAAGCCATTACTACCCGTAGTGGCAAGACCGTAGGAAACCTTAGAGTCGAGGAGAGGGTAGTTGACGAAGATGGAGATATTATAGATGAGGAGATCCAAATGGAGGCTCCCGGCAAAGTGCAATCTAGGTTAACCCCAGCAAGTACTGCACAGCCCGGTGAGTCTCAAAGTGAGAAGAAAGTTGAGAAAACCCCAATAGATGTTAGACCTTCACCCTACGTGAACCGTGCGTATGTCCCGTTTCCCTCACGTCTTAAAAACCAAAAATACTCTAGGGAATACGGGCAGTTTTTGGACATCTTCAAGCAATTGAAGATTAACCTTCCATTCATAGAGGCACTCCAATCAATGCCTAAGTACGCTAAGTTCTTGAAAGACCTCCTTAGGAACAAAGAGAAATTAGGAGAGTTGTCTAACGTCCCGTTGAATGGGGGATGTTCCGCCGTTGTGTTAAATAAGCTTCCCGAAAAGCTTACCGATCCGGGTATTTTTACCATTCCTTGTCTATTCGGTAGTAATACCAACACTAGAGCCTTAGCCGACTTAGGAGCTAGTAACAACTTGATGCCATTTTCTCTTTATGAGAAGCTAGACCTAGGAGAGCTCGCATGTTCGGACCGGTTTGACTCCGAAACGATTTCTAAACGAACGTGAAACGTGCGGAATCCGTACACGAACGCGACCGAAACACACAAGACGTAATATAAACGTGATTCTATATAAGATCTGAAACGTACAAAGAACCTTGAATCACTTAGAGACTTTCTCTCTCTAGAACTAGAGCTCTTGAAATCTCAAATGTGCAAAAGTCTTAAAATGATTTAGCTTGAACTCTATTTATAGTGTTGAGGTTTAGCTTGAAAATGTCATGACCATTTCAAGGGAAACCTTAGATTTAGCTTGAAATGAACATGTGTTCAGTTCAAGGGAAACCTTCACTATTAGGTTTAGCTTGAAACTGTCAAGTAACATTTTCAAGGAAAATCACCACTTTCAAGCTAAATTACATTAAACATACTATTACATGAAACAAGACGAAGTCAATAGACATAGTGCACTAACAGACTCCCCCTTGGATATTGACGAAGTCTTCAATGACTATTCTTGCAATATGACACATCTTCAGTCTTGATCATTCTGCCTTCTCTTTCAAGTTGTAACATTGTACGCATCCATCACTTTATTCTTCTATCAGATTCAGGCTCCCCCTTTCATCAAGCTTCCGTGCTTTGGGATCGACACCTTGCTTTCTATCTACAAGCTTTTCTTTGTTTCAAACTTGTCTTCAGACTCCCCCTTAGACTCTGCTTTCGGGATCGTAGTCTGGACTATCTTCTGCAATTTCTCAAACATTTATGAGTAACAACATTTTGAATTCTCAAACAAATTCTCTAATCCACTCCCCCTATCAACAAACTTCATAGATTTAGCAGCATTAACGAAACCAACTCCCTCACAGTTTATCATCCAAGTTCAAGTTAATGACTTTGGAGATATCACAAACTGTTTTTGAAATTTTTGATTTTAATTCAAGTATCAATTTAATGAACTTGTTTTATTTTCAGAAACACAATCAGCTTACTTAGATTTTGAAACTCAGCACTCAGACATCAGTTGTCGAAAATAAAGCAGAAATCAAAATCTTTTTGTATTTTCTGAAAATATAAAGCAGTAAAGAAATATGTACAAACATATTTACAGACAATATTTTTGTTTGAGTATGCATCAGAGGATCATATCATATTTTGACAAGTCACAAGTACCGTTGAGCTTAAAAACACATTAAGAATTAAACAATTCACTTAGATTGTCGATATACTGATCCACTTAAATTTTCATACAAATTTCAACTTAATCAGGATACGAATTAAGTATTTTAGGAACTTAAACCTATTCATGTGTCCCACCTCTTGAATATACTCCCGTATCCAGAATCCCAATAATCAGTCTTACAGGTGAGTATACTACAATGATATCTGTATATAAATTAGGTATGCGAGGGCCGAGGGATCTCAGGTCGATACTTCCGTATACGCAGAGAGATATCAGCTTCGACTTTTCGGTGTGTCCCCTTTAGAGGATCTTTTTGCTTACAACAGCAGCATTTATCAATTTTATTGTTTCAGCATGCTGAGGGTTTAATGCTGTGTTTCAAGCATTTCAGCAAGTATTAGCCAAGGACTAGGTCAGAACTACCGTTCAGCAGAAGTCCCGGAATAATACCCCAGACATCATTGAGTATAAAGACCTAGTATATCAGATTAAGAGACCTTTCAAACGAGATTTCAGGGGTTACCTATATATCCAAGTAGTGTTCCCCACGAAATAAGCAAGCGTTTGAATTTAGGTTTATATCCCGAAAAAGTTTACTAAATGTATAAAAACCTACCGACACATCCACGGTGAGATCGTTTAACACATTTAAACTTTCCATTTCTTTAGCATACTGTAACTGTCTACTGATGTACTATCATTTCCTCTTTTTACGCAAAAACTCAATTTTTTGAATTTTATCATGTTTTTGACTTTTTCAAATTTTCAAATGTTTTTGTATTTTCTAACAACATTACTCCCCCTAAAATGCAAAATCATATAAAGAAAATTTGACAACCAATACTGATAGCTTTGTCTCGCCATCCATTTTCTGCTAAAAGTGTACTGATTTGCAGAAAATCTAACATACCCCCATGATTTACAACCCATTGATCTTAACAGTTTGAAAACCGTTTTTCAATCTGATGAAAGTAATCATGTTTGTTCAGCAGTGAGGGTTTCGGCATATTCATTCAACACATATTTTTGTATTTTTCTATTTTTGACAAAAATTAAAAACAAACATATTTTTGATTTTTCAAATTTTTCAATTTTTAGGGTTTTTGAAAATATTGTTTATTTATTTACAGAAAACATATAAACTTCCTGTTTCAACCAACACAGGATCCAGCAGCCTCCTCTCCTTGTTGTGCCAGGCTGTTCCAACCTCCATTCTCACAATCTTTGAATTCCATGAGCACCTGCACAAACAAACTACTCAGTTACTTGAACAATTTAGCCCAGGTCTGTTGAACCTTAGGCATTTCAACACAATAATTTTCATTCAATGCTGGAAATTCTTTGTCATTTTTCACAAAAACTTTCTCAATTTTAACTTCAACTTTCTCATCTTTTACCAATTCAACATGTTTCTTAACACTCCATGTTTGACCTTTTGGTGTTCCTCGTTTGTAAAAATGTGAATCTTTTTGAACATTTTGATTTTGAACAACAACTCTTGGTTTCCAAAACTCTTGAGGTTTTGTCATATCAACTGTGGTTTTCCAACTTTGTGTTGTTCTGAATCTGGGTGTGTGAGAATTCCAGGTCTGTCTAGAATCGAACCTGTTTGGGTTTGATTTCCAATTTTGATTTGAAGCAAACTTGTTTGTATTGTACCTCCAAGTTTGTTTCGAATCAAATTTGGTTGACCTTTGTCTCACATTCTCAGATTTTTGTTTCTCAACATCAATCTTCTTTTGATCAACATCCACAGGTTTTAGATTAGGACACTTGCGTGCAAGATGTCCTTTTTGATCACATTTGAAACATGTTCTCATGGACACATCTTTGACTTGTGGTTGTTGCTTTTTCTTTTGAGCAAAGAATTCATCATTAGACTGTCTCATTTTGAGTTCTTTTTCTTTTTCTAAACTGCCTCCTTGAACAAAACTCAATTTTGTCTGAAAATTTGGCATCTCATTTTTGTTCCAATGTTGTTTCTTCTTATAACCCAACCCAGCCTTCATGTTCTTCTTTTTGAAACCAGGTTTGTTATACGATCCTTTATGACTCTTACCAACAAACTTTGAAATCTCAGACTTCTCAATCTCAACCATTTTGAAAACTTTATCAACCTTTTCTGAAATCACATTCTTAATCGGGAAAACAACATCTAAGAATAATTTGTCTGATCCAATCATGGTATAAACCAATCCCTTTGAATCATCATTCAAATTTATCTCGGATTTTGTGTTTTTCAGATATCCATCATGAAGATTTCCTTCATCTTCATCCTGTGATTCAGATTTACCTGTATCAACTGACTCTTCTTTCAACACACTTTCAATGACTTTACCTACCACCTCTGAATCATGAGACTCATCAGATTTGGAATAGGTTATGTCAATGTTGTCTGGCAATTGATCTACCATGTTGAAAGCTTTTTCGACCTTTTCCTCATCATAAAATGCAAATTTTCCCGGTGGTGGAACTTGATGAAACTCTGAGCCAATGCCTTTCTTATTCTGCTCAGACTCACCATCACCCGGTTTTATATTGAAAATTCGTTCAAGCACATATGACGACACATGGTAACTCTTTAACTTGTTGTTATCCTGTTCTAAATCAGTAATCTGTCGCTTTAACTTAGCAACATCCTCAATATAGGAATTAACAACATCTTGTTTTATCGCATACATTCGTTTAAGCTCTTTGGTTGTTTCAGACATATAATTCATTCTTGATTGAGCATATTTCATTTCGTCTTTTACTTTATCATATGACTCTTTTGTAATGTGATATGATAATTTCATTGAGTCATATTCCTTTTTCATTTCTTGACAAGCAATTTCTTTTTGTTCACACTCATTTGTCATTTTCAAAACATTTTCTTTCAAAACTTCATTTTCTTTTTCTAATTTATTACATTTTTCTGAAAGTTTTTCATCATTTTCTTTAAAAACCTTTTCTTTTTCTAGCATTTCTTTGCATTTTTCTTTAAAAATCTTTTCAATTTTTGTGAACTCAAGATCTCTTGTTCTAAATTGCTCATCTTTTTCAGTACAAGCTCTGCACGATTCCATGCATTTCTTGCACTGATCAATCAGTTTCAAATTTTCATAATCAGAATTTACCTCATTGATTGGTACTTCGGTGTTTTCAGCAACCTCTGTCTGCTCAGCAACATTCTGCTTTTCTTCAACACCGACTTCATCACCAGCATTATCAGCTTCCTCATTCTCATTCTTTTCTTCTTTTTCTTCTTTCTTCACCTCTTCTTCAATCTGCTGTACTTCAGTAACAGCTTTCTCAACTTCTTCATTCACAACAACGTCTTCACTTTTGATTTCCTTCACAACTTCAGCTTCAACAGTTTCTGTTTTAACCTCTTCAGCATCTTTCTTCAGATTGTTCACCATTTCTTCAACATTCTTCTTCATCCTCTCCTCATCCCTTTTTCTCAGACACGATAACATGGCATATCTGATCTCCTTTTCATACCTCTTAACGTATGTGTCATCTTTCATCACATTTCTATAGTATTCAGCTCTCAACGGGACTTTGAGAAGAACATCATCGAAGATTATGTCTTTCTTGGGAACAACCGGTTCTCCTTCTCTGTTATAATAACATTCTCTCTTTTTATCCCATCTTTTGCTACCGACAGCCATCTCATACTCCTCCTGCATATCATCCATTCTGTTGTAGACCACATTTCTTTCTCTGTAAGTCTTCTCACTTAAGATCTCTTCTCGAGTTTTCTCTTTGATCTCAACTTTTTCTTCATGGACTTCAGCAGTGTCTTTGTCTTTGTTTTCATCTTGAATCTCAGCAACAAAAACAAACTTTCTTTCTTCTGTCATAGCTCTCCCTTGAGCTGTTTTACGAACATTCTCTAAACGATCTTCTTCTGGACAAACTGTGCTCCAGTCAAATCCTTCATCAGGATAGATTACTGCATATGCTCTTGATTTTTCTCTCGGCTTATCTTCAATCAACTTTGGTTCTTCTCTGCTTCGATGGTAAATCGCCTTTCGATAATAATCATCGTTGAAAGGACGTTCACTTCCTTCAGCAACTTCAGAGTTTCTGCATTCTCTTTTGAAATGACCCTTTTGCTTGCATTTGAAGCAGGTCACTTTGGATTTGTCAAATCCAAGCTTTGTTGACGCACCTCCAAGAGATTGTTTCCCGGTAATCTCCATATACCTCTGAGCTCTGCGAATACAACTAGCTAAACACCAACGGATGTCAATGAGCTCCATCTCTTCCGGATCAATCTGGTCGTAGTCTTCTTTGGTCAATTCAGAATTTCCAATTTTTCCAGCTACTAGACCTTCATATGATTCCAGAACAGATGCAAGGAAACTCATTTGCTGCTTTGCTGCATTGATGCTCATAGCAGGAGAATTCTTCAGTTTAAGAGCAATGTTGCACAGAATTTCTTCAGAATCATCAGAATTTGTCTTTGAAGATGAATGATATCCAGAATGATGACTTGTTGACGTTGTTGATGGTTCTTTCATCTTTTCACCACTAAATGATGTTTTTGGTGAACCAACGCCTTTATCAGAAAGCACACTGCTTTTATAGTACAAGCCAACGTTCTGTTGATGTGAAGATTCAGTCATCTTGTTTTGCTTTTGTAGCTCCAGATCATGACTTTCAATCTTTTCAAACAAAGCATCAAGAGCAATATTATCATATGAAGCATCATTTTTTAAGATAAAAACAAACGTTTGCCACTGATCTGCTCGTGGTAACGCTTCAATCACTTTGTCTATCAATTCCTCTTTTGTTTTATTTATCTCAAATCTTTCCAATTCAATTTTAAGATGACAGAATCTCTCAATCATTTGCCTCACCGACTCTCCTTTTATGTTATTAAACAGATCAAATTCTTTCTTTAATAAAGCGATTTTGTTCTTTTTAATCTGTTTACCCCCTTCAGCTTTAACACGTAAAGCTTCCCAGACAGACTTAGATGTCCCGTCATGAGTTAGTAAAGCAAAAATATCATTTCTGATTGCTGACTGGATCAATGCTATCATTATCTGTTCAGCTCCGTATTCAGCTTTATCTTCTTTGGAAAACTTCTTGAATACTAGATCGTCGCCTTTCTCGTCTTTTGGTTTTTCATAACCATACTCCAAGCAAAACCAACTTTCATGAGCATACGCCTTTGCCCAGTTAATAAAGCGTTCTTTCCACCAGGTATAATCCTCAATGCTATCAAGAGTTGGTGGCTTTGAATGAGTTCCATAAAAGTTATCATGCTTGATGTTCTCATTTAGCACTTTAGAAATGGTTTTTGGTGTAATATTTGTAGCCTCAGATGATTCGGTTGCGAACGCGTTGTAAAACGTATTGAAGAATTCCTCAGCCATAATGCAAACCTTGAAAAGACAAACAAACAAACACAATCAGTATACACAATATCAAATATTCTGAAACAGACTGATACTCAGTTGACGTGAAATAATCTCGACACGAAATTTCACTTTTCAAGCGAAATAGAAAATTCAATCGAAAACACTTGTTGAACAGTTGAAGCGAAATCAACTATTGACCACTTGAAGCGAAATCAACTATTGACAGACTTTCAAGCGAAATCCCAAGTGGAACAGTTTTGAAGCGAAATCTAGACTTAACAGACTTTCAAGCGAAATCTAGATTTAACAAACTTTCAAGCGAAACCCCAAGTTTATCAGTTCAAGCGAAATCCCAAACTGATGATTTGGAGCGAAATCAAACACTATTCTGTTCAAGCGAAATCTGATCTAAGCTGTTTCAAGCGAAATCTGATATTACTGTTTCAAGCGAAATCTGATCTAAGCTGTTTCAAGCGAAATCTGATATTAGGTACTATCTCAAGCGAAATCAAGTCCAAATATCATGTTCAAGCGAAATCTTCAGACTATTCAAGCGAAATTGATCAGTTATCTCAAGCGAAATCTTCAGAATAAGGATTTCGCTTGAGTTTTCAAGCGAAATCTTGCTGTAAGTTACTGATTCGGACACAAAAACTCGAAAATCTCCTAAACGACAAGGAATTTGAATCTGAAACTTGGTAGGATTGTAAATCAACTGTTTTCGCACGATATACTAAAAAATCATCCAATTCGAACCGTGAAATCCCGTTCAATTTGTCTAAAATCCATAGAAAACGTGAAAGAAAGAATAGATGAAGAAGAAATGATGCAATTCAGATCTGAAAATGCTATAAACTGGTACGAATCTTGTTGTTTGATCAACGCAATCGAGCTCCTGCTCTGATACCACTTGTTAGGACCGGTTTGACTCCGAAACGATTGCTAAACGAACGTGAAACGTGCGGAATCCGTACACGAACGCGACCGAAACACACAAGACGTAATATAAACGTGATTCTATATAAGATCTGAAACGTACAAAGAACCTTGAATCACTTAGAGACTTTCTCTCTCTAGTTTCTCTCTCTAGAACTAGAGCTCTTCAAATCTCAAATGTGCAAAAGTCTTAAAATGATTTAGCTTGAACTCTATTTATAGTGTTGAGGTTTAGCTTGAAAATGTCATGACCATTTCAAGGGAAACCTTAGATTTAGCTTGAAATGAACATGTGTTCAGTTCAAGGGAAACCTTCACTATTAGGTTTAGCTTGAAACTGTCAAGTAACATTTTCAAGGAAAATCACCACTTTCAAGCTAAATTACATTAAACATACTATTACATGAAACAAGACGAAGTCAATAGACATAGTGCACTAACATCGCACCTACCCGAATGACATTGTCTTTAGCCGATCGGTCCGTTAAATACCCTAGGGGTATAGTTGAGAACTTGCTAGTTAAGGTAGACAAATTCGTGTTTCCCTCCGATTTCGTAATTCTAGATATGGAAGCGGATGAGAGAGTTCCCATTATCTTAGGTCGTCCTTTCCTACGTACCGCCAAAGCCCTCATAGACGTTTACGATGGTAAGATCACCCTTAGAGTAGGTGAGGAGAAAGTTACTTTTGAGATAGATCGTTCCATGAACCACCCAAGTGGTTCAGATGACTATAGCGGTCCTTGCCATTCCGTCTACTTTTTGAACTCGTTTATCTCATGTGTCGACCATTGCTTAGAGTATATTAGTGGAGCGGACCTAGTGGTAGGAGAGAAGGTAGACGAAGAGTTAGAGAGTGTAGGTGAAGTTGAAGAGGAGGGGTGTAACACCCCGAAAACGGGTTTGGTAATTAAACCCCGTTAATACTAAAAGACGGGTAAAGTACCGTTAGTGGTAAAATTTACCCGGTGGAATATTAGGAATTAAATAAATAATCCTAATAATAAAAAAATGAATGAATAAAAGCTTTAAAGAAATAAAATGGACAAAAGGCCCGAGTTAACGGGGCCTAAAATAAACTTAGTCATAAATATTCCCGAACCCGCTAAGTTAACTAGGAATATTAAACCTAGTTAATAAGTGAGAGTATTGTTGAAAATAATTAGGTTGTGACCTAATTAATAACTAACCAAACACGAGGGACCAAAGCCGGGTAACTTGAAACTAGAATTATAAACTTAAAAATATAACACAACACACACACTAGGTGTGTGTGTGTGTTCTGGTCGTAACCCACAGGAGCCAAGGGAGCTCAAACCCTAACCTTCACTAATCTCACAAATTGAAGGATCAAACCAAGTCCAAATCGAAAATTGAGCATAGATTTGTGATCCTCATCACAAGGGGGTTACGAGGTATGAAAAATTTAGTGTTAATTCTCTGTTTGAATTTCTCATGAAATTGGGAAATCTGAAAATTGATGTTGCATGTTTGCTATGTGGGTAGAATAAGGTTGATATGGTGTCTAGGAGTAAAACCTAGACAATAACATGTGAGATCATGGCTAAATTCTGAAAATTTTCATGAACACATTGAAGGTGATTCATGGGTTTTGTGAGAAAATGATAAACACTAGGATGTAGAATACTAATCTAGTGTAAATTGATACATAGAAACTGATTTATGAAAATATGATGAGTAGTTCATGAACACTAGACATAGAGGTTTGAATTGTAGAGTGAATCTTGGTAAAAATAACTAGTTATGAACTAGCTAGTAAATATGTAAAATTATGCCCACTAGGTGTTCGTTAAAATGCCTCAAAGAAGGCTCGAAACTAGAATTTTGTAGTTAAAACACCTAATTGTGATGTTTTGGCTATTATGCAAGATGTGATTAAAAAGAGTTCTAAATGTGATAAACGTGGTTAGAACTTTGGTTAAAAAGGTGGTCTAAAGATAACGCCTACCGGGTAATTAAAGAATGCCAAAACTAGTTGATGAACTCGAATATGCAATTAGCATACTAATGGGCATTTGACTTTTAAAAAGGTCAAACTGACCTATAATACAATAAGTAGTAATTTTGATATGAAATGCATAAGGTGGAATAATCGTATTACATTATGATTAAACTAACCACCTTGAAAACGATGATGATAGTTTGACGCGTAACAAGCTAGGTGAAAGCTTGATGAGGGAGCGGATCAAACAAATCAAGAAGGAAAAGGAAAGAGTAATTCGGATGAAAGGTAAGTGAAACTTACACACTTTTGTAGAATACTTGTTTACTTTACAAGTAATAAATGCGATAATGATAATAATGAAAATATGGTTTCCGACATGATTGGTACGAGTCGGAACATATAAAGGTGATAAAAACCATGGTTTATGGTAAACAGGATAAATCGGTAAATTGGTCATGTAATGACTAAGAGATTATGAGTTTTGATAAGATTACCGCGTAGTGTAATCTAATATTGAGAAAAAGGGGTAAAAAAAAATGGAAATTTAGTCAAGTGTCGACTAATGTAAATTAACAATAAAAAGGGCACCCATGGCGTAAGCCGAACGGGTCAAATTTGTAAGAATTGAGTTAAAGAGAAAAAGAGGGGTCAAGTGGTAACATCCGACATGGGCCGGATGTGTAAATTTGAAATTTAAAACCTCGTTTTACTACATATGTAAATGTTTGGTCATATGAGCCAAACGGGTCAAATGGTGATGATAACACCATTTGACAATATCGACTAATATGGTTGCCAAGTCTTATGCTAATAGGACCGATTAGCGATTCGGATACTTCCGTTTCCATAGAAAATGTGATAATAAAAGCGAGGTATAAATCGGGTCTATTTGTTGATCCGAGCCAGGTACGCATATTTATGTTGTAGTTAAAAGTGATATCTTGGTCGAATAATTGGTGAGAGTCCTTCATTGTAAAAGAAGGACCAAAATCGACCAAAATGCCCTTGTAGGCTAAATCGAACAAACAACCCTTAGAGGTTGTTTGGAAACGAGTCTTATGATTAAACAAAAGCTTAGAATAAGTGTAGATGTTGATAGATGTAATACGTTAGCCAAATAGCTCTATTTGAGTCTTACCGTAAAATAACAATCCGAAGGGTAAAACTCGGAACATATAGATATACACATTGAAATCCAACACACAAAGAGTTGTAGTTGAATATTACTTGATAAGAAATGTAGGAATAAGTTGCTAGAAAGGAATGAAAACGATTTCAAGCTTTAAAGTCCTTAAATACCCTTAACGGGTCAAAATAAGCATACGAGCATAGACGGGTTTAAATGGTGTAATAAACCTATGATTAGAACCTAATATAGTAGGTAACATTAATTTGAAGAAGTGTAGGTGATGTAGGAATCAAACAAATATGTTCGTTTGATAAAATGCATAAACGAGTCAAAATTGGGAAATAGGGCGATAAGCCGAAGACTAAAAAGTCTGAAATTTTGTTAAACCGGATGTTAGATTTTAACTCCATATGATGGAGAATCAAATTACAAACGCGTAGGAAGAAACGGGAGGTTAAACGGGTAAACGGTTCAAAAGTTACGATCGTTTTAGTGCGTACGAACGACGAAACGGAACTGCAGAAAAACTGCAAAATGGGCTAGGCGTCGTCGACGCGGGAAGTGAAGTCGTCGACGCCGCTTGGAAAACTTGTTTTTCTGTTGACGCCAGTTTCCCCTGGTTGACGCGGGAAGTGGAGTCGTTGACGCCACCTAACTCGGAAAAATGCTATTTTTTGTCAGTTTTAACCCCTGTACTTGTTTGAACTTCATATTTGACTATCAAAACTAACTTTTAAGTTGGTTTTGATTATAGGTGATCGCCAAGAGTGCCCGGATGAAGATCAAGCTCGAAGAGGAACCGAACACGCTCAAAACACAAGCTTCCGCACATGATTATATCGCCACTTTTAAATGGCGAAATTGTTCACATTAAACTATTCGGATAACTTTTGTAAAATTTTTAGATTACTCGTATTTTCTAAGGATACTTAATAGTAATTACATGGTTGTTATCGATATTTATACGATAACCTTCAAATTAATAACTAGGGTGTTACAAGGGGATTCCTTTAATTCCCGATGTGTTAAAGGTTAGTGATGACACCACCCAACCCCCACCCTTAGAACTTAAGGTACTTCCATCTCACCTAGAGTATGCTTTCTTAGGGGAGGGTTCCGAGCTACCCGTTATTATTTCATCCGAGTTAGAGGAGAGTGAGAAACTGAGGTTGTTAGATGTGTTGAAGGCCAACAAAGAGGCCATTGCATGGAGATTGTCCGACATTAAGGGCATAAGTCCTTCCTATTGCACCCACCGGATACTCATGGAGGGTGATTATAAACCGGTGGTGCAACCCCAAAGGAGGCTTAACCCCAACATGCAAGATGTAGTGAAAAAGGAGGTTCTTAAACTCTTAGATGCCGGGATGATATATCCCATTTCTGATTCACCTTGGGTTAGTCCCACACAGGTTGTCCCCAAGAAGGGGGGGATGACCGTTTTCATGAACGAAAAGAACGTGCTCATCCCTTCACGTACGGTCACGGGTTGGCGCGTGTGCATCGACTACCGAAAGTTGAATGATGCCACCCGTAAAGACCACTTCCCATTGCCTTTCATAGATCAAATGTTGGAGTGTTTAGCCGGTCAACAATTCTATTGTTTTCTAGACGGCTTTTCCGGTTACTTCCAGATCCCCATTGCACCAGAGGATCAGGATAAGACCACCTTCACATGCACCTATGGCACCTATGCGTACCGACGCATGCCGTTCGGGTTATGTAACGCTCCGGCTACCTTTCAGCGTTGTATGGTCGCCATATTTCAGGATATGATAGAGACTTCCATGGATGATTTTTCATTTTATGGTGATTCTTTTGAGGTGTGTTTGAAGAATTTGGAGCGGATGTTGAAGCGGTGTGTAGAGACGAAGCTTATGCTAAATTGGGAGAAGTGTCACTTCATGGTGACGGAAGGTATAGTGTTAGGGCATAAGATTTCTAGAGAGGGTATAGAGGTAGATCGTGCGAAAATAGATACCATTAGTAGGTTACCTCCACCCACGAGTGTGAAGTCGATTAGGAGTTTTCTAGGGCATGCGGGTTTCTATAAACGCTTTATTAGGGATTTCTCCAAAATTACTCGCCCCATGACCCGCTTGCTAGAAAAAGACGTTCCATTCGTATTTGATGAGGAGTGTCTTAAGGCCTTCAACTTCTTG
The DNA here is from genome assembly GCA_030545235.1 of Helianthus tuberosus. Taxonomy (NCBI): domain Eukaryota; kingdom Viridiplantae; phylum Streptophyta; class Magnoliopsida; order Asterales; family Asteraceae; genus Helianthus; species Helianthus tuberosus. Next base: position 28,717,819 of record CM060446.1, on the reverse strand, counting down.
AAGGAACAGTTGGTTAGTGCACCTATTCTTATCTCGCCCGACTGGAGCTTGCCCTTTGAGCTCATGTGTGATGTGAGTGACTATGCCGTTGGAGCGGTATTAGGATAAAGAAAGGATAAGCACTTCCACCCCATCTACTACGCAAGCAAAACGCTCAATGATGCTCAAGAAAACTACACTACCACGGAGAAAGAGCTTTTAGCCGTAGTTTTCGCATTTGATAAATTCCGCTCGTACCTCGTTTTATCCAAGACCATAGTTTTCACCGATCATTCCGCGTTGCGTTTTCTCTTTCAAAAGAAAGACGCTAAACCCCGAATCATTCGGTGGATTCTTTTGCTTAGCGAGTTTGATATTGAGATTAGGGACAAGAGAGGGGCCGAGAATGTGGCGGCTGATCACTTATCGCGGTTAGAGGATCCCAAGAGGGAAGAGATTCGTGAGGAGGAGATTGGAGACACATTCCCTCATGAGTCTATAGAGTTTGTTGAAGCTGAGAAAGAAGGATTGCCATGGTTTTGCGACATAGCAAATTATCTCTCTAGTGGTGATGTGGTGAAAGGGATGTTTACACAACAAAGGAAGCGATTGTTTAGTGAGGCGAGAAAGTATGTTTGGGATGATCCTTTTCTCTTTAGGATAGGAGGAAATAGAGTTCTTAGACGTTGTGTGTCGAGAGAGGAAGGCTGGAACATTATTAAGCATGTGCATGAAGGCCTCATGGGAGGACATCATAGTGCACACACCATCGCTCAAAAGGTATTCGATTGTGGTTTTTATTGGCCTACCGTTCTTAGAGATGCCGAGGAGTTCGTGAAGATGTGTGATGCATGTCAACGAACCGGCAATATTTCCGCCAAAGATGAGATGCCTCAAAATCCGATACAAGTAGTAGAGGTTTTTGACGTTTGGGGCAAGATTTCATGGGACCCTTCCCAAACTCCAAGGGAAATCGTTACATACTCGTGGCGATCGATTACGTTTCCAAATGGGCTGAGGCTCAAGCTCTTCCCACAAACAAAGCCCGAGTAGTATTGACGTTTCTTAAAAAGCTCTTTTCACGATTCGGTACTCCTAAATCCTTAATTAGTGACCGTGGCACTCACTTTTGCAATGCATTGATGGAGAAGTTGCTTGCACGCTACGGTGTCACTCATCGTTTATCTACCGCATATCATCCACAAACGAGTGGACAAGTGGAGAACGCGAATCACGGTATTAAACGAATCTTAGAGAAAACAGTTGGTAAGAATAGGAAAGATTGGTCCGACAAGCTAGACGATGCATTGTGGGCATTTAGAACCGCCTACAAGACCCCTTTAGGAACTACACCTTTTATGATCGTATATGGAAAAGCTTGTCATCTCCCCGTCGAGTTAGAACATAGATCGCTTTGGGCCTTGAAAACCGTTAATTTAGATATGACCGAAGCCGCTAGGAAGCGTTTCTTTCAAATTCATGAGCTTGAGGAGCTTAGGGATACGGCGTATGCTCGATCGTTGGGAATAAAGGAGAAAACGAAATTGTTGCATGATAGGAGGTTGAGGAAAGTGAAGGAGTTTAGCAAAGGCGATAAAGTGCTTCTCTACAACTCGAGGTTGAAGCTTTTTGCGGGTAAGTTGAAATCCAAATGGTCGGGACCTTTTATGGTTCATTATATGTTTCCGTATGGAGCAGTGGAGATCATGGATGAGAAGGATGGCCGTAGATGGAAGGTGAATGGCCATCGTTTGAAGCACTACCTTGGAGGAGCGATAAACAAGGATGAAAGGGAGGTAACTCCTCTCGAAATCCCACCTAAAGCCGCCAATTAGTGTTTTGGGTGAAAGCCCAAGTGCACATTTTGTATCGTTTGTATAAGAGTCTTAGTTTGAGTATTTTCGTGTTTTAACGCGTCTTTCCGTAGTTTTTCGGTTTGTGTTTTGTGTCGTTGAGAATTTTGCAGGATTCGTCACCGCTATGGAACAGGAAAAAACATGAGAAAAGAGGTCCCAGGTAAGTTTCTTGAACACTTAGAAAATGTTTTATGAGTTTTGGATGTTGGGAAAGTTATCAAAATTTTTTCTAAGGCATGAGACCTCAAATTCCACGAAACATTCTGTGAAAAACAGCCCCTGGCGTGACGCCAAGGGGCTTAGCGTCGCGCTAGGGGTAAAGGTTCAAAATAAATTAAATCTTGACCCGCCGCGTGACGCGAGGCCTCCCATGACCCCTACCGAGTCGCGCGAGGCCCTTATGAACCGGATAAAACATGTTTTAATTGAACCTGTTGCTGAAATCAAATCCTTTTTACATCTCAAAACCCTAAGTCGCGAAAATCACCTAAATCACCATAACTCACTCGTTTTTCCACCAAATCACTCCATTCTTCTTCCTAAATCACCACAATCACATTCCCCACAATCTACACCATCAATTTCACCCGATTTCGCGCTGCATTGTCGCGTTTTTTGGATGATTTCGTGCACCACAACTTCAAGGTCTCAATTTTCTTGCTTAATCCGAATCCAAGGTATGATTTCTGTGATTTCTCACTAGTAGGTAACTTTATTGCTTAGTTGTAGTGTCGGGTCAGTCATGTTTTAGATCTAGGGTTTGTGTAGGTTGCTAAAGTTAGGATTTTTGACCCGTTTGTGATGTTAGTGGTATGCGGGTGGTTATGTTTGGGATGTTTACATACAATGGGGCTTGCGGATGGTTCGGGTTGGTTTGTTTGAGGTTGTTTGAGACTTGTAAGGCATGTTTGGACAACTAGACAACATGTTTGAGCCTTACGAGTTTGTTTGGCTATAACTAAAGAATTTTTGCTTAAAAAAAATAGGTTGTTGATCTGATTTTGGCAAATGTGATTAGTTTTCTAAACGGATTTTGTTGCCACAAACGTTGCGTTAAGGTTTAAAAGTTTAAACTCTCACGTGTTTCGCCTCAAGTGTGGGGATATTTTGGCACTTATGCTTAATTGAGGACAATTAAAGTGCCGGGAGGAGATAGTGTTTATTGAGTCTTAGGTTGTTCGAGTTAGTGAGTCTAGTAGTCGTCTTAGAAGTAGTATTTAGAGTCTAGTGTCGGGTTTACTTATATGCATGTACAAGTTTACAACATTTTGCCCGTACTCAATCTCCATTCGGGTAGAATGATGTTTAACTTACGCTTTTGTAAACGGTAACCCATTGTTTTTCTTTAACTTTATTTTCAGAATTAGCCGCGAATGAAATGCTATACGGCTATTCTGTTAAAAAAAATTAAAAAAATTTAAAACACCAAAAATAGTTTGTGATTACTAACTTTCTGCATTGTTTTCTTGTCAAATCTTTCTTGTTTTGTAGAAACATGTCGGGTGAAGGTTCATCATCAAACTTAAGGAAAAGGAAGATCAAGTATCAGGGGTTTGATAGGAGGGTGTATTCCCGTGTCGAGAGGATTATTGATCACCCGGTCTTAGACTTTGAAGAAGACAGTGAGGAGAGGAAGAAACTGAAGAAGTATGCGGAAACTCACATGTTGGAGCACCGTACGATAAACTGGGAATGGTTGCAAACTATGGGAGCGAGTGATCGGGTGGCGGAGTTGTTAGGGCCACGATTGAGAGCGGCAATGGATTGCCGTTGGCCGCAGTATACTGAACTTACACTTGAGTTCCATTGTACCTTCCATCATAAAGAGGGTACTTTTGCGGAACATAATGCGGTGTCGTTTTCTTTGGCCCGAATTTTGTATGAAATGAGTATTCCTCAATTTGGAGTGGCCTTGGGTTTTTATACGGATGAGGAGGTGAGGACTGATGAGTTTGTGAATGGTTTAAGGGGTGTGTATAATCATCCTCGGCCGAAGTGTTTTGATTCGGCAGATTTGGAGAGATTTTGAGACGAGATTGCGACCCAATCGTTCGCCCAGACGAACCTTATTACATCGGTTCGTGATCCTATATACAGGTTTATCTTGAAAATGTTGGCGACTACGATTGTGGCGAGGAAGTCAGGTGAAAATAAAGCAAACTGGTTGGATATTTTTTCTTTAATGTGCATGGTGGAGAAGAGAAACTGGAACTTGGCGAGTTTCTTTGCATGGTCGTGCAATAGGCCGCGTCGGGGAGGAAAAAGGGCTGCCATGGATCTTGGGCCGTACATAGCTAGGTTGGCAGGGAATATAGGGGCCTCAAGAAAATATCATGTGGAGCAGATGCACTTGAGTTTCCCAACGGTTTATTGGGGTATTGCTGAGCTACAGTTAGCGGGGGTTTTGACAAATACAGACCCGCCACAATGGAATTATGAAGTGGGTGCTCCTCCGGCACGACTGCCGGCACCTCGACAAAGGCGTGAGACTCCTCCACAGCAGCCAGTTAGACAACAGAGACCTGATCTGTTCACTCCTGAGGCTGCTTTTGACTACACACAGCAGAGGTTTACTCAGATTGAAGAGAGGATGCGGGTTGACCACCAGTGGACGATGCAGAGCCACCACCGACAGGACGACATGCTCAGGTATATGATGTCGGGTATGTCACTGAATGCTCCGATACCTCCACCCTTTGCCGGATTACTACCTCCACCAGTTTATGGAGGCGAGCAGCAGACCCCATATGTCTATGGTCAGTACCCGGGGTATGACTAGTGGGGAGGGCAGAGTGGTTATGCTTATAGTGGTCAGTTCGGGTGGCAGCAGGCTGGAGGTTCAGGGACCCAGTAGATGGAGGAAGATTCTGAGGATGAGGAGTGATGTAGCAGATGGGCTGAAGCAGCATATATCCTTTGATGTTTTATTTTATTTATGCTGTTTTGGTAGTTCGATATGGTTGTATTAGTAGACATATTTTTATTTTTCATTTGAACTTGGATTGTTGGAACGATGAATGTTTGGTGGTATTTAGTTTGGTATTGATGTTTTAGGTTGATGATGAGAGCCGCTTTTCGTTCGTGTGTGAGGGAGTTTGGTATTGTTTGCTGAGCACGTTCGGTAGTGGAGGGCTTATGTGGAAACGACTGGCACTTTGACAGTCTCACATACTCAGCTAAGTCGTTTCCCTTTTTGTTGTTGTTGTATATTTTATTTATTTCATTTGCAGTTTTTATTTTTAGGTAGTTGTTGAGTCGTATTTTCGTTCTTGCATTAGGGACAATGCAATCTCTAAGTGTGGGGATGGGATACTTGTAAATATTTGAGTCATTAAAAAATTGAAAAAGACAAAAAAATTAAAAAATTGGAAAATTCAAAATTTTTTTTGAAAAAAATAGAAAATGTCTTTCGAATAAAAAAGAAGTTTGCAATTAAAGCGGAAAATGATAGAAAAAATGAATTTTTGCTCGGGTTCGAATAATAATAATAATATGAGATTATAATAAACCGAGTTTGCGTCTAGTTTGGGATATGTGGATAGGCCCGGGTTTGGTTTTAAGTCCCTTTGATCTAATATATCTTAATTGTCGGTCTGCTAGTGGGTTTTCGCCTGGGAAATATGGGAAACTAAAACTGCCAATAAGAGTATAAGGGGCACCGTTATAAGTTAAAACCGTTAGAGTTTGTGGTCATGCGAAAAAAGAAAAAAAATAGAATAAAAAGTGAGCTAGAAACTAAATGAAAGTAACACAGGCCTATGTAATCCGAGTTGGGGATAGCGACTCTACAGCCGGAATGCCTCTGGGATGTGTGAAATCGACTTGCCGAATAAAAGTACCGAAACCTAAGTAATCTGTGGTTGGGGATCGCGACTCTACAGCCGGAATACCTCTTGGTTAGGGAAAACATCGTCTAGACTCACGAACGGGAAAAAAAAGCCAAAAGCAAAAATAGAAAAAAAAATGAAAAAAAATTTGATTGTAAACTCTCTTGGTTTTGATATAAGACGGTTAGGAATTGGTCCAGTGATCGTTCTTTTAGTCCTATAAGCTTGAGGTGGGAGTAGGTGGACCGTACATTCTAGTGTGAGACCCTAGGTAGACTGACCGCACTTAAATTAAATTCACATGATAAGGGCTTAGGATTGAATTCGGGTTTAAAGTGGACAAGTATATTTGCAATCGCGGCTAACGCAAGTCTTGGTTTTTAATTAATTATACCTATGCTTTTGACCCGAGTGATTATTTGTTTCTAATTCCGTTGCATAATTCTTTTTCGAGGACGAAAAAAGAGTAAGTGTGGGGATGTTTGATGTACTGTAAAGTACATATGTTTATAGTGTATATTTTGGTCAGTTTTCAGTTGTTTCGAGTCTGTTTTAGGTTAGAATTGTGATACTGCTGACGCTAAGCTTTGATTTCAGGTCCCGTAGCTTAAAGTGTTGAAAAATGAGTCAAAACGAGCAGTTCAGAAGAAAAACGGGATTCGTACGCATGTCGGAGAAGCTGGAAATTGGAAATAATAAAAAAATAAGAAAAATTCACCTTGGAGGCGCCGCGTGACGCGACACCCCCTTGGCGTCACGCGAGGGGGTCGAAATTGTTTTTCCAATTAGGGTTTGATATGATTTCCCAAGAAACTTAATTTTGAAACCCTAATTACGAATTTGTGACTTCTTGGAGCAATCTTGGAGCATTCTTGGCAAACAATTGGAGATTTCAAGGCATAGGAATCATTGGTACGAGTCGAGAGCGAAGAATCGAAGAATTAATCGGGTTTTCTAATCCCTTGTTTTGTCGATTACTTTCTTGAAACTTTGTTACAATGAATTCTGTTTTAGACATCTTTGTTTTGTTTTCATTTACTGAGATGCTTGGCTAATTTCATAAACCACCTAGACTTGATGAATGGATTAATATAAAGTTTTTACCGGTTTTGTTATTGCATGATTGTTATGGGTGATTGTGTTTAGTAAGAGGTTTGATTTAATGGTTTGATGTGTATGGGTGCTTTGATTCGGTTTAGTGTTATTATTTGCTTCATATGATTCTTAGTGACGGTCTATATCACAACATAGAGTCATATTAGGGTTTAGGCTTTCGGTGAGTGTCTATATCACGTTAGAAAACCTTCACTCTTTAGGGATAATTGCGCAATAATCCTTAGAAGTAACTGATAATAATTTACTAAGTCTTAGTGTTCTACTAGTCCTAATAACTGGGAAGTGAGGGGCTATTGGTAGGTCTTACCCGGCGAATTGCTTTAGATAGGCCTTGGGAAAGGTTATGTCTTGGTTTACCTGTCGGTCTTATTAGTCTATCAAGTCAAATTTATTACTTCAAACTACCCTAGATCTAGGATTGGGAAAGAATAGGTCAACATTAGGGTACTTACACAATAATTAGACAACTGGGAAGACGTCTAATAACCGGTAGAATTAACGGCCTAGGTAGTGCCACAGGTTTCTCCTTGAGAAGGGTCGAGGGGCCTCGATGGTTCTTAATAGGTTTAGTATTTTAAGATCCCGGTTCCATAACTCATGCATTTAACTTAATCGATAATTTCTTAAAAACAATTCAGGATTCTTGTCTAGGTGGTCGTGTTCTCATATAAGTAACATCCATAGTCTTCATTCGTTTTAGTTTAGTTTTAGTCTATTTAGTAGTTTAATATAGATTTCTTAGTTTTCAGTACCCCCCCCCCCTAAAACAAATAAACAAGTTTTAGTTGTGTCTGTTAGTGTCTAGTTAGAGTCTAGTTTACGTGATACATAGAGTCTCGTGGTTCGATATCCGGACTTCCTAGGTTATACTACATTGATCGGTACACTTGCCGATTGTGTGGTTTTAGGTCGAGTCTAGAATTAAAGCTTTTTAGTGTCTAGCTTAGAGAGTCTAATTTAGTTAATTTTTATAGTCTGTTTAGCACACATCAGTTTTGCAGGATTACCCAGTCATTAAGGAGCTCAGAAAGCCATAAGAGGATTAACCACTATGATAGGAACATAAACCAAACTGATTAATCCCATAATTAGTTCAGTGTTTCTTCACATATTTTATTATGTTATACCAAACAAATCCAAAAGAAATCGTCTATGTCTTGGATCTTTTTAGAGGTATAGTATGCAACCCGACTCAAACGATCGGTCATTTATGTTATCACATTTTATTATGTTATTTATTATTGCGTACTAACCCGCGAAGCCCAGCGCGTTATAGTTTACATTACATTAGGATGTGGGCTTGTAGAGACTACTCCTAACTGGGTCTGGCCCATTAAGGTTAGGGTTACCCATGTCTTCTATATAAGGAGGTCTTCACCTCGTTGTTAGGTGAAGAGATATGGGGCAGGCACGTCTTTTGTAGCTGGCCGTCTCTACATCCCCACTTTTCTCTCTTCTTCATTGCAGATATACATCCCCACTTTTCTCTACTGGCCGTCTCTACATCCCCACTTTTCTCTCTTCTTCATTGCAGATATAGGTTCAAGAGAAAGAATAAGATGTGATTCTTCATCCTCTCAGAGAAAGTGGTTCCAATCACCTCTACGGTGATTCCATGTTTCTTCAGTCTTAAAAATATTGAGATCATTTTTCTTTAAAGTTATAATGTACAGGAAATAATACTTGTAATTGGCTCGGCTATGGATTCTTTTCCGCTTTTACCTGTCTTTTTTCCCTGTCATCTTGTTCATCTATTTTTTATAACATTTTTATGTAATAAAATTAACTGTTTTCTCTTTTATTTTAACTAGGTTATTTGACCGCATGTTGCGGCGGGACATTACCGCGAGCATTGGATTGGTATCGGTTCGCTATATTATAGTACTGATACGATACATGCACTCCATATAGAAAGCAACACGTGTTTTACATCGACCGAGAACGATAAAAACGAATACATGTGCTTACACCGACGGTGTTCGAACGATATCGATTGGTTTAGATCGCTACAGTACTTGTATCGATATTTATTTATCGTCACATACAAAGTTGCATAAATGAAAAATTATCGAAACCGTAAACAATAAAAATGAATACATGTTGTACTGATGTTGTTTGGTACAGTACGATATGCACACGGTGTCAGCTTATCGAAAGCAAAAACAATAAAAATAAATACCAGTACCGAAGTCGATTTTGTACGTCTAGTTTCAGCTCGATTCACTATTGTGGAGGCATGATATCCATTACCGGTACCGATGTTGCTCGGCTCAATCGTTACGTTATGATAACGATATGGTGCTAGTTCATCGAAAATAAAATAACATTAAAAATAATTACCGGTATCGTTACAGATGTTGTTCAGTCGTTTCGGTTCGGTTTGGTATGTTAACAATACAATGGCCGTTAACAATAATTTTTTTATTGTGACGTTGAAAAAAAATAAACACAAAACGCAAGTTATTAGAAAAAAAATCAAAATAATTAATGATGAATAAAATATTCTAAAAAGTAAATAAATATATCAAAATAACAGACTACAATTCATCGACGGTTTTGGTTTAGTTTGATACAACAATGGCATGGTATTCATTTTCAATAAAATTTACGTCGTAATGTTGGAAAAAAAATATAGTTGCAATGTTGGAAAAAAATATAGTTGCAGATTTAAGTTTTTTTTTAAATTAAAGAAGCAAGTTATTAGAAATTATTAAATTGAATGATAAATAAAATATATAATAAAAATAAATAAATGTTTGAAAATAGATATAAAAATAAATAAACATTTTCATGACCAATTTCAATTCATTATGTATAGTTTGCTCGTGTAGTGGTTGTCTTTTGCGGTCAACATATGCGATGACATTGATTGTTTTTCTCTCACTTTAATTTGGTTGTATAGTGGTTGTCTTTAGCGGTCAACATTATTGATGACGACTAAGTGAAGGTGGGCACATTATTGATGACGACTAGGTGAAGATGGGCACAAGTTGACATTGGTCATTGAAATGTTGGCGAGAATAAGATCTTAGTGTTCAGACATCAACACTACCATATAATAGAGATGGAAGCTGATATAACATGGGTACGTGGCATATAAGTTGGACTTGCCATCTACTTTGAAATCGCATCCTACATTTCATGTCTCCCTGCTGAAACCAGCTTATGGTGATCATTCACAGGTGGTTCTCCTTCCTACTGAGCTCTGATTTTTACTACAACCGTGTGTTATTATGGATAGGAAACTAGTTAAGAAGACCAATCAGATGGCTATCAGTGTGTGGTTCATTGGGAAGATTACCGATTACCAAAGCTACGTGGGAACACTTGGAAGAGTCTCAGACGAGATTTCCTTATTTCAGTTCTCGAGACAAGATTTTTGTTAGGGGGAATGTATTATTAGATAACAAAAGTATAGGGGATATTATAACAATAGTTGAAATTGTTAGGGGTGTATTGTTAGATAACGAAAGTATAGGGGTTGTTATTACAATAGTTGAAAGATATTTCAGAGGGCCATTGTGTATTTGTTGTAATAAGAGGTCAATGTTGTAATAATGGGTAGTTAGTTGTTAAGAGTTAGTTAGGAGGCTGTTAGCTCAGTGGCGAAGCTTGAAAAAAAAAGTTCCCGGGGTTGTAAGGCACCAGACCTAAAAAAAATTTCAATGTTCGGGTTGAACGTCAATGATTCGATTCGGGTCGGGTCAAATATTAATATCAAATAAAAAACGTTCTCAAACATTAAAACGGGTAAACATTGTTTAACAAACAATTGAACAAAGACACCAAAACATTAAAAAGAAGAGGAAGGTGGGTACCCGGTTCTCCTGGATGAAGAATTATAGTTCTGCTTGTTTTTCTTTAAGATTTTTGAATTCTTCAATTATGGACTCCGAATCAAAGTTCTTAGCAATCTCCTTTTCTATGTAAATCACCATACTTTTTGCTAGATACTGACCTGACATCTTATTGCGAAGGCTATCCTTAAATATTTTCATTGCTGAAAATCCTATTTTCGTTGTTGCTGTCGAAACTGGAAGCGTCAAGATTAGCCGACACACTCTTTCAACCAATTTGTACATGTTATTTTTTTTGACATTCCACAAGAGTTTTGCAAAGATCCATAAGAGTTGATACCCCACTTAGCTTGGGTTTATTTATTCTTTTAACTTGAAAATTATCCAATTGACCACGTAATAGATTCCACTCTTGCTCTATAAAATCGTTAGGATAATATTTCTCAACAAGAAGAATAATCTGATTAATAATAATCTTTTTTGAACATAAAGTCGCACTAAGAGATAACAACTCTATCGCTTGCTCATTGAATCTACTATTCAGCTCATGTAGTTGTTTGTCCAATGTCTCTGTAAACAAATCTACCTGGTAATAATGTTCAAATGCAACATGAAGATCTTTTTTAGGAGGCCGATACCGGGATAGAAATATATGGAGCACTTATATCAGGCATATCTATGTCATGCCGTTCACAAAGAAAAATGAACCTTTTCGAATAAAGAATTCCATCCAGTGTTTCTAAAATTAGTTAGACTAACCTTTGTTACAGAAACTAACTCCATTGCATTAAGGATGTTTGGGATTTCTTTTGTAATGCTTGACAAAGTGTTTCCGTTTTTCCCATTACTTCTTTCATCAAGTGAAGAACAAGCACAAACTCAAATGATTGTAAGTAACCGTAAGCTATATTAGCATTTCCACATTGAGAACTAGTAGCAAGAGACGTGTCTTCAATTATTCCCTTGAGAAAAGCACGGGTGACATCAAACATGTTAACCAAACTACAAATAGATTTAAAAAGAGAACCCCAACGTGTATCACCAGACCTTCTTAATGTCCCAACCTGATTTTGTCATTTTCCCGATTTGATTTCACCCAATTCTAGTAACTTTTTAATCTCAACTGCCTTCGCCATTTGTAACACATCATTCTTTCTTTTAAAAAAAGAAGTTATGATTTTATTCTTCCCCATAGCATAATCTAATAACACAAGTTAACAAAACAAATTACCCTAAATTTCAAACTCTAATAGTTACAGAAAGATTCAACAAGTTTAGGGCAAAAAATCGGACCAATTTCACCCCTAATTTCAACCTAAATCACATAAATTAAAGCCCTAAATTAAACGTAAAGATAAAAAAACACATACCTTGAAGTCGATTAGTCGCACAGCCTAGCCGGTTCTCCTCGTCTCCTCGAAGTCGATTAGTTGAACAACAACATCTGCGCACTTCTATTCTCCTCGTCTCCTCGAAGTTTAGTAGAGCAGCTTTTTTGTCGACTGGTTGTAATCCCTCCCAAATCCAGCGATATTGCCATTGGTTTTTTTTTATATAATGATTTTGGCTGTGGGTGTGATATGGGCTATAATGATGTAACGCTTCGTTTTTCCGTGATTTTCCTTAATTAGAAAGCTTGACTTGTGTTTCTACTTTTGGAAGCTTGTTCTTCTTGTAATTGTATTTCGTTTTATCATTTTAAACACCGAGACTTTAATCATAATAAAATCCATTGTTTTATCCCAAATTAGACCTTATTTATTCGTTATACTTATAAGTTTTGATTCGTTATACATTTGATACCTTATTCGTGATTCTGGTAAACGTTTGTAAAACTTTCGAATACATGTCGTAGATACACAATTTATACGTTTTCACTCTTGTTTATACACTATTGAACACTTACGAGTACTTATTTGTACTCATTCGTTGTTTAATATACTTGTCTATATGTTTAAGTTACTTAAAATCACCTAATATCACACTTTACACATCAATTACAAACTAAAGGGACCAAAATTGCCAATTATGAAACTTGTTCCTGGAACCCCACACCGTCGCATCGTGCGACCGAGGTGTCTCTTCGTCGTTGCGGCCTGCGACTACCCATAATCCACAGATTCTCGTTAACAGCCCTTGTGTTGGCCAATTTTGTGTTTCTTAGTTGTGTTTCTTACATTAAATCACCACCTAACTAACCCTAAACGTCAACTATAAAACCCACCACTTCTCCACTCACTTACGACCTTACAAACGCATCAAATCCTCTCTAATACACTCTCAAAATTATAACAAATAATCAGATTAAAAGCAGAAAGTTCAAGGCTTTCCAAGAGAGTTCTAGCTCACTTCCTTTGCTCCTTTTCTACTTTTTCTTTCTTCTTAACACTTGGAACACCTCTAGGAGTGTTTCCATAGGTTTTCCATGGAAAACCAAGATGGAACATCACCATATTTGAGGTTAAAAGTGTAAGAAACTTTCTGTTTTGAATAAAATCTTTATAAACCTTCTTTAAACTTATGTTTTCTTCAAGCAAACTTGTGTACTTATGCCATTAATCAATCCATGATTAGTGAGCTTAACCAATGTTATTTCACACAAATTCGAAGGTGTTATTTACCTATAAACTTTCTTTTTCATAAAGGGTTTTAACCCACAAGTGTTGTAACCTTTCAAGCTTATTCTTGTAACAAGACTTGTGTTTGGTGTTTGGTGTGTGTGTGTGTGTGTGATTACTTAGAGGCCTTGGCTATCCTACTTTTACTCCACCGCCTCACTTGATAATTTCCTTTTAGGTAGTATGTATATTTCTTTTCAATTTCATTCATGACCATCCGAGTTGTCCTTGTGACAACTTGTGCATTGGTGAATCTTACGAGAGAGGTTTTAAAGGAAGGTTATCGTCCTACCTCCATGCATGACTTCTATGAAATTCCATGATATACATATTGGACTTATTAGATACTATATATAAAATATATTAAGTATATGTACATAACCAAATCCATAATGATAATCAAATGGTTATTCATCATGGTAATAAGTTATATTATCTAAGGACTTAAACTCTCGTTACGATTCTAATGGGTATCTTAACCCATGAAATCACTTTTACCCATACGGGATTCATAGTGTCAAAAACGAGTGATAAAGACTAGATGATTACTTTCTCATATACATACTTCGTGTACTTTAAATTCCTAATTCCAAATCTAAACATTCCTTAAACTCCAACACTGAACACATTCGTTCTCCTATCCTCATTAACTCGTCAATACTTGGATAATCGGAAGACTTAGCAATTTTTTGAGTACACTTGACCCCTTTTGCTCACAATACACTTTGGGTGCAACATGTTTTACTTGTCCAAAATGCACGATACACACAAACATGCTTTATTCACTCAATCCTTTATACATGCTTTGTTATGCCTAGGTTAATGCTAGAATCCGTACTATTTGTTAGCTCACCTTAACAATTATAGCGCTATAGGAGTAGCACGCCACCCGACGGTGTTTTCTTAAGTTATATTCTTTTTAGTCTCGATACTTCGGTATCAGGGACATATGTTATTCATACTTAGTCTCGTCACTTTTGTGGCGAGGGACACATATAATTCTTGTGGACACTTGGGTTTGACTTTTAGTTATGCATGCTAGTTTGCCCATGTATACCAAATCGCTATGTTGGATTGAGAAATACTTTTTATACTTATGTCACATGTCTAAAACTAGTGTACTCGCCAATACGTTGTATTGAACTATGCTTTTTAAAACATGTTGCAGGTTTAATGATGATGTTGATGATGCATGGAACATAGTAGGATGCTTAGATACTCATTTTAAATTTTGTATACTTATTGTAATGTAATTCTTTCATTTCAAGTTGTTGTATTTGATTTCAATCTTTGTAATTGACTATTTAGAAATGAAATGAAATTCAATATTTAAACACTTGTCGCAAATATTAGTGTTATGAAGCCTTAAGCAATCTATTTCGTCTCACTCCGATGTTTCCGCCATAGGCTGGGGTGTGACAGATTGGTATCAAAGCCATAACTATAGGGAATTAGGAAAATTGTTATGCTTTTGACCTAGTCTATAGTTAAGCACCATATTTGACCCTACTTGATTCATATGCTAATTTCTTGAAATGTCTCTTATGTGCTAAATTCTTGAAATGCTTTACGTGCTTATACTTGTTTTATTATTTCGAATATACGCCTTTCCTAAAGCATTTTACTCAATTATACTAAACTCGAAAACACTCCTATTATACAAACGCGACAATTTCACCAAAATAGGCGTGAAACCCACAATTTGGTGAATGACTCTCAATCCACATATTCTTTTTACACGAATTCATCATCAAGTTAGGAGTGAAATCCTCACATTGACGGAGAATTTCCGTTTTAAATCTAGTGGACCCTCGTCAACGTGTCGGAATTAATTTTCTTGACCCGATGAGTACCAACCACACCTAGGATACGATGTCGTCAAGTTAGGGGTGAAACCCGCACCTTGTCGACTAGTTCCACTCCTTGATTGCCAAGTCTCGAATTTTCGAATGATTTACCGGAAGGGTAAATACCGTTAACCAAAATTTCGGAGAGAGTATTTCACCTATTAGGCTAAAGCATGCTCCCCAAATTCAAAAGAACTTTCGACCACTTCGGTTTAGTCGGAGTTCCGTTTCAGAACAATCCAAGTTTTAATCATACCTTTATTTTACTATTATCGATTTTATGCCTAACACGATGCAACCGTCTCTTTCAAATTCAAATTATCTCCAAGGTTTTTATACACACATCCTACTAAATATTTTCATACACTTATACGTTATTTACATGATGATTTCAAAAACGTCACCAACTAGATTTATATTCCTCGAAATCTCAAAATGGAGACATATCATCAAGATAGGAGTGAATACCTTACCTCGACGATTAGCTCCGCTCGTTCCTCCTTAAAACGACCTCACAAACGGGTTAGGGTGATTCCTTTACCTCGGTGATCGTTGCCAAACTTTCTTTTAACAAAACTTTGTTATACAAACTACACGATTAAATTTTATACACAAAACGTTTGTCGTTTGTCAAGCCTCTACTTATGCAAAATTCAAAATTCATTGTTTTATCGAAACATATTTCTCACTCTACAACCTATTTTACATAAACCACATAAATCATACCTTGAACGTTGTATTACCCGATTTTCAAAACTTCATGAAATACTACCTATCAACTTAATCGGTCTAATGAAGCTCTTGCCCTCAAATTTCATATTTGAGTTAATACGCTCACATTACAGCTTCATACTAAAGACATTTATGCTCAATCGAAAACCCGACCAACTTCTCTCACATGTTTTTAGGACCTTGTAGATGTATGAAGTCATTTTACTAAAACTCTTTTCCAAGATCAATAAATCATTTTGTTAAAGCTCCTTCCAAAAATCCCTAACTTCAAGTTTGCTAAAACCCTTTCAAGACCGAAGCTTTCGCAAGCGTCTCTAAAATACGACTCTTCATACCGTGGTACAAAATACTTTAATAAAGCAACCTTGTCGTTTTTTTTCTTAAAACCTTTTTTCATACATTGTTTAAATTCAAAGCACGTGGGCAAGGAAACTTCATGGGAACCGACAATCTTCAACTTACGTAAATCCTTTTAAAACAAGAGTAGTATGTCCTTTCTGTTTACAAAATACATCTCGCATAACAAATAAATATTTTATATCCACTTGACATTCTCAAACTTAATTCTACATTTTAAGTCAAAACTCAAACTATTTTGATTCGATAAACGCAACGTTTTGTTCAAACAACCATACATGCATATCATAGTAAACGTTTAATCGATATTTCACAAAAATCACACACGTATCATTCGTTTTACATGCCCAAAACTTCTTGATCATTTTATACACTTATTCAATTCATTTCATACACAAAATCGGCGTCATTTTTGCCTATACTTATATTCATACTTATACACATATTCATATTCATACATTTTATATTCATGCTTATACACATATTCATGTTCATACTCATACGTTTTATGTTCATACTTATATACATATTTATACTCATGCTATTACTTATATTCATACGTATGCTTACATTCATACTCATATTCATACATTTATACCTACGCTTGAGCGTAACCCGAGGTGTTCACTTACGTTGGTCTCATACATACTTAAACATAAACATGCTTAAATTTTTATACGCACACCTTCTTATTTTTCAAAATTTATGTATACCCTGATTCATACACAACTAGTACAAGCTATGTGGATCATGCGACGATCAAAATAATCTCAGGTGCACACGGGATTATAGTGATAGGCGCATGAGAATGATAGAGTGTACTACTGTGTATGGTAAGACACGGAACGTAACATGACACCGAATAACGAAACTGGCGTAACATGGTTAAAACACGGTGGATAAGCCACTGGTACTTCGTATATATATATATATATACGTGTTTTCACCATGTTACCCAACTTTCGTAAAACGCGCCATGAGAAATTCGATGTTTTGCAGACCTTATTTAGACCCGATATACAAACTTTAATAACTCACAAACGCATTGTTAAACGTGCGATATCCGATTATCCATGACGAGACCTCATTCTTAACGCATCACTTTCGTTTATCCAACACACATAAGATTCCTATCCTTTCATTCCTTTACTAGATCAATCGTTCACTCTTGTATCTCCGTTATTCCCAGTTATCCTTTGTCTTTTATACAAATCTCATTTACAACCAATCGGTTTAAACATTCGAACCCTAAAATACTTTCTTGCTTTTAAAACTATCTTCCATTCTTGTTTATGTATAAACACGCTTAGTTGGCCGTTACCTCCAAAGCCATTTTATTTAAAATACCTAACTTTCTCGTTCCTCCTCAATAAGCAATTTTCCAAAACCGAGATTTATCAATGCTCCTTAAAGCCAAAGAAACTTTCTTACAACCTACAATGCGGCCACACTTTTCATCAAAATATACACCGTTTTATACCAAAGCTTTCCTTCTTAGGCAAGATATTTTCAAATACCTCTCCATTTTGAGTTATTCAAATTAGTTTAAGCTCGCTTGTCTATATACATATACATACACGTTTTACTCCTGTTTAATGTCTCAAGTCATCTTAGTCAAACTCTTTTTACAAAACCTATCCTTTCATTCGTCAAACAATTTCATACCTTTTCAACACACCTCAAACTTCCAGATCTCGACTTTAGTCAACCATTCTTTTAGCCAAATGCTTTTTCTCCAAGGTCTTCCTCTTGAATAAATTTCGGGACGAAATTTCCTAAAGGAGAGGAGACTATAACGCTCCACTTTTCGTGATTTTCCTTAATTAGAAAGCTTGACTTGTGTTTCTACTTTTGGAAGCTTGTTCCTCTTGTAATCGTATTTCGTTTTATCGTTGCAAAAACCGAGACTTTAATCATAATAAAATCCATTTTTTTATCCCACATTTGATACCTTATTCGTGATTCTGGTAAACGCGTGTTAAACTTTCAAATACATGTCGTACATACACAATTTAAACGTTTTCACTCTTGTTTATACACTATTGTTACGAGTACTTATATATACTCATGTTGTTTAATATACTTGTCCATATGTTTAAGTTATTTAAAATCACCTAATATCACACTTTACATATCAATTACAAACTAAAGGACCAAAACTATCAATTATGAAACTTGTTCCCGGAACCCCACACCGACGCGTCGCGCGACCGAGGTGTCTCTTCGTCGTCGTGGCCCGCGACCACCCACAATCCATAGATTCTCGTTAACAACCCTTATGTTGTCCAATTTTGTGTTTCTTACATTAAATCACCACCTAACTAACCCTAAACCTCAACTATAAAAACCACCCCTTCTCCACTCACTTACCACCTTACAAACGCATCAAATCCTCTCTAATACACTCTCTAAATTGTACCAAATAATCAGATAATAAGCAGAAAGTTCAGGGCTTTCCAAGAGAGTTCTAGCTCACTTCCTTTGCTCCTTTTCTACTTTTTCTTTCTTCTTAACACTTAGAATACCTCTAGGAGTGTTTCCATAGGTTTTCCATGGAAGACTAAGATGAAACATCACCATATTTGAGGTTGAAACTTTCTTTTTTGAATTAAATCTTTGTAAACCTTCTCTAAACTTATGTTTTCTTCAAGCAAACTTGTGTACTTATTCCATTAATCAAATCCATGATTAGTGAGCTTGACCAACGTTGTTTCACACAAATTCGGAGGTGTTATTTGCCTCTAAGCTTTCTGTTTTGTAAAGGGTTTTAACCCACAAGTGTTGTAACCTTTCAAGCTTGTTCTTGTAACAAGACTTGTGTTTGGCGTGTGTGTGTGATTACTTGGAGGCCTTGGCTATCCTACTTCCAATCCACCCCCTTACTTGATGATTTCCTTTTAGGTAGTATGTATATTTCTTTTCCATTTCATTCATGACCATCCGAGTTGTCCTTGTGACAACTTGTGTATTAGTGAATCTTACGAGAGAGGTTTTAAAGGAAAGTTATCCTCCTACCTCCATGCATGACTTCTATGAAATTCCATGATACACATATTGGACTTATTAGATACTATATATAAAATATGTGACAACCCGTATTTCAAGGTTAGTGTCAGTTGTGTTAACTTACTAAACGTAATCAGTATAATTGATTTGTATGATTTATTAGATATATGTGAATGTAAAACTTAGTGTTAGGATAGTATAAATCCAACCGCACATCGTCTGGGTTGCACACCCCACCTCGATCGCACACTTCTACACTCTTGAGTTATGTTGGTTCTCGGCCCACAACACTTACACCTCATCAAACCCAACCGGCCAAGCCCAAAGCCCAATCCCCACACTATGCGCATACAAGAGGGTTATGTGATTGTGTGGTTATGATTTTGGAAAACTTAATAAACCCTAACACTCATCTCATTCCTCTCTTGTATCGACGACAGCCTCTTGGTGGTTGAAGCCCTCTTTCTCATTCGAAGCATCCTACTCCTCTTTCTAGCACGTCTTTACAATCTCTTGGTTAGTACAAATTACTTGTTTCTATTCTTGTTGAATGATCTTGGCTATGTGCAAACTTGTTAATTAAATTGAATGGATGATTAGGGTTTTCACATAACCTAGGGTGTTGTTAGATAATCCTGTTGACACTAAGAAGCATGATGTTAGTAAATGATAATCGATGAACGGAAATTGCACTATGATTTCATGAATTCTAAATGGTCTAATCGGTTGTGGGATGTATATGTGATTAGTTTCTTGTTAATGATGATGAATTATTGAGAATGATTGTGTTGTTTGAATCGGTTGAATGAGGATCATGTTGTAACCGTATAATGATGATTAGGGTTCTAGAAATATTGGAACTTGTAACCGATTGAATCTTGTAAATGTTTGGATTTGATAGGATGTTATGTTGCGTGAATTAAGGAAAGAGTTGACCTGGGCGACCGCACAGTACAACTCGCACAGACACCTAGCCGCACACTCAACTGTGCGAGTTGCACAATGAATGGTCACACAATAGTATGTCGTACTCTATTGGACTGTATGTTGTATATGTTGTTGATGCATGATCACACACCATCTGTAGTCGCACACTCTCCCTATGTCGCACTCTGGGAAACATGCCGCATAGTCACTTGGACTTGTGGTGCATTTGGGCTTTAAGCATAGCTGGGCCGAACGTGTTTGGACTGAGTCGCACACTCCTATTCAGCCGCACACTTTATTTGGGCCACAAACGAACACGATGGTAAACTGGATTGCACACTCGAACAGTCACACCCTGTGACAACCCGTAACTTCAAGGTAAAAACCCATCTATTTCGCTTTTATAAATCAAATCTTATACGGATTTTATTTGATGGATTAAATAAATACTCATCTAAATTATAGTGTGCAAATGAATATTCGAAACCAAATCCGTGTTGTGTTGAACTGAACCGAACCGTTTGAACCAAAGTACGTATCTCGCTTATCGACTCAACCAACTTGCGTAACTCGAAACTTTTGAGGTCCGAACCATAACTTAATTATGGCACTTTATATTAGTTGAGTTGACTAATTATAATTATATAATTAAGTTGTTAGGTGTTAAAAAAACAAAACGTATATATATATATATATTATGAATAAATAGTAGTAATTGCTACCACTCCACTCTTTTGTTTCTTTGTTTACGATTTATGGGTACAGTCCAAATTCCCCACAAAACTCACAATTCCCTTTTTTATTTTCTGTTTAGTTATTGGCCCAATCAAATTTCTTAAACCACCCACACCTTGATTCCATTTTATTTACCACATAACTTGCATGTATATTATTTTTCCTAACTCCCCAAAACTATCAGCAAACCCTATTCTATTTCACCTGCCATCGAACCCTACTGCCTCTATTTCTCTTTTCTTTTGTGAACGCTAACAAGGCACAAGCAATCCAAGATTTGTTTGATTCGCAAGCTCTAGCGAACCATCACCCCTTTCTAAACTCGGTAACGCGTCTAACTATTGTAATAATCATGCTAATTATCCGTGATCATGGCTGTGTTTGTATTTATTCTTGATTGCCTAGATGTTTGTGATGTTAACTTGTGGATTTAGATTCATAAAAATCATGTATTAGGATTTGTTTTACTACTTTTGTATGTATGGAAACATATAGGTTGATTAGGGATTGGTGTACTTGATAATCGTGAAGTTTTGTGTGATGAATCAGATATAAAAGTAACATACAACCTGCCATGAATGATTAAAAGGGTACATGTAATGGCAAAACACGATAGAGAAACCCGGAAGACCGTTTTATAAAAGGATATGCGAAAACAGAACCTGTCAAGCAGTTCCAGCCGACTTGTATCGGTCGTAACTGGGTCATAACTTAACGAAAATTAGATTTTCTTGAGTCTATAACGTGTTACTTCGAAAAACGCTTCAAATGGCACTGGAATCATATTTTTTTGAGGTCGTTTGCTATTTTTAATGGTCCGTTTTGTACAGCAGCAAAAGTTGCGTTTTTACTGCAGAAAATTTGTATTATGTTTTTCGTCATAACTTGAAATCTGTGTAGAATTAGGTCATGAAATTTGTACTGTAGATGGCCACTGATGTCTTTGTAATTCTCCAATTGCAATTTTGTCAATCGGACTTATGATGAATTTTAAATGAATTTTTCCGTGGACTGCAGTCAAAAAGTGACGAATCCGATTGCAACCCGGTAAATGATTTTTATAAAATTATTGGTAATGAATTGGATCCCGAGATTTTTACACAATAATATTTGGATCATTTAAGACACTCTGTAAAAATTTGGCAATTTTTGGAATAAGTTTACTATTTTATTAAAATGCCCGAAAACAGCCCAGTTTGGGATGTTAAAGCTGAAACGACGTAAGTAGTAATTTGCGTGTCTAAATGTCGGGTCGTGTTAGATGTCATAGACTGCCTTCAGAACTCGATACGGCCATTACGAGTTCCTTGTCTTATTATTTAACTCCTACGAAATGAGCAACTATATGTTAAATTCTTGAAACGTGACATCCGGCTTCGTGAAGTCTATTTCCTCGGCCACGTACTCCATTAAGAACTGGCCTGCACCTCGAACTCCAACTGAAATCCGTCAATTCTTGGGTTTGGTGTATTACCACCGAAGATTCATCAAAGACTTCTCGAAGATCGCGCAGCCCCTTACTACTCTAACTTAGAAGGGTGTCACCTACCGGTGAGGTGATGCTCAAGAATCCACGTTTCAGCAGTTGAAAGTGAAACTCTGTAGTGCACCCATTCTTTCGCTACCAGAAGGCACAGACGATTTTGTCGTTTATTGTGACGCGTCTATAAAAGGACTTGGTTGTGTGTTGATGCAACGTGAGAAAGTCATTGCTTACGCATCACGCCAACTCAAGGTTCACGAAAAGAACTACACTACCCACGATTTGGATTTGGGGGTAGTAGTGTTTGCACTCAAGATATGGAGACATTTCTTGTACGGTACCAAGTGCACCATCTACACCGATCACAAGAGTCTCCAGCATATCTTCGATCAGAAGGAGTTAAAGATGCGACAGCGTCGATGGGTCGAACAGCTCAACGACTACGAGTACACAATCAAGTATCATCCAGGCAAGGCCAATGTTGTGGCCGACACCCTCAGTCGGAAAGAAACCAAACCTAAGCGTGTAAGTGTGTTACAACTTACCATCCACTCCAGTGTTCCTACCCAAATTCATGACGCTCAGGTTGAAGCATTGAAGGAAGAGAACCTCAAAGCTGAGTCCCTTCTGGGCATGGAAAAGAAACTCGAACACAGGGAAGACGACACTTACTATTTCATGGAGCGTATATGGGTTCCACCCTATGGAAACCTATGAGAACTCATAATGGACGAAGCACACAATTCTTGTTACTCGGTGCATCCTGGTTCTGAAAAGATGTACCAAGATCTCAAGACTTTGTACTGGTGGCCCCACATGAAAGCTAACATCGCAACTTATGTTTGTAAATGCTTGACCTGTGCAAGGGTTAAGGTTGAATACAAGAAGCCATCAGGACTACTCCAACAACCCGAGATCCCAACATGGAAATGGGATTAAATTTCCATGGATTACATCACTGGCCTACCTAGATCTCAACGAGGAAACGACACCATTTAGGTGATAGTGGATCGACTGACAAAGTCTGCACACTTTCTGGCAATCAAGGAAACATATAAGTTCTCTACACTCGCAGACATCTACTTGAAGGAAGTGGTTGCTAGGCACGGGGTGCCAACTTCCATCATTTCTGATCGTGACACGCGTTTTGCATCTGATTTGTGGCAAGCGATGCACAAATACTTTGGCTCACGTCTAGACATGAGCACTGCGTATCACCCACAGACGGATTGGCAGACTGAACGCACCATCCAGACTCTTGAAGACATGCTTCGAGCATGTGTAATCGACTTTGGTAACGGCTGGGAAAGGCACCTACCTTTGGTGGAGTTTTCGTACAACAACAGTTACCACGCCAGCATCCAGGCTGCTCCGTTTGAGGCTTTGTATGGACGGAAATGCCGATCACCTCTATGTTGGGCAGAAGTGGGTGATAGCCAAATCACTAGCCTAGAACTCGTTGTCGACACAACGGAGAAAATTGCTCAAATCAGGAAAAGAATGGCGACAGCTCGTGACCATCAGAAAAGCTACGCTGATAAGCGCAGGAAACTACTCGAGTTCCAGGTTGGGGATCGAGTGCTACTTAAGGTCTCACCTTGGAAAAGTGTGGTTCGCTTTGGCAAACGGGGCAAGCTTAATCCGCGTTATGTTGGACCTTTCGAAATCACTGAGAAGATCGGCAAGGTGGCATACAGATTGAATCTGCCTGAAGAGCTCAGTGGTGTTCACGACGTATTCCATGTGTCGAATATGAAGAAGTGTCTTTCAGATGAGACCCTCATCGTTCCTTTTAAGGAACTCACTATTGACGACCAGTTACGTTTCGTCGAGGAACCGGTGGAAATTATGAACCGGGAGATCAAGGCCCTCAAACATACCAAGATACCCATTGTTCGAGTTCGTTGGAACTCGCGTCGTGGCCCTGAGTTTACCTGGGAACGGGAAGATCAGATGATCCGCAAGTATCCTCAATTGTTCAAAAATGGCATATCTAACACTGAAGTTGCTACTGAATTTCGGGACAAAATTACAAACCAACAGGGGGATGATGTGATACCCCAGGAAAAACACACAACACAACTAGCTTCCTCAGTGACTACATGCTAAATTCAGGACGAAATTTCTTTCAACTTGGGGATGATGTGACAACCCGTAACTTTGAGGTAAAAACCCATCTATTTCGCTTTTATAAATCAAATCTTATACGTATTTTATTTGATGGATTAAATAAATACTCATCTAAATTATAGTGTGCAAATGAATATTCGAAACCAAATCCGTGTTGTGTTGAACTGACCCGAACCGTTTGAACCAAAGTACGTATCTCGCTTATCGACTCAACCAACTTGCGAAACTCGAAACTTTTGAGGCCCGAACTATAACTTAATTATGGCACTTTATATTAGTTGAGTTAACCAACTGGGGTAGCCCAGTTGGCCACCGACACCCACCTCTTCCCAGAGGTCCCGGGTTCGAGTCTTGGGAGTGACATATGTCGCCCAGGGTAAGAACTCGGCAAGGGGAATTCACCGCGGAGCTAGCTTGGTCGGGTAGCGGCTCCCAGAGTGGGATCACTCCGGCGGTTGGGAGGACCGTGCACTATTCCCCCCCCCCCCCCACTTTATATTAGTTGAGTTGACTAATTATAATTATATAATTAAGTTGTTAGGTGTTAAAAAAAATGTATATATATTATTATGAATAAATAGTAGTAATTGCTACCACTCCACTCTTTTGTTTCTTTGTTTACGATTTATGGGTACATCCCAAATTCCCCACAAAACTCACAATTCTCTTTTTTAATTTTTTGTTTAGTTATTGGCCCAATCAAATTTCTTAAACCGCCCACACCTTGATTCCCTTTTATTTACCACATAAGTTGCATGTATATTATTTTTCCTAACTCCCCAAAACTATCAGCAAACCCTATTCTATTTCACCTGCCGTCGAACCCTACTGCCTCTATTTCTCTTTTCTTTTGTGGACGCTAACAAGGCACAAGCAATCCAAGATTCGTTTGATTCGCAAGCTCTAGCGATCCATCACCCCTTCTAAACTTGGTAACGCGTCTAACTATTGTAATAATCATGCTAATTATCCGTGATCATGGCTGTGTTTGTATTTATTCTTGATTGCCTAGATATTTGTGATGTTAACTTGTGGATTTAGATTCATAAAAATCATGTATTAGGATTTATGTTACAACTTTTGTATGTATGGAAACATATAGGTTGATTAGGGTTGGTGTACTTGATAATCGTGAAGTTTTGTGTGATGAAGCAGATATAAAAGTAACATATAACCTGCCATGAATGATTAAAAGGGTACATGTAATGACAAAACACGATAGAGAAACCCGGAAGACCGTTTTATAAAAGGATATGCGAAAACAGAACCTGTCAAGCAGTTCCAGCCAACTTGTATCAGCTGTAACCAGGTCATAACTTAACGAAAATTAGATTTTCTTGAGTCTATAATGTGTTATTTCGAAAAACGCTTCAAATGGCGTTGGAATCATATTTTTTGAGGTTGTTTGTTGTTTTTAATTGTCCGTTTTGTACAGCAGCAAAAGCTGCGTTTTTACTGCAGAAAATTTAGGTTATGTTTTTCATCATAACTTGAAATCTGTGTAGAATTAGGTCATGAAATTTGTACTGTAGATGGCCACCGATGTCTTTGTAATTCTTCAACTGGAATTTCGTCAATCGGACTTATGATGAATTTTAAATGAATTTTTCCGTGGACTGCAGCCAAAAAGTGACGTATCCGATTGCAGCCCGGTAAATGATTTTTATAAAATAATTGGTAATGAATTGGATCCCGAGATTTTTACACAATAATATTTGGATCATTTAAGACACTCTGTAAAAATTTGGAAATTTTTGGAATAAGTTAACTATTTTATTAAAATGCCCGAAAGCAGCCCAGTTTGGGATGTTAAAGCTGAAACGACGTAAGTAGTAATTTGCGTGTCTAAATGTCGGGTAGGTTATCTGAGAATGATCTAACGTGTTAGATGTCAATGAAAGTGTTATGTGCAATATCGTATTCTTGCTTTTTAATGGTTATAGACGGGATGTTTATATGGGCGTGAACTGTTAAAGTGAGTGCGTGTTATGTGATAGATGCGTATAGGAACTTTGTGTTTTATATAAAACCATTAACAAACTCAATGGTAATCATATTAGGATGTGATTGACCAACCCTGACCGTTAGCTATTTTTAAGAGTCAAACCGAGCAACCAAAGGTGAGTTCACACTTTCTATAAGGCATGGGATTCCCGGTGGTTTGGGAATGGGTTAACGTTTAATAAGGAAACCTGCGTATTCTCTTTGGGTAGAATACGTACTCCCACCCTCTACGGTGAAGGGTGACAACATTGAAACCTGCATGTTCTTTTGACACGTACTCCCACGCTCTTAACTGAAGGGTGACAACATTGACACTAAACAAAAACTCTATCATTAAGTCCCTCATTTTATATCGACTTAATCGCCATGCCAATGGCGAACGGGTCATTAGTTAAATAGTGCTATTAGGTTTGACAAGCCTCACACCGTGCCGCAGAGGACGGGCGTGGACTAATAGACTTGGGCACTAGTCAGTGATGATAGACATTGACGTAAGGCACATAAACATAACTACAGTCAGTAGTCGATATGGTAACGGGTCTAGTGGGATACATGGGGAAGCCCCCACTGAGTATGGTTTGGGAAATAAGGAACTGGTTAACTCGTGGTTTTCGAAACATAACTATGGTTTTTGGAACAACGTTAAAATGGACAACCAACTGTGAACTCGCTCAACTTTGTTGTTGATTCGTTATTATATGCCTTGCAGGTCGTTAGGTATTTTTTAGCTGGAGCTTGCATTGGAGCAGGAGTCGTTGTGGGACATGAACCGCTGCGTGTTTATGAAAAACTTTATTAAATTTAAAACTTAATTTTTGGTTTTGGACTTAAATGCTTCCGCTGACTATTAAACTTGGTTTTGGACTTTGGCTTGGAGAACTTTAGACGTTTGGTTTTACTTTACTTTATTTAATGTTTATTATAATTGGTGGTATGATCCTGGTCAGTCACACGCCTCGCGGTAATACTCCGCTTGTGGATTTTGAGGGTGTGACACACACTCTTGTCCGTGGGTCAAGAGCTGCTGGGCCGCACACCTGTTGGACTCACACACTCTTAACGGACCCTATGTTGGGCCGTACACTTGAACAAGTACACTGTTGGACCTTAAACATGCATTTATGTGTTGACTGTTATGTTATATGCTTGTATGCAACTTGCTAGTATACGTGTATTGATACGTGATTTATGTGTATACAAAACCGATTGTCATTGCTAACCACATTAGGGTTTGGTTGACCGACTTGGAACAAATAACTTAACATACCGAGCAAATCTAAGGTGAGTTCACTACTCCTTGATCATGCGTCCCGGGGTGGGACAAACAAACTGGCATTCCTGAGAGGAATACGTTGTAGTGGGCTAAACTTGATGTTGGATAATGCATTCAAACCTATCACCTTAAGCCCCATCTTACTACCGAACTAGTTGCCTGAGAGGCAACGGGGTATTAGTTGATAGCGCTATTAGGCTTGGCAACCTCACACCATACCTGAGAGGACGGGCGTGAACTAATGACCTTAACCACATGACCTATGTTTTGATAGGGTATTGATGAAGGGCAAACAAACTGACGCCATCTTGCGGTAGTCGAGTTATTATCAACATGTTTTTAAACTAAACACTTGGCAATTAAACGCTTTTACAAAACTATGAACTCGCCAGGGTTATGCTGATGCACTTGTCTGCATGCTTGCATGTCGTTAGGTACATGGGTGAGAAACTTGCTATCTGGGATTGTTGGAGTGGTCATGGGTCGTGAAATATGGAGTCACGAGACGAGTCTATTTATTTTCATACACTTGGTTTTGAATTACGTAAACAATGAATTATGCTTTTGCTGAACATGTAGGGTTTTATGTTATGTTTTGAAATACATTATCTTAATGAATGGGAACTTTTATTTAATATATCGTTATTAGTTCAATGTGATTAGTGGCTGGATCCTGGTATGTCATACGCCTCGCGGGGTTTCAGCTTGTGGTATTTTGGGGGTGTGACAAAATATATTAAGTATATGTACATAACCGAATCCATGATGATAATCAAATGCTTATTCGTCATGGTAATAAGTTATATTATCTAAGGACTTAAACTCTCGTTACGATTCTAATGGGTATCTTAACCCATGAAATCACTTTTACCCATACGGGATTCATTGCGTCAAAAACGAGTGTTAAAGTCTAGATGATTACTTTCTTATATACATACTTTGTGTACTTTAAATCTCTAATTCCGAATCTAAACATTCCTTAAACTCCAACACCGAACACATTCATTCTCCTATCCTCGTTAACTCGTCAATACGGATAATCGGAAGACTTAACAATTTTGTGAGTACACTTGACCCCTTTTGCTTTTAATACCCTTTGGGTGCAACATGTTTTACTTGTCCAAAATGCACGATACACACAAACATGCTTTATTCCCTCAATCCGTTATACATGCTTTGTTATGCCTAGGTTCATGCTAGAATTCGTACTACTTGTTAGCCCACCTTAACAATTATAGCGCTATAGGAGTAGCACACCACCCGACGGGGTTTTGTTGAGTTATATTCTTTTTAGTCTCGATACTTCGGTATCGAGGGACACATGTTATTCATACTTAGTCTCGTCACTTTTGTGGCGAGGGACACATATAATTCTTGTGGACACTTGGGTTTGACTTTTAGTTATGCATGCTAGTTTGACCTTGTATACCAAATTGCTATGTTGAATTGAGAAATACTTTTTATACTTATGTCACGTGTCTAAAACTAGTGTACTCGCCAATATGTTGTATTGAACTATGCTTTTTAAAACATGTTGCAGGTTTAATGATGATGATGATGATGATGATTATGATGCATGGAACATAGTAGGATGCCTAGATACTTATTTTAAATTTTGTATACTTATTGTAATGCAATTCTTTCATTTCAAGTTGTTGTATTTGATTTCAATCTTTCTAATTAACTCTTTAGAAATGAAATGAAATTCAATATTTAAATACTTGTCGCAAATATTAGTGTTATGAAGTCTCGAGCAATCTATTTCGTCTCACTCTGATGTTTCCGCTATCGGTTGTGGTGTGACAAATGATTTGGGCTAATTAAATATTTTATTTGAGCTATATAAATAATTTTTTTTTTAAAACCGGGGGTCGAAAACGTATATACCTAATTTTTTTTAAACCGGGGGGTCGAAAACGTATTTACCTAATTTTTTTAAACCGGGGGTTGAAAACGTATATACCTAAAAAATTCTATACGAAAAGTACATACGTAACACTAATGCGCGAAAAGTTCGGGCCCCCCCTCAATCCTGCGCCCCTGTGTTAGCTGTTGTATAAGTAGCTGATGCCGTTAATGAAACTCAGCTTGATTGTTCGTATATTCTTCTCTATCAGTTTCTAATTCGATTCTATCATGTCGGCAGTCTAATTGTTTCGAATACATCCAACGACAAGCAAAGAATTTGCAAACCGACATCAAGTTTCCGATTAAATTCCAAGTCAGTTACACCTTTGCTAAGGTTCGATCGTTTACTACATAAATTTTGTTTTACGCTCGTATTATTATTATTATTATTATTATTATTATTATTATTATTATTATTATTATTATTATTATTATTATTATTATTATTCATGTCTTACATCCGCTTACTCTTCCTCAAACAACGTCTGATTTGTAAATCATGAATAACAGTTTGTTGGTTTTGCTTAGGGAATTAAACTTTTGAAAACTTAGAAAATTACTGGACTTATTGTGTTGATTGAAAACTTAGAAACTAAAACAAATTATTTTAGTTTATTGAGCCTGTGTTATGGCCTACATGGAAGTATGGTTGGAAATGACAACGTAGTGGGCCTGCATGCTTATTAAATTCAATTACGCATGTTTAAATTCAATTACATGTTCCAAGTTTGCAAATGTGCATGCATTCTATTTCTGTCCAATACAACCTACATACAATACTTTTTTTAAGCCCAAATGCAGCACACCAAACCCTCTGAGATGGATTAAAAACAACCTTTTTGCAACCCATTTATTAAACATGAAACCCGCCCCCGTAAGATCTGATCCGAACTAACCCGAGAAACATATACCCGAATCTAATATGATATAGTCATCAGATAAAATATCTATCCTAGAAAATCTGAGAAACCCAACCCGAGAAACCAAACCTGATGAACACCCCTACCCGTCTCCCCCTGTCTCTCTCTTCACTCTCCGCCTCTCTCTTTAAGATTATGGGGTGTGGGGGTGTTTGGGTTGGGGGCATTGCTCGACACGTGCCGATTGTGGGCTCCACCAGACCATCCCAAAAAAAGTGGGGTGTGGAAGCGGCGTGGGTTAGCAGTGTTGGTGGTCCATGTTGGTTTTTTTATATTTTTTATATACTTGAGATTTATAAAATAAAACACAAACTTATATTAATTTAAAAAAAAGTTACACAACATCCTAAAATTTTTAAAAAAACTACTTATTAAATCCTAAAAAATAAAAAGTAGTTAATATTTCCTAAAAAAATTACAGAGTTCGATAAATGTTAAAGTGGGGAACCCACTTAAATTCCGGATTTCTGTCGTGCCTCCACTGGATCTTCGCGATCTCCATTCGATCGTCGTGGCTCAGGTTCCCCTCAGGGACACGGTCGAAACAAACTACAAACCGATCCAGCTTTGGTTTTAGTTCACGCCACTTGTGTTGCCAGACGTTTAGATTGTAACGAGCGATCCCAATGTGTTGTTGGTATTGCTGGAACGCTTATCCCTAATACACGGTTTGACCGTGTTGTAACGTATGTTGTGCATCGATGATCGATGTGACAAGTGTGATCTCCTCCTCCGTCCAATGCATCATGTTCGGTTTTTTGATGTTGGTTTGGTTGAAAAAGATTTATTGTTTGGTGTGAGATTGGTTGAAGAAGATTTGTAAAGTATTGTAAGTAAAAAATGAAGGGGTGTGTATGGGGGGGGGGGGGGTATTTATAGGTAAAAATTTGTAAGTTTTTTTTTTTTTAAATTGACTTTTTTACATTAAAACCGCCATGGCCAACGGCTATGGCTAACGGCTACCTCAAACGGTCCAATTTCAACAACCAATACTAGCTAGCCAGCTCACACCACCCTCCGCCCAACGCCGAGCTTTAAAGCCACGTTAGCGAGGCAACGCCGTGGCCAATGCTGGCACGGTGTGGGTTAGCCAGCGTTGCCTTGCATCCCCCGTAAAAGGCTTGTACGAAAGCTTAAAACAGCTTGTACAAACAACTATAGTGAAAGTCTGCAGTGGTTGAAGAAACACCAAACTAATCCAAGGATTAGCCTGTGGTTTGTGCCTCGGCAAATAAAGGTTAATCTTCTTTCGTCTCGTCCAAACTGCTGTGAAGATCCTGCAAAACAGTCAACACATTGTAAGCTCGTTACAAGAAGGAGAATAGGGGGTTCTCCTTGTAACCACCCTCTGGCGTGAGAATAAATATCTATTTTGAAGATAATAGTTTATGTATAAAGTGAGAGATCAAGAGAGCGATCCTTAAACCTGGTGATGGAGTTCACTATTTATAGCCGATGTGGTTTGTGAAGGAGATGGGCTGGTGGGCCTTGGGCCTGTAATTGACAACAAGGAATATCCATTATGTCCCATCTTCCACGACCGTTGGTGATTCTAAGCGAGAGGGTAGCTGGTGCATGCTGAATGGATCAACATGTCCTTACAATTATCCTTGATGTCTGGTCTGTCATCAGTAGATAAGTGGAGATCGTGGAGCAGTGGTCGGCGCACGTTGATTGTGCCACATGTGCGTCCTTATGTACTTTTTTTGTCTCCTGTACGATTGCCCATCATGCAGCATGATCGGATACAGCCCGTTGGACGCTCATTCGCTCACTGCTCTGCCACTTGTACCTTTGGTACTTGTCCGGGATTTACCAGTGCTTCCTACCTCCGCGCGACCTCCGGGAATATCCCGTGCAGCCGACGCAAGGTCAAGGAAGTCAGGGATTTTATCCAAGGAGCTAAGTGTCAAACCTGATCTTGTGTTGGTCATGATCTCGCGCGCGGCTTGGATTACACCTGACTACCCGACGCGAGGTCGGGAAAGTTATCAAATTGGTTTGATATGGGTATGGTCCCACGCGCGACCTGAGGCTGACTCGAATAGTCGGAGCAGGATTTAGGACCATACCCCTTCAATTCCCCCAGTCTGCGCGAGGCAAGTGGTTGGAGCTCTGGACTAAAAAAATAAAAAATTAAGTTTGCGCTTGCTCTGGTGTTCAGGAAAGCATCTTGTGTGTAAGAAAAGCTGGCACACGTGTTTTGTGTGAAAACTCACACGACGCAGCTATCTAGCTTGCTTCTAAAGTAATATTGGTAATTTGCGCGAGAATATTCTTGAAATTTGAAAAAGCAAAGTCTGGCAGGTTGGTGTAAGTTGGTGGCGAATGCGACTATTAAGGTGATCGCTGACACAGTGCTGATCATGCTATCGCTGTGTCAGGCGAGCTGTTTCGTCTGGTGTCAGGTGAGTGAGGCCCACGCGCGTGTGGTAACCGTCACTCCGGGTTTCCCGCCTGACGTGTCACCCTGTAGTTGGGCACGCGTTGCAATTGGTTCGGCACGATTACCCATCACATTAAATGCGATGGGTATAAATAGGCGAAGAGGAAACTGTGGAAGATACTTTTGCTTCAATTTTCCTCTCTTTTCCTTTTCAAATCTTCAAGGATTCTTTTCAGATCTTCAACTTTTTCTTCAAGTTTCTGCATATTTACTTCCAGTTCTTCATCTATTCTCCGACTTCCATTATGTCAAATGCCGACGACGTTGTAGTAGTGAAAGAAGCCGGTGGTGGTATGCGACCGTTGAAGTGGGAGGAAGGGATATTCGAGCAGGTGGTCCGGGGCCACCAGTTCCCCGATGAATGGAAAGCCCGGTACCCTGCACAAGGACAGACTACCGCCGATGCACCGCCGGGGTACATCTCCCTTTACGCTGACTTTTTTGGGGAAGTTAACTTCCGTTTGCCAGCCACTCACTTCTTCGGTTCCATCGTGACGTACTATGGTTTCCATATTTCTCAATTGAGTCCCATGGGCATGGTTCGGATCCGACACTTTGATCACAAAGAGAAGAGCCCATTGCTGATAAATTTAGGGCGTTTTACTAGTTGCAAAGCAATCTGGGTTTCTTTTCCTTTGTTGTCGGTTGTGCCAAGAAGATATTGATCAATCCGCCTAAGAGCTATCACGATTGGAAAGGCAAATTCTTCTTCATTCACGAGGAAGTGATTCCTATGGTCATGGTGTTCCGTGACTCTGCGCCGATTCCTAAAGAGGATATGAAGATACCACGTGGCGCAGGGTGGTACAAGAAGTTGTTGGCGTTGCCGAAACAAGCGTTTGGCGAGCAAGTGTTGTTTACAGCGGGGATGAGTGACCGGTGGCCGCAGGAGAGCACGAATGTGCATGTTCTTCTTCTGGACTGCAAAGGTAAACTCTTTTGTTTTTATTACTCCTCCCTTTTTAAGGAGTTTGTGATGATGATGTCTTTTGATGTTAACTTCTTGTGTTAATGTAGAGGTGGTGCTTTTCCACCGCACGTTCCCGGCTCACGCTGGTGTGCTGGGCAGGAGACCATTGCGCGATGGCGAGGAGTATTGGTACGAGCAGATCCGTCCCAACTTCATGTATGCAGGGGCGGAATCATTTGCTTCCCCGCCCACTGCGACCGAAAGTGCGCACATTTTGAACCCTATGCCATGTAGGGCTATAACTCCTGCTGGAGAAGAAGTTGTATTACTTACTTGTGATGAGTCTATAGCCTCCTCAGAACATGAGTTAAAGCCCCCTTGGAATGTTTATAGGTGTCTTGCGCGATCTTGGGGTTGATCATGAAGATAAGAAACCAAAAAGGTGAGTAAGAAAAAGGTCACTGTTGCTGAGGGGGGCGCCCCAAGAAAACAGAGGTTACCGGTGCAGCTTCTGATGCTGCATCACGTAAAGGTACGACTCGTTCTCAACAACATAGCCTAGATGACTTCGTGTACATTGCTGATTCATTAGAAGAATTATATGCTATAGGTGTAAAGGCTAATGTGGCAGCTGGTGGGCGGAGCTGTTGAGGAGATGAAAACTGAGCCTATCACAGAACTGACCAGGAAGAATGCCTCGAAAAGGCAGCGTGAGGAGGCGATACCTGACCCTGCCCCTGGAACTAAGAAGTTTTTGAATGGAAAGCCTGCCATTGGAAAGAAAGGGAGCGTCAGGACGCTGTATACTCACGTTTCACCGGGTATGTACTTCTTGACTGGGTATCCTTTGCATTTCACTTTCTTAATTGTGTGTTAACATAATGTTCATGTTGAAAAGAAGACAACTGTGACAACCCTCACAAAACCAGGTATCCGTACAATTAATTAATATTTAATTAATGCTTAATTACTGTGCTTGCTTACAATTGTGGTTAAACTGTTTCAAGATTTCTGATACATACATATACATGCATCATACCTTACTACTGTCACTCTATTATTTACACACAAACATCAGTGACAACCTTGATGCACAAAAGCACAGTTAGCACAATAAACGGATAACCCAGTAAACATGCTGACATAGCCAGCACTAGACATACATTGTCTCTGAGGCCAGTATGAGCCGGGAATAGATTACTACACTAGTAGGGAGTGTAGGGAGGTGAGGATGGTAAAACTGCGTCACTAGATGGTAGTTATAGTGTCCGGATGTGCCAAAAACATATTTAATTACAAAATTCTACACTACATACCAAAAATTCAGCATTTAACAAAGCTAGTAAAGTGCAAAAACTTGGTAAAATAGTCATAGATACTTTCCAAAGTGTTGGGAATTATTTGTGACACAAAAATATATATAAAAGATACTTTACGGGATAATTAAACACTTTAACGGAACGGTATCCTACTGAACACCCGGACTTTACCCGGAACATAAAAATATTGTCAAACATATTGTTTTTATTTTTCTGAGCTAGTTAGGGTCCCCGAACACCCTAACCCACTTTATGTTATATAACACATCTTAACCCACTAACTAAACTTTGGGTTTCAATCAAGATCTCTAACTTAAGCATTGGAACCTAACTAAACAACCCTTCCCCCCAACCATACGGTTGCAAGGGGTGACTTCCCACCTTTGTTTTCTTGATTTGTTTATTGTATTTGTGAAGCACTTAGGAGAAATAAAGTCTAATGGATAATAATATGTTGGAGAATTATTTATAAAAGCCACAAGTCTTTCACTCCTATTATCCTCACACCAACAACACCCTCATGCTTTCTTCCCTCCTTCCTTGTTTCGGCAGAACCCAAGAGCCACCATCATGCATCATCATTCGATCATCATCAACCATATTAATTGCATACTAAGGTGTTAAGGGTCATACAACGAAGCTTGGTGCTCTCAGAAGTGGAAGGACCATCTCTATTTGCTATTAACCACCTCTTTTCTTCACTCGAACTCTCCTAGCTTTGTGCTAGTGGTAAGTCTCTTAGATCCGTTCATTTTACATGCTATGAAGGTGGTTAAAGTATGATTCATGATGTTAAACTTGAAAACTCTAAAGATCATAACTTAAAGCATGAACATAAAAGCTTTATACAAAGGTCATGAGATGAAAGGTGATAATACATGATAAATCTGGATTAAATGAACAAAAATCTGTTGTAAATGACTTAGGGTCTGATGTTAATCGTATTAGAATGAATGGTAATCGTATGTGTGCTTTTTAATGGCACTTCTACTATAAACAACTTGCTGATTTGCATTTTCAGCCGACATTAACTTGCTGTAAACAGGTCATAACTAAACGAAAAACTGATTTTCTTGAATCTACAACGTGTCATTATGAAATACGGTTCTAATGGCACCAGAATCATAATTTTTGGACTTCGTTTACTATTTTTAAAGTGCCATTATGTAACAGCAGCTAAAGCTGCATTTTTACAGCAGTAAATGAGAGTCATATTTTTAGTCATAACTTTATTTTTGTGTAGAGTCAGATCATAAAATTTATACTGTAGATGAACACCGATGAATTTGTAATTCTCTCACTGGAATTTCATAAATCGGACTCTCGATGAATTTTAAATAAATTATTCCGCGGACTGTGGCAGAAAAAGATAAATCTGATTTCGGTCCAGAAAATGATTTTCTATAAAATATTGGTAATGATTTGGACCCCGATATTTTTACACAATAATTTTTGGTTCGTATAAGACATTCTATAAAAATTTGGGAATTTTTGGAATAAGATAACTATTTTATTCAAATACTCGAAAACGGCCCAGTTTTGTATATTAAAACTGAAACGATATAAGTAGTGTTTTGCATGTCCAAATGTCGGGTTGGTTAATTGAGAACTGATTGAATGATTTTACAAAAGAAAATGATACGCTAGTAAGCGTGGACGCCTCCGTTTACAGAGGAAACTCTGGCGAAATTTTTCCAGAAAATATAACACTTAGAAATGTTTTTGGTGACAAGTGTTATAAATATATTTTTAACTTGTTTTCCAAAATATAAATTTCGTCATGATTTTTATTACAAAATAACCAAGTGTCGGAGGTAGATTTTCGTAAATGAAACTTGTTAAATATTTATTGAGAATATATATTCCATAATAAAACGCTTGTGTGCTTACGTGATTATTTTGTGAACAAGAGATATATTATTTTTAGAGTAAAGATAATATTACTTGAAATAACATGAAAATACGACTCCAAAATAATACCAACGCCCTCACAAATAAATATTTAAGTTACATCGGTATTGTTTATACAACGCGAACTCTAAAATGTAACTTGCGTATTTTCGAAAAATACTCTTAAATTTGTATTTTGATAAAGTATTATTTTGGAAAATTGTATGAAGTAAAATATAATATTTTTGAGAAAAATATGTATATTTTGGAAACAGAATATTTTAGACAAGTGAATTAAAATATATTTTCAAGTGAGACTTAAAAATATATTTTCGGAATTATAAAACGCACATGTATTAATACCCCCATCCTTGGGAAGGAATATATTTATTTAATGATTAAGAAGTGTAAATACGAAATAGTTGTCTAACTATTTCCCAAAAACGTTAAACCTTAAGCCAAGGCACGACCGTCTGT
The DNA here is from genome assembly GCA_030545235.1 of Helianthus tuberosus. Taxonomy (NCBI): domain Eukaryota; kingdom Viridiplantae; phylum Streptophyta; class Magnoliopsida; order Asterales; family Asteraceae; genus Helianthus; species Helianthus tuberosus. The sequence goes on along the minus strand of CM060446.1, from coordinate 28,680,262 downwards.
CTAATAGGAATTAGTACGTGTAGGTCGTCACGCAGCAGATAGAGTTGGAGATTGACGTTGCTAGATACACACTTCAGTGAGTTCATGTCCCCCTTTTCTCTTAACTGTTTTCAGTTTTTAAACTGCGGGGGTGAAATACATGTTACTATGATTACGAGTACTTTTTACATGGTATGGTTAGCGTAAGGAGGGTTATTACTTAGATCATGTGAGTGGGTAGGCGGGAACTGGAGGCCATTAATCCTCATTATAGGACCGAGGGCCATTAGCGGTAGATCTATCTGGGTGTAGCGAGCCCAACCCCTGAGTCCGCTAAATGAACCAGGTGGTGACTTTGTACCCGACGCAAAAATCTGCTAGGTTTGAGTCTTCCTACTGCACTTCACACATATCATTGGCTTTGCAACCCAATGGTTATCTCTTTTTCCTTATTTGCTACATACCAGAAATTTTCATACATGCAAACCTATTACAAAGGTTTATACATACTCACTTACACATGAACTCGCTCAACTTTATGTTGACTTTTCAAACTACATGTATTTCAGGAAACTAACGGATCTGGCACTGTATGCACGTATTTTCAAGCTGCGTTTGAATAAAGAAGTCACCCAGGGTTTAGAAGGTGTAACCTCTTCCTGGACGGGTTAAATATCCCTAAACCTAGTATTGTTTAAAGTCTTTTGCTAAGTCTTTATAAACTCAATTAAATCAAGTTAAGGTTTGTAACTTATTTTGTGATTGTTGAAAATGGGATTTTTCTAAACTTTATTAATGGATGAATATCTCATGTTTTTATCATATAGCATTGTTATGATTGTGCTATGGTATTAAGAAGTCACACCAAATAAACCCATGCTTCCGCAAAGCCAGGGTGTGACAGCTTGGTATCAGAGCCTCGATCATAGCGAACTAGGATTCTTTCTCGAGTCTAGACTATGATCATCAGGGCTCTCACGAAAACGTTTTCAAACACTTTTACATTGCATACACTATACGTCCAGATCCAGGGAACAAACCTTTTTACAAACAAAAAGGCACAAATACACATTCCCAAATTTAAATTTATAGCTCAGTCGGGGAGACTGAGGGAGTCAAGTTGGGGAGACTGGGGAAAATTAGGAAAATTTGGTCGGGAGACCAGGAAAAATTAGGTCGAGGAGACCAGGAAAAATTAGGTCAGGAGACCAGGAAAAACTAGGTCGGGAGACCAGGAAAAATTAGGTCGGGAGACCAGGAAAAATTAGGTCGGGGAGACCAGGAATTAGGTCGGGGAGACTAGGAGATTAGTCTGAGAGACTGGGAGATTTTAGTCTGAGAGACTGAGAATTCAATCTAAGAGATTGGGAGATTTTAGTCTGAGTGACTGAGAATTCAATCTGAGAGATTGGGAGATTTAGTCTGAGAGACTGAGAATTCAATCTGAGAGATTGGGAGATTTAGTCTGAGAGACTAGGAAGTTCAGTCTGAGAGGCTGAGAGGATAGTCTGGGGAAGACTAGGATGATTACATGCTTATATTGTTACTGCTTAATTGATGATTATTGATATACGTGCACACATGGTGAATATTTGCATACACTAATTGTTAATAACTACTATGGGTATACATACTATGACTATTATGAACCAGCACACACGTCGCACTAATTAGAAAGCGAGTTATCAGACATTGATAACCCTACGGCCACCGCCACGGATAAGGAGACTGCATTTGCGCCAGAGATATTTATGGCAGACACTGAGAGTGATCCTGATATGCCGACCGAGGACGAGGACGACTTCTAATAGTCCGTGCTACCAGATTTTGGTGATACTTCACCCTTGCTGATGGTTTCTGACAAGAATCTTTCTGTCACTTCTGTTTCAATCCATGACCACTCCGTTACTGGTCATCCCGATGATGGACACACCATGGCTCCAATCCTCGATGATGCGCCTCCTGCGGACATGTCTACTGAAGGTGGGCTACTCGACAAACAATATATGACTACGTTGGCATGCTTACCGATGGTCCTCCTGCCGACGCCCATGATGATAGAAAATTAGATGAGAACACTGTTACTAACTTCACTTCTTAAGACCCCTGTTAACAAGCCATCCTCTGATTCTAGCATGCATTCAGACTCCTTTGAGTCTGTGATACCTGCAACCTTACAAACAGCTGGATTACAGCATTCTACTACTGACACAAGACGACGATGACATGGCTGCTGCTCTATCACCTGCTCGAGACACCACACCGTTACACAACCCAGAGCCTGCTCTTGAGCTAGCTTCTACACCTTTTGGGTCAGCTCGATGTTGCGCCTGCTGAACCTACACATCTACGTGATCACGATCCTGTTTCTTTTTGGTCTGCCAGACATTGCACCCCTTATATCTACCTGTATCGGGAAATCTCCTCATTTGTTGAGATGTTTGTTTTTGCACCCGCAACCGCTGACATTGCTCCTTTCCCCTATGAAGGCCGACGTCCATTGCGCCAAGGTGCCTATAGCCTTCTTTCAGAATATAACCGCACCCCGAGAAGGTGCTTCAGGTCAGCACCTGCATAACGATTCATCTGCTGCAACAGCATTTTCCAAACTACACAGGTCGCACCATTTGCTACATTCACCTCTACAACGTCGGACGAGCCACTTTGATGGATCTTATAACACGCTATACTAATTTTAGACCCTTGCTATCCCTCTCATTATGGAGGCTGTACACAGGATGAGTGCTCCTGTAACATCAACTACAGTTTAAGGATATGAGACGCAGAATGTTGGAGCTTGAGCTGACGCCACAATTGGCAACTTCAAACGCAAAACATTACATAACCGAAAACATGATTTAAGTGACTACATCACAAGACAGCATATTGCCTGAAAAGTTTATGTAAGATACCCCGTCCTCCACCCTGTCTATTGCCAGCATACTTTGATTCATCACGTACATCAAGGTTCCTTTTGCGCTCTCGACCGTTGCTATTACACTGTTCCCAGGATTCTGATACTTATTTCTTTACTATCGAGCGGCAGAGCAGATAATTACTTCAACATATATACAAGCTCGAGGAGGGACTCACACATGTTAACATTTTACTTTTCTTTCCTCCTCCTCCTCCTCAGTCACCAGTATAGTTGGTTTCTGGATTATGCGGATTGCATTACACTTGGGTAAAGACACTAATGATAAGCCGGGATTGCGAAGACTTTTGAGGACCACTTCTGATTACGAAATTTTGATGCAGTAATATACTTGTTGGAAAAGGGTAGGGTGACCCTGTGTCCCTTCCGATGTGATACATTTTGTTAGACACAGTGATTGTGGCCGGAGGATAATGAAAGCCCAATCATATTTAAACATGCGACAACACTTTGTGGCCAATAACCAATGAAAGCTCAGTCGCTAGGTCTTCGCTAAGCACGTCATTGATCTATGTGTGTGTGCTATAATTATAATACTACGTGCTTACTTGCTATGCTCTCATTAAACATAATTACCGAATTACTTGGTCATACTATGATTATACTATTATTTGATTGGTTGATATGGTAACCTGTTATGTGGATGTACTTATGACCACTAAACAACCAAATGCACGCACGAAGCAAATTTGACCTGACCTAACCGACCTTCCTCTAGGAAGATGCCGACTCAAGGGAACACCAATATCAACAACCCTCTACCGACAACAGAGGCAGAAATGCAAGAGCACCTCTTACAGGCCATCGCACGGTACGAGGCCCGTCGCTCCGATTTTAGCGGAGGTACCTCGGGAAATAACCCCCCAACGGCTGCACCTACAAGCAGTTCTTGGACCACAAACCTCGAGAGTTCGATGGCACTGGGGGTGCCTTAGCCTTCGTGCACTGGGTTGAAAAGACAGATTCTGGTTTACGATTGAGCAAATGTGACCCCGAACATCAAGTCAAGTATATAACTGGACTATTGGTGGATGAGGCTCTATCATGGTGGAATCATCAAGTTCGGACAATGGGCGAGACCGCTGCGTATGCTATGACGTGGGACAAACTGAAAGATCTAATGCGTAAGAGATATTGCTCGAGGGCAGAAGTCCAGAAGCTGGAAACAGAACTGTGGAACTTGAAAATGGAAGGACCAAAGATAGCAGAGTATGTGCAGAGATTTAACGAATTATCACAAGTTGCCTTACTCCTGGGGGCACCAGAGTTTAAGAGAATTGAACAGTTCATAAGGGGATTGGCACCTCAGATTCTAAGCCTGGTAACAACATCTAAACCTTCAACGATCACCGAGGCTATCAACATAAGCATGGCACTCACGGAAGAAGCAGTTAGACGAGGAGAATTTTCCACTGCTGAGGAGAAAAAGGAGACTGCTATAGAGGCATCTGGGGATAACAGGAGAAAAATCGCAAATTTTGAGATGATTACTCGGGGGAGTAGCAAGAAGAAGGCCAAAAAGGGAAAAGACTACATGGGTATCCTACCTAAGTGCGACAATTGTTTACGTTATCATGTCGGGCGATGTAGATATGGAAAATGTGCTAACTGTGGAAAGAGGGGGCATCCTAAAGAAACTTGTTGGCAAGGTACTGAAAGTAGAAATGGAGGCCAAGACGGTGGTGAGAATCACGAAGGGGACAACGACAATGACAATTGTCAAGGAAGAATGAGTGATAAACAGAAACGTGCCTGAGGTTGTTTTAACTGTGGAAGCAAAAAGCATTTCAGAAAATATTGCCCTAAAAACAATCAGGCACAAGAATGAAAGCTCCCCACCGGAGCTAGGGAGACCCGCCAGGGATTCAAGTATGGATATCGGTACGTCCCGAATTACTTAATGTTATACATCTGTATTGCCAAATATTGTTGCAAATTTTACGATTCGCACCTCTAGAGTTCGAGAGTATAATTGGTTTAAGTAGCGAGTAAGTAGATATTCCAGTACCCATTAGAACTAGCTTAGGGGAAGCTAGTGGAAGCCAACGCAGTAACTGGAATCGGCAAGATAGAACCCGGAGAGCGTAAGTTTACGCTAGATTTATTGCCAGTTGAGTTGGGAAGCTTTAACGTGGCAATTAGATGTATTAGTTGGCAAGCGGTCGAGCGGAGGTTGATATCCGCACCTCGATGATGAATGTAGGAATGGTCGTGACTCGCAAAGCAGGATACGCCTCTACAGATCACGAATTGCTTGAAGGCACGAAAGTTGTTGCGGAAATGATGTGTTGTTTTCTTGGCTCATGTCGGGGACAGGAGGAGCCGAAGAACTAAAACTTAAAGATACCCCCGTGATCGGAGAATATCCTGAAGTCTTCCTTGAGGACTTGCCGGAATCGTCTCCTCAACGATTAGTCGAATCTCGCATCGATTTAATTCCAGGCACATGCACCGTAGCGACTTACATTTTCGGAGATGCAAGGATTGACAGTGTAGTTTCAGTAGTAAATAGAGAAGGAAGATAACAGACCAAAATTCCCTTTTGGGTAACCTCAGTTCCGCTCATCAAGAAAAAAAGGACGATGACTTTCAAATGATCGGAAGTCGGACGAGCTAGCCAACCAGGGTCGGTGGCTCTTGCTAAGGATTGACGAATTACTTATTTGACTAACTGTAAGGGTCCAACTACTATTACATGACTGGTCGACAATCGAGCGTCGTTAGCAGTGAATTCAAGAAGAAAGTGTACCGGTGAAAATTGTGGGACAATGACCAGTTCTTAGACGTACACAAAAACGGTACGTCCTACACAATGTACAAACCGGGTCTACACGGGATACGAAATCTGGAGAATCTAGAAAACTTATATCTAGGACCTAGGACCAAACTCGTAAGGGTTTTATTTAGGAACCATATCTGTCAACTCAATCAACCATCATTAACCTGGCGCATATGCCAGTTCCGTTGACCAAACAGAGAGTACTTGGATTTCTTTTACTTCTGGCGAGTAGATGTTTGCATCCCTACTTCCCTTAATGGTAGTTGCATCACAATAATTTTCTCGCTGAGAGCGAACACACAATTGCTTCGATATCTAGTCATTTCTTCACTTTAGCAGATACTCGTTGTTCCTTTTCTTGGAAACTTACCTGACATACATGCACCATTTGCTACACATGTGATTTCGTTTTGAACAAGCACTTCATTGGAATTTACATATTATTTTGCTAAACCTAATTACTGATTCCTGATTTAAGTAACCTACATTATTGTTATTGTTGGTTCTTTTGTTACCAAGCCAACACACTTTCTTGAAACCGCTTTCTTTCAAGTTACATTCATGGTTTATTTTGCTACAATGCCGAGAATTCCTTGTTGATACATACGTTTATTGTCGGGTTACGATGAAACCAAGTTCAATTGCTTGAACTTATCCAGTTCACAGGTTTAACTTGAAACGCTATATGATGTATTGGGAGCATCATATTCAACTATTTTTGCAGAGATTCTTTCATTTCAAGTCGTAGTAGATTTGGTTGGTCTACGACTCCACTAAAACGTTTGATTTGTTTCGATACCTTGCGGTAATATTTTCAAAAAATTGAAGCTTGCGCTAAATTGGTTACTCACTTCGTACACGGATTTAATTCCCTATTTAGTTGTTAACAATCCATTTTGGATCTTCACGATCAAAGCGGTCTCAACACAATTGTATGTTAAGGCAATGGTACATATATTCATTTCATAAGCACAATGTACCTCCTAACGATTCTTTCGTTGTCAATCAAATGCCTTACGGTACTTAATACCTTTTTCATTCTTTGATCGAAAACGGTGGTTCTTTGATGTTCCGTATTTAATTGGGAACTCTATAACATGGTATAAATCAAATCTTCAGATTGTCTCAGTACACTTTCATTTGATTTCAAACGCGGTGAACTTGTTCAGTCACCACTATTATTGGGTAATGCCATTACAACACCTTGTGGTGTCATCATAAACTTGTAGCTTGTGCTAACCATGGTAACCGTTTTACACGAGACCACACATACTTTTGTTTGATTTATCATTTAAACATTTCTGATGCAACTACGAATCAAGACAATGATACACCAGATTCGCTTGTATTCCATTCGGTGTATCTTCACCATTCAAAAATGTCAACACACTAAACCTTACCAGACATGTATTCAGGAGTTGACAGATCATTTTACTATTACGTTGAGATGTTGCTTTTGAGTTCATATAGCGGGTGCTATGGTTTGTGAAAACTCGTTTGCATATTGCAACCGATCGATTAAAAATCTTATTAGTCAAAACTCCACTTTTGTGGAACCCCTACTAGCTGGTTTACACTAGATTATACGTCAAGTACGTCTTGTACCTTGACAACTAATGCTAAAAGCACATACCTTTTAACCCTAGGATTCGGGTTGATATATATTCTTGGACTCACCAAATGTGAGTAAGGTTTGATTCGGTTTGATGATTATTTACTTCATATACATACATGTGTGACTTAGCCATAAGGGGTTAAGGTAGTACAAATTTCGAGGACGAAATTTCTTTAACGGGGGGAGAATGTGACAACCCTCACAAAACCAGGTATCCATACAATTAATTAATATTTAATTAATGCTTAATTATTGTGCTTGCTTACAATTGTGGTTAAACTGTTTCTTGATTTCTGATACATACATATACATGCATCATACCTTACTACTGTCACTCTATTATTTACACACAAACATCAGTGACAACCTTGATGCACAAAAGCACAGTTAGCACAATAAACGGATAACCCAGTAAACATGCTGACATAGCCAGCACTAGACAGACATTGTCTCTGAGGCCAGTATGAGCCGGGAATAGATTACTACACTAGTAGGGAGTGTAGGGAGGTGAGGATGGTAAAACTGCGTCACTAGGTGGTAGTTATAGTGACCGGATGTGCCAAAAACATACTTTAATTATAAAATTCTGCACTACATACCAAAAATTCAGCATTTAACAAAGCTAGTAAAGTGCAAAAACTTGGTAAAATAATCCTAGATACTTTCCAAAGTGTTGGGAATTATTTGTGACACAAAAATATATATAAAAGATACTTTACGGGATAATTAAACACTTTAACGGAACGGTATCCTACTTGTTGGATCTGAGTTTGATTCTGATTGTATTTTATGTTTGTAATTAAAATGAAAATGGATGAGTGTGCAGCGGAATTATGATGAAAACAAACTTTGCATACAATCAAACGAGAGTAATACTTTGATCAAACATCTTTTCACAATGAATCGGAAGATTGAATTTATTTCAATAACGATTACAATGATTGATGAATGAATGCAAACTCCCCCTCAGCCAGAGCTCAGTTGTTTGTTCGTGCAAAGAAGACGATGATGCAAAAGAGCTAATAGAACAGTACAAAGTACTGAACTATTTATAGGCACTAGCAAACCACTGAGCATCTTAGCTGACGTCACCATGAAAGTGACCTCTAACCTCCTAACAAACTCTAACCTCTGATCTATACAACAACTGCTATGTTAACTACTGCTATTACATTACATTACAAAACAGACTATAGATCAGCTGCTGCAACCTTCCACTGCTGTGAACCCAGCAGTACTTGTCCGGATCAGTAGTGCTTGACTCAAGGAAGTAGATTGAATCAGCAGGGCTTTAGTCTTTCATCAGATCTTTACTTGAGCAGCAGTTGTAGGTCAGTAGTTTGCACGATCAGCAGATGTTGAAATCACTTTCAAGGGGAGAGACTTGTATGTAAACATCTGCTTATTCTGGATCCACTGCTCTGATCCAGTTTTGGCTTTAATTATCTGTTCCTCTGATAGGGTTCGATCCCAACAATCTCCCCCTAGAACAGATAATGCCAAAACTCTTCATTATTGTGGAATTCTTTATTGCCTCATCAACAGTTCCCTTATCTGACCTTTAAATTGTAATTCAAAGTCTAGGGCATCTGTGTCTTCATCATCCCTGCTAAGTGGAAGATCAAGGAGATCCTGCAAATCTTCAAGACTCAGGCCAAGAGCTTGTTCCCTTGATATTTTCTCCACTTCTCCACCAGACCTGAGCAAAGTCTATACGCAGGTCTGTTTGTCAGTTTCCCACTTTTGTATTTTTGAGCCTGGTGGGTTTCTTGGGAGATGTTTATTTGCAGAGGTATTTGGTGAGGCTGGCCTATTCATAACTGGCTGAGCAGTACTTGCAGTTTGATCCAAACCAAGAGTTTCTATGATTATTTTCTTTATGCCTTCTTTTACAAGGTCATCTCCTTTTATCATCTCTTGGATGGTTTCACCTCTCAACTGTTTGTGTGCCCTTCTTTTATAGATGGCAGCACCAGTTGGAGCAGTGGCTCTCCTGATTTGCAGCTTTGTTGGTCTTTTTGAAACCTCTGCTTCAGGATAGTCAGGCTTTTGAGGAACATTTGGATCTTTCTTTCTTAGTTCCTCCAACCTTTTGTAGGTGATCCTGACCACATCTTCTTTCCATCTAGCAATTTTTCTTTTGTTTCCATATTCAGCAGCAACCAGTTCTTCTTTCATTCTTTTCAGTTCTACCTGTTTGTCAGGTACATTCTTTCTAAACTTTGCCCAGACAGGAGGAGTGTGAGTGACTTTCCTTTTTTATCATGTCTTGAATTCTAGCTGCTTCATTTTCAAGCTCAGGAACAGTCCACTCTTTGTACATGTATTTCTCTCCTTTGTACTTCTTGTGAGCCATGATGCTTTCAATGTAGTCTTTCTTCAAAGTTTCAGCTGCTCTTTCTGAAATTTGTTGGCTGACATTTTTTGCAAATTGTTCTAGGGATCTGACCTGTGTGAGCAGATATTGATAGTTTCTTGAAATTTCTTTGTCAGATTTCCCTTGTGTGTTTCTTTTTGAGATATCCTCTGCTTGCTTGGCCTTGATTTTCAAATATTCATCAACATTTTTAGGCCAGGGATATCCTTTTATTGATGGCAAACTCCTTTTGGCAGGGTCATCCTCATAGTAAAAAGATTTTATTTCTTCTCTAACAGCTGCTAGTTTAAGAGGAAATTGAACACCTGCAGGAGGTAAGGGATTGTACATTTGAACTGAAGAGAGAGGAACAGGTTTTGGTATTGTGACAAGAGCTAAAGATTTTGAAGATGTTTGTGGTGGTGAAGTGTCATCATCTTTGAGAATTAGCCTTCTCCTCTTTGTTTGAGGAGGGGCTGATGATATTTTGGATGGAACAGTGGTGGTGGATGTAGTAGCAGTGGTTTGTGATTGACTAACAGTTGTTGAAACAACTGGTGTTCCAACCACTGTTGTCATTACAACAGATGTTGTAACAACTACTGTCTTCTGCCTTTTGGCAGGAGGTGATTTTGTTTTTGGTGGTGATGGTGGTAAAGCAGTGGATTTGGTGTGTGTTGAAGAGGTGTGTGTTGAAGTGGGAGCAGATGTTGAAACCACTGAAGTACCAACAGTAGTTGATACAACAGGAGTTACAGCAGCTGTTTTAGGTGGTGGTTTTGGAGCAGACTTTGAACGTCTGGTTGGAATGGATTTGGGTAGCCTTACTCTTCTTGTAGGCTTCTTCTTTTCATCAACAAGATTTTCATCATCTTTTGATCCTGAAGTACCCTGATCCGGATAATCCACCCTGGCTTTGTTTTTGGCCTCCCTATCCTTTTTTACACTTGCAACTGCTTCTGCCAGTGCATTTGTAGTCACATCAATTTTCTTGCTTCCATCTGGCAGAGGGATCTGTTTGGTCATGTTTGCATTTTCTGGTTCAATGTAAAGACCATCCTCTATTCCCTTCTTTTTCCACTCCTGAATTTTCTCCCCCTTTTTGGCATTATCTGGGGGAAGTTGATCAATGAAGAGAACTGTTGGAGGAGCAGTGCCAGTGGTGTGCAGGATCTGAGTTTTGAGAGCCTTTAGATCAGCCTGAGTGTTCTTGAACCTGGACTCCATTGCCTTTCTCAGCTGTTGAACATGTTTTTCATGTTGCTGATCTGCTATTTGTGCTTGTTGATGGAGAAAAGGTTGAAATAAATTCCAGAGCTCATTTGTAGCAGATGCTTGTTGTGGCAGGTGCTTGAGATGGAATAGCAGTTGATTGTACCTTTTGTACTTGTAACAACTGTTGTAGCATATCTTTGAGTTCTGCAACAGAGTTATCAAGCTTTTTAACACGATCCGTCAATTTCTGGTACTTTAAACCATCACCCAATTTAATGGGATCATCTGATTTCCCACTAACAGTGGTTTTATCAGTGGTAGAGGTAGGGAGTATACTCCAAACATTAACCACTGATGCCCCTTTTTCTTGGTACTGGGGTCTTCTCCCTTCAACACTTGACAACCTTTTGATGTTGCCAGTAGGATAAATAAATCCACTGGTGGTTGGCAGAGGTGCTATAAAAGGAATTGCCTCCAAGGAAGTCTTATTGATGTAACCACTGTCCAACTGTAAACCAGTGGGTTCAACAGTTGTAGTGGCTGCTTCACTTGGATTACCACCAAGAGTTACTTGTAACTCAAGGGGTGTAACCTCCTCAGGTTGTGTTGGTGGGTTAGCAAGGAATGATACATCAGGCACAGTCATTTGTTGAGTTTGATTCTCATTGATGGGTGATTGAGAAGGACTGTTTAGGGCCTGGTTCAAATCAATTGCATCCAACAACAGTTTAGTTTCTGATGGAATTTTGGATGTGAGGTTTGGTGTAGAAATAGGATTTGCTCCGGGCATTGAGCTGTGGATGATGAAACCAAGTGGTTTCAGAGCATCATGATGTGGTGGCCCTATGTGTACAACCTGTTCTTTTTGTGAAGAAGCAGGAGGAGTTTCGGTTATGGGTTGAGATATTTGTACCAACTGCTGTGAGGAAGTAGCAGCAGTGGTTTCTTGTGACATTTGTGCTGTCACAGGCAGTATCTCTGGTATCTCATCCTCCAGAGTTGCCTTTTTGATGGGTTTTGGGGGTTTTTGAGATTTTCTTTTTGGCTTTTTGGTGATTTTAGGTGTGGGTTTCAAAGCAGTTGTGCTGCTACTTTGATCACCTTGAGTACTGGGCTCAGCAGCAGATACCTGAGGAGCAGTGGTAGCTGCTAAAATCTGCTCAGGCATCTCTGCTTGTGTTTTGCAAGGTGCTAACATTCTTGAAAAAGTTTCAGTTGTTAAATTGTTTATTTGAGTAGAATCACCTTGAATTATTGATGCTAAATCATCCTTACTGAATTTCTTTTCAAAATAGTAACTTAAAAACCTTGGAAACAGTAAGAATGATTTTGTTTCAACATTATTAACCAAATCTTTAAAGATTTCCCGAGAATAGTTAAAATTTTCTTCTTGAAGAATTGCATATCCCAGATTTTGAATCTTTAAAGGGATTTCATTGAAAGAAGTGGTTTTGTTTGAAACACATAGTAGGAGGGTATGAAATAAAAATCTGGTTGCAGAAGGAAAATAACCTTTTTGTAAGGTAAGTTTCTTCATCATTGTGGCTTCATACCCTCTTTCAATGAAGTCAGTTTGTAACTCGTTTTTAGTGAAAGAAGTTTTACCTTCCTGATCATCGAGTTGAAAGACCTCTGAAATGGATTGTGGCGTGATTTGGACAGCTTTACCCTTTATAGAAGAGTGTATGGTGGTTGCAATGTCTCCTTGTTTGTCAAGGGTTGCATTCTTCCAAAACTCTCTTTGGGTCTCCAAATAGATTGGTGCATCGGCGGTGAACAAAGTTTTGTACTTTGATTTTGCCATGGTGTCAATGATGGAATCGAAAACATTGGTGGTTCCTGGTTTTGTGAGAAGACCCAGGAGATTGTGAGATGGTTTATATGGGATTTCAGTGGAGATTGCCTTTTGAGAGGCTATTTTTGATGATGATTTGGAAGTGGGTTTTGTGGATGGCTTCGATTTTGTCATTTTTGAAGAGAATGATCGAAGAAATTTGTGAAAGATGAGATGAAAAACTGCTTTGAGAAGAGAATTTTTAAGAATTCAATTCGATAGAAAAACCCTGTTTTGGTGGTAAGTGGGGGATTTTTATAGGGAAGAAAGTGAATGCTGACGTGGCAGCCGTTACAAAAGGTCTGATCACTATGTACTGCCCACGTGACAACCCCTGGTGAAAGTGAAGGACATTACTTTTATGAAGGTGACTGATGAAGGCAGTGGTAGTAAAGCAGTGGATGATTTTCACTATCAGTGGATAGCATCTCAGTGGATAAGACACTGCTTTTGAACAACAGAGTTTATCAAAGGAATGAGAGAACAGGGGTTGACTTTCAGCAGTGGACAGGCTTTTGAAGTAGAGCAGTCTTTTGAACAATCAGTGGTTATGGCAGACTTTTAAGGATTTTAATGAAAATTTCATTGTTAGCTATTTTTAAGGATGGATTTTTGATTTTTTGAAAACATTTTGTTGCTTTTATTCATAGAAAACAAGATGTTGCTTGTTATTCCATGTTCAGCATCCCAATCCTAGAGACCAAGCTTTCAAAAGTGGCTGTATCAAGTGCTTTTGTGAGCACATCTGCCAGTTGGTCTTTAGTTGGGACATGATGCAGAGAAATCAAACCTTTTTCATAGCAATCCCTAACAAAGTGATGTCTGATGTCGATGTGTTTGGTGGTAGAGTGAGAAACTGGATTTTTGATGATATTTTCTGCTGCCTGGCTGTCCAACATGAGTGGTGTCTTTAAGGCAGTGATACCAAAATCCAGTAACTGATTTTGAAGCCACAGGAGTTGGGCTGTACAGCTTGCAGCAGCAATGTATTCAGCCTCAGCAGTGGATGTTGAAACTGCTGCTTGCTTTTTGCTTTGCCAAGAAACCAAGCAATCACCTAGAAACTGGCACCCTCCTGATGTGGATTTCCTTGTGGTGTTACATCCAGCAAAGTCACTGTCTGAAAAGCCTGAAAGCTTGATATTCCCATTAGCTGGATACCAGATACCAAGTGTGGGAGCACCTTTTATGTATCTGAATATCCTTTTTACAGCAATGAGATTTGATTTTCTGGGAGCTGATTGTCTTCTTGCACAAACACATGTTGCAAACATGATGTCTGGTCTAGATGCAGTTAGGTACAATAAAGACCCAATCATGCTTCTATATAAAGTTTGGTCAATCAGCTCATCCTTTTCATCAGACATGACAAGCTTATTTGTTGCCATGGGTGTGCTGCATGGTTTACAATCATTCATATCAAATTTTGTCAAAAGTTCTTTAGCATATTTGCTTTGATGAATGAAAGTTCCATTTTGCATTTGCTGAACTTGGAGACCAAGAAAGCATTGCAGCTCACCCATTGCACTCATTTCAAACTCAGCTGTCATGAGTTCTCTAAACTCTTCACACATTGAGTTACATGTGCTTCCAAAAATAATGTCATCCACATAAATCTGGACAATCATTAAATCCTTCCCTCTCCATTTTAGAAACAGTGTTTTATCAATGGTACCTCTTTTGAAACCATTTGAGAGAAGGAAGTTGGAAAGAGTTTCATACCAGGCCCTTGGTGCTTGTTTCAGGCCATACAAGGCTTTGTTTAGCCTGTAGACATGATCTGGATAAAATGGATCCTCAAAACCTGGAGGTTGACAAACATATACCTCTTCTTGAATTGTACCATAGAGGAAAGCACTTTTGATATCCATTTGAAACACCTTCATGTTGTGGTTGACAGCAAAGGCCAGGAACAGTCTAATAGCTTCCAATCTTGCTACAGGGGAAAATGTTTCATCATAGTCAATCCCCTCTTCCTGTCTGTAACCTTGAACCACAAGCCTGGCTTTATTCTTGACAACAATACCCCTTTCATCAGTTTTATTCTTGAAGACCCACTTTGTGCCAATGGGACTAACCTCTTCTGGCAGTGGTACAAGCTCCCATACTTGTTGTCTTTTAAACTGTTGGAGCTCCTCTTGCATGGCTTCTACCCAACTATTGTCTTTCAGTGCCTCTTGGTACTTGACTGGCTGATGGAGTGATAGAAAACCAGCAAAAAGACAAATGTTTTGGGTTTGGCTTCTTGTGAGCACACCTTCATTGATGTTGCCAATGATTTGATCAGGTGGATGAGATCTCAAGAAGATTATATCTCCTTGGTATGGTATGATTGCATTTGTTGGTGAAGGCTGCAAATGTGTATCATCTGAGCTAACCACTGCTGGGGACTTTGATGATTCAGCAGTGGCTTCAAAAGCTGGTGGAATAGGAGGTAATGAAGTGGACAACTGCTGACTTTTATCCACTGTTTGAGGACTTTTGTCAACAGTGTTTGTGGATGTGGAAGCAGTGGTTGATGGGCTACTTTGGTCAACAACTGTTGAAGTAGCAGTGGTTGAGCTTTGACAACTGTTTTGAACAGCTGATGCTTTTCCCTTTGAGGCAGACCTTTGAGGGATGATGATTTCATACCCATAGTCTGGTGTTGTATCCTCTGATGGACCTGCACTGTTAGTCTTGACAACAGTATTTTCAAAAGTAAATTTTTCAAGATCAAACAGATCTGCAGGATTTGCTGGGATTTTCATTGATGAAAGTTCATTGAACTTAACATTCAAAGTCTCCTCCACTGCCTTGGTCTGTGTATTGAACACTTTGTAGGCCTTGGCAGTGGCTGAGTATCCCAGATGATAACCACAATCAATTTTGGCTGCAAATTTTGAGATGGAATCTTTTAAGTTCAAAATAAAGCATGGGCAGCCAAACACCTTGAAATATGAGATCAGTGGTTTGATTTTATACAGAATTTCATAAGCAGTCTTTTTGTGCCTGGGGTTTATTAAAACTCGGTTCTGGACATAGCAAGTAGTGTTTACTGCCTCTGCCCAGAAAGTTAATGGCAAACCTGAATCTGCAAGCATAGTTCTGGCAGCCTCAATCAACGTTCTGTTCTTTCTTTCAATAACCCCATTTTGCTCTGGTGTCCTAGGGATGCTGTATTGCCTTACAATCCCTTTCTTCACACAGAAGGCATCCAACTCCTTATTTTTAAATTCTGTGCCATTGTCACTCCTGAAGCTTTTCACTGGAAGGTCAAATTGCTTTTCAACCTGTGTCACAAAGTCTTGCAAAATGCCTGCAGTCTCATCTTTTGAGTGTAAAAAGAAAGTCCATGTAAACCTAGAAAAGTCATCAACAATAACCAAACAATATCTTTTCTTTTTGAGGCTCATGACTTGAACTGGGCCAAACAAATCCATGTGTAGCATTTGCAAACACTGGGTTGTTTTGGACTCTTCAATGGACTTGTAAGAATTCTTATGCTGTTTTCCTTTTAAGCCGGAAATGCAATGTTCAGGGCATGAAAACAATTTTTGTGGTAGGCCTCTCACCAAACCATTTTTTGAAATTTCAGTGATTGTCTTAAGATTTGTGTGCCCCAGCCTTCTGTGCCAAAGTTCTGTCTCTTTGTTAGAGGCAGCTGAGAACAGACATGCATCAGCTCTGGGACACTCTTTTGACATATCAACAACATAAACATTTCCACTTCTTTGAGCAACAAGTTTTGTTTGACCAGTTTTGATTATTGCTTGAATCTTTTTGACCATTTCTGGTCCAACAATCCTACAACAATCTTTTGTGAAGAATGACCCAAACCCTTTGTCACTCATTTGGGACACACTCAGAAGGTTGAATTTTAGATTGTCTATCAGATTGACATTTTCAAATTTTACATTTCCAGACTGCACTGTACCAGACCCCAAAACTTTCCCTTTACTATTATTACCAAAGGATATATCACCCCCTCCATGGATTTTAAAGTCTTTAAGGAGGGCTTTAAATCCTGTCATGTGCCTGGAGCCTCCACTATCTACATACCAAAGACTATCAAAGCATGAAGAAGCTCCCTGCACATGAAGTAAAAGGATTAGTTCATTAAGATCTCCAAAGCCAGCAGGGATTTGGATGGGGTCTCAACAGTGTCTGGGATGGATGCAGAATGATGGACAGTGGTTAGGTCAGGGGTTTGGACAGTTTTAGTACTGTTTCTTGCTAACCACTGTTGGGGGTCTTGACCAATCACCTGTTGGTAACCAAAAGGATGCCTGTTCACTTTAGGTTTAGAGGGCCTTTTGTAGGTCTCATAAACGTGTGGAATCCTTTGGTAAGACTGTTTTTCTTTGCCTTTTCTGAATTGATTGGCAGGGGGTGCATCAGTAACCTGAACATCTCTTATGACAGATGTTTGGTTCAGCTGTTTTGTGACAGCTGTTTGAACTGGCACAAACAGTGGTTGTTTCTTGGTGAATTTGACAGATGTTGATGGTGATGATGGACTTAAGGATGTTTTAGCAATGTACTCATTCTTTTTCACATCAAAGTTTCTGAGATACACACATGCTTGAGTTTTGTGGTTTGTTTTACCATAAAAAATGCAACTTTCATCTGAAACAATGACACTTGTTCTGTTTAAATCATAAGCTTTTAAGTGGAAACAGTCTTTTGTTAGATGATTCCTTTTCTCACATAATTCACAAAACAAGTTATCAATTTTTTCTTTCTTCTTTCTCTTTTCAGACTCCTTTGCAGCAGAGGTTTTAACCACTGCTGGGATGTCCTTGAGAGGTATGACCTTAGCTTTTGGAGCTTTAACACCATCAGTTGATGTAAAGTCCATTGGCTTGAAATTTTCAAGAATATCACACTCATCAGACCATTTTGGTTTAAACTGATAATCTTCAAGCTCCTCAAAAGTAGAGGATCCCATTGGTCTGTCAAGTGTGATTTTGTTACCAAGTTTGTCAGTGATTTTCACTTCTTGGCCATTCTTGTTTGTGGGGATGAACTCAGTGGTTACATCAGTGGTTTGAACAGACTTTCCAAAAGCAGTGGTTTCATCATCATGTTTTCTATAACCAACACCAAATTTCACATTGTTTTTTATCTGTTTTTCAAGCATAACCTCATACCCTTTGCATGATTCCGCCCATCTCTCACATGTGATCTGGGTGGACTCCAACTCCTTTTTGCAAACTTGGTATTTTTCTACCATAGTTTGGAGTTGAGTTTTGGTTATGCTTTGTTCTTCTTTCAAACTGCAGATCTCTTTTTCCTTTTCAGTCAATTTGTTTTTAAGTTCTTTTAAAGATCTTTCAAATTTGACTTCATCAGTTAAGATTTTATCCCGAAGGTTTTCATTTACCTCTTTGATGTTAGCAAAAGCAATAATGCAATTGTCAGAACACAGTTTTTCAAGAACTTGAGGTGATACCTTGGCAGCAGCCATCATTGCACAATCACATTGATGATTTTCTTCATCATCAGCTCTTTCTTCTATCTCACCTGCTTTCTCAATTTTCTCTTCTTCTTTGTCCTCTTTGGACCATGGGTCTGTCAGTGGTTCAATCAGGGTTTCTGAATTTTCTCCCAGCAGCAGTTCACCAGCAACTGCATTAACAACTGCTTCAGTCACCTCATCCACTGTTTCATCACTTAGTTGTTCACCTTCAGTTTCAATCCCCTCTGGTATTGACTCTAAAGCCATCAAACAAAATTCATCATTAGAAGGTTCATTTGAAGCATAGAGTGCAAAATTTTCATCACTAAGCTCATCAGGCATGCTGCTCCAGTCAACAAAGACTTGAGTGAAAAAGCTTTACTGATCTGGTTGTACCCCTGCTGGAGCAACAGTTTGAGGTGCAGGTTGCACTTGTGCCTGGGGGACAGGGGTTTGAACATATTGAATCTGTGGAACAGTGGTTTGGACATAGTGCACAGGCACAGGGGCTGCAGCATAATGAGCAGTGTTAACATGGGCTGCAGGGGTATATTGGGTATAGTGCACAGTGCTTTGGTTTTGAGGTCTAGGATTTGAGCTAGGGTGAGTGATTATAGGACCAGTAGTTTGACTCCTGCATTCCCTAGCGAAATGTCCCAACCTATTACACTTGTAACACTTGATTTTCGATTTATCCAACCCAACCCTCAGATTCCCATGTAAACCTGGGAATTTTCGCCCTGTTCTTTTGTAGAATTTGCTAGTTCTAACACTGAGCAAAGCCAATTGGTGCAGGATGTCCATTTCCTCTAAGTCAGTGGGATCAAAATGTTGTAAATCATTGAGTTCAAAGCACAAATTATCTGACATCTGGTTTTCTGTGTTTGCAGTGAAAGCATAGTTTGCAGAGTGAGAATCAGGGTTGGTAAATTTACAACCAGCTGTTATATCAATGAAATGATCATAACCTTGTTCCTTACTACTGCCACCAGATTCTTCCTGACCCAGAAGAGCTGTGCTACCGAATGAGTAATCATCAGTAGCTTTCCCAGACCCTTGCAGCTTCTTTTTCTGGTTCAACTCCCTTTCATAGGTCAGGAGTCTACCATGAAGTTGGGTCAGGGTCAGATCTTTGAACTCAACAGAGTTTCTAGTCAAAAATGCAATTGTGTCCCATTTATCAGGTAGTGATCTAAGAAACCTGCTATTTTGGGTTGATTTTGGAAATTCAACCTTAACAAGTCTTAGCTCACTGATGAGACAGCTGAACCGTTCAAATTGTTGGGTCAATGTTTCACCCTTAATGTGACAAAAGGTTTCATACTGCTGATTCAGAATTTCCCTATTGTTTTCAATAACTTCTTCAGTACCCCCAAACTGTTCCTTCAAAGCATCCCATAACTCTTTTGCACTGTTGCAATGCAACAGTCCAGCATAGATCTCGTTTGGTAATGCAGATGCTATTATGCTAAATGCTTTGGCATCCAGTTCGAACTTTTGAAAATCAGTTTCAGTATAGTTTTCATAAGGTTTTGGTACGTTCTTCTTTGGATCCTCAGCACTTGGCACCATAGGAACATGGGGACCAAAAACGACAGACCTCCAACATCCAGTGTTCTGTTGAGCAAGGATGTGACCCATCCTTCGCTCCCAGATGTTGTATTCATTTTTTTAAGCATAGGTGGTTTAAAAAGTGAGCCAACATTATTCTTATCATCCTGTGATTGTGACGTCATCTTGGTTGTTTTACAGACACTGATTAATCAACTTTAATGGTGATTAAACCTTGCTCTGTTTTTCAACTAAAACGAACAAACTATCGATATCAACGATTTTGAGCTGAACTATTTATGTCAAAATGATTGTTAAATCAAATTTGACTGTCCAAGCTCTGATACCAATTGTTGGATCTGAGTTTGATTCTGATTGTATTTTATGTTTGTAATTAAAATGAAAATGGATGAGTGTGCAGCGGAATTATGATGAAAACAAACTTTGCATACAATCAAACGAGAGTAATACTTTGATCAAACATCTTTTCACAATGAATCGGAAGATTGAATTTATTTCAATAACGATTACAATGATTGATGAATGAATGCAAACTCCCCCTCAGCCAGAGCTCAGTTGTTTGTTCGTGCAAAGAAGACGATGATGCAAAAGAGCTAATAGAACAGTACAAAGTACTGAACTATTTATAGGCACTAGCAAACCACTGAGCATCTTAGCTGACGTCACCCTGAAAGTGACATCTAACCTCCTAACAAACTCTAACCTCTGATCTATACAACCACTGCTATGTTAACTACTGCTATTACATTACATTACAAAACAGACTATAGATCAGCTGCTGCAACCTTCCACTGCTGTGAACCCAGCAGTACTTGTCCGGATCAGCAGTGCTTGACTCAAGGCAGTAGATTGAATCAGCAGGGCTTTAGTCTTTCATCAGATCTTTACTTGAGCAACAATTGTAGGTCAGTAGTTTGCACGATCAGCAGATAGGAGGTCAGCAGATGTTGAAATCACTTTCAAGGGGAAAGACTTGTATGTAAACATCTGCTTATTCTGGATCCACTGCTCTGATCCAGTTTTGGCTTTAATTATCTGTTCCTCTGATAGGGTTCGATCCCAACACCTACTGAACACCCGGACTTTACCCGGAACATAAAAATATTGTCAAACATATTGTTTTTATTTTTCTGAGCTAGTTAGGGTCCCCGAACACCCTAACCCACTTTATGTTATATAACACATCTTAACCCACTAACTAAACTTTGGGTTTCAATCAAGATCTCTAACTTAAGCATTGGAACCTAACTAAACAACACTTCCCCCCAACTATACGGTTGCAAGGGGTGACTTCCCACCTTTGTTTTCTTGATTTGTTTATTGTATTTGTCAAGCACTTCGGAGACATAAAGTCTAATGGATAATAATATGTTGGAGAATTATTTATAAAAGCCACAAGTCTTTCACTCCTATTATCCTCACACCAACAACACCCTCATGCTTTCTTCCCTCATTCCTTGTTTCGGCTGAACCCAAGAGCCACCATCATGCATCATCATTCGATCATCATCAACCATATTATTTGCATACTAAGGTGTTAAGGGTCATACAACGAAGCTTGGTGCTCTCGAAAGTGGAAGGACCATCTCTATTTGCTATTAACCACCTCTTTTCTTCACTCGAACTCTCCTAGCTTTGTGCTAGTGGTAAGTCTCTTAGATCCGTTCATTTTACATGCTATGAAGGTGGTTAAACTATGATTCATGATGTTAAACTTGAAAACTCTAAAGATCATAACTTAAAGCATGAACATAAAAGCTTTATACAAAGGTCATGAGATGAAAGGTGATAATACATGATAAATCTGGATTAAATGAACAAAAATCTGCTGTAAATGACTTAGGGTCTGATGTTAATCGTATTAGAATGAATGGTAATCGTATGTGTGCTTTTTAATGGCACTTCTACTATAAACAACTTGCTGATTTGCATTTTCAGCCGACTTTAACTGGCTGTAAACAGGTCATAACTAAACGAAAAACTGATTTTCTTGAGTCTACAACGTGTCATTATGAAATACGGTTCTAATGGCACCAGAATCATAATTTTTGGACTTCGTTTACTATTTTTAAAGTGCCATTATGTAACAGCAGCTAAAGCTGCATTTTTACAGCAGTAAATGAGAGTCATATTTTTAGTCATAACTTGATTTCTGTGAAGAGTCAGATCATAAAATTTATACTGTAGATGAACACCGATGAATTTGTAACTGTCTCCCTGGAATTTCGTAAATCGGACTCTCGATAAATTTTAAATAAATTATTCCGCGGACTGTGGTCAGAAAAAGATAAATCTGATTTCGGTCCGGAAAATGATTTTCTATAAAATATTGGTGATGATTTGGACCCCGATATTTTTATACAATAATTTTTGGTTCGTATAAGACATTCTATAAAAATTTGGTAATTTTTTGGAATAAGATAACTATTTTATTAAAATACTCGAAAACGGCCCAGTTTTGTATATTAAAACTGAAACGATATAAGTAGTGTTTTGCATGTCCAAACATCGGGTTGGTTAATTGAGAAATGATTGAATGATTTTACAAAAGAAAATGATACGCTAGTAAGCGTGGACGCCTCCGTTTACAGAGGAAACTCTGGCTAAATTTTTCCAGAAAATATAACACTTAGAAATGTTTTTGGTGACAAGTGTTATAAATATATTTTTAACTTGTTTTCCAAAATATAAATTTCGCCATGATTTTTATTACAAAATAACCAAGTGTCGGAGGTAGATTTTTGTAAATGAAACTTGTTAAATATATATTGAGAATATATATTCTATAATAAAACGCTTGTGTGCTTACGTGATTATTTTGTGAACAAGAGATATATTATATTTAGAGTAAAGATAATATTACTTGAAATATCATGAAAATACGACTCCAAAATAATACCAACGCCCTCACAAATAAATATTTAAGTTACATCGGTATTGTTTATACAACGCGAACTCTAAAATGTAACTTGCGTATTTTCGAAAAATACTCTTAAATGTGTATTTTGATAAAGTATTATTTTGGAAAATTGTATGAAGTAAAATATAATATTTTTGGGAAAAATATGTATATTTTGGAAACAGAATATTTTAGACAAGTGAATTAAAATATATTTTCAAGTGAGACTTAAAAATATATTTTCGGAATTATAAAACGCACATGTATTAATACCCCCATCCTTGGGAAGGAATATATTTATTTAATGATTAAGAAGTGTAAATACGAAATAGTTGTCTAACTATTTCCCAAAAACGTTAAACCTTGAGCCAAGGCACGACCGTCCGTCTAATAGGAATTAGTACGTGTAGGTCGTCACGCAGCAGATAGAGTTGGAGATTGACGTTGCTGGATACGCACTTCAGTGAGTTCATGTCCCCCTTTTCTCTTAACTGTTTTCAGTTTTTAAACTGCGGGGGTGAAATACATGTTACTATGATTACGAGTACTTTTTACATGGTATGGTTAGCGTAAGGAGGGTTATTACTTAGATCATGTGAGTGGGTAGGCGGGAACTGGAGGCCATTAATCCTCATTATAGGACCGAGGGCCATTAGCGGTAGATCTATCTGGGTGTAGCGAGCCCAACCCCTGAGTCCGCTGAATGAACCAGGTGGTGACTTTGTACCCGACGCAAAAATCTGCTAGGTTTGAGTCTTCCTACTGCACTTCACACATATCATTGGCTTTGCAACCCAATGGTGATCTCTTTTTCCTTATTTGCTACATACCAGGAATTTTCATACATGCAAACCTATTACAAAGGTTTATACATACTCACTTACACATGAACTCGCTCAACTTTATGTTGACTTTTCAAACTACATGTATTTCAGGAAACTAACGGATCTGGCACGGTATGCACGTATTTTCAAGCTGCGTTTGAATAAAGAAGTCACCCAGGGTTTAGAAGGTGTAACCTCTTCCTGGACGGGTTACATATCCCTAAACCTAGTATTGTTTAAAGTCTTTTGCTAAGTCTTTATAAACTCAATTAAATCAAGTTAAGGTTTGTAACTTATTTTGTGATTGTTGAAAATGGGATTTTTCTAAACTTTATTAATGGATGAATATCTCATGTTTTTATCATATAGCATTGTTATGATTGTGCTATGGTATTAAGAAGTCACGCCAAATAAACCCACGCTTCCGCAAAGCCAGGGTGTGACAACAACCACGTGGCCTAAGATAACGATCATCCATCAAAAACCTGTGCACAAAGCCCCTTTTGTCTGCCCCCATTGGTGTTGCCGAGGGGGAAGGGAGTGTGTTGGCGATAAAGCTGTCGGGGTTGAGAAAAGCGCATAGAGAAGATTGTGCAGGTTGAGAAACCTGTAGTGCAGTAGGATGTCTCAATCGAGGCCGAAAAGCCTACACAGACTATTGAGGAGCCTGCGCCTGAAGTTCATGAAGAGGGTCATGTAAAGACCCGAGATGTGGAGACTGAGGCACAACAGAGTGGTGCTTTGGGCGCGGGTGCTTTGGGCGGGGGTGGTGGAAAGGCTAGCCCTTTCAAGGTTCATCAAAGGGAACCTTCACCAGTCCAGCCTGAGGATACATTGGGCGATATTTACTATAAGTCTTATAACGAAGATCGCGCCAATGAAATCCATGCACCTGTGTGGGGTGTAAAGCAAGGTGATACCTTCTCTACCTTTCCCCCTTGCTGGGAATTGTTTATAGGGGCCTTCCCCCCAGCTGAAGTGCTTCATCCAAAAGAATGTGGGCACGAGAATTTGTATCACGTCTTTGTGTAAGCTAATACAACGTCTACCAGTAATCAGAAAACTCGCGAGTGGCATACCATGCACCGCAAACGCGCTGAATGGGAGAGACACAGGGAGCGTTTGTCTGCCGAAGCTAAGTTGTTTAAGAAGGCTAAGGCTGAGCTTGCAAAACAAAAGGCTGAGTTTGAAGCAGAGAAGAAGTCGGAGGAATGGGGTCTCCATGGTATAAAGCGGAAGCTTCAGGCAAGTGAGGATAAACTTGCTGAGGAGCGTCGCAAGTGGCGCGAGGCCTGTGAGAGAAAGAACCAAAAGATGTATGTCGCGTGCACCGAAATTACTAACCTCAAGGCACAGGTAGAAGAGTGGACGAAGTCAGAAGCAGTCTTCAAGGAAAGGTATGGGGAGGCAAAGTCACACTATGAGCGTGTAGAAGTCCTTCAGGTTAGTATCGCCCCCATGTGTTAAATAAATAACTGTAATTAAGAAGGTTCCACAACTTGTTCATTGTGCCCTAAGGTGTTTGAAGGTAGAGTTGGAACAATAACTCCTCACCAAAGATAAGGACATGGCTGACAAGGACGTTGAGATCGCCAAGCTCAATCGTCGCTTGCGCGAGTCTAATGAAGCCTTTGAAGTTGAGAAACAAAAGATCGAGTCCCTTGAAATTGACCTCGAGGAGGAAAAGCTAAAGTCTGAGTCTGCTGAAGAGGCTCACAAGGTTACCCAAGCGACCTTGGACGTGGCTCAGGACAACTATGCAGAGGTTCAAGCGACTATAGAGCCTTTTGTTAACAACTTGGAATGGATTCAACATTATGGGATTGTGCATGTGAGTTACTCTCTATTTCCTTTAGCTGATTTGTTAACAATTTACTTACTTGTTTCCATTTCTTTGGTTAGGTGGCAAATTCGGTGTTGAACTCTATCGAACTGGGCCAAGCAGTGGCTGTGCTTATCGTCGCTTTGCGCCATGCTGGTCATCGTGAAGGCTATATTGAGTGCACGGCTCATGTCGAGATTGCGCTCAATGTCCAGTGGGGTACCCGACATTGTTCTGTAAATGAAGAGGTGGAGAAAGGTTTACGCAAGGCCAAATAAAATTATGACAACCTTTCCTTGCCTGTCATGGACTTGGTCTCGGAGGCGCTCAAACATGATGATTATGTTACGCGCTTAATGTCACACCCTAACCGATGGCGGAAACATCGGGGCGCGAGCACCAAGCGTTCAGATTGTTCATGAGAATTCCATAACACTATTGTTTCAATAAAGATTAATAGATTTCATGCAAAATTGTCTAACAACACAACCATATCAAAACAACCACAAGTTCCAACAAACACCGAGTATCAAACATTGTTCATAGACTAAGTTAACTAGGTGAGTTTTTGTTGATGCATGAAATGTCTGTTGACTGCGTCTACAAAAAGTATGAAGTCAAGATTGGTCAACAGGGGGTCAAAATGTAAATATTATGTGAAATAGGGTCTGGATCGCTTATGTGTCATTGTCTTAGTCTGGACCGCTCGTGTGTCATAATGTGGATCGCTTATTTGTCAAGTGTTCTGGACCGCTTATATGGCATGTCGTATGAGTGGACCAGAAACACTATATATAGGTGAGTGGTTCATTAGTGCAGATATATATGTGTGTGAACTGGAGCCAAAACTCTGTCAAAATTTCTTTAGAAAGCTAATAAAGTGAAAGAATTGAAAGGATAAGCTGCTGTTACATTACATATTCTGATTCCGCCTTTATATGTAATGATGAACTTTCTCAACTGATCGGTTAGAGTCACGACACGGTCCAACAAGTGGTATCAGAGCTTCAGGACGAGAAGTTCATACTACATCAGCTGATTCGACACTTTTCTCATCTTTCTACTCAATTTCTGTTTTATTTTTTCGGATTATACAAGTTTCTACGGACCGAATGATCTGAAATTCAAGCATATTGAGCGAAATTATCTGTTAATCAATCTATAACAGTATCAGACCTTAAAACACAGTAATAATCAATCAATTTCATCAAAAACGCGATCGGTTTACGAACAGGATTTTCAAACTCAGATCTGGAACGATTTTGCGGTTGAAATTGAACAAAAATCATATCATTGTGATCGGAATTAAGAGTAGTACATTCCTTGAAAGTATCAGATTGTAATTCGGACTAAAAATCGGTTAAAAACTGTGGTCCGCTTTTTCGGTCATCGCAAGTCTGGTCCGCTGTTACGTTCTATCTGGTCCGCTCGAACGATAATATTTCTGAACCGCTCGAACGGACACTACGTGGTCCGCTCGAACGATCATTCTCTGGACCGCTCATATAAATTTTGCTGGTTTGCTCGAACGAACATTAGCTGGTTCGCTCGAACGAACATTAGCTGGTCCGCTCGAACAGACATTGTCTGGTTCGCTCATTAGTACACTTTCTGGTTCGCTTATCTGAACCTGTTTGATCCACTTATCTGTCACGTGCACAGATTGGTTTGCTTTTGTGGTTCTGTTTTTCAAAACTTCGAAATTTTTTTCTAAGTGTTTGATAATCTTGCAGGTACATTCATGATGGATGATATTTTCATGAACCCGTTTAGCGATATGTACGCATTCGCAGGAAACTCGGGAGATGATATTTCTACAAACAACAACAATACGAACGAGAACGAGAATACTCCGAAAGAAAAGAAGAAGGAAGCTTGGGAATCCGAAAGCGCATTTGGAACGTTCAATAAACCCCCAAAGCTTACGGCTATAGAGGAGTACAGTAGGTGGTCCAGAAAGTTCGAAGACTGGTTGATGGCATTCGCATTTACTAGCTGGAAAAGTTTGAAAAACGGTTATGCAAATGGAAAGAAACATGGTGAAACTTTAAGAGCAGCTGAGGAGATTGACTCGTTTGTAGCTGAACAGAAATGTGTGGCATTGTTATTCCAGTCAGTCCGGGAAGACATTATTGCCTTGATCGACTATTCAAATGCAAAAGATCTTTGGGAAAAGTTAGAAAAGAAATGTATAGGTAGTCAAGAAATTAAGAAAAACAAAAAGAAACTTCTTAGAAAAGAGTTTGATCTGTTTGGATGTCTAAAGAATGAGTCAGTTTGTAAAATGATAGAAAGGTTTGGTCATCTGAAGCTGGAGTTAGTAAGACATGATATCGACATTCCTGAAGAAGATCTTATCGACAAATTGTTCGATTCATTGCCTGACGAGATGGATTGGAGATATTACGCACTGATGCTGAAGAATACCATCAAAGAACCAGAAAAGTTGACATTAGATTTGCTGATTGAGAAACTCGAAAGTCATGAGTTGGAGTTGAAGAAGACGTACAAAGTTAATCATTCATCTTACCAGCAGAATTTGGATTTGTATTATCCAAAGAGCATGATGCCAAAAGCAACTTCTCCAAAAACTGCATTTTCTGCTGAAAATGTGCTGACAGCTGGCAAAGAAAATCAAAGTGGTCAAAGCAGTGGAAGTCACAGTGGTTATCACAGTGGATCTTCATCTTCTGGATGTCATTCTGATGCAAAGAATCGTTTTCAATGCAACATCGCAATAGACTTGAAGAATGCTCAGAACTTTGATGAGGAATCGGCTAAGCAGCAGATGATCTTTCTAGCATCAGTGTTGGAATCGTATGAAGGATTGGTAGCTGGGAAGATTGGCAATACAAATCTGACGAAAGAAGATTACGATCAGATTGATCCGGAGGAAATGGAACTGATCGATATTCGTTGGGCTATGGCAAGTGCTGTTCGTCGTGCACAAAGATTCATGGAAATTACTGGCAGAAAAACAACTGGTGGTGCTTCTACCAAGCTGGGGTTCGATAAATCGAAGGTGACTTGTTTCAAGTGTAAACAGAAGGGTCACTTCAAACGAGAATGCCGAAACGCTTATGCTGATGAGTCGGAGAACCCTTTCAGAGATGATTACTACAAGAAGGCGATTTATCACCAGAATAAATCCGAGCCGCCTAGATTGAAGCAGGTTGAAGACAACAGAGAGAAATCTAGAGCTCTGGCAGTGATTTACGATGATGAGGGTTATGATTGGAGTCAAGAGGTTCTACCAGAAGAAGATGCGATTGGTTACGCATATATGGCGAGAAATGACGATCCTATTCCATGGAAAGACGATCGAACTGAAGAGCAAAAATATCAATACAGAAAAATGATAGCTGAAAACAAAATCATTAGAATATCTCGTGTCTTTCTGGAAGCGAGAAGAGCCAATAGATGTGATCCAGATAGAGAGTGCTATCTTGATGAGTATGGAAATATTACAATTGATGATAGTACACTTGATATTGAAGCTATAATCCAGCAATACAAAGAAGATGATGAGTATTGGCAACACAAATGGTGGGGAACTCCAACTTCGAAAATGATTGAAGAAGAAAAAGAGAAAGAGAAAGAGAAAGAGAGAAAAGAGAAAGAAGAGATCGAGAAAGCAAAGAAGATTGATACTGGAGTTATTGACACAACGCAGGAGTTGACTGCTGAAAATCTTGGAAGAATGGCTGACAAAGTGCTAGCTGCTAAGGCACTTGAGGTAGACTCTAACTCCGTGTCCGAGTCAAAAAGCCAGGTCAGTTCAAATGTGTCAACAAATGCGTCAGGTAAGAAAATCGATGGAAATGCTGATTGCAAAAATTGCAACAAAGAGTGCAAATTTTGTAGCACAGTCATGTATCTCAACGGGAAGAAAGTTGATGATCTGACAGCTAAGGTCAGAAGCGTTGAGAATCAGATTCTTGATCGTGACAAAACAGTTAAAGCTTCAACTGAACGGATAAGAGAATTAACTAAACAAATTGAAAATGATAAAATTGATCATGACAAAATTAAACAAGAAAATGAAAAGTTTATTCTTGAAAACCGTCAGATTTCTGAAAAATTTGAAAAACTAAAAAGCACATTGAAAGATTGTGATGATCGAAATGGTAAAACTTTTA
Organism: Helianthus tuberosus; assembly: GCA_030545235.1. Lineage (NCBI taxonomy): Eukaryota > Viridiplantae > Streptophyta > Magnoliopsida > Asterales > Asteraceae > Helianthus > Helianthus tuberosus. The sequence goes on along the minus strand of CM060446.1, from coordinate 28,650,853 downwards.
AAGAAAATGAACATCTAAGAGCAGTGCTTAGAGTCAAAGAAGAATCAATCAATCAACAACTGGATGAAATCGCTAAATTGAAACTTAAAGTTCAAGAGGGTGTAATCGAAAATGAGCGAATCCAGTTGAAGCTTAACAGTTACAACTCCGCAAGCTTTGTTTTGCAACATATTATTCCCAAACCCATCGGGAAAGACAAAGCGGGCGAAGATGTGTATTGTGATGGAACTGAAGTGGGGTTTCATCAAGTTCCACCACCTGTTCTTGATAACTACACGAAAAAACAATCTGGGTTGGTTGAAATTGAGGAAGAAAAAGAAGTTAAACTTCCGGAGAACATTGATGTCACTTTTACATCATCTGATGATAGTGTTCAGACAGAGATTGTTAAGAGCACAGCTGAAAGTGTTTTGATGTCTGATTCAACTGAAGATGATGGGTGTTTCTTAGACAAATACATTCAAAAATCAAAGTCCAAAAACAACTTAAGTGATGAACCGGGTCTTATGATGTACAAGATGGCTGGATCTGATAAGTTGTATTCGGATTCTGAGTTTCCCATTGAGAATGTTAATGTGAAAAAGTTGACAAATGTTTTCAAGTTAGTTGAAGTTGAGTTATCAGAAGTGAACAGTTTGTGTCAAACAAAAAGGCAAATGAATTTTGAGAAAGATAAAGCTTATTACAAAAAGCCTGTTGTTCCACCACGTTTTTATAATAACAATCGAAACAATTGGTCGGGTGGTTATCGAGGTGGTAAGAGTTATCAGAAAAGGAGTTTTCAAAACAGAAGGTTTGCTGAAAAGAAGGTGTTTGTGAACGGTTCAAGTTCACTTTCTGATGAGGAAAATGAAATTTTTTCAAAATCAAATAAAGAGTTCTTTGAGAAAAGAGCTTCACATTATCGGTCTGAAGGCACAAGTCGAGTTGTTGATACTCGAACATGTTTTAGATGTAATCAAGTTGGTCACATTGCACGAATGTGTACCAATGTGAAGCCTAAGATTGAAAATGTGAAGTTTCAACAGAAGAAAGTTGATGTGAAGGGTAAAGCACCAATCTTTGTTGAGAAAAAGAATGTGAAAAATGACAACATCAAAGTGAAAAATGAACCTGTAAAGAAAATGGTAACTAAAAATGAAACATTTTACAAACGGGTTGCATCATCTCAACAAGTTTGGAAACCAAAAACAGAAATGAAAATTTCAACTTCTGAAGTGAAAAAGGCTGAAGAATCAATTTCGGTTGATTATGATGCAAATTTTCCACCTTTGAAGGCTGAAAATTTCAAAATTCAAATTGCGAGAGTCAAGGTTACACCTAAGGCTGATGAGGCCTGGGTGGACACAATGTTCGAATAAGCAGTTTGAATGGCCGGAGCTTCCTGGAATGCGAAGCATGAATCGGCATCTTTCTTAAAAGTTGGTTAATTTGAAGTTTGTTATGTGCAGGATCTTCCAAGAGCCATTTCAAGATGGATCATGGATAGTGGCGCATCTCGACATATGACAGGAAAAACTGCATTACTGTATGATGTGAAGAATATCAATGGTGGTTATGTGGGATTTGCAGGTCATGAAGGTGGTAGAATTGTTGGTGAAGGAGCGTTATCCAATGGGATTGTGACGTTTGAGAGAGTTAACTACATTACTGAGCTGGAGAACAATCTGCTTAGTATCTCACAGATTTGTGATAATCAGTATACTACTTAATTCACTGATAAGGAATGTTTGATCTTGAAACCTGGTTTTGTTATTCCGGAAGATTGGATTATCATGAGGGCACCTAGAGTGAATGATTTATATGTGTTAGATATGTCTGTAGCAACTACAACTACTGGTCAAGCACATTGTTTTGTGTCTAGAGCAACTGAGAAAGAATCAAGATTGTGGCACCGAAAGATGGGGCATATACACCTAAGGAAGATGAATCACTTGGTGCACAATGATTTGGTATTGGGTGTTAATATCAAAGGTTTTCATCTGGAAGGGGAGTGCATTAGCTGTATCAAAGGCAAGCAGAAGAAAAAGTCACACCCTACAAAGCAAGTCAATTCAGTTTCGAGACCTCTGGAAAGACTTCACATGGATTTGTTTGGTCCTGTGAATGTTAAAAGTATTACAGGAGATTACTATTGTTTGGTCGTTACTGATGATTATTCCAGATTTTCGTGGGTTTCTTTCTTGAAGACGAAAGATGAAACATTTGACAGTTTGATGGGGCTGTTCAGGAAGATAGAGAATTTGTACCAAAGGCGTATCAAGAGAATTCGAAGTGATAATGGTACTGAATTCAAGAACAGCAAGATGGAAGAATTTTGTGATGAAAGAGGTATTTTGCATGAGTTTAGTGCTCCGTACACTCCGCAGCAGAATGGAGTCGCAGAACGCAAAAACCGGACGCTAATCGAGACGGCTAGAACTATGCTCGCAGATTCAAAGTTACCGATAAATTTTTGGGCTGAAGCTGTTTCCGCCGCATGCTATACGCTCAACAGGGTTCTTACTGTCAAGAAGTTCAACAAAACATGCTTTGAGCTAATCAATAATCGCAAACCGAATTTGAAGTATCTAGAACCGTTCGGGTCACCTTGTACGGTTATAGAACCTTTTGGGAAGTTTGGTCCGAAGTGCATTGAGGGAATATTTGTTGGTTATTCAAATCCGTTGAGACGTGTCTTCGTTCCAAGTGAGAAGCGGATTATTGAAGCTGCAAATGTTGAATGTCAAGGTTATACTATGCCGCCGCAGAATCCTGGTGATTCATGGCGTTATCATTATGACAAACTTTGGGATTCGTTTGACATGAGAGAAGAATCAGAGGAAGATGAAGATTTCTTTGATGAGTTGGATATTTTGCGTGAATATGAGTCGTAGTTAAGGTTCCCAGTTGAGTATTCAAGAAGACCACGGGAAACTTCAAATGATGATGAAGCAGGTCCAAGTAATGCTGGTGAACATGATGATGTCCAACAAAATGAAGTTGCTCATGATAATCAGTCGGCTCAGAATGATAATCTCGAAGCTGAAAACATGCCAGTCTTTGATCATGGTGATTCAGATTCTGAGGGGGAGCAAATTCAGATTTCAAGTCAAACAAGCCAAGTTGGTGAACAAGATGCAGAGCAGAATGTTACTAATCTGGAGGGAAATGTAGATGTTCCAAGCGAAGTGATGCTGCGAACTTTTCCATATCATCCAGAGGAGTTGATCATAGGAGAATTGCAGAAAGGCGTTCGCACTCGAAATCAGATTGATAAAGGACTTACATGTTTTTATACAAAAGTTGCTTCTTTGCAAACTGAATTCTCATTGAGTTGTTTTATCTCGCAGGTTGAGCCAAGAACTTACAAAGAGGCACTTACTGAAGACTCTTGGGTCAATGCAATGCAGGAGGAACTTAGTCAATTCGATAAATTGGGAGTGTGGAAGTTAGTTGATTTGCCGGATGGTCAGAGGAAGATTAACACCAAGTGGGTGTTCAAGTACAAGAGGGACGATAGAGGAGTTGTCGTAAGGAACAAAGCTCGACTCGTTGTTCAGGGATTTACTCAACAGGAGGGAATTGATTTTACTGAAGTCTATGCTCCTGTAGCAAGACTAGAGGCAATCAGAATTTTCCTAGCATTTGCGTCTTGGAAGAACTTCAAAGTTTATCAGTTGGATGTTAAATCGGCGTTTCTTTACGGGAAGGTTAAAGAGGAGGTTTATGTCGGTCAGCCGCCGGGCTTTACCGATCCAATCCACAAAAACAAGGTCTACTTATTGGACAAAGCGCTGTATGGTTTACACCAGGCCCCGAGAGCCCGGTACGAGACTTTGTCTCAACACCTACTAGCCAACAAGTTCATTCGTGGAAAAGTGGATGCCACTCTCTTCACTAAAGAAGTCGATGGTCATCTTCTGATTGTTCAGATTTATGTGGACGATATAATCTTTGGGTCGACAAATGAAAATCTATGCAAAGATTTTGAATCAGTGATGAAGCAAAAGTTTGAAATGTCATCAATGGGGGAGATGAAATTCTTTCTGGGTTTACAAGTTGAACAACTTCCTGAGGGAATTTTCATTCATCAGTCAAAGTATGTTCATGATATTCTAGAGAAATTTGGGATGTCAAGTTCTACTCCAGCTGCTACCCCACTTGCAACAAATCATGGGATTCACCCAGATCTCACCGGAGACAGGGCTGATGAAAATTTTTATCGATCCATGATAGGTTCTTAATGTACCTAACTGCTTCGCATCCTGATATAATGTACCCAACGTGCCTCGCAGCAAGATTTCAGTCTAACCCGAGAGTATCACATATGATTATTGTGAAGAGGATATTGCGCTACCTGAAAGGAACTCCTTCATTGGGGTTGTGGTATCCTAGGAAAGGTGATTTTACGCTCGAAGGGTATTCCGATTCGGATTTCGGATGCTGCAAAGTCAATTCAAAGTCAACAACTGCAGGATGCCAGTTCTTTGGTCCTAGATTGGTTACCTGGCAGTGTAAGAAACAAACGTCTGTGGCGTTATCTACATGTGAAGCGGAGTATGTTTCTGCTAGCAGTTGCTGCTCTCAGATCTTGTGGATACAGCAACAGATGCGCGACTACGGTTTGTAGTTTCTTAACACACCTCTTTTTGTTGATAATGAGGCCGCTATAAATATAACAAAGAATCCAGTACATCACGCTAAAACTAAACACATTGAAATTCGTCATCACTTTATTCGTGATTGCTTTGAGAAAAAAGTTGATACGAATTGAGAAAATCCACACAGACGAACAGAAAGCTGATTTAGATACCAAAGCTTTTGATAAAAATCGGTTTAAATATTTGTTAAAACTGAATGGTATGATGCTTCTGTCGGTGTCGGATGGCATAATTGGCGTTGATGAGAGTACTGTTGTGGATGAAGACGAGAAACAATCTGCAATGGTTTGTCGAATTTTTACTTGTTTTGGTATTTAGGGGGAGTAGATTTGTACATAGTTATTTTCAGAAAATACAAAAACAGTAAAAAATGCAAAAATACAAAAACATGATAAAATCTGAAAAAGAGCTTGTGTATATAGGGAAAATGATAGTACATCAGCTAGACGATTACAGTATGCTAAAGATTTGAAAAGTATAAAAGAGTTAAACAATCTCACTGATGATGTGTCGATAGGTTTTCGCACATTTAGTAGATTTATTTGGGATATAAACCTAAATTCAAACTTGTGAATTCGTGGGGAACACTACTTGGATATATAGGTAACCCCTGAAATCTCGTTTGAAAGGTCTCTTAATCTGATATACTAGGTCTTTATACTCAATGATGTCTGGGGTATTATTCCGGGACTTCTGCTGAACGGTGGTTCTGACCTAGTCCTTGGCTAATACTTGCTGCAATGCTTGAAACACAGCATTAAACCCTCAGCATGCTGAAACAATAAAATTGATAAATGCTGCTGTTGTAAGCAAAAGGATCCTCTAAAGGGGACACACCGAAAAGTCGAAGCTGATATCTCTCTGCGTATACAGAAGTATCGACCTGAGATCCCTCGGCCCTCGCATACCTAAATTATATACAGATATCATTGTAGTATTCTCACCTGTAAGACTGATTAGTGGGATTCTGGATACGGGAGTATATTCAAGAGGTGGGACACATGAATGATCTAAGTTCTTAATTCATCTAAATCGTATCCTGAGTAAATTGAAGTTTGTGTGGGAATTTAAGATGGAGCAGTATATCGACAATCGAGGTGAATTGTTTAAATCTAAGTATGTAATGTAGCTTAACGGTACTTGTAATTTGTCTGAAAAGCTGATATGATTCCCTGACACGCTCACCAAAAATATGTTTGTAAATAGTTTATTTTGTTTAATTTCTGCAATTTAAGTTTTCTGTATTTCATTTCTTAGTTTAGAACACTTTATAAAATCCAAAAAGATTTTATTTCTGCTTTATTTTCCGACAAACCAAAGTGGAGAGTTGATTGTTGGATTCTCAGTTGTTTGAAGCAGATGCAGGAGATTCTGAACTGAAGAATGAGGAGAGCTTACTTTGAAGAAGTTTGAATTGTTTGAAAAGTCAAAAACAAGTTCATTAACTTGATACTTGTTATTTTCAGAAATTGTTTGAAATTGTTGTTTTAAATCAGTTTGTTTCGTCAAATGATCAACCATGGTCATTAAATTGGACTTGGTAGATTAATTGAGTAATCAGGGTCATTAACTTGGACCTGAATACTTGAGTGGATTGCTATAACTGATTGATTTTGTGATTTAATGTTGAAAAGATAGTTTGTAATGTTTGTTGGTTGAGTAACAGGTTTGAACTTCATTATTTACAACGGAAGCTATTTGTCAAAGCTTGAACCAGATACCTCAGATTCTAGCATATCGAGAGGGGGAGTCTGTGAAAGGGGGAGTCTGGATCAATAGTCAAAGGGGAGTTTGAAGAAGGAGCAAGATTGTGAACCTATGAAGAATGCTTGTGAGAATAGACAGAGTTAGAGAAAAGACTAAGACTGAAGACTACAGATCTGAAGATATGTAAAGACTACGTCAACATCCAAGGGGGAGTCTGTTGATGCATGAAATGTCTATTGACTGCGTCTACAAAAAGTATGAAGTCAAGATTGGTCAACAGGGGGTCAAAATGTAAATATTATGTGAAATAGGGTCTGGATCGCTTATGTGTCATTGTCTTAGTGTGGACCGCTCGTGTGTCATAATGTGGATCGCTTATTTGTCAAGTGTTCTGGACCGCTTATATGGCATGTCGTATGAGTGGACCAGAAACACTATATATAGGTGAGTGGTTCATTAGTGCAGATATATATGTGTGTGAACTGGAGCCAAAACTCTGTCAAATTTTCTTTAGAAAGCTAATAAAGTGAAAGAATTGAAAGGATAAGCTGCTGTTACATTACATATTCTGATTCCGCCTTTATATGTAATGATGAACTTTCTCAACTGATCGGTTAGAGTCACGACACGGTCCAACAGTTTCTAAGCTTCATCCTAGCGCAATTTCCATGTTTTCAGCATCCTATCAGCCTGCAACATGTATTAAAATAGGGTCAGTACAAAAATGTACCGGCGAGTATACAAGTTTGAGTAGTAGCATAATAGATTAAAACAACTAATATCCACAATATACGCAATAAAAATAGTTTCAGCCGTGCTAGTGTCGCAGTCCACGCAGTGATAGCCCAAGTATTACGATGCTTTAGTGTTTACCCAAGACTCAAGGTAAACTAGAATCCTCCTAACAATACCCCCTGAGAATAATGGGAGAGGTGCACCTCCTATAGCGCTACTATTGTTAAGGCGGAACTACACACCCTGGTTTAAACATCACATAGCACAAATAGAATACTAGAATGCACAAGTTTTCACATACACATAGAATAGAGTTTTGCTTGAAAAAGTATTCAAGTTTCGTAGTTTATGGAATACATGTTACATCCCAAAGTTTAAAGCAAAAAGGGATCGAGTATACTCACAGTGATTGCTTAACGGTATAGACCGTTATTGGATCAAAGAGAGCTCTTTTAGAATTAACCTGATTAGATTACAACAGATAAGAGTCGGGCAGAATAACGAGGTTACGCAAAGTGTTGGAACAGTCACTGGATCAGATGGTTGTCCGATCGGATGGCTATCCGATCGGATTGCCAGTCGATCGAGTGCCAAGTGTGTGAGGGACGGATGGCTGCCCGATCGGATGGCTATCCGATCGGGTTGCCACTTGATTCAAATTCCACAAATTGAGGAGGGATCGGATGGCTGTCCGATTGGATGGCTATCCGATCGGATTGCCACTCGATCCAAGTATTAAGTTTAGTGTGTTGGTCACCTCGATCGGATGGCAGCTCGATCTGATGGCTATCCGATCGGGTTGCCACTCGATTAAGATTTCCAAAGTTCTAAGTCTTCTGAAAAAGTTTCAAAGTATTTAAATTTGCTAGACAACTGTTACCCTATCGAGTGGCTATTCGATCGGATGGTCATCCGATCAGGTTGTCACTCGATCGAGTGATCCTTGTCCCGTTTGCAACTTGTAAAATTTCTAAGTTTATAGATTAACGATGACGACACGAGACGTATTGAGACAATGGTAACTCATCATTTAACAGCCGTTCTGATCGGATGGGAGTCACCCCTGACCGATCAGTAGTCTGTTTTACAACGGTTATGTCGGAATCCGTTCCATGGTCGTCTTCTCCGGCAACAATCCGTCTCCAAACCTACTCTAGACTACTTATCAAGTCTATAGTCCGTTTATGCCCGGATTCCACCGTTTAAAATGAAAGATTGAAGAAAAGTTGAAGAAAACTTAAGTTTTATTATAAAAATCCTAGATCTAGCTTAGATTTGGTGCCAAAACACCTGAAATTCCTTAGATCTGAGCCAGATCTTGTTAGGAGTGACATCATATGTCAGTTTGTACAAACCACTATGATGACATCATCCTCAAGAGTTTAGATCCGAGAGATTTCATGGTGAAAAGTGTGATTTCAAAGGTGAATCTCGTAGAGAATGAAGTGTAGATCAAGAGAGTACAAGAATCTAGCGTAAAACGTATCGAGATCGCCAAGAAAATGAAGAAAAGTGGTTCTCGTGCGTCTGAGTCGAGCAGGGCTGTCACATCAGTGAAGGACTGATGTGACAGCTCCTATTTATAGTGTGAAGTGGGTGAGGAAGGACAGTGTGCACGGATCGGGTGGCTACTCGATCGAGTGGCCGTCCGATCGGGTGGTCATCCGATCGGGTGGCTATCCGATCGGACGGTCATCCGATCGGGTTGCCACTTGGTCGACCCCATCCTTTCCGCGTTCCCGTCCTTGATTCGTTTTACGATTTAGATTAAGCGTTGCGCATTATTTGGTAATAGCATAACTAGATTACATCATAAACATCACAAGTTTTCCAAGATTAATAGATTCAGCCAGTGACAAGTCTCCAGTTTCTCGTTCCACCAAGAATCAAGTTTCGCGAGTCTCAAGAGTCAAGCACCAAATAGATTTAGACATTTCATTAGGCATTCCAAACATAGATTTAGACATTTCAAGCATATAGATTTAGGCATTCCAAACATAGAGTTAGACATTCCAAGCATATAGATTTACCAAGATATCAAAGTATCACCCATCATATGGTTCAAGGGCTAGACTTGCCAATAGCTAAGGTTCAGGGACTAAAAATGACAAAAGTCTAAAGTTTAGGGACGCTGGGCGTTACACTTAAAGGCAATTTTTGAGCCATCCGAGACGCTGGTGTTATCCGGTGACGATGATAATGATACCGGTGATGGAAATGCGCAGTGAAGCTTGGACCTAGTTCGTAGGTTTTTGTATTGTAGGCTCTTGCCGCCTTGTAAGCTTTTATTTCTTTTCAATGTAATCATCGCGCACTTGCGCTAGTTTATATGGATGAACTTACATGTATGCTTGCTTACAATGTTACAATTATTGCATTGTGTTAGAAACTTTGTTTGGGTAGCGCGAATAAATGTAAGTGTGGCTTATGTTTGAACATTATAGCCCGGTTTCGCACTATGTTCACGGGAACCTTGGAGGCCTAGCTCATGAGCTCGTAATTTACTGTAGTGTTTTTACGCGTACTAAAAGTTGAACATGCATTTGTAACTTGGGATAAAGATAAACACATAGCAAGGAAAAATAATGTAAACAACTCTTTGCATTAATAAATTTGTCAGGCACATGATCACCGCTTACAAAAAGGTTGGGTTACATATAGCATTTTTCCCAGCTGCTGCGCGTTCCAGGTTCGTGAAACAATGGGATCGTCCAAGGTACGTAGCTTGTATGCGACTTTGCCCAGGACTTCGTAGATAAGGTAAGGACTTTCCCATTTAGGCACAAGTTTTCCTGCGCGTTCGGCGTTGGAGGCCTCATTGTCACGGAACACATAATCTCCTGCATTGAACATACAGATGCGCACCCACACATTGTAGTACCTCTCCAGTTAAGACTTGTACTTGGCTTCTTTGATGGCCACATTTCGCGTCGTTCTTCAAGTAAATCCAAGTCAAGTTGGCATTCCGCCTCATTGTTGATTGCGTTGACAACTGTCAAGCGCGGTGAGGGGGGGCTAATTTCAGCCGGGATAACTGCCTCTGAGCCATCGGCCAGGCTAAATGGAGTTTCGCCGTTGCTGGTCTTGGAAACGGTGCGGTATGCTTGGAAGCTCATCGACCCATCCTCTTCTCTTGATACCCAGCCGGGCCTTAATTCCTTCCACGATACCCATGTTTATGCTTTCTACTTGGCCATTGCCTTGAGGGTGCGCAACGGAGGAGAAAGTGTGTTCGCTGTGTAGCTATTGCATCTAGTTATGGAGGTCTTCCGAGGCAAAGTTTGTGTCATTGTCAGTCACAATTCGAAGTCGTAAGCCAAAACGGCAAATGATGTGCTCCCATATGAATTTGCACACGATCATTGCGGAGGTTGAAGCCAACGCCTTTGCTTCCACCCACTTTGTGAAGTAATCAACAACCACAATGATAAATTTTACCTCGCCAGGTGCTTCTGGGAAGGGCCCTACTATATGAATGCCCCATTGTTGGAAAGGGCATGCGGTAGAGATAGGAATTAGGTCGTTCTTAGGTCGGAGCATCTTTGGCGCATGTCTCAGGCAGGAATCACATTTGCGCAGCTCCTTAACAACATCAACATGCATGCCCGACCAGTAGTAACTAACATTCATGATTTTCGCGATCACCATGCGTGGCCCTACATGGATTCCACAAATCCCTTCATGGATTTCACGAATAAGGTAATTTGCACTCTATGGGTCTACACAGCGCAACAACGGGCCCAAATACGATCTTCGATATAGGTAGCCCCCGTCCATTTAGTAGAACAAAGTTTTATGTTGGATCTTTCGCACTTCTGCTTTATTATCCGGGAAGATGCCAGTCTGCAAGTATTGAATAATAGGTGTTATCCAAGAAGGTGACTCTATTTCAATGACGTTTACTTGGTGCAGCTGGACAGAAGGATTCTTGAGAACTTCGATTCGAACATCCTTGGCCAGATGTTGAAAAACCGTTGAAGCTAGCTTACTGAGCGTGTGTGCTGGCTTGTTCTCACTGCGGTTGATATGTACAACCTTGAAAGATTGAAACTTCTGTATCAGCTATTTCACTTGTTCGAGATAGAGCGCCATAACTTCTCCTTTTGCAACATACAAACCGTTGATTTGACCTGCAACCAATAAGGAGTCTACATGCGCTTGTAGATGTTTTGCGCCCATCTTGAATGGCAAGCACAGTCTCGCCAAGAATGCCTCATTTTCAACCTCGTTGTTGGTGTTCTTGAAGTCGAGTCTGATAGCATATGTAAATTCGTGTTTTTTCAGGGCTGACCAATCTTAAACCTGCTCCCGCGCCATCTTCGTTCGATGCTCCATCAGTGAACAACAACCGCAGTTCATCTGATGTTTTTTGCGCGGGAGTTTCAATTGCTTCACATTCTTGGATTTTGTCTGTGGGGACTTCTGTGGCAAAATCTGCCAGGACTTGCCCCTTGATTTCTAGGTGTGGTTTATATACGATATTATGACCCCCCAGCTCGATTGCCCACTTTGCTAATCTTCCTGAAACCTCAGGCTTCTGAAGAATGTTTCCAATGTGGAAATTGGTAAGAACGTTTATGACATGACCCATGAAGTACCTGTGCAACCTCCTAGATGTGTGGACCAGAGCCAGGACCAGCTTCTCCATTATTGAATTACGAGTCTCTGGATCAGTGAGCATCCTACTGACATAATAAATCGGAGTCTGGATTCCTTCTGTTTATACCAATAAAACTACACCTACTGCCTTGTTGGGGAGTTGCATTAAGCACTCCTTCATCTGCTTAAAAGCATTTTCAGCTTCTGGTATCCATCTGAACTCATTTTTCTTCACACATTTGCACAATGTGCTTATAAACGGAAATGATTTTGCGGCATGATTGGATAAAAATCGATTCAGCACGGCCGGCTAGCCGCTGCATCTCCTTTATGCTACTGGGAGATGGCATCCTTTCAATAGCTTGCACTTTTTCGGGATTCACTTTGAATCCACCTTTTGTTACCATAAACCCCAAGAATTTACCTTCTTCCATTCCGAACGAACACTTGCTCGGGTTGAGCTTCATGTTAACGCTGCGAAATGAGTTGAAGGTCTTTTCGATATCTTTCAACATTTGATCTTCCTCCGGGCTCATGACCACCAAATCGTCAATATACACCTCGATATGTTTCCCAATATCGTTGCAAAAAGTTTGGTCCATCAAGCACTGGTAGGTTGCGCCAGCATTGCGGAGGCCGAAAGGCATCTTGGTATTACAGAAAATACCCATCTCAGTGCGAAATGCCGTCTTATCTTCATCTTTGAGGGCCATTTGCACTTGATGGTAACCCTTATAGCAATCCAAGAAACATTTCCATCAAAATGGCGAGAGAGAGTCAATTTTTTTTATCTATCTCTAGGAGAGAATAGCAATCTTTGGGGCAGGCCTTATTGAGATCCTTGTAGTCCAAACACATGCGCCACCCCCCGGTTGACTTCTCGACCATCACTGGGTTTGTAACCCATGTTTGATATCGCACCTCGCGCAAGATGCCAGCTTTCAACAACTCACAGACTTGTCCATTCATTGCCTTGGTCTTCTCAGAACCAAGGCTGTACTTCCTTTGTACTTTCGGCTCAACGGATGGAACGATGTTCAAGCAATGCTTAGTGATATCGTGCGGGACGCCAGTCATGTCTGCTGGTATCCAGGCGAAGATCTCCATATTTCTAAAGAGCAGTTGCTTTAGGAAAGAACAAATGTTTTCTGACATTGCCAGACCGAGAGTCACGGTCTACTCAGGATACTTGCGATTTAGAACCCATTTCTCTGACTCTGTGCATGGAGAGCTTCTGCTTGCCTTTGTTGGTCAAGCCTTGTCAGTTTCCATCACTTCTTTCCATGATTACTAGGGCTGTCCAAAAAGCTCGCGGCTCATAACTTGCTCGAAGCTCGCTCGGATTTAGCTCGGAAAAAGCTCGCTCGATGTGGCTCAGTTTGAAAGTGAGTCAAGCCAGCTCGACTCGGTTAGAAAGTGAGTCTAGCTCGGCTCGACTCGTAACGAGCCGAATTGGCTCGGTTTGGCTTGCATACTAGCTCAGCTTGCCTCAGCTCGGATTATTTTACTCTTAATATGTTTTACATTTATATACATTATAATAAATCACCAAAACTGATTATTATTTACATGTGATTAGGAGTGTAATTTGATATCTATACCACATTTAAAGGTTAATTACCCTGCTAATGAACTTATATTGTATATTCTTGATATTAAGAACGTATTTTGTGTTGTTAAACTTGATTTTGGCTTTTATTGAATTAGGTTGACCTTATTTTGGATATGTTCTTTTGAATTATTGAATAATATTTTAGATTACTGAATTTTGAGAGCCATGTATTAATTTTTTTTTTCAAAATCGAGCCAAACCAAGCCGAGCTGAGCCAACTCGATTTAAAACCAAGCCTGGCCCGAGCTTTGATTTGCAGCTTGGTTTCAAATCCAAGTCGAGCTGAGCCAGCTCGGTTTATAATTGAGCCGAGCCCGAGTTTTGCCTTTGCTCGGCTCGGCTCGGCTCAGCTCGTGAACAGCCCTAATGAATAGATGACCGCCACCCCCTTTTCAGTTGGGAAACCTATTGTAGTGTGCCGGGTGGACGTTACCATGCTCAAATGCCCTTGAGTTTCTCTGTCTATCAAGACATCATGCCTTGAGTTGACCGGCATGACCATAAAGTTTACCTCTGTCGTTCTTGAGTGTTTCCCGTCTGAAAGTGTGACCGGGAAAGAGATTTGACCTTGAGGAAATACAGTTTCATTGTAAAAGCCTGACAAGGGGTAATCCACCGGCTCCAAGCGTGCTTTATCTTCTATATCAAATTGGTTGAAACATTGTTCACAGATAATGTCGGCCGTGCTCCTTGGATCAATGAAGACGTAGTCTGTCTCATAATGGCATGTAATGCCGGTGATCTCAACGGAGCGTGTAGCGCAAGGTCCCCCGCGCACCACCGGAAATATGACTTGCTGTTCGTGCCAAGAATTATCAATAGGGTGCTTGCCCTTGCTTTTCGCGCTTCTTCTTGGTCCTCCATTAACCATGTGGGTTTCTAACCAGCGAACCTTCTTCTGACCCCCTTCATTAGTTTGTTGTATTTGCCTAGTCTCTTTGTGCACATTCTTCACCAAATGGCCAAGCTTCCTGCTTTTAAGGGCCTTTTCAATCCCTGTGCGAAGACTAATACAATTGTCGGTCAGGTGGCCTGTGTCTTCGTGAAAATCACAGTACAGGTTTGGATCCTGACCCTTCTTGTTTGACATGGGCTTGGGAGCTTTAAAGTCGTGGTTCTCCGTCATAAGGACCTCCTTGGGTGTCTTTTTCAACGAAGTTCAATGCTTATCTCTGTTTTCTTTCTTTATCGCCTTTCGATACCTGATTTTACTCAATGTGGCGCGCGCGTCCTCTCTATAGCGAGGCCTTTCTTCATAACTGTTGGACTGGTTTGACTTCCAGCCAGAGTTTTTGTTTTTCTTATTGCGCCTGCTGGAGTCTTGCGTCTTGATTCTTAAATACTGATCCTCGGAGTAATGACTGGACCTGCCGCCATTCAATGACTCTTCTGTCTATGCCACAACCTTGGCTGCCGCCATTAGTTTATCACATTCCTTGGGCATACCCTCTCTACCTGTGATAGTTCCGGATCAGGCTATCACAGCGTATTGCTTTTTTGAAGTACGCGCGCATTAATCTTCGCTAATGCCCCCAATTTCTAAACACTACTTGTTAAAGCGAGTGATAAAATCTTCTAGACCCTCATTTTCACTTCTCCAAATGTTAATTACTTCCAACGTATCATGCTTATAGCGCCTCTGCTGGCTAAAGTAGGCAAGGAACTTCTCTTGAAAGTCAGGCCATTACTTGATCTTACCTGCAAGAAGGATATCAAACCACGTGCGGGCCGCCCCTGTCAGGGTTTGCACAAAAAGATGGCACCACATAGGCATGGTCAATCCGCCCACCACACCAACACTTGTGAACAGTTGGATATGATCGTCCGGGTTAGTTAAATCGTTAAACTTGCCCACAGCTTACGGAAGTTTAGCTTTTTCCATTGGTGCCAAAGCAATGTTCTGGATAAACTTGGAATGTTCAGCTGCTGTTGCTGGCTTGTAAACAAGGCTAAAATCATGTTTTGCCGCTTCATTGTACGTTGTGTGCGGCTTTGGCTTGTAGGACTCATGATTCCTCTGCAAACGGTTAAAAACTGACGAGGTTACTTCTTGTTGGTATGTTGAGTCTTCTTCATCAGTGTTTTGGTCTCACTCATCGTTTTGTTGCGCGGCTCGAGCTGGCTACTCAACGGAGGTTTTCGTTATGGTTGTGAGTGGGTGTCGTAGTAACTTTCTGTGTCACCGTAAGTTCCGCGCGTGTTGCGAGCACTTTGCCTTCGAGGTGATGGTGATCTTTCATACTGCTGTCTTCTCACGTGCTCCTGGTGCGGTATCTCATAGTGCAGCTGTGATGCAGGAGCATGCATATCTTTTATTTATTTAAAAGTCTTGTAGACTTAGGTGCCCCACATGTAAAAGCCTCATGCAAAGTTTACATGCTTATCCCATTAGCAAGTGTATCACCTCTTTCAATAGTAACCATGATATTTGTAGCAAAGTTAATATCATTTCCATTTTGAATTTTAAATAAATAAAAGATATGCATGCTCCTGCATAATAAAAGATATGCATGCTCTTGCATCAAGCTGCCTTGGTGCTGGTGTCAGCACTAGAGAATGTTGTGTTTGGGCTTGCACTTGCCCTTGTTACGCGCACAGTGGCGTGTAGATGAGATTCAAAGTTTCTTGACTTTTTATAAACCATGAGGCGGGAGTTTCCCCATCTGGTAATCCTGACATCGCAGGCAATTCTGATATCGCGGGTGCTGAAGGGCCAGCACCGTCACTTGTTGGAGTCACCGTTTGGGTGGTATGGATACCACTTGTGCGGTTGGTTCCAACGTTTGTGCCTTCACCCTCGATGTACTTGTCAGTGGGTAGATTTTGGACGTGTGAGTTGTCCGTTGTCGTACCCAATTGAGAACGTGTACCGAACGGTGGGAAAGGAATTCCTTGATCAGCCATCGATCAAGAAAAACAGCTCAGAAAGAAGATGAAAACGGATTATAAAAAATTGGTGGGCGCCAATGAAGAAACACCAAACTAATCCAAGGATAAGCCTGTGGTTTGTGCCTCGAAAAATAAAGGTTAATCTTCTTTCGTCTCGTCCAAACTACTGTGAAGATCCTGCAAAACAGTCAACACACCGTAAGCTCGTTACATGGACGAGAATAGGGGGTTCTCCTTGTAACCACCCTCGGGCGTGAGAATAAGTATCTGTTTTGAAGATAATAGTGTGTGTATAAAGTGAGAGAGCAAGAGAGCGATCCTTAAACCTTGAGGTGTAGTTCACTATTTATAGCCGAGGTGGTTTGTGAAGGAGATGGGCTGATGGGCCTTGGGCCTGTAGTTGACAACAAGGAATATCCATTCTGTCCCCTCTGCCACAACCGTTGGTGATTGATCGGAGTGTCGCGCCCCGGTCAAGGATAATATTTATATGCCCTAATTACCCTTAACACTGCGTTAGTGGTAGTAAGGGGTTGAACCACGAAGAGTTTGTGGTTTGCGTATGGACTTACTTAATTATTAATGTTGTCACGATTTATGAAGCTTGCTAAGAATTTGATTAATTTGTTTGTTTAAAAAGGGATGTCGGATTAAACCGACTAGTTTGTTTTTAATTGCTTAACTACTAAAAACTGGACTGATTGCAAGACTTGGTTTGATAATTTAAAACAATGATTGAGAAACAAGGTTCACACCCGGTTTAACAATTGCAAAACTTAGGGTTGCTAAACAGTTTTAAATTGATTCAATTGAACATGGCATTAACGGATTTCTATCATGAAGCTTAGGTGCCAATTGCTATCAACGCGTATAACGAACTGCAATGCACTTCGTTACCTCGGACAAGTAAAACCTCTTGAAAGATAAGGCATAAATACACAAACTTATTTCGCAAAGTCAAATTATCATCATTCGACGATTCACAAATTTAGTTCAAATGTAAGACAATTATCAATCAATTCAAAATACAATTCAATTTGTCACAAATCAACTAAAGAACAATTAGCAAACCCTAAACCTTACAAAAGTTTACACCGGGGTGAAACCCGCGAGAATTAGTCGCTCATGATGAACGGAACTTGATCAACGATAGATTGAGACTTGAACTTGAACATCTTGAAGCCTTGAAAGTGATGAAGATGGTGGTTAGGGTTTGGGATGGATGATGGTGATGAACGGATTGAAGATTGGATGATGATTAGGGTTATGGAATGAGGTTGGATGATTAATTCGGAAGATTGTGGATGATTGGGTATGATTAGGATTGGAAGGATGAAGTTCTTGGCTCCAAAGTGGTGTTCAAAGCTTCAAAATTATGTAACTCCTCGAAAAGAACCCCCAAAATGCGTTTTAACTCGTCAAAAATTGGAAAACAACAAATCCCCGTCGGCTAGCAGGGGTAGGCGTCGCCGACGCCTCCTGCATTTTCAGTTTTTCTACCGACGCTTAAATTCGCTGTCTACGCCATTTCTTGACGATGCGGGGCATCGCTGACGGACATGGGGCGTTGCCGACGGCCCATGTAGTGTGTAGTTTCCTGTTTTCTTGTATTTCGCATTTCCGGTTGATCTCGTTCGCTCCCGGTGCTCCGAATAGCTTCCAAATAGCTCCTTAAACTCCATTAGACCTGCAAAACACAATTCCAATCAAAAGTAGTCTATTCGAAACTAAAAGCTATGTAAAAACATAAACTTAAACATATTAGACCACCGATATTCGACCACGAATCAGTGATTCTAAGCGAGAGGGTAGCTGGTGCATGCTGAATGGATCCACGTGTCTTGACAATTATCCTTGTTGTCTGGTATGTTATCAGTAGCTAAGTAGAGATCGTGGAGCAATGGTTGGCGCACGTGGATTGGTGCCACGTGTGGGTCCTCGTGTACCTTTTTGTCTCCTGTACGATTATCCATCGTGCAGCATGATCGGATACAGCCTGTTGGACGCTCATTGGCCCACTGCTCTGCCACTTGTATCTTTAGTACTTCTCCGGGATTTACCTGCGCTTCCTACCTCCGCGTGACCTCCGGGAATATCCCGTGCAGCCGGCAAGGTCAAGGAAGTCAGGGCTTTTATCCAACGAGCTAAGTATTAAAACTGATCTTGTGTTGGTCCTGATCTCTCGCCGCTTGGATTACATTGGACTACCCGGCGCGAGGTCGGGAAAGTTATCCAATTTGTTTGATATGGATATGGTCCTGCGTGCGACGTGAGGCTGATTCGAATAGTCAGCACAGGATTTAGGACTATATGGACTGGTATCAACTTTTACTTAATTATTATAAAGGTATTTATTATGTATTTAAAATTTAATTGGTTGTATTTTTTTATTATGTGGCCAGATCCCACTTGAAGCACATACAAAAAAAGATAATATTTAGCAATAGAGAACCGACTTGTAAAACTTTCTGACCCCATGAAAAAAATCATAGGTTTGCCATTAACGGTTTCCTCGTATAGACTTTCTGCTGATCAAAATCTAGAATTAATGTCATGGGTTCACTAATGAAACAATACCCTCGTACACTATTTAGCATTAAAAACTTTCTTATAAATAAGAAGGGGATTGTTACACACAACAATAGATCTTGTAAATTCTGATCAACTAGAATAAATTCATTCGAGCTATATCCCAATCATAATACCATAAAAGCGACATTATTTGTCACAAACATTTCTAATATAATTCAAATGTTACAATCTTTATTCTAAAACACAATATCTAAAATAAAAACTACAAAATAATAATAGAGTTATATGTTTATGTTGTTTGACCCTAATTTCATTTTATTGTAGAAATAAGTAAAGTTGGTAACGGTAATCCAACTTTTTGGTTCTCTCACCAACACTTATCCTAATCATATTGAAACTTTTTATAAATAATATTTAAATTATTATGTGGTTCCTGGTGTAGTTTACCAACTCCTCCATGACCACGTCCACCATAGAATCACACTTTATGTGGGTAGTGGGCCTCCATATATTCCATCTGTTAAGTACGTGTTAACTGAATTACAAAAGCTCAAATGCTCCAAGCTTCCATTTTTTCAACTTATTAATCATTATGCGTCTTTTCTATTATTTATTTATTTATTATCTATCTATAATAGTATCAAGCAAACCGATAAGAAAATCACATTCAGATGTAAACAAAATAACCAAATTTATCATAATATATAGAGTAAATTACACAAACTGTCCTTTAATTACACCCTAAATTATAATTTATTATTAGTTGAACATTTATAATTATTAAATAGACAAATTGTAAATTATATCATTTCATTTCATACTGTTGTACTTAAAACAATCAACTTTTCTCTTACAAAATAAATTAGTTTTATATTTTCATTTAGAAAATATTAAGTTGTGATACGAGAGATGGAGAGAATAATATGCTACCTAAACTATACGAAGAAAAAATATGATGGTAAAAATAAGTATTAAACAAAAAATTTATTCATTCTTTGTATTAAACACTTACTAAATAATAATAATAATAATAATAATAATAATAATAATAATAATAATAATAATAATAATAATAATAATAATAATAATAATAATAATAATAATAAGAGTGAATTGCAAATTTTGTCCTTTATCTTTATATCTGTTTGCAAGGATTGTCCTTTATCTTTAAAGTTGACGAGTTTTGTACTTTATGTTTATAAATCCTACACGTTTTGTCCTTTAGGCCTAACCTGGTTAATTTTTTCAGTTAAATCTGATCATGTGCAAGGCACATGAGGGCAATTTTGTCATTTTACCTTCTAGGGACTAAATACGTATAATCTGTTATATATATGGGTTGTTGTGTATAAAACAAAACTCATCAAATCATCATCATCACAGCCTCTTAAACTCATCAGATCATCAGCATCATCTTCAACTTAAAAAACCTGCTTCTCTCTCTACCTCTCTCTCTCTCTAACTCTTCTCTTAACCCCTGCTTCTCTCTCTACCCCTCTCTCTCTGTCGCCACCATTAACCACCCACAATCACCTCTACACCGCTGCCTTCATCATTGCCGCCGCCTTCATCATCGTCGCCGCCATCATCATCGCCGCCGCCATCACACCTCCCCCACACCACAACTGTCGGATCCGACCTCCATACTCCGGCGGCGGGTAAGCTTTGATATGTAAAATCGGTCCAACTCCCCCATCGTTTTTTAGATCTGTTTTGGGACTAGGGTTTATATGTGCTGAGGGTGGGTTGCAGGTGGTAAAGAGATGGCGGTGGGTTGTATTTTCAGATGTTTGGGGTTGAGGTGGTCGGCGGCAGGTGGAGGTGGCAGGTTGCAGGTAGAGAGTGAGGAGAGAGAGAGAGGTGGTGGTGGTAGGTTGCAGGTAGAGAGAGAGAGAGAGATGGTGGTGGTAGGTTAGGGTTTAGTTGTGATCGGTGATGGTGGTGGTGCCGAGGTGGTGATAGGTGGTTCTTGAGAGTGGTGGCGGTGGTAGATGTTAGGTGGTGTGATGGCGGTGCTTCTGCGAGGGTGATAGGTGGTTCTTGAGTGGTGGTGTCGTGGTGGTGATAGGTGGTTCCTGAGAGGGGTGTCGGTGGTAGATGTTAGGTGGTGTGATGGCGGTGCTTCTGCGAGGGTGATAGGTGGTTCTTGAGTGGTGGTGCCGTGGTGGTGATAGGTGGTTCCTGAGAATGGTGCTTGTGGGTTGTACCGTAAGAGAAGAGTTAGAGAGAGAGAGAGAGAGGTAGAGAGAGAAGCAGATTTTTTAAGTTGAAGATGATGCTGATGATCTGATGAGTTTAAGAGGCTGTGATGATGATGATTTGATGAGTTTTGTTTTATACACAACAACCCATATATATAACAGATTATACGTATTTAGTGCCTAGAAGGTAAAATGACAAAATTGCCCTCATGTGCCTTGCACATGATCAGATTTAACTGAAAAAATTAACCAGGTTAGGCCTAAAGGACAAAACGTGTAGGATTTAGAAACATAAAGTACAAAACTCGTCAACTTTAAAGATAAAGAACAATCCTTGCAAACATGTATAAAGATAAAGGGCAAAATTTGCAATTTACTCTAATAATAATAATAATAATAATTACTTATTAACACGTAAAAGTACCAAAAATAAATACTCAAAAGCACCGTCCAGGACCGGTTACCAACGTCTGAACTTACCAAGATGTGGGTTTTGACAGTAACTTACCAACCCCCGACCGGGTTGTTAGCCGGTCTAGTTCAACCGGGTTAAACCGGACTTCCTCATCCATATATACCCCTTATGTTGCCTTGAAAACTCAGGTTAGTAGTTTGACAACTTTCAACCCATCCAACAAACGTAACGCCTTCCCATCTGTTAACCGAAAAAAAACCGGAAATAGGATCAGAAAATTAATGGCACTTAACGGAGAGACCAAAACCGAGTCAACCAACGGAGAAGCGAAAACCGAGTCGATGAATGGAGAACAAGTGAGCCGGCATCAAGAGGTTGGCCACAAGAGTCTTTTGCAAAGTGATGCTCTATATCAGGTTTGCTAATCGCGTATCTATCTAGTCACTTATTGATACAAACATGTTTGTTAATCGCGATGTTTGGAATGAATAAACTGACCCAATTCGAATGTGGTTCTCAATCATTTGGCAGTATATTCTTGAAACAAGTGTGTATCCAAGGGAACCGGAACCCATGAAGGAGCTTAGAGAGGTCACCGCGAAACATCCATGGTATTTGACACCCGACAAGTTAGTTAAACTTCGTGATTATCATATTTGTGTCACTTATATCTCTATGTTTGTTGTTTCAAAAATGTTAAAGGAATATTATGACAACATCCGCCGATGAAGGACAATTTTTGAACATGTTATTAAAGCTAGTGAATGCTAAGAACACTATGGAGATTGGTGTTTTCACCGGTTACTCTCTTCTCGCTACCGCCCTTGCTCTTCCCGATGATGGGAAGGTATTATATCGACTTCGTTCGTATGCATTCATCATTAATTTAGAAAATATTTGTACATTTTTCGTCTCTAAAATCATAGTATATGTCTTATTAAGGCTCTTAATAATTCAGACCTCTTACTGGTTCAGACTGTTTGTTTCTCGAGCAGATGTCTGAATGGTTAAGACATTTTATCTGAATTTGGTCAGACATTTGTCTCTAAACGGTTAAGCGTTATAGTGGCTCTTAATGATTTAGACCTCTTACTGGTTTATCACTTAATGGTTCAGACGTATTCAAAAGTTGCCACACAACACCTAAGTTTGAAGGTTATTTGTTATATTTTTACAGATTTTGGCGATGGATATAAACCGAGAAAACTATGAAATGGGACTTCCTATTATAGAGAAGGCTGGAGTTGCACACAAAATCGAGTTTAAAGAAGGCCCTGCCATGCCTATTCTTGATGAGATGATTGCGGATGTAAGATAAAGCTATTCAATTTATATGTTTTTTAGTAAGTTATTCATTCATATATGTTTTGTTTCAGGAAAAATATCATGGGACATTCGATTTCATATTTGTTGATGCTGATAAGGATAACTATATCAACTACCACAAACGGTTAATAGATTTGGTTAAGGTAGGTGGGTTGATTGGTTACGACAACACCCTGTGGAATGGCTCGGTGGTTGCCCCACCAGATGCCCCGATGAGAAAGTATGTCAGATATTACAGAGATTTCGTGCTAGAGTTTAACAAAGCCTTATCTGCCGATCCAAGGATTGAAATATGCATGCTTCCTGTTGGTGACGGAATTACCCTTTGTCGTCGAATCAAGTGATTTTTACATGTGGTGCTATAACTTTCACCAAACGTGATATTATGCGTTAGCCCCAAATTGAATATGTTTTCTTTATAATTTCTTTGTCACAATGTTTTAATATAATACTTATAAAATGAACTATGATGGGGTCCTATTGTCGCATATGTCATGAACTTATTATGCCGTCTTTGACATTTTGGGGATTACTTGTCATTTTATTCTTTTTTTGAATCGTTTGCCTTCAAATATTCACATTCACATTATTAAAAAAAAAACTAAATAGTCGGAGAAGTAGTTGTATCACTGGAAAACACCAAACTTTCAGAAAATTGCACTAGTGATTCGTGTTATCTTGCAACTATAATTTGAATTTCGAGTTGTCTCTTTGTTGTGTCAAATTGAAAAACGGACAAGTCATTTAAACTTCTTCAAATACTCTTTAAAATTAAATTAAACCATTTAACTATGAAACTTAAATGGTTTGATGTAAAATAACCAATCAAATAGCTTTCACACTAGTCAAAATGATTGAGCATGATGATTTGGGTTTGATGTTTGTTTACGTCCGAAGGTTATGGCCAATCCACAAGTTCGACTTTTTTCAAGCTATTTCTAGGGGGGGGGGGGGGGGGGGGAATATTGAACAGCCAACAAATAAAAGCCCAGCAATCGGGGTAATTCGATGGCAAAAGACGACCCCATTTGCCGGCGATCACAATCAGCGCTGGGTAGCCCAAGCCCACAATCTCCGGTACTGAGGAAAACAAGCCGCCTGAAAGTCCACTACGGTAAAACCTGGTTGGGATCAGATTCGAACCTGAGACATGTGGTCTTCAATCCAAATATTCACTTCCCGTTTAATGCTAGTTGAGCTACAACTCATTGGCATTTATGAGAATTTACACCCGCACTTAATGGTGTGAGAGAAACCCAAAGAATGTATTATGTAAGTAGCATCTGCCAAGTGGGGCTAGCTCACTTGGTAGAGGCTCTTGCCTCTTAGTGGGAGGTCTTGGGTTCAATCCCAAGCAAGGATGAGTTATTTGTAAATATAGTAGTTTGGGGGAGTAACGTTAGCCATTCAAAAAAAAAAAAAAAAAAAAAAAAAAGTAGCATCTCCATCTCATCTCTATAGTTACATCATATCCACATAGAGATGTGCATAATAATCGGTTTCAAACCTGAATCGGTAGAACCGACCCGTACCCGGTTCCAGTTCATACCCAATGTATAGAAGAACCGGTTCCGGGTTCAAAATACCCAACGGTTCTTACCCGGTTTCATATTTCTTGATAATAAACGGGTCGTACCCGGTTCCTACCCGTACCTGGTTAGTACCTTTACCCGGTTCTTCCAGTACCCGGTTCCACTGTACCCGGTAATAAGTTACCGTTAGAACCGGTTACTAACTGTTATATGTTTGTTTAAGTACTTAATGTGATTTATTTTTTTTAGAACCCGTTACTAAAACACACCATATATTTATTTCAAACGGTTACATCATAACTAGACAAACATAACACATCAAACATAGCTAAACACACCATATATTTATTTCACACCGATCCAGGATCCTTCACCCTTTTCATTTTTCGCCTTGGTCACGGGTCAATGGCGGTCGATGTGTTTCTTTAGCGTCGAGTTGGCGGCCGCTTTCATGAACTTTCCGCAACCTTTGCACCTAGCCATCTCATGGTTATCGGTCATCAAACACACATCGAAATGCTTCCAAATTGACGGGTTTCGTATGGTTACCAAAACCATAACAACCTCGTCATTGCATGCCATTGTATCTTCGAAAATATGAAATCAAATGTTGAAGTGTTGAATGTTTGTAGTGTCACACCCTGGCTTTGCGGAAGCGTGGGTTTATTTTGGTGTGACTTCTTAATACCATAGCATAATCACAACAATGCTATATGAAAATAAAACCATGATGTTCATCCAATTAACAAGTTTTAAAAGTTAACACGACAACATTGTTTTTAAAAGTCGATACGTGAAACAAAATACAACCACAACATACTTGGAACTTGTTCATAAGACACAACTAAAAGACATGAGTAGAAACACAGTTTAAGACTTGTGACCCGTCCAGGCAAAGATCACATTTCTTAAACTTGGATGACATCATTACTCCTACGCAGCTTAATACCCTTGCATACTTGGCCAAATCCATTAATTTCCTGAAATACATGTAAGTTGAAAAATCAACATAAAGTTGAGCGAGTTCATGTAAAAGTGAGTATGTAAACCTTTGTAATATGTTTGTATGTATGAAAAATCCCTGGTATGTAGCAAATAAGGAAAAAGAGATCACCATTGGGTTGCAAAGCCAATGGTATGTGTGAAGTGCTGTAGGAAGACTCAAACCTAGCAGATTTTTGCGTCGGGCTCAAAGTCACCCTGAGGTCCGTACTGTGGGCCTGGAGTTGGGCTCGCTACACCCAGATAGATCTACCGCTAATGACCCTCGGTCCTACAATGAGGATTAATGGCCTCTAGTTCCAGCCTACCCACTCACATGATCTAAGTAGTAAACCCTCCTTAAGCTAACCATACCATGTATAAAAGTATCCATAAATTTTGTAACATGTATTTCACCCCCAAAGTATAAAAACTGAAAACAGTTAAGAGAAAAGGGGCACATGAACTCACTGAAGTGCGTCTCGAAATAGTCAATCCCAAATCAACCTGCTGCGTGACGACCTAAACGTACTAATACCTATTAGACGGACGGCCGTGCCTTAGCTTAAGGTTTAACGTTTTGTTGGAGAAATAGTTAGGTAACTATTCCGTAATCACACTTCTTATTTATTTAATAAATATATTCCTTCCCAAGGATGGGGGTTTTAATACATGTGTGTTTTATAATTCCGAAAATATATTTTTAAGTCTCACTTGAAAATATATTTTAATCACTTGTCTAAAATATTCTAACTCCAAAATATACATATTTTTCCCAAAAATTTTATATTTTACTTCATACCATTTCCAAAATAATACTTTATTAAAATACACATTTAAGAGTATTTTTCGAAAATACATAAGTTACATTTTAAGGTTCGCATTGTAATAATAATACCGGTGTAACTTAAATATTTATTTGTGAGAGCGTTGGTATTATTCTGGAGTCGTAATTTCATAACATTTTCCAGTTATATTATTTTTATCCTAAAAATAATATACGTAGTTCACAAAATAATCACATAATCACACAAGCGTTTTATTATGAAATATATATTCCAAATATATATTTAACAAGTTTTATTTACGAAAACCCACCTCCAATACTTTGTAATTTTTGAAATAAAAATCATGGCGAAGTTTATTTTGATAACAAGGTTAAAAATATATTTCGTAAACATTTGTTTAGAAAAATATTTCTAAGTGTTATATTTCTGGAAAATTTCGCCAGAGTTTCCTCTGTAACTGGAGGTGTCCACGCTTACAAGCGTATCATTTTCTTTTCAAAATTTCAATCAACGATCATCAATCACAATATACAATATTTATTCATCAAACTAGACAAAATATGAATAAATCATAGACTCATGAACTTGAAAGTTCTGTAAACATGTGTAGTAAATCACCAACACATTTAGTAGGTTTTGTTAACTTTAAAAACATGATTGGTTTCTTGTAAACTTTATTTTTAAAGGGGTTGAAGTTTAACAACTTCTAGTCAAGATTCACAAAATTACTTCTTTGTTAAATTTCTTGTTACACAAGTGTTCATACACTTGTTTATTTACCAAGTTTGCTTCTAGTTTATAAAATATCCGGGTTTTAGCAAAACTAGTATTTTCCGCTTGGTTCTTCCGAAAAACCACTTGTAGATCTTTAGATCTACTAATTTAGAATCTTATTTTACAAGAAAAATTACATTTACTCAAGTTCATGTTTCATGAGTGGAAGGGTTCATCATCTTTTATAATTCTAACACTAACATACTACTAGTTCATGTTCTTGAACATGATCTAGTATGGTTAGATGATGATCCATCCCACTTCTAGTAACAAACAACATCAAACAATCACAACTAGACAAGTTTCACAAGATTTACACAACTAGTTTCTCTTTATCCAACTTATTCATCATATGATCAAGACTTTATGTCATGTTCTTGTGTGTGTTTGATTTTTAACCATTACATCTACTATTAACCACTTTAAACAAGATCGAGATGATGTTTAGAGGCACTTACTACTAGCTCGAGGCTAGGGAAGGAACAAGACGTAAACGAGGTGGATAAAAGAAATCTAGAGAGGTCCTTGAGCTTCCGAAAGCACCGAGCCTTCTTGTATGATCTTTAACACCTTTGGGTATGTATGGATGGCTTGTAGGAGGCTTGATGGTGGCGGTTTGGTCGTGTGGTGGTGGCGGACGGACAAGAGGGAAAGAGAGAGAGTTGGAGTTGGGTGATTAGTGTAAATGAAAGTCTTTATCCTTTGGTGATCATTTATAAACTACTTTCCCATTAACCATCATACAAAGTGTCATCTAGATATCAAACCATGGTGATTATTATAATCAAAGAAGGACAAGGTGTGGGTCACCCCTTGTGACCGTCATGTCACACCCCGATATTTCCACGTTTGACCGGTGGGCCCGGTGGGGGAGTATCGTGACGTGGTTGGCAACATTACAGTCAAACAACACAATATTTAAAATGCACAGCGGAAGCAAATGAAAGTTATATTTCAACCGAATATAATTGTAATATCAAGTATCACAAACAGTTGAAAAATAATCCACAGAAGGATAAAAAATAAATAGGAAACATTGTTCAACAGACTTTGACATCTAGAGCTTGTGAGACTTGAGTAATGATGCCTGGAGTAGCCAGCCTATTACGTGTAGTACCTGCACTTAGCCTTTTTGGAAAATACGTCAGTTTACACTGGTAAATACAATTTAACTGACTCATTTTAAAAATGGTTAAAAATTGATTTGAATGCACGTGGCACAATTTTTTTTTATAACTTAGGATAATTATTTAAATATATAATCTCGTAAAAGAATTACATGTTCCTTATGCGTTCAGTAGCCCGGTTCGTGCCGGGTTAAAGATCAATAGACACACCACATTATTTATTTTGGCACTGACGGGTGTACGCCTACACCCCGCGCTTAGGTCGTGGCCATTTCGTAAAATGATGCCAAGGATATCCGGGACATGGTCATTAACCCCCCAAAGGCGTTAAGCAAACAAAACATAATTTAAACGGGTCATCTCGATAATACTTAACCACCAATTGATTAAGGTCGAATGCCCGATCAAGCGGTATTTTATATACCGTACCCCAAGCCCGTATAAGGGAAAATAAGTTAAAAGTATTTACCTGAGCTAAATATAATATTCAATCCCAGCCGTATCAAATCAGCAAGTGCAGATAGCTTTTACTGGGCTCCTATTCTGGAACGAAGGTTTATAATAACCTATTAGAATCCTAACGGTCTTTAGTTAAGCTTAAGCTTAGACCGGTTAGTTTTAAAGGATGATACGGTTTAAACGCACGATTAAGAGAAGACCGTAATAGAATGTGATTTAGACCCAACAAGTTCGGAGACTTGACTTATATGGGTAATCTAGGCACATTCTGAATTTTGAGATAAAACCGATAAGGTTTGACCCGTTTCGGCTAATTTATGTAAACTAGTTACATAAGCCAAACCGAACGCACAAGAGGCGTATCGGGTAATCATGAGAGTCATTTACAGGTTTCCTAAGTTAATATGCCTCAAATGTGTTGTGACATCAGTAAGATGTCTTCTATTACGCCCGAAACGAATTTAAACACAAACTATGCCCCGTAGGGGTAATTTGGTAAGTATAAGGTTATAAAAGAGTTTAAGTATTAACCTGAGTTACAGGTCTGATAAAATCAGCAAAATACTTAATATAATTAGTTATAACAGTAGGGTATTGCTTATATGTGAAATTTATCAATTATAACCAAACTATGCACCGTAGGGGCATTTTGGTAATTTCACATAAGCCGAAAAGCTCAAAACTGAAGTTTGAGTTAAACAACTTTTGCTTACTGTTAAAATATTATAATTTACCTAAAATATCAGTAGGTATCAACCCTTGTATGTTTAAAATAGTTTTAGTACATACTATGCGTTAAAAACGCTTAAAAAGGCGATTAGAAGCCGTTTCCGGGTTCTATAGATAAAGCTGATATTTTTATTATTCCAGAAGGTCTAAAATAATTTATTTATCATACAAAATCAGTAGCAAAAGGTTTGGGGTCAAAAAGATATGTAAAACTCATTTTATAGCCCGAAAGGGCAAAACCGACAATTACCAGATCAAGCTTATAACTCTAAGTTATGCTCAGCTTAAAATTAATTAAAAATCTTCAAAAATCCCAAAATAGTATATTACATCAGTGGGTAAGAAGTTTGATATCAAAAAGTAGGTTTAAATAGGCTATATACTATTTATGCTGTTAAATCGCTAAAAAGCTTTCTAATTACGCTAATGAGCATAACTCTCAATCTACACCTCAAACCGATGTCAAATTTTGGATAAAAGTTTATATATCAGTAACTAAGGTTTCTACTCTTTTACATTTTTAAAAATCACGTTTTATGGTGAAAAGGGCATAATGGTCAACATATAGGCAATTAACGGAATCATGCATATTAATTGGTTAACTAATGAACCAAGGTGTATAATCACAGAGGGTTATACTAGCATGTAACCTGGTCCTAAGGAAGCTCTAAGGAATTTCCAAATCATACTAAAACGGGTCAGAACTGAAGTCAAAGCAAAAGTCAAAGTTTTGCGACTTTCGGTTCCGAACAGGGTCTAAACAGAAAATTGTCGGATCACACAAGCTTAGACCAATTATTATACTTATTACCAAGTTATATGAGTGATAAAATAGGTTACACGCCTTCTGCATTGTTAATTATGCGTTAATTAGAATATTAGCATTCTGTTGACTTTTTCTAATCAACTTTGACCCGACAAATGGTCTAGATAGAGTGGGAATCAGAGGGTGCCCTTTTAAGGGATTACTGCCCACATAATTACCAACTTATAACTACCTTCAATTCAACTAATCACTGGACCATTAATGATTAATCGCGAAGTCAACCATTAATTACGACGGTTTGACTTTTAAGCTAAAACTAAGTAAAAACTCAACTAAGAAAGGTTAAGCATACTTACTGAAGTCCTATGCACGATTAGGAAAGACTTGGTTCTGCTTTGGAGCTCCAGAAGTCTTCAAGAATGCAGATGGAAGGTGTGGTTACAATGTTGCAACAAGAGGCCTTTATATAGTGTTCAAAATCTCATAGATCATTGACACACAAGCCTAGCAATGGCCATGGATCATCCACAGATGTCTCCTAGGTCTAAATAGCATGTAGGGGTCGTCCAAAGATGTGAAAAATCGGTTTTAGGTCGGTTACAAGTGCATAACAGGCTGCTGCCTGTCTTTCTGATACTGGGCATCTGGCGCGGCCCGCGTAAGCTGTTGCCAGGGCTTACGCGGCCCGCCTTGGCCACGTTTTCAGGTTAAAAGCTTTTTAGCTTTTGCAACTTGTCCCTTGGCCCTTCGAAAGGTCAACCGAACCTTATTTCTTGCACTTTGAGCCCCTCATCTTGACCTATAAGGGGTTCATGACTTATACCCACTTCGCCAAGTTCTTGGTCACTTCTGGTTACCCGAAAAGTCATAATTTTCAACGTTGACGCTTTAACCCCTCGTATACGAATTTGATCACAACTTTCTCATACGATAACGAAACTTTATGAAATTTTTATCGTGCATTCTAGTGAGCATAATTAATCGTTACAAAGCTCCGGGTTTGCTAAAAGGTCACTCAGAGGTATACTTTAAACATGTTGACACATTTAACCCTTGTAGTTTGTAATCTCTCACTTTCTTTCATATTTAGCTTCGTATGATCCATGATTTATTCGTTTGAAGGTGTGAGCATCATGTAGGGTTACTGAAAAGTATATTTATCCATTGTTGACAATTTGAAACCTTATATTCACATATTTTTCATGTTTGTCAACTTTAGTCCTTCTAGAGTATTCTTTCACACGTTCAAGCTTATGACACGTGTCAATACATTATAGGACGTGAATTTTTGAGGTGTTACATCCTCACCCCCTTAAAAGAAATCTCGACCTAGAGATTTACTGAAATAAATAAGGGTACTTTTCTTTCATTGTGGACTCTACCTCCCACGTATACTCGGGACCTCTACGGGCATCCCATTTTACCCTTACAATAGGCACATGCTTCATTCGAAGCTTC
Source organism: Helianthus tuberosus (assembly GCA_030545235.1). Lineage (NCBI taxonomy): Eukaryota > Viridiplantae > Streptophyta > Magnoliopsida > Asterales > Asteraceae > Helianthus > Helianthus tuberosus. The sequence continues at coordinate 28,619,580 of CM060446.1, read as the reverse complement.
TTAACTTGTCGATCCTCGATCGATACAGGTTTTTCAACAAACTTCAAGCTCTCTTCTATGTGCACATCTGTATGTGGTATGACCAGTGATTCATCAGCGAAACACTTCTTCAGATTGAAGATGTGGAATACATTGTGAATACCACTTAGCTCTTCTGGTAAGTTTAACTTATAGGCAACTGATCCGACACGTTCGATGACCTCGAAAGGTCCTATGTATCTCGGGCTTAACTTGCCTTTCTTACCAAATCGCATCACTCCCTTCCAGGGTGATACTTTAAGCAATACTTTTTCACCTACCTCGAATTTCATAGGTTTACGCTTTAGATCTGCGTAGCTTTTCTGCCTATCCCTGGCAGCTTTCAGTCGGTCACGAATCTGGACACTCTTGTCCGTCGTTTCAAAGACTATTTCCGGTCCTGACAGTTGGATATCTCTAACTTCCGCCCAACAAACGGGCGTTCTGCACTTTCTACCGTATAATGCCTCAAAAGGCGCAGCCTTATTGCTGGTATGGTAGCTATTGTTATACGAGAACTCGATTAATGGTAGGTGGTTATCCCAACTACCACCTAAGTCGATCACACATGCACGAAGCATGTCTTCCAACGTTTGGATTGTACGCTCACTCTGTTTGTCTGTCTGAGGATGGTAAGCCGTACTAAAATTTAAACGCGTGCCCAAAGATTGTTGGAAACTTTTCCAAAAATGTGACGTGTATCTAGTATCTCTGTCAGAGATAATAGCCACAGGTACGCCATGTAGAGCTACAATCTTATCTACGTACAATTTGGCTAACATGTCGTAGCTATAGGTCTCCTTAATGGGTAGGAAATGTGCTGACTTAGTCAGTCTATCAACTATCACCCATATTGTATCATTCCCTTTTCTTGTCTTTGGCAACTTGGTGATAAAATCCATAGTTACCATTTCCCACTTCCAAGTGGGAAGTTCAGGCTGTTGTAGCAAACCTGACGGCTTTTGATGTTCTGCCTTGACTTGCGCACACGTCAAGCATTTAGCTACATAGGCAGCTACAGACTTCTTCAAGCCTATCCACCAATAGTTTGCCTTCAGATGCTGGTACATCTTATCAGCTCCAGGATGAATGGAATATTTGGAACTATGGGCTTCCTGGAGGATAACTTCCCGAAGTCCTCCATAAACTGGAACCCATATTCGTCCATTCAATCTCAGAATTCCGTCCTTTCCCTGAGATAGCTGTTCTTCGGTTACTCCAAGCTTTTCATTAGGATAGTTAGCTTCCAACACAGCTTCCTTCTGTGCAGCTAACAACCTTTCGTTCAAACTGTTCTTTATCTCAATGCTCTTGGCATTGATTCGGATGGGTTTCACCCTTTCCTTACGACTCAAGGCATCGGGACTACATTCGCCTTGCCAGGATGGTATCTAATTTCACAATCATAATCATTCAACGTCTCCATCCATCTGCATTGCCTCATGTTCAAATCCTTTTGGTTAAACAGGTGCTGGAGGCTCTTGTGATCAGAATAGATCACACACTTGATCCTATATAAATAGTGCCTCCATAGCTTCAGTGCAAATACAACGGCACCCAACTCCAAGTCATGGGTGGTGTAATTCTTTTCGTGCACTTTTAACTAACGTGAAGCATAGGCAATAACTTTGCCCTTCTGCATAAGCACACATCCCATCCCGGTGTGTGATGCATCACAATATACCACGAATTCTTCGGTACCTTCAGGCAATGTAAGTACAGGAGCGTTGCTCAACTTCTGCTTCAAGATATCGAAAGATTCTTGCTGCTTGGGTCCCCCGTTGAACTTAATCTTCTTCCTAGTCAAATAAGTTAGGGGTGCAGCAATCCTTGAAAAAATTTCAATGAAACGCCTATAATATCCTGCTAAGCCTAGGAAACTGCGAATTTCTGTGGGCGTCTTCGGCTCTTGCCAATTCATGACAGCTTCAACCTTAGCGGGATCCACTTGGATACCACGCTCACTAACCACATGTCCAAGGAATTGGACTTCTCGAAGCCAGAATTCACACTTCGAAAACTTGGCGTAAAGCTTATCCTGTTGAAGTAGTGAAAGAATACATCAGAGATGTTTCTCATGATCAGCTTTGTTCTTCGAGTAGATGAGGATGTCGTCAATGAAAACGATGACAAATTTGTCCAAGTATGGTTTGCAGACGCGATTCATGAGGTCCATGAATGCGGCAGGTGCATTAGTGAGCCCAAAAGGCATCACTAGGAACTCGTAATGACCATAACGAGTCCTAAATGCGGTCTTGTGTACATCTTCATCTTTAACCTTCAGTTGATGGTAGCCTGACCTTAAGTCAATCTTAGAGAAGTAACTTGCCCCTTGCAATTGATCAAACAGATCATCGATTCTGGGCAATGGATACCTATTCTTGATAGTGACCTTATTAAGCTCACGGTAATCGATGCACAGACGCATCGATCCATCCTTCTTCTTGACAAATAAGATCGGCGCTCCCCAAGGAGACGAACTAGGTCTAATGAAACCCTCGGCTAGCAATTCATCTAGTTGTGTCCTCAATTCCTTCATCTCTGTTGGTGCCAACCTATAAGGTGCTCTAGCAACAGGTGCTGCTCCAGGGATGATGTCAATTCTGAATTCCACTTGCCTATCTGGTGGTAAACCTGGTAGTTCTTCAGGAAAAACTTCAGGGTATTCAGAAATAACAGGGATATCTTCCATCTTAGGTTTCGGCTCATCGATAGTAACCTGTGCCATGTAGATGACACAACCCTTCTTCAAACACCTAGAGGCCTTGAGCATAGTCACTTGCTCAGGCAGTCCATACCGGGTATCTCCCTGAATGGTAAGTGATTCACCAGACGGAGTCTTGATCACCACTTGCTTCTTATTGCAGACAATCTGGGCCTGGTTATGAGATAACCAGTCCATGCCTAGAACGATGTCGAAACCGGCTAACTTCAAGGGAAGTAGGGACAGAGGAAAATAGTGGTTCTTAATGGATATAAAACATCCATCTAATATGGTTGAGGCGGTTTCTAAGGTGCCATCTGCTAACTCCACCTCATATTTCACACTTAAGGTTTTTACAGGTAAATTCAGCAATTTGCAAAACTTATTATCTACAAATGATTTATCAGTTCCTGAATTAAAAAGTACTCTTGCATAGACATCATTTATGAGGAAGGTACCTGTAATCACATTGTCGCCCTGGACGGCTTCCTTCGCATCCATCCTGAAGACCCTGGCATTGGTCTTCTTTCCTTCATCAGCTTTCTTTGCATATTTTGGGCAATTTGTCTTAATGTGCCCTTTTTCGTTGCAACTGTAACACGTTGCATCCTTCAGCTTCTTGCAATCCATGGTCTTGTGTTCATTGGACTTGCATATACCGCATGCAAAAGTTCTTGACTGTGTCTGAGAGTTTGATTCAAACCTGCACTTTCTGAAGTTCTGTTTCTTGCAGATTTTGCACTTGGGCTTATCACCAGATTGATGCCCATCTTTCTTAGACGCAGACCCTTTCTTGTGGTCATTGCTCCCTCGGTGCTTCTTGTTTGACCTTCGTAAATTGTCATCTTCACGTTTCCTTTTCTCTGCATCTGTGTTCCTCAGCGATCTCTGTCTGACCGCGTCCAATGTGAGGGATAAAGATATATCAGTTACAGATCTGAAAGTAGTTGGCCGAGAGGCCTTCATACTTGCCTTTATTTCTGGGGCTAAACCCTAAATGAAACGAGCTATTCGTTTGGGTTCCGGGGTCACCAGATACGGAACCAATCTTGACAATGTGTTGAAGCTCGTAAGGTAAGCTTGGCAATCCAGATTCTTCATAACCAAGGATAAGAAATCAGATTCGATCTTTTCTACCTCATGCTGAGGACAGTAGTTTTCCCTGATGAGGGCAACAAATTGTTCCCATGACATGTTGTACAATGGGATCTTCCTAGTAGCTTGAATCAACGATCTCCACCAGGCTAAGGCCTCACCTTTGAACGATTGAGACACAAACTTTACCACATCTCTCTCAGCGCACCCGCTGATATCAACCACGGTATCCATCTCATCCAGCCATGTCATGCAGTCTATGCCCCCCTTTTCCCCGGTGAAGTCCCTGGGTTTACATGAAACAAAGTATTTGTAGGAGCAACCCTTATCACGGGGTCCTTGATTCAACATGATCTTTTGAGATGGATCACTGTGATGATTTGAGGAGTGATGATCATCATCTCCTTTCTTGGGTTCATCCTTCTTGGAGGGTGGCTTTGAATGCGGTGTAGATAGCGTCCTACTTCGAGTCCCGCTATATTCTTCATACTGCCGCTCTATGGCCTTTGTAACAGCGACGTCTATTAACGCTTGTAGTTCAGCACCCGTTATATTAATTCGGGCGTTATCATTATTCTCCCTTGGGTGACTATTAATTTCATCCGAGTCATCCATTTTAATTTAAACTGTTACATAAGACAATGACAATAGTTTATTTGGGAGTTTATTATAGAATTGTCTTTTATGGAAATTCATTAACCACGGTAAACAAAGACCAGATTTGGTTAATTTGTTAATCATATTTATTTAGGATTTTCATTATAATTTATCCTAATTACAATACAATAACAGTGTTATTAGTAGCACAAAAGGCATAGTCACAGGGACATTTTTAAAACATAAGCTATGATTTCAGAGAATCAGGCTCTAAGGTTCGAACATAGTTCTTTACCTTTTTCTGACAGAGAGTCGTAGACTACTATTGTCTTGTGTCTCATATAGAAATGAGAATGGCCCGTAGGCATTATATTACCAATGTATGGTCAAAATATGATCATCTTAATTGATGATTTAAACCCATGATTCATAGATCATTAAGTTGGGTTAGGAATCCTTGGAAGAATCCGTATATAAGAATGACGTGTGTGATTTTAACGAATCACGTCTGCCAGGAGCGTTAACATGTTTTCAGATGTTAACTGGGATTTGAATCTTTTTAACAGGTTTTACCATCTTGGCCAGGTCTTATAATGACACGGAGGCTAGGTTATACCGTTAAGATTCTTAATTAATATTTAAAATAGGCAGATAAATTTTTTAAAAGGAATGATTCTGATTTATTTATTTCATGTAATATAACTATGCATATAATAGCAAAAATGAAATTTATAAACTTAACATTCCATTAACATTTAAAAAGTACACTTTGCCCTAAACGGGACTTTTACATAAACAACTTACCCACGCAGGGGTCACACTGACATACTAGTCCACGCAGGTGACGGGTGGTCCGTAGGACAACCCTTAAGTGCCTTAAAAAGATTAAAATCCCATGCTTTACACGTTTAATTGTTTGAACTTGGTAACTACTAGTTGTTTGGACGTGCAGGTGCAAATGGAGCATAAAAGGGAAAGAATTTGGAGCATCAATAAAAAATCAATTTTTGGAATTGAAGAATTAAGAGAATAGCATGATAGAGGACGAAATTACGAGAACGTAGGCGAAAACGGTGAAGAAAACGGAGTTGAAACGAAAAAGTTATGCTGAAAACAACCGCCGTAAAACAGGAGCCTTCAGCCGTAAAGAACTTTGACTGCCATAACCTACGGCTGAGAGCCGTAGGTTACGGCCCTATGTTGACCTTTTGAGTTGCTGACTGCCATAACCTACGGCTGGGAGCCGTAGGTTACGGCTCCGACTGATGTTTTCATGTAACTCACGCATTTAATGACCATTTTGAGGGGATTTATGGAGACTTATCAGGGGTTTTCGGTTACCACTTTCTTGTGCACGAATTTTGGAGCAACTTGGAGAACTTTTGGGGCTTGAAACAATCTTGGATCATTAGTTTTTGGATGTTTGAATTGTTTTTGAACATTAAAACAAGTTTGATGATGTTGATTCAAGCCATGAGTGGCTAAACATTGGTGATCATCCTGGATTGAAGGTTTACTTTAGACATTTCATGTTTGATTTCATTATTTCTAGAATAACAATCTTTATCTTAATGGTTTGTTTGTTATGGTGTGTGATTGCTTGTTAGTAACTTGTTAATTCTTGCGTTAAACTAATTAGAAACCATACGTTCTTGGTGCCGTTGGCAATCGAGATATCATGGGTATAGTTAGGCTTGGGTAAGGGTTGATTGATCATCGGGTAACAACCTCACGTTCTAGGAATCTGAGTACTTAGTTCCCTTTCATCACTGCACGTAGTCACACACGAGCTATGTCTATGTAGCTCTTTCTAGTAGAAAGTATAACATGAATGTCAATTGAAACTGGAAATCTAGGGTGATCCTTTGTCTCTAATTTGTCTACAATCAAAATTTTCTCTTGCAATTTAATTAGTTAAATTTAGTTTTAAAATCACACAATCCAACTCTTGATTTTACTTTTCTTGCATTTAGAAAAATTTAGTAAATTTAGATAAACTTTGAAATAACACATTTTCCACAAACTCCCTGTGTTCGATACCCACTTACCGCTATCTACTTAGTTGTATTTGGATTAAATTTGATTGTGACCGCGACATCACGTCAAATTTTTGCGCAGTTGCCGGGGAGTAGTGCGCAACGTGTGTGATTTTCTTTCTTTTTAAGTTTGTTATTTTTCTGGTTTACGTTGGGTGTTAGTGTGCAGGTATTGACAGGTGCTTGCGTACTAGGAGCTCTCACAAGCTATCACCTTTGGCATTTGATCCGGAAATGAGTTACCAAGAGGAGTACGATTACGGTGATTATTATGATGAATATTCCCAACTTTCATATGAAGGCCCTCAGATGTACGATCAAGACTATTATCATGCTCAGTTTACATTTGATCAGTATGGTTATGAATGTGTAACTCAACAACCTACTTTGCACTATCAGTCACATAAATCTGAAAGTCTTGACGAGATGATGAGAAAGAGACACATGGTTCATGTTGAAAAAGAATTAACAAAACCTCATTTGTCAATGGAAGAACGAGTAGAACTTTTGGAATGGAAATATGATTTGTTACCAAAAGAGGTGAAAGAGATGAGGCCAGGGACGTTGATATTGGAAAAACGTCAAGCAAAACAACACTGGATATATGTGCAGATTGAACAAATGACACCTATGGGTGATGTAGAAGAAAAGGTTGTGAGTTCTACCGAACTTGAAACTGAATTATTAGGGCCAAATGAGGAATATACAATTGAAATTATTGTGGAGGAACCACCTGTGGAGAGCAAAGTTGAGGGTCTTTTACTTGATGAACCAATCAAAGTTGATTACAAGTCTCCGGCTGTGGTGGTTATGGAAACCAAGAGTGTTAAGGATGCATGTTTAGAAACTAGGAAGGTGGCACTTCATGATGTAGGAGATTTCATTCATAAGCTATGTTTATGGGAGAGTTTGGATTTGTTGGGCACAGAAAACGAAGTAGTGAAGTGGAGAGTAAACTACCGAGCATTTGTTGGAAATTCGGTAGGAAAATGTGGATTTAAAGAATTTTGCAAAGAAAGATGGGACGTGACAAAGCACACACAAAATAGAAGAATCAAACACCGTGCTTACATCAGCAACGAAAAAGGTAAATGTGCATTGAGACCATCTTGAGACATATCAGGTACGGTCGGGCTGAAGACCTAAACTTTAGAGCTGCTTGGGAGGCAACCCAAGGTGTTTTTTTAGATAAGTGTGGGGAAGATGTGCGGATATTTGTGTGAAGGTGGTGATAGAAAGTCGGATTATCTACAACATCTATTGTGGCAAACTTCACCAGGTCAATGTACTCTTTCCTTAGTCTTGTTGTGTTCTTTAGCTTTGAAATATTGGTAGTTAGTTTGTTTGATTTTGTTTAAAAAAATATAAAAAAAAATACAAAAAGAAATTTGTGGTTTGAGTGTACAAGCTTGTGGTTGGCGTTAAAGAGTTAAGTGATCAAATCCTCTCAAAACCATACATTGGGGTCATGGGAGGAAATTTTGAGGTTTTTAAAATTTTTTGAAAATTCAAGCTAAAATTGTCAAAATTTGAAAACTTGATATTGTTCCACTTGACACACCGATACCCATTCCTAGTCTTTTCTTGGTGAGAATTTGAGCCACATATGATTATTATAGATAGTTCTTTGTTTTGAGTGGTGGTGTGTGTTTTGTGTTAATAGAACTTGTGTACGAATTCTTGTTAAATCCTAAAGTTAGTATGCTTTTGAAAATGATAAGGGGCTTTTAGGTAATTTCCTCTAGAAGTTTGAGAGTGTGGGATTGGTGGGTTGCACCTCATACTTTACATATATGAGCTTGGTATTGTGAGGGGTGGGGGTTTGGTCTTTAGAAAGCCATGTTTGAGCCTTATACCATTCGGTTGTGACCCAAACCTACTTCTTACAAAATTTTACCTTTTGAAATGACCCGGTTTAGGAATTTAGTTTGTGATTGTTGATGTTCTTGTATATATTTTTGAGTTCTATGCTTAAAAAAACAAACAAAAAAAAGAAGAAAGAAAAAAAAAAGAAAAAAATATGAGAAAAATACAAAAAGAAGGATTTAGTTGCAATAGTAGTTGAAAATGTTGATGAAGTTGTGTATATAGTTGATGTTTCCTTTGTTTAGTAGTAGAAATAAAAACCGGGTCGAATCAATGAGCTACTTTCACATTCCCACTATTTCCTACCTTTACACATAGCCCCATTACAACCCGAATGTCCTTTTGATTCATAAGCATGCTAAATATTTGATAGGAGGAGATTTGATTTGTATAGAAGCTTATTGTCGCACAATCACACACGTGCATTGAGTGTTTTAGCATAATGTGCTAATATTTCTTGTCACCGAGAGTTGTTGTGAGGGGTGTGTCTTGTGGTGTAATAAAAAGTTAGTAAAAGGACGATACATTTTAGCTTGATTTGCATGTTGATCGCTTGTGGTTTTGAAATGGTTTTTGAATAGGTTGCTTGGGACAAGCAACGAGTAAGTGTGGGGATGTGACGGGTGGTCCGTAGGACAACCCTTAAGTGCCTTAAAAAGATTAAAATCCCATGCTTTACACGTTTAATTGTTTGAACTTGGTAACTACTAGTTGTTTGGACGTGCAGGTGCAAATGGAGCATAAAAGGGAAATAATTTGGAGCATCAATAAAAAATCAATTTTTGGAATTGAAGAATTAAGAGAATAGCATGATAGAGGACGAAATTACGAGAACGTAGGCGAAAACGGTGAAGAAAACGGAGTTGAAACAAAAAAGTTATGCTGAAAACAAGTTTTCAGCATTTCCCGCCGTAAAACAGGAGCCTTCAGCCGTAAAGAACTTTGACTGCCGTAACCTACGGCTGAGAGCCGTAGGTTACGGCCCTATGTTGACCTTTTGAGTTGCTGACTGCCGTAACCTACGGCTGGGAGCCGTAGGTTACGGCTCCGACTGATGTTTTCATGTAACTCACGCATTTAATGACCATTTTGAGGGGATTTATGGAGACTTATCAGGGGTTTTCGGTTACCACTTGCTTGTGCACGAATTTTGGAGCAACTTGGAGAACTTTTGGGGCTTGAAACAATCTTGGATCATTAGTTTTTGGATGTTTGAATTGTTTTTGAACATTAAAACAAGTTTGATGATGTTGATTCAAGCCATGAGTGGCTAAACATTTGTGATCATCCTGGATTGAAGGTTTACTTTAGACATTTCATGTTTGATTTCATTATTTCTAGAATAACAATCTTTATCTTAATGGTTTGTTTGTTATGGTGTGTGATTGCTTGTTAGTAACTTGTTAATTCTTGCGTTAAACTAATTAGAAACCATACGTTCTTGGTGCCGTTGGCAATCGAGATATCATGGGTATAGTTAGGCTTGGGTAAGGGTTGATTGATCATCGGGTAACAACCTCACGTTCTAGGAATCTGAGTACTTAGTTCCCTTTCATCACTGCACGTAGTCACACACGAGCTATGTCTATGTAGCTCTTTCTAGTAGAAAGTATAACATGAATGTCAATTGAAACTGGAAATCTAGGGTGATCCTTTGTCTCTAATTTGTCTACAATCAAAATTTTCTCTTGCAATTTAATTAGTTAAATTTAGTTTTAAAATCACACAATCCAACTCTTGATTTTACTTTTCTTGCATTTAGAAAAATTTAGTAAATTTAGATAAACTTTGAAATAACACATTTTCCACAAACTCCCTGTGTTCGATACCCACTTACCGCTATCTACTTAGTTGTATTTGGATTAAATTTGATTGTGACCGCGACATCACGTCAGCAGGGACTTAAACAAACAACATACCCCCAAAGGGGTTAACAGAAAGATAGGCCCACGCAGGGGCTCAAAAGACAACCATACCCACGCAGGGGTCAAAACAGCAAGACAGGCCCACGTAGGGGCTCAACTGAAACAAGGAAAATACAATCAATAATTGAAGGATTCAATGGTCCTTCTTGCTTTTCCCTTTTATTAAACTTGTCAATCCCTGAAAGAAACTTTGTCGCTCCCTGCGATCTCTGTGAAAGTCTCGCTCAACTTGGTCCAATCTTTGAAGAATTTCTTCCCGTTCGGGTGGGGAAAACCGTGGCGGCTGCGATTGTTGCCAAATTAGAGGTCTAGCAGGTATTTGGTACCCATGAGTTGGGTACCCTACTCCCCAAGGAGCTCCATACGGTCCTTCAGGATGAAGGGCGTTATAGTTGGCCGCTACCAAGTATGGGTCGGCTTCAGCGTAATTATAGTTGGTGTGAGCCGGCTGCTCAAACGGGTTGTACGCCATTGAACCAGTGTAGGCCGGAATCGGGTTATCAAAACCCATAGGTGGTGGCTGCGGTGCAACTGGGTTTGAAGGCCCACCCATTTGCGGGTCTTCATGTAGTGGCGGATAATGACTGCCACTTGAGTGATGAGGGTGCTGAAATGAAAATCCCCTCCACGCGCGGATATCCGCGCGCCTGTCCTCCTACGCCTCGGCGGTTCTGGAGGTGCTTGATGAACTGGCGGCGGTGGCGTGACTGCCACAAAACGTGAATCCCTAGAGGGATCTTGCTGCTGCTGTTGCTGCTGGTGGGGCGATGAATGGTGAGAAGGTGTGAAGTACCATTCATGTAGGTTGAACCTTGCCTGGAAACTGTCTGGACCACCGTAGGGTGATCCGTGAAAAGATGAGCCAACCGAGACCTCGATAGGATGGTTGGGGGTCCCGGTTGCAGGCTCAATAGGGTCGGTGTCCTCCTCCATATCCATGGCGTTATTGCCGAAAAAGTGATCCTCCGGTCCCAATGGGTTAAAACCCACGGGTTCTTGTATGTAGTTCGCCGGGTTAAACCGGCCCTGAAAAACAGGAGTGGGGTTACCAAAGGAATTGTGGGAAAGGGATCGCTGAAGGGGTATATATGAAGGTTGTGGGTTATCGGGCTCGTTTTCTGACTGTGGCCCATATGAGTTACGAAACGGAGGCGTCGAACTATGTGAAACAGACCGTCTAGCGGGCTCCACATTGGTCCTCCAATTCTCTCGAGGATCAGCACTCGCAGTGGCAGAAGGAGCTCGCCTGTGCGAAGGCCCGGCTTCGTGATCATTGGGGGCGGTGATTGGCCCCTTGCCTCGTCCTCTTCGTCTGAAAAATCTTGGCGGCATATTTAGACCTGTCAATATAACATAAGATAACAACAAGAATATATAAAATAAAAGACAAAGTTAAAAATAAATTGAAACAAATTTGGATTGTTCTTATGTTCTTTGTCTAGACTCGAAAATTTTAGAATGTGCAATTGTGTAACTGAGATTAAACACAAAAGGCTAGTGTTTAATTCACTCAGCGTTGGCTTGATACCAACCTGTCACACCCCGATATTTCCACGTTTGACCGGTGGGCCCGGTGGGGGAGTATCGTGACGTGGTTGGCAACATTACAGTCAAACAACACAATATTTAAAATGCACAGCGGAAGCAAATGAAAGTTATATTTCAACCGAATATAATTGTAATATGAATTATCACAAACAGTTGAAAAATAATCCACAGAAGGATAAAAAATAAATAGGAAACATTGTTCAACAGACTTTGACATCTAGAGCTTGCGAGACTTAAGTAATGATGCCTGGAGTAGCCAGCCTATTACGTGTAGTACCTGCACTTAGCCTTTTTGGAAAATACGTCAGTTTACACTGGTAAATACAATTTAACTGACTCATTTTAAAAATGGTTAAAAATTGATTTGAATGCACGTGGCACAAATTTTTTTTTACAACTTGGGATAATTATTTAAATATATAATCTCGTAAAAGAATTACATGTTCCTTATGCGTTCAGTAGCCCGGTTCATGCCGAGTTAAAGATCAATAGTGTTGGTCCCGTTGATACAGGATCTGATCGTAGGAACAAGATGAATCGACTTCGTCTAATGTGCGGAATCCATTATGACGAATCACAGATTTGTTCAACACAGAATTCAATGTTTAACTGCTTGTCTGTTCTTTCTATTGAGTGTTCTGAAAGTTACAAAGATCCAGTAGAAGTACAGACTATCCGTGTGCGTCAAAAGTTCTTACAAAGTTGCACCGGACCTCCTATTTATAGACAACCTCAGAAGACTAAGAAGTGTTGTACGTACGGGTGGGCTATCCGTGCATATGACTCACCCGTGCGTATGACTTATACGTGCGTATGACTTATACGTGCGTATGACTTATCCGTGCGGATAAGTCATCCGTGCGTATTACCATCCATACGTATTGTCATCCGGACGGGTTGAACAAGTACCAACCAACACTTTTACATACAAAACCTACTCCTGAGTTGTCATGCTATCTACATATATACAAACAATATACATAAACACAGAATACAAAATATGACTACATGCTGACGGAAGCTACAGACGTTATGCACTAACAGACTCCCCCTCGGATGTAGCTGTAGCACCTTCCAGCATAGTCTTCAATTCCTTCTGTTGCGTCTTCGTTCACGCGCTTTCTCCCTTCTTTTCTGTGCCTTTTCCTCCAACATTCTTTTTCGTTTTTGTCTTCCTTCAGTCATCCACCAATTTCTGTAGTCAGGATCTCCATCACGCTTCCGTTTCCACTTTGGAATTTTGTTTTCTTCAGATTCAATTGTTGTTTGGTCTGTTGGAGGAACAGTCCCCAATTTACGTTTTCCCAACTCAGCAGCTCTTTCAGCAATCTTTTTGGAACGTTGTTCACGCTTGTATACTTTCAAGAACTCGTCAATCTCTAGATCTCTCCATTTTGTCTTCCAGTATCTTCCAGAGTTGATGTCTTTTGCGTAACAAACATCCACAACCTTTTGATATTGCATAGCTTGCTCTCTGTCAGGTCTCTCATAAACTATCTTGTTGTAGAACAGACAATCTATATCTTTCTTCGAGCAATTTACAAGCCACATAGGATCTAACACACAGATCCTTCTTGCTTCTCCTGTGGACTTGTTATGTAAAGAAATTATTGCTTCAGCTGTAGTTTGATTGTACAACCACCCTTCAAACTCTTCATGTAAATCTTGCTCCATTGCCCGTAAAGGCATGTTCTTCAAGCAACTAGGAGGCTTGACATCCAGTGTAATATCTTTTTCACCACTTTCTAAGATTCTGACAATTTGTTGTGGAAAGTGTGGTTTCCAATCAGGATACCTTTTCTCAGCTTGCAGCTTCACATAATTCCATAACCTTTTATCATGTTGCTTCACATCTAACTCATGGTAAAATTCTTTGATGTTCTTTGTTTTTACCAATTCATCTATATCCCACCATGGCAGAGTTTTGATATCAGACAAGAACTCAAAATACTGTACTCCCTGTTCTCTTCTGATTGCATAAACTTTTAAGTCTTCCAAATATCCCCAAGAGAGAATATCACCCCAAGAGAGTTCTTTGTCGTGTGTAAAGAATTGAAGTGCTCTTAGTTTCTTTCTCTCTTTTGGCATGACTTTGTACCATTTCTTTCTTTCTTCAGCAAGATTTTCTCTTGGTATGGTATCTGGAATACCTTCTGCAGACACTTTCTCCACTATCTTTCTCCTGATTTCTTCTTCATTTCGATCTTTGAACATTTCCGACAACGAAGGAAATGTTTCATCAATCCCAGAATAATGAAAATCAACTTCATCATCAGATGAATCTGAAGCATCTTCAATAATTACTTCGTTGTAATGATCAGCTTCAAAGGCATATCTTGATTCAAATACATCTTCAGAAGTTTCAGGAATTTCATCTTCAATATCGAATTTAAATTTCCCTTCTTGCAAACCCAATTCCTCTAACATCTCTTCTCTTGACCTTCTAACCTCAATATCTTCCTGATTTTTATCATGTAAGAAAATGACGGTAGGATTTGTGAGGAATACCTGATCCATGTGCTGCTTTCCAGAAGTAGAAGATTCTTGCTGATCATCATCTTCTTGTTCGTTGATTTGATCATTCAGAAACTCCTCAATCTTTTGTTCATCAATAGGATTCTTCACAATCAATCCTGAAGCACCTTGATCATCGTCATCATTCTTCTTATCATCATCTTTCTCATCATCGTCATCTTTCTTATCATCATCTTCTTCATTTTCATCTGCTTCATCATCATCAAGAAGTTCTTCATCAGAATCACTAACTTCCTCTCCACGAGCCTTCTTTGCTTCTTTTCTCCTTTTCATAATTTTCATTCTGTGAAGAGCTTCTTTTACGTTGAGAAGCGCTGTATATGCATTACCAACAAGAACAATTGCTTTGTCTTCCATTCAAGTAGCAATACTTCTTTGGCCTTTTTCTTCTTTTGTTCAGCAGCAACTCTATGAATGATTTCATCAGAATCAATGATTTGAGAAGGCTCTCCAACTAACATGAAATCTTGACCATGTTCAATTTGTTCTTGAGCATTTTCAGCATCAATCATTTCAGCATCAACTTGACTTGAAGAACCACCAACTTCCTGAACATCTTCAACTATACTTTTGTTCTTTTGAATACAATCCTCAGCTAGTCTTCTTTCTCTTTCAAGTCTTCTTTCTTCAACTTTTCTTACTTCAATTTCATTGTAGGCAGCATGAACATCCTTTTTCAAAAGATTTTCCACAACAGAATATAACATCTTAAGTTGTTCATCTTTCATTACTTTGTCTGCCTTCATGGCTTCGATCTCCAACTTCATTGCTTTCATTTCATTTGAAGTAGATTCACTCATTTCACTGAGAAGCTGATTAAGTGTTTGATTTACATCTTGGAGATTCTTTGTCTTCTCGTTCAATGAAGAGATTTCTGCAGTTAGAACTTCAATCACTTTGGCATTATTATCACCATCTTCCTTTATATTCTTCATGGTGTTATCTTCATGAAAGATTAACACCGATCTGAGTTGATCATGAGCTTTCATTATTTTATTAACTTGCTTCAATAAAAGATCACGTTCGTTTTCAGCCTTTTCTTTTTCTTTTTCAAGCTCTTTGACTTTCTTTGCCAGAACTCTCACTGCTTCATTGTTGAACAAATCATCATCAAAATTCAGATCTTCCAAAGGATCTCCTGAAGCAGGTGGCATATTGCTAAAGAAATCATCTGAACTTCTTGGACGTGAAGATTCTGGAATCTCTATGTTTTCTGGAATTTTCGGAAATTCAGAAGAGAAGACTCCACCCTCGGTTACTTCAACATAGTCATCGTGACTAGTCTTCTTTTCAGCTTCCTTTTCTTGAGGTTCAATATGTTGTGATTCTTTACTTCCTTGTTCAATTTGAGCTTAAGCTTATCCTTTTCTAGCACGCACACTTCTTGGAATAAATCCTGCTAGAACTGCTTTTCTTTTCTTGATTTGTTTCTTTGGATTCTTAGGATCATAAGTTGAATCTTCTTCATCTGACCCTTTCTTTTTCTTTGGAGACTTTTTCTTTAACTGAGCTTTTCCTTTGCCAAGAGTGATTGGATTAAGTTTAGATTCTGATATAGTGGTTTCAGAATCATCATCACTTGATAGATCTTGAACAACACCTTCTTGATCTTTAACACCTTTAGCAGCATCCTCATTCTTCTTTAAGAAACTTTTCAGAGATTGTGATAACAATTCAGCTCCTTCTTTAATAACTTCTGACGGTTCCAAAACTATTTCATCTCTTAGCTTTTGTTGTGGTTCTCCAGAAGACCCTGCAAAACAAAAGTTTGACAAATTTATTAGACATTTTCATAACATAAAATTCTAATTTCCTTATAACTCCCCCTTTCACAATACCCTTTTCTACATTCTTTGGAATAGAAACTGCAGGGGACGTCTTTGGAGTTCTCTTTCTCTTTCCATCCTTGATACACCACCATCTAGTATCTTTCTTAAAGAACAAACTCATCTTGTCATCTTCATTATCAGAATTGCTATCTTCATTTCTCCATGCATCATTTTCTGGAGCTACATAATTTGGATTTGAAATTTTGCAGATCATTCTTTTTGCTCCTGGATTTGGACCCTTGATCAACCTGCTGATTGTGTCTGGTGACATATGCCTCAATCCTAAAATGTCGTTTCTTCTCTTTTCTAAACCTTCAAACTGATCATCTATCAACATCTGGAAAAACCTAGGGTACAAAAGGAACCTCTTGCTTCCATCCTTTACATTCTCCGTCATGTAATCAAAAATTACTTAAGAAACATTGTACGGTCTGTTCAGGACAGGACAAGACAAGCAATGATATTCATGATATAATCTTGAGTTTCATCATATCCACCCTTTCTGTGTGACAATGCATGAAGAACACAATGAGCCATGAATTTGTAAGCGTGACAGAAACTTGTTTTCTGCATATTTCCATTTACACTTCCAGCAAAACCCATTCTACACCATATCCATTTTACAAGACGTTCAGAAACAATGATTGGGTCGCTATCAGTGTCTCCTAAATTCAACACTCTCCTTACATCACCAACTGTCACTTTCATTTCCAAATCTATATCTTTTCCATTCTCATCCTTCTTTGATACAACAGAATGAATAGTTTTATCACTCTCTTCATATCTGGCAGCACTTCAAAATCGTTTCACATGAGATTCATACGCTACAGTCTTATCAATTAAAGCCTTAGAGATTCTGCTTTCTCTTAAGAATTTCGCAACATCTTGAACTATTGTGTTTTCGGTAAACTCTTTATCCAACACACAATAAATATTATGAGATTTATCCCAATCCTGCAGAAATTTTATTCATTTGAGAAATATTTTTGGAATCTCAAAATATTCTAACAAAGAAAAACTTTCTAAGCTATGTGAAAGATTATCCATATGAATTGTCAATTGAAGGGTTATCCGTGCGCATGACTTATCTGTGTGGATGAGTTCTCCGTGCGGATAAGTTATCCGTGCGGACAACTTGTCTATGCCCCGGATTGCCATCCGTGCGTACAGCCTAACATTTCCCCGGATTGCCATTCGTGCGTACAACATGTGCCCAGATTGTCATCCGTGCGTACAGCCTGAAATTGCCCCGGATTGCCATCCGTGCGTACAACATGTGCCCAGATTGTCATCCGTGCGTACAAGTTATGCGTGCGGATACAAATCTCAGATGAAGAACAGTTTTTAAACATCAAAAATTTTCTAGGCAAATCCTAAAATTGAACACAGATCTACACAGAGGATGTCAACGCGATCAAAACCCTATGTTCAATGTTGTCTAAAACTTCCTATTCACAGCTTAATTTCACATAAACCTAGCTGACACTTCGTACCGTCCAAACATCAGATCTACAAGATTTAAACATGTTATAACAAAAATTAAATCGGTAAAACTCTAGATCTAATCATTCCGAACAAAACCCTATGATTTATTCATGACAGAACAGACTAACACAGGCTATATCTAAGATAAAAGCTCCGAAAGAAAAGATACGATATGAACAGCTATCAAACAATGAATTATTACAGATTTGAGTTAGAAAAACATACCTTTGCCATTGTTAATGTTGTGCAAACGAACGAAATCAAAAATCCGTGCAAAGAATTCCGAAATCAGAAAGTTGAAGTGCGGGTGAGAGAGAAAGAGTATTGTACGTGCGGATAACTTTGACTGACTCTTTGACCCTCTATTTATACTATCAACAGACCCGTATTGTCACCTGTGCGGATTACCATCCGTGCGTATGGCTATCCGTCCGGATGAACATCCGAATGAAACATACTTAACCTTTTTAATGGAAACATTGATTTTTCTCAAATTTTGTCAGATTTTAAAAATCCACTTAAGTTGCTTGGTTCAAATTAATGACCCAAGGTACTTCATTTGTCGACCAAGTCCAACTTAATGACCTTGGTTGACCTGAAACAAAACATGCTGACTTTTGGAATTTTTGATCAATCATTTTTCTGAAAAATTACAAGTATCAACTTAATGAACTTGTGTTTGACATTTTCATTTATAGATTAGTTATGATTAGCTCCAAACTCATCTTCCATCCCAGAAACTTCCTGCATCTTTTATCACTTTCGAATCCGAAGATCAACTCTCCACTTTGGTTTGTCGGAAAATAAAGTAGAAAAATAAAATCTTTTTGGGATTTTTAATGAAGCAATTAGACTAGAAATGAAAAACAGAATATAAGAATAGTAAAAATAAACTATTTACAAACATATTTTTGGTGAGCATGTTAGGGAATCATATCAGCTTCCGACAAGTTACAAGTACCATTAAGCTTGATTTCATGCCAAACATTAAACAATTCACTTAGATTGTCGATATACTGATCCACTTAAATTCTTACACACATTTCAATCTGTTCAGGATACTGATTTAGTATTTTAGAGACTTAAACTTATACGCGTGTCCCACCTCTTGAATATACTCCCGTATCCAGAATCCCAATAATCAGTCTTACAGGTGAGTATACTACAATGATATCTGTACATAAATTAGGTATGCGAGGGCCGAGGGATCTCAGGTCGATACTTCCGTATACGCAGAGAGATATCAGCTTCGACTTTACGGAATGTCCCCTTTAGAGGATCTTTTAGCTACAACAGCAGCGACTATCAATTTTATTGTTTCATCGGCATGCTGAGGGTTTATGCTATGTTTCAAGCATTTGCGGAAAGTATTATCCAAGGACTAGGTCAGAACTACCATTCAGCAGAAGTCCCGGAATAATACCCCAGACATCATTGAGTATAAAGACCTAGTATATCAGATTATGAGACCTTTCAAACGAAATTTCAGGGGTTACCTATATATCCAAGTAGTGTTCCCCATGAAATAAGCAAGTAAGATTTTAGGTTTATATCTCGAACAGACTTACTAAATGTGTAAAAAACCTATCGACACATCATCAGTGAGACTGTTTAACGCATTTGAACTTTCCATTTCTTTAGCGTACTGTAACCGTCTAGCTGATGTACTATCATTTTCCCCTTTTACACAAACTCTTTTTGAAATTTTATCATGTTTTTGGGTTTTGAAATTTTCTAATGTTTTTGGCTTTTTCGGATTTTTTATTGTTTTTGTATTTTCTAAAAATAAAACTACTATCTCCCCCTAAAAACCAAAACAAGTAAAAATTCGACAAACCATTGCAGATTGTTTCTCAACATCATCTACAGTGGTACCTTCATCAACGCCAACAATTTCCTCCGCATCCGATAGTAACTTCATACCATTAAGTTTCAAAAGATATTTAAAGCGTGTTTTATCAAAAGCTTTGGTATGTAAGTCAGCTTTTTGTTCATCGGTGTGGATTTTCTCTATTCGTATCAACTTCTTCTCGAAACAGACTCGGATGAAGTGATGACGAATTTCAATGTGTTTTGTTTTAGCGTGATGAACAGATTTTTTTGTTATGTTAATAGCTGCCTCATTATCAACAAAAATAGGGGAGTTAAGAAATTGCAAACCGTAATCTCGCATCTGTGGCTGAATCCACAAGATCTGAGAGCAGCAGCTGCTAGCAGATACATATTCAGCTTCACAAGTGGATAAAGCGACAGAGGTCTGCTTCTTGCATTGCCAGGTGACCAATCGTGGTCCGAAAAACTGGCACCCCGCTGTTGTTGATTTAGCATTCACTTTGCAGCATCCGAAATGAGAATCAGAATATCCTTCGAGCATGAAGTCGCCAACTTTTGGATACCACAACCCCAGAGATGGAGTTCCTTTCAGGTAGCGTAGAATCCTTTTCACAATTACCATGTGCGAAGCTCTAGGATTTGACTGAAATCGAGCTGCGAGGCAGGTTGGGTACATAATATCCGGTCTTGATGCAGTCAAGTACATTAACGAGCCAATCATGGAGCGATACAATGTTTCATCTACCTTCTCTCCGGTGAGATCAGGGTTTATCCCATGGTTCGTCGCTAATGGGGTGGACATTGGTGACATTCCTGACATCCCGAATTTCTCCAGAACATCATGAACGTATTTTGTTTGATGTATGAAAGTTCCCTCGGGAAGTTAATCAACTTGAAGTCCCAAGAAGAACTTCATCTCACCCATTGAAGACATTTCAAACTTCTGCTTCATAACTTGTTCAAAATCTTTGCAGAGTTGTTCATTTGTAGACCCGAAAATTATGTCGTCCACGTAAATTTGGACAATCAGAAGATGCCCGTCGACTTCTTTTGTGAACAGAGTAGCGTCTATCTTTCCTCGAGTGAAGTGGTTGGCTAACAGATGTTGAGACAAGGTCTCATACCAGGCTCTCGGGGCCTGATGTATGTCGTACAACGCTTTGTCAAAGAGATAAACTTTATCTTTGTGAATTGGGTCGGTGAAGCCCGGTGGCTGTCCGACATAAACCTCCTCTTTCACCTTTCCGTAGAGAAACGCCGACTTCACATCTAGCTGAAATACTTTAAATCCTTTCCACGATGCAAATGCAAGGAAGATTCTGATTGCTTCAAGTCTTGCGACAGGGGTATATACTTCGGTGAAATCTATCCCCTCCTGCTGACTGAAACCTTGGACAACGAGTCGAGCTTTGTTTCGAATGATAACTCCTCGATCATCCCTCTTGCATTTAAACACCCATTTGGTATTAATCTTCCGGTGACCATCGAGCAAATCTACTAGCTTCCACACACCTAACTTCTCAAATTGGCTTAACTCCTCCTGCATTGCATTTACCCACGAATCTTCAGTAAGCGCCTCTTTGTACGTCCTTGGTTCTATCTGCGAGATAAAGCAACTTAATGAAAATTCAGTTTGTAAAGGAGCAACTTTTGTATAAAAACATGTAAGTCCTTGATCAAGCTGTCTTCGAGTGCGGACACCAGATTGCAGTTCTCCGATTATCAGTTCCTCTGGATGATAAGAAAGCGTTCTTGGCATCACCTCGCCTGAGACATCTACTTCGCTCTCCAAATTTGTGACGTTTTGATTAGCAACTTGTTCACTGACTGGAATAGTTTGATTTGAAAACTGGATTAGCTCCCCCTCAGAGTCTGAATCATCATGATCGAATATTGGTCTGTTTTCAGATTCTTGATTATCATTCTCTACCGTCTGATCTTCTTGAGCAACTTCATTTTCAATATCGTCATGTTCTTCAGCATTGCTTGGACCCGCATCATCATCATTTGAAGCATGTCGTTTTCGATAAGTTTCTGCTGGAAATCTTTCATCTGAATCTTCATACTCTCTCAGAATATCCAACTCATCAAAGAACTCTGATTCTTCCTCCATGTTGAAGGATTCCCACAAAGTATCATAATTAAAACGCCATGAGTCGCCAGGATTCTGTGGAGGCATTGTATGACCATGACACTCAACATTTTGAGATAATCCGCTTCAGACTTGGAACGAAGACTCGTCGTAATGGACTTGCATATCCTATGAATATTCCTTCAATACTCTTCGGACCAAACTTTCCAAAAGGTTCTAGAACAGTACAGGGTGACCCGAACGGTTCAAGATACTTCAAATTTGGTTTTCGGTTATTGATCAACTCAAAGCATGTTTTGTTGAATTTCTTGACAGTGAGAACTCTGTTGAGCGTATAGCATGCGACGGAAACTGCTTCTGCCCAGAAATTTATTGGTAACTTTGAATCAGCAAACATTGTTCTGGCGGATTCGATCAGCGTCCTGTTTTTACGTTTTGCGACTCCATTCTGTTGCGGAGTGTACGGAGCACTGAACTCATGCAAGATACCTCTTTCATCACATTATTCTTCCATCTTGTTGTTCTTGAGCTCAGTACCATTATCACTTCTAATTCTTCTGATACGCCTTTGGTACAAGTTTTCAATCTTTCTGAACAACCCCCTCAAACTGTCAAACGTTTCCTCTTTTGACTTCAAGAATGATACCCATGAAAATCTGGAATAATCATCAGTAACTACAAGACAATAAAGTTCTCCTGTAATACTTTTGACATTCACAGGACCAAATAAATCCATGTGAAGTCTCTCCAAAGGTCTTGAGACTGAATTGACTTGCTTTTTGGGGTGTGACTTTTCTTTTGCTTGCCTTTCATGCAACTAATGCACTCCTTTTCTAGATGGAAACCTTTAATGTGAACTCCCAGAACCAAATCATTATGCACCAGATGATTCATTTTACGAAGATGAATGTGCCCCATCTTACGATGCCACAACTTTGATTCTTTCTCCGTTGCTCTAGAAACAAAACAGTGTGCTTGACCTGTTGTTGTAGTTGCTACAGTCATGTCTAAAACATACAGATCATTCACTCTAGGAGCTCTCATGATAATCCATTCTTCAGGAATAACAAAACCTGGTTTCAAAATCAAACATTCTTTGTCTGTGAAGTGAGTAGTATACATCCGGTCACAAATCTGCGAGATACTTAGCAGATTATTTTCCAGCTCAGCAATGTAGTTAACTCTTTCAAACGTGACGATCCCGTTGGATAACGTTCCTTCACCAACAATTCTACCACCTTGGTTACCAGCGAACCCTACATAACCTCCATTGATATTTCTGACATCATACAGCAGCGCTGTCTTTCCTGTCATGTGCCGAGAAGCTCCACTATCCATAATCCAACGTGAAACAGATCTAGGAAGCTCCTGCACATATCAAAAGCATTTAATGAGATTTTGATGCTACCCAAGCCTCTTTTGACTCGGGTAACTGGATATTAATGTGAGTTTTTGTAGTGTAAAGTGGCGGAAAGTTTTTATCATTCATTTTTAAGCTTTCAGCAGTCCCAACTTCAACCTCTTTGAATAAGAAAAATTCATCTTTTTGAGGTTGAGCAGTTGGTTGTTTTTTCTTCACCACATACTTCTTTTTAGAAGTCGATTTTTGTTTCTCATAAAACTCCAAAGGTACATACATCTTTTTGGTTGAAGATGATGATTTTTCAGTTTCAGACACCTTTGGTGAATCTGCTTTCTTTTCAACAACTTTTGGCTTCCATGTTTGTTGAGGTGATGCAACCCGTTGATAGAATTAATCTTTTTTAGATGTCGAATTCTTAACAGATTCAGTTTTGATCTTGGTGTTTTCATTTTTCAAAACATTTTTCTCAACAATCAATGGAGCCTTTCCTTTCACAACATCTCTCTTGATAGAATTCTTCACAGTTTCAGTCTTAGGCTTCAAGTTGGTACACTTTCGTGCAATATGTCCAACTTGATTACATTTGAAGCATGTTCGGGTGTCAACTACCCGACTTGAGCCTTCAGACTGAGGCTGTGAGGCCTTCTTTTCAAAGAACTCTTTGTTTGTTTCAGAAAAAATTTCAGATTCCTCATCAGAAAGTGAACTTGAACTGTTCACAAACACCTTTTTCACAGCAAACTTCTTGTTCTGAACATTCTTTTTCTGATAATTCTTACCACCCTGATATCCTCCCGGCCATTTATTTCGATTGTTGTTTGAAAAACGAGATGGAATAACAGGTTTCTTATAGTAAGCTTTATCTTTATCAAAATTCATTTGTCTCTTTGTCTGTTTCAAACCGTCTACTTCAGACAAATCAATTTCAACCAATTTGAAAACATTTTTCAATTTGTTCACATTAACATTCTCCAGAGGAAACTCAAAGTCTGAATACAACTTATCAGAACCAAACATCTTGTACATCACAAGACCCTGTTCATCATCTAAGTTGTTTTTAGATTTTGGTTTCGGAATGTAATTGTTCAGAAAACATTCTTCATCTTTAGTCGAATCACTATCCAAGACACTTTCAGCCATGACTCTGGCAGTTTTATATCATTTGTTTCAACTTCATCATTAACCAACCCTGATTGCTTCTTTGAAAAATTGTTTAGAACAGGTGGCGGAACTTGATGAAACCCCACCCCAGTTCCATCACAGTATACATCTTCGCCAGCTTTGTTTTTCCCAATAGGTTTTGGAACAATGTGTTGCAAAACAAAGCTTGCAGAGTTGTAACTGTTCAGTTTCAAATTAATACGCTCATTCTCAATTTTAGCTTCTTCAAACTGAAGCTTCAATTTCGCAATTTCATCAAGTTGTTGGTTGATTAACTCTTCTTTTACTCTAAGAACCCCTGATAGTTGAAGATTTTCTTTCGTTGTTTTACCATTTCTGTCATCAGAATCTTTAACCGTTCGCTTTAGCTTCTCAAAATTTTCAGAAATTTTACGATTTTCAAGAATCAACTTTTCGTTTTCTTTTCTTATTCTTTCTATGTCATTTTTATCATTTTCAATTTTCTCAGCTAATTCTTTTGATCTATCATTCGAAGCTTTCAGCATTTTGTCACGGTTTAAGATTTGATTTTCAACACTTTTGACTCTACTAGTCAACTCTTCAACCTTCTTACCATTGAGGTAAGTGATTGTACTACAAACTTTGCACTCTTTCATGCAATTTTTGCAGTCATTTTCAGATTTAACTTTCTTACCTGACTCAAGTGTACCATTTGAACTGACCTTATTTTTGGACTCAGTTCCAGAACTAGAAACTACCTCAAGTTCCTTGGCTGCAGGAACTTTTTCAGCCATCTTCCTCAAGTTTTCAGCTGTTAACTCTTGTGATGTATCAATGATCCCATCACCAGCATTCTTTGACTTTGGCTTCTGTTCTGCTTCTTTGACTTTTTCTTCCTTTTCTACTAGTTTCTCATCACCACCTCCCCACCATTCTCTTTGTCTAGCTTCTTCTTCCTCGGCAAATTGCTGGGTGAGAGCATCAACACTAATGGAATATGGGTCAACTGCAATGTTTCCTTGTGGATCAAGATAACATTCTCTGTCTGCATCCCATCTCTTAGCTCTTTTAGCTTCTTTGTATGTGTTATAAATTCTGCTCATCCTGGTTTGGGCTTTCATTCTTCGGTTGACGAACTTTTCTTCTTCATTTCTATTGTCTTTAAAAGGAACAATCTTCGTCACAAATGCATAACCCACCGCATCTTCCTCTGGTAACAGTTTGCTCCAATCAAAACCTTCATCATCATGAATCACAGCAAGAGCTCTAGATTTCTCTTTGTTGTCTTCAACCTGCTTCAATCTAGGTGGTTCAGATTTATTCTGGTGATAAATTGCTTTCTTGTAGTAATCATCTCTGAAAGGGTTCTCTGACTCATCAGCATATGCATTTCTGCATTCTCGTTTGAAGTGACCTTTCTGCTTACATTTGAAGCACGTCACCTTGGACTTATCAAACCCCAGCTTGGTAGATGCACCACCAATTGTCTTCCTTCCGGTAATTTCCATGAAACGTTGTGCTCGACGAACAGCACTGGCCATAGCCCAACGAATATCGATCAGCTCCATTTCCTCAGGATCAATCTGATCATAATCTTCTTTTGTCAGATTGGTGTTACCTATCTTTCCAGCTACTAGCCCTTCATACGACTCCAACACAGATGCTAGAAAGATCATTTGCTATTTGGCCGACTCCTTATCAAAATTCTGAGCATTCTTCAGATCCACCGCAATGTTGCATTGAAACACGTTCTTTGGAACAGATTGTTGTTGACTTGAAGAATTTGAAGAAGATCCCTGGCTTGGAATATTCGATGAAAAACCTCCATGAAAACCATTGTTTGAACTTGGACTTTCTTTACTTGAAGGGTTTGAATTTTCAGCGGAGAAAGCAGCTCTTGGAGAAACATTCTTGGGAATCATACTCTTTGGATAGTACAGCTCCATGTTTTGTTGGTATGATGAATGATTTATCTTGTGTGTTTTCTTTATCTCCAATTCATGACTCTCTAGTCTTTCAATCAGCAAGTCAACGGTCAGATCTTCAGCTTTGATTGTATTCTTCAACATCAATGCATAGTACTGCCAATCCATCTCCTCTGGTAGTGAATCGAACAGTTTGTCAACTAGCTCCTCTTGAGGATAGAGAATTCCGTGTCTTGCTAATTCCAACTTTAGGTGTCCAAATCTCTCAATCATTTTACAAACAGATTCTTTTTTTAAGCATCCAAACAAATCAAACTCTTTTCTCAACAGTTTCTTTTTGTTTTTGACTATTTCAGCACTTCCTACACATTTTATTTTTAACTTGTCCCATAAATCTTTTGCGTTTGTGTATTCAATTAGTGAGATAATGTCGTCTCTAACGGACTAGTGAATCAACGCGACACAGTTTTGTTCAGCCACAAAGTTTTCTATATCTTCAGTCTCTTCCAGATTCTCACAATCTTGTCTACCACTTTTGAAACCGTTCTTTAAGCTTTTCCAGCTTGGATATGCGAATGCTTTCAGCCACTCATCAAATCTTTTTGCCCACCGATTATACTCTTCGATTGCCATTAGCTTTGGTGGTTTGTTATAAGTACCATATGCGCTTTCAACACTTAGGGCATCGGACAAAGTTTTCTTCGGGTTCGGATTATCATTTGAATGGTTGGAAGTATCATCTCCGGAGTTACCCGCGAAAGCATACATCTCACTGAAGGGATTCATGAATTCTTCCATTTTCAAATACCTGAAACAATTTTCAAACACTTAGACAATTTTTTTTTTTACAAATTCTAAAAATTTCAAACACTTGAACTAAATGATGATCCGTCCGAGTAATTATCCGGGCGAATGACAGAGGTTATCCGCACGGATAATGATCCGCTCGGATGGTTGTACGTATGAATAACTTTGACCTTTTGACTTTTCAGGTTATCCGCACGGGTTGTAATCCGTGCGTGTAACAATGATGATGTCAGCAAACAACTTGTAGTAACTAACTAATCCAATTCGTTTGGACAGCTGTCCGCACGGGTGAATGACGTCATCAAATACGAACAGCTAAACATGGTTTTTGATGAATTTGATTTAGTTTTAGGTTGAATCTGATTATGAAACTAAGTAGGATTATACTTTGAATGATTGCGAATCAATTTATATCAATTTTATCAAATTTTAACCGTAGATTCTTGCTCAATTTTAAGTTTTTCTGATTTTATGATGAAGAATGAAGAACGAATGCAAAAACTAAGTAGAAGTAGAAGAAATCTGTCAAATTTCTGGTGAAATTTGAATCAAATCGGCAACAGATGTCAAATCTTCGGTGAAATTTGACTTTGATCGGCGAATAAAGTTTGAATTCCGGTGAATTCGGTGTAGTTGATCTCGATTCAGCTCCCTGGATGCTCTGATACCACTTGTTGGTCCCGTTGATACAGGATCTGATCGTAGGAACAAGATGAATCGACTTCGTCTAATGTGCGGAATCCATTATGACGAATCACAGATTTGTTCAACACAGAATTCAACGTTTAACTGCTTGTCTGTTCTTTCTATTGAGTGTTCTGAAAGTTACAAAGATCCAGTAGAAGTACAGACTATCCGTGCGCGTCAAAAGTTCTTACAAAGTTGCACCGGACCTCCTATTTATAGACAACCTCAGAAGACTAAGAAGTGTTGTACGTACGGGTGGGCTATCCGTGCGTATGACTCACGCGTGCGTATGACTTATACGTGCGTATGACTTATACGTGCGTATGACTTATACGTGCGTATGACTTATACGTGCGTATGACTTATCCGTGCGGATAAGTCATCCGTGCGTATTACCATCCGTACGTATTGTCATCCAGACGGGTTGAACAAGTACCAACCAACACTTCCTGAGTTGTCATGCTATCTACATACATACAAACAATATACATAAACACAGAATACAAAATATGACTACATGCTGACGGAAGCTACAAACGTTATGCACTAACAAATAGACACACCACATTATTTATTTTGGCACTGACGGGTGTACGCCTACACCCCGCGCTTAGGTCGTGGCCATTTCGTAAAATGATGCCAAGGATATCCGGGACATGGTCATTAACCCCCCAAAGGCGTTAAGCAAACAAAACATAATTTAAACGGGTCATCTCGATAATACTTAACCACCAACCGATTAAGGTCGAATGCCCGACCAAGCGGTATTTTATATACCGTACCCCAAGCTCGTATAAGGGAAAATAAGTTAAAAGTATTTACCTGAGCTAAATATAATATTCAATCCCAGGCGTATCAAATCAGCAAGTACAGATAGCTTTTATTGCGCTCCTATTCTGGAACGAAGGTTTATAATAACCTATTAGAATCCTAACGGTCTTAAGTTAAGCTTAAGCTTAGACCGGTTAGTTTTAAAGGATGATACGGTTTAAACGCACGATTAAGCGAAGACCGTAATAGAATGTGATTTAGACCCAACAAGTTCGAAGACTTGCCTTATATGGGTAATCTAGGCACATTCTGTATTTTGAGATAAAACCGATAAGATTTGACCCGTTTCGGCTAATTTATGTAAACTAGTTACATAAGCCGAACCGAACGCGCAAGAGGCGTATCGGGTAATCATGAGAGTCATTTACAGGTTTCCTAAGTTAATATGCCTCAAATATGTTGTGACATCAGTAAGATGTCTTCTATTCTGCCCGAAACAAATTTAAACACAAACTATGCCCCGTAGGGGTAATTTGGTCAATTATAAGGTTATAAAAGAGTTTATGTATTAACCTGAGTTACAGGTCTGATAAAATCAGCAAAATACTTAATTTAATAAGTTATAACAGTAGGGTATTGCTTATATGTGAAATTTATCAATTATAACCAAACTATGCACCGTAGGGGCATTTTGGTAATTTCACATAAGCCGAAAAGCTCAAAACTGAAGTCTGAGTTAAACAACTTTTGCTTACTGTTAAAATATTATAATTTACCTAAAATATCAGTAGGTATCAACCCTTGTATGTTTAAAATAGTTTTAGTACATACTATGCGTTAAAAACGCTTAAAAAGGCGATTAGAAGCCGTTTTCGGGTTCTATAGATAAAGCTGATATTTTTATTATTCCAGAAGGTCTAAAATAATTTATTTATCAAACAAAATCAGTAGCAAAAGGTTTGGGGTCAAAAAGATATGTAAAACTCATTTTATAGCCCGAAAGGGAAAAACCGACGATTACCGGATCAAGCTTATAACTCTAAGTTATGCTCAGCTTAAAATTAATTAAAAATCTTCAAAATCCCAAAATATTATATTACATCAGTGGGTAATAAGTTTGATATTAAAAAGTAGGTTTAAATAGGCTATATACTAATTATGCCGTTAAATCGCTAAAAAGCTTTCTAATTACGCTAATGAGCATAACTCTCAATCTACACCTCAAACCGATGTTAAATTTTGGGTACAAGTTTATATATCAGTAACTAAGGTTTCTACTCTTTTACATTTTTAAAAATCACGTTTTATGGTGAAAAGTGCACAATGGTCAACATATAGGCAATTAACGGAATCATGCATATTAATTGGTTAACTAATGAACCAAGGTGTATAATCATAGAGGGTTATACTAGCATGTAACCTGGTCCTAAGGAAGCTCTAAGGCATTTCCAAATCATACTAAAACGGGTCAGAACTGAAGTCAAAGCAAAAGTCAAAGTTTTGCGACTTTCGGTTCCGAACAGGGTCTAAACAGAAAATTGTCGGATCAAACAAGCTTAGACAAGTTATTATACTTATTACCAAGTTATATGAGTGATAAAATAGGTTACACGCCTTCTGCATTGTTAATTATGCGTTAATTAGAATATTAGCATTCTGTTGACTTTTTCTAATCAACTTTGACCCGACAAATGGTCTAGATAGAGTGGGAATCAGAGGGTGCCCTTTTAAGGGTTTAATGCCCACATAATTACCAACTTATAACTACCTTCAATTCGACTAATCACTGGACCATTAATGATTAATTGCGAAGTCAACCGTTAATTACGACGGTTTGACTTTTAAGCAAAAACTAAGTAAAAACTCAACTAAGAAAGGTTAAGCATACTTACTGAAGTCCTATGCACGATTAGGAAAGACTTGGTTCTGCTTTGGAGCTCCAGAAGTCTTCAAGAATGCAGATGGAAGGTGTGGTTACAATGTTGCAACAAGAGGCCTTTATATAGTGTTCAAAATCTCATAGATCATTGACACACAAGCCTAGCAATGGCCATGGATCATCCACAGATGTCTCCTAGGTCTAAAAAGCATGTAGGGGTCGTCCAAAGATGTGAAAAATCGGTTTTAGGTCGGTTACAAGTGCATAACAGGCTGCTGCCTGTCTTTCTGATACTGGGCATCTAGCGCGGCCCGCGTAAGCTGTTGCCAGGGCTTACGCGGCCCGCCTTGGCCACGTTTTCAGGTTAAAAGCTTTTTAGCTTTTGCAACTTGTCCCTTGGCCCTTCGAAAGGTCAACCGAACCTTATTTCTTGCACTTTGAGCCCCTCATCTTGACCTATAAGGGGTTCATGACTTATACCCACTTTGCCAAGTTCTTGGTCACTTCTGGTTACCCGAAAAGTCATAATTTTCAACGTTGACGCTTTAACCCCTCGTATACGAATTTGATCATAACTTTCTCATACGATAACGAAACTTCATGAAATTTTTATCGTTCATTCTAGTGAGCATAATTAATCGTTACAAAGCTTTGGGTTTGCTAAAAAGTCACTCAGAGGTATACTTTAAACATGTTGTCACATTTAACCCCCGTAGTTTGTAATCTCTCACTTTCTTTCATATTTAGCTTCGTATGATCCATGATTTATTCGTTTGAAGGTGTGAGCATCATGTAGGGTTACTGAAAAGTATATTTATCCATTGTTGACAATTTTAACCCTTATATTCACATATTTTTCATGTTTGTCAACTTTAGTCCTTCTAGAGTATTCTTTCACACGTTCAAGCTTATGACACGTGTCAATACATTATAGGACGTGAATTTTTGAGGTGTTACACGTCATTTTGAGGGGGGGGGGCATGGTTGGATTGCAATGGAACTTGTTACAAGCTAGTTAGTTTCTAATGATATTAGTTAGTGTATTAAGTGGGTAGTATAATATAACGGGTGTTAGGGTGTTCGGGGACCCTAACTAGCTCAGAAAAGCAGAAACAATGTAGTTGGCAATATTTTTGTGTTCCGGATAAAGTCCGGTTGTTCGGTTGGATGTTAATCCGTTAAAGTGTTAAACAAAGCTTTAAAGTGTCTTTAATATTGTTTTTAGTGACACCATAAATTACCAACACTTTGGAAAGTGTCTAGGACTATTCTACCAAGTTTTTTCACTTTACTAGTTATGTTAAATGCTGAATTTTGATTACTAGTGCAGAATTCAGCAATTAAGGTATGTTTTAGGCACTTCCGGGCACTATAACTCTCACCTAGTGACGTAGTTTAATGATTCTCACCTCCCTACACTCCCTACTAGTGTAGTAATCTATTCCCGGCTCATACTGGCCTCAGAGACAATGTCTGTCTAGTGCTGGCAATGTCAGCATGTTTATTGGGTTATCCGTTTAGTATGCTAACTGTGCTT
Organism: Helianthus tuberosus; assembly: GCA_030545235.1. Lineage (NCBI taxonomy): Eukaryota > Viridiplantae > Streptophyta > Magnoliopsida > Asterales > Asteraceae > Helianthus > Helianthus tuberosus. Next base: position 28,587,926 of record CM060446.1, on the reverse strand, counting down.
TTGTGCATCAAGTTTGTCACTAATGTTTGTGTGTAAGTAATAGAGTGACAGTATAGAATGAGATGCATGAGTATGTATGTATCAGAAATCAAGAGGCAGTTTAACCACAATTGTAAGCAAGCACAGTAATTAAGCATTAATTAAATATTAACTAATTGTACGGATACCTGGTTTTGTGAGGGTTGTCACATGTAGTAGTAAGGAAAGGGAATGGAGAAGATGTGGTATATATACAAAAGAGTAAAGTCCTATTTGAGTCCTTGTGGTTTGTGCAATTTGACCATTTGAATCCAAAAACCAAAACTGTCTTGATTTGAGTCCCCGTGGTTTCTAATTTTAACCATTTGAATCCAAAAGTAAACAACATCCAAATTAGAAACATTTGGTTTTTGGATTCAAATGGTTAAAATTAGAGACCACAGGGACTCAAATGGTTAAAATTAGAGACCACAGGTACTCAAATCAAGACAGTTTTGGTTTTTGGATTCAAATGGTTAAACTGCACAAACCACAGGGACTCAAATAGGAGTAGCAAGTACCAGGATGAAAACGAGCTTGTGCTGGATCGGCTTGAAGTTGAACAGGGTTCTAAACACCTTGGTTTAGCATAGTGACTGAACGACAAACTTTTGTCGTATGGCCAATAAGTCCACAATTGAAACATCTTCGGCATTTGACACTGGAACGGTGATGGAGGTTACACTGATTGCAAGAAGGAGCAGTTCCCAAGTACGACTTCTTGGCTAGTGGTGTTGCCACCTAGCTAGGCTCCGCTTTATTTGGTGCAACGGCTGGAGGATTCTTTGAGGTTTTATGCTTCTTTGACCTTTTCGAAGGCTTGGCTTCTGCTTCCTTTGATGCTTCTTGGGTGGCTTCATCCTGGAGACGAGACATGGCAACAACTAATTCAGCAGTCTTCTGGATTACTACGCCTATTCGTTGGGCAAATTTTGTAGCCAGTTCGGACATCTGAGCATCGCTGCGATGAAGAGACATTCTAGAGGAAATGGAAGACATAGGAAGAAACAAGTGAAATGTTATCGGATAATTAAAACAGAATGATGACGCATAAAAATTGCGATCATTTGCTTGTTACCTAAGGCAAAAAAATAAGACGGTAACTAATCAAAGTAAGTGGGTCATGTTAATGTATCGCGAAGACATGCTTTAGCCTATAAGTGGACACTCACCCCAAGAGTTCCCAGGTAAGAGTGACTGGTCCGATTATGAGGATTTGTACGAACACTCTAGCCTTAGACAGAAAACTCGGGATACAGGCATCCACTCTTCCAGATTGCACGTATTCACATTATAAGACCCAAATTTTGACGAGATTTTGAAAACTTTGAAGGTTCAAAACCTTATAACAAATCATCCTAGGACAGATGATTGGTTTTCAAAGCGGATTTGAAATTTGTGTTCTTGTTGTGGTTGTCACCTAAGGACAAGTGACGGTATTGTTTTAAGATCTAAACACAAGAATCTTGTGTTAGGGTCCTAGGAAGGTTATAGACTAGGTCAAAGCATTACTAATAACCTAATTCCCTATAACCATGAGCTCTGATACCAACTCTTTTGTCACACCCCGACCGCATTAAAACAACGAAACCGTTGCGGAAACATCGGGGAGTGTTGTAACAGAATCATTGTTTCACAACCATGGATTCAAAAGTTTTGTTTTATTGATTCATTAGATAATTTACATTGTCTTAAAACAAAACAAACAAAACAAACAAGTTAAACATAGTCTATTATTTTTATTAAGTGACTAAGGCCTCGTCCAGTCCTAAGTGAGCTTGCATCCTAGCAATCAACATCATTCAATCAACACCTGAAACATATGTAAAAAAAAGTCAGCAAAGAAATGCTGGCGAGCACATAGGTTTTATGAGAGTGTCGGATTCATGGCTAGTTTTCATGTGGCAATACCTCATTAGACTACAAAAGTCAAAAGTTAAAAACCTTGTTTTGAAAAGTGTAAGTATTGCAACATAATTAACCAACTCAAATCAAGTTGGTTATAGTTTATAAAATCTCATAGCCATGATTCTTAACTCAAAACCTTTATTTAAGAAAACCAAATTGTAAATCATCTTGTTAATAAAACTCGTATGGTTTATATTATTTAGAAAAACCTCGTTGTGTGACATCGTTTCAAAATCATTTACCCAAGTGAACTAAATAACGCCACGGTATGTAATATGATGAAAACACTTATATATAAGAAGTACCAGCGGCGTATCTACCATGTTTTCATCACATTACACCCGTCCCATTATCTAAACACTAACCAAAAACCAATCGTTTGTTCAATTCGTTTAAATTGTTCCAAAATTGTTTAAATCGTTTAACTCGTTTTAATTGTGAAACTACTTTTGGTCGCCTCGCTAATAACATCCAAACCTTTGCAACTCGCCTATCGCTTCTCGCATTAACAAACCACCAAAGGGTAAGTTAACAATCACAGATTCAGTCGTTACCCACATACCCCCCACACATAACCATGGGTGAAGTCTGATAACGGGATTTGTCAGATCCTATGGTACCATAACCTAATACTGGTCGGTTCGGCCAAAACTAATGAATTTTATTTGTTATGTAATTACTCCCAACAAGTTTGTTCACATTATCGAAATTGTTATTAATTTAATATAAACCATTTTAATCATTTTCGAAACCATCGTTAAAACATCGAAATCATTTAACACATATGAATCACCCCAAAACAATCGAAAACAGTAAAATAGGGGAACTATGTACTCACTTGAGAATGCTTAGAAGTCTTGAATAACAACCAAGCAAGGATAGAGGGATCACAGAAATCAATCGGCACCTAATATGGGTAACTATATTAATAAACCGGACCTAAATCGGAAGATCGGATAGGATGAGGTTTTTTAAACCAAATGAGTATTGGAACTCATATGATATGGTTTAACAAAGCCTACATACTAAATCAAAACCTAACCTAAGTGCTTACGACCCATTACGACCCGTTTAGGTAACTTACACTACTTTAACGCGTCGTTCACGTAAAATGCGTTCGGATCGCCTAACTAGTCCTATGACAAGTATTATATGCCTTAACATGTCTAATAATGTTGCCTAATCAGTTTAGATGTCAAAATTTAGGTTACACATGCTTAAAATGAAATTATGCGTAAAAAGGGCATTTTAGTCATTTTCCTAAGGCATATAAATTACCTATCATACAACTAACTAGACGAAGTGACCATAAGGTATAACCTTGGAAGGTTATTCCCTATACAACTATGGTCACAAAATATGTTTGGTCGGATCCTAATGATCGATCAAACGGGTCGGGTTCGAAAGTCTAAGCGGTTGTTTAGACCGCTTATCTTATGACCCTATATAAGCACTAAACTAAACGTGACGAGTTAAACATGTTAAAACATGTTTAACGAAGTTAGAAAACAAGTTTGATATCAAAACAAAGGGTTTTGATACCCAAGAATAGTTTGGTTGCAAAATACGCATAAACGCGTATTTTGACCGAAACTATGACTCGTCACTATGCCTAAATAACGTGGTAATCAGTAGGTATAGTCACAAGGGACTATAACCATCGTGATTACGCTCAGGTTGCGAAGTTTAAATGAACTTCGTGTTCACCATTGATCGGTCAAAGCAGAAAGTCAAACATTGTTTGACTTTTACGCTTAAAAACGCATAAAAGCATGAAATAATACTTACAAGAGGTCCAAGCAATGAAGAACTTGATCTAATATCCTCAGGTATGAAGCAAGAGCTTCAACTTAGAGCATAAACTCAGATCAAGTGTGAAGATTGGATTGAAACAAGGTGGGTATTTATAGATTTCGGACCACCATTAGGATCGTTCCTCGATAAATGAGCTTCAATCCTGGCCCTCTATGTGTGCCCATTGTTTTACAAACCTATGGGTGCCTAAAAACCAGCTCATAGAGTTGAAAAACCAAGAACCAAAGGCAGAAACCAGCTGCTGATGGCAGAAACTGGTTATTTGAAGATCTGGGCAACTCTCGCACCCCACGTAAGAGTTAGGGAAGTCTTACGCACCCCGTGTAAGCAAACTTTGGCAGAAATGACAGTTTTGGCCCCTACAAGCCCAAAACTTAGTTTTTGATGCATTTTTGACACGTTTAAGCCCCGTTAACCCCATTTCAAAGCTCTAAAATGAAGTTAAAGTATGGGGAACTTAAAATATGCTCAAAAACATCTCGGATGTCGGTTCGTTTGGTGGTACGGTTGCGTTATTCGGTTAATTACGACGGAAGTCGTAACAGACGCAAAAACGATCCAAATTGCTCGACGAATGGAATTTTATCATGCCAATCACTAAAATAAAATATTTTAATGATTACATAAATTTTTGGATATCCGGATATATTCAGAACGTAAGATATGCGCGAAAATGCAAACTTATGCACTTTTTGACGCTTTTAGTCCCTGTTGATCACATAAGTTTAATTTTGCGCACCAAACACCTCAAAGCCTATTTCTAAGCTATGTAAAGGATATTTAGGGCATGTTTAACTTATGATCAAGTTTCGGAAGGTTCGATACCATACGAATCAGCAGACTTTTGCAGTTTGACGCAATTAGTCCCTGTAAGCGAATAAACTTGATTTCGACACACCAAACCTTCCAAAACTTATTTCGAAGTTATGTAAAGGTTATTTAAGGTATGTTAAGCCCATGTCAGTATTCCGGAGTATTTTTCGCATTAAACTGATTACGTTTACGCATCAGTTTGCGTATAACTTTCAAGAAAGCGATTTAGAGCTTGAAATCGAACGAGAATTGATATGTTCAAATGATACACATATTTATACAAATCCAAAGTATGAAATACAATATTTCATTGATTTGGTATTTTTTTGATGGCCGTGGAGGCACAGATGTCACAAAAAGGGGCAGTAAATCAACGTCCTACAATTAAAGTCAAACTAGAGTTTTTATGGAACAACATAAGGATGCAGAAATTGCACAACATGAGGTTGTTGAGATGACACTAATGATGGTACTGATGGTACCAGTAGCTCAAGTGGTTCAAATTCCAATGAGACGAGAACGAGTGGCAATTCCACACTTGGAGATGCAAGCACACCGGAATTTAAATCCTAAGGCTTTTCTACACTATGAGCCGTGAGACCTCATTGATACGAGAGGTACGGTAAGTTATGTCCGCTAAATAAAGACAATGAAGTCAGTTAATCGTGCTAGTAAATGTACTCCTAAGTAAACGATTTGGTAAACGAATAGTCTCTTCTGTTGGAGGAGACGTTAACTTTATGGAATCTCCAAGTACAAACTATAGGGAGTAAGACAACAAAGAGGTTGTCATGGGAAGAACTCAAGGATCTTACGCGAGGAAAGTATTGCCCGCTAGCAGAAAAATTCCAAAGTTGGAAACCGAACTCTAGAACTCGATCATGATTATAGCTAATGTTGTTAGTTACCCCGAAGCCTCTACGAACTCTCAAGGATTATGGCATACTGGATATCACCCGAATCCAAACGCACTGAGCACTACATTTGGTTTTAGCCCTGAGATATGAAGCTGGCATCAAGGAGTACGCTAATAACTTGCCAAAAATTATGAGTGAGATAAGTGGAACTCTCACCATGAGGGGCACTTGCAAAAGTTCCAAGAATAACAGTGTGGTGAGACTGAGCACAAAACGGAAACTAATGAGTTAGATATACCCAAGAAAGAACTAGAAGATTTTAACTGTGGAAAGAGATCTCTACAAGCATGGATGTTTAATGATGAATCAAGCAAGTGAATAAGTAAGTGTATGGGTAGAACTATGAATACTCCCCAAAATCCCATTGTTGCCATGGGTATGTTCTGTTCTACAACCAGTATGTATCAATTCTTTGGATACCAATGTCGGCTTAACTCAGTGTCTTTAGCTACTAAGCATATACACGAAATAGAGTCATGTAGGTTAGACATGTCTTACTCTATCAAGTTAGCTAATGGGGAATGTGCGGAGTCATGTGAAGTCATTAAGGGTCACCGATACATTTCCTATTAACCGACCCGTTGCATTCATTTTGTTCGATACTAGTGTCAATATTAGTTTCACCCCCTTAGAATTTGAAATATACTTAGCCAAGAGTCAAGTACGCTAGAGTCCCCCTCATTCCGTAGTATTGGCCAACGGTAAATTAGTTGAGTTGGGAGAAGGCATTAAAGGATGCACACTCGAACTTTAAGCACAAAAATTTAACATTGGCCATCTTACCCGTTCAATTGGGTTGTTACGGCGTAGTTTTTGACATAGACTAGTTATCCGATAACCAAGCCGCAACCTTATGTCATGAGGAGATCATTCGCGTCCCCCTGTCTGACGAGAGAACATCATCCTTTAGTGCACGAGGAGAATCAAGACACGCCACTACGAATTATTAAATGCATAAAGGCTCCAAAATGTTTCAGAAAAGGATGCATCGCCTTTCTTGCCCATGTAGTTGACAAGAAGGCCAAGTAGCGTAAGGTGGAGGACATACCTGTAGTGAAGGAATATCCCGAAGTCTTTACGGAAGACTTGCTGGGACTGCCTCCAAAACAACAACTTGAATTCCATATCGATATAGTGCCAGGAGCGGAACCGGTGGCAAAAGCTGTTGGTGCATACGTCTGTCGACTTCGTCTTGTATCGAGTCTTGCATTGTTCATGGCTCGAAGATCGAGAAAACAAGTTAAAAGGTTAATTCCGCTTGAAGAAGTTAATTCCGCTTGAAGAAGACAATTGGTAATTCCGTACGAAATTAGCTTATAATTCCGCTTGAGTGTGTAATTTCGTTTGTATTGTGATTCCGCTTGACTCATGTTCAAGCGGAATTAGATTGTCTATATATAGGAGTGATCTCATTTCATTTGAAATGAAATTAAGAAGGTTGTTTCCGACGGCGAAGCTCTGTTGAAGTGTCTTCATGGTGTAAATCATTTCCAGATCAATATATAAGACAGTTTAAGTGAATATCTTGCTGAATCACACACAATATGTCTGTTTCCGCCTTTCATATTGTGTAGAACACCTCTGATTGACTCGTCTCGGGTCCGTACACGATCCTACAAGTGGTATCAGAGCTCAGGAGGAGGAGTTCTACCATTTTCAGCTTGATTTTATCAGATTTTCTTACTTCTACATCTTCTTTTCAAAATTGGACAACTTTTCACGGTTAAAATCGGCTAATTTTCTCATATATTGTGCGAAACAGTGTTTTAACAAAACCTTGAGAGTTTTAGACCAAAATTCTACTTAAAACCGGATCAATTTGTAATTTCTCTTGAAAAGTGTGTTCGAAATGATGATGTCAGCTAAATTTCGTTTGAAAGTTGGTGCTAATTCTGCTTGAAAACTTTATTTCGTTTGGTGATTCCGCTTCAAATAGGGTAATTCCGTTTCAATCAGTAATTCCGCTTCAAAGTGATTACGTGTGAGGTGTGATTCCGTTTGAAATTGTTGGGATTGAACCCTAACAGAGGAACAGATAATGTAAAGCCAAAACCTGATCACATCAGTGGATTCACAATAAGCAGACGTTTACTCGAAGCTCTCCACTTGACAGTGGTTATCTATCTGCTGATACACTCTAAGTACTGCTCTGAAGAACAACTGATGAACCAAACACTGATGAAACAACTAAAGTCTGCTAAAAGGCAAACACTGAGCTCTATCTACTGCTGTCTCTTATGTACTGCTGTCTCTTATGTACTACTGAAGACCCAAGCACTGCTCATTCAAAGACTGGTCCCCTTTTGAAGAAAGCACTGATGTTCAAGTAATCAGTGCTTAGGCTACAACAGTGGAACGTGAACAGTGTTAAACTTGTTTTGTATTTTATTATCAATCAGTTATTAGACATCAGTAGTTTGTATAAACAAGTGTTTATAGGTTGTTAGGCTGTTAGATGTCACTATCATGGTGACGTCAGCTGAGGTACATCAGTAGTTTGGTTTGCCTATAAATATGACAGTACTCTGTACTATTATATTTGATCGTTTTGAGTGAGTTCTTCTCCTCAATCCAATCCTTTCATCTTGTGCAACCAACTCTGAAGTATCAGGCTGAGGGGGAGTTTAGTCTGTAAGCTTGCATTGTAACCTTTTGCTTTTGATGTAATCTTTCGACTCTATGAAAAGCAATTGTTTATCAAACTATATTCTCCTTTGATTGTGTTTACAAAGTTTGTTATTCATTTCCGCTGCACTTAAAACTACTCATATCTATTTGATTTGTTCAAATCGTACAAACAAACACAATCAGTAGATCCTCAGATCCTAACAATTGGTATCAGAGCCTGGACAGTCAAATTCGATCTAACAATCAATTTGACATAACAGTTCGGCTCAAAATTCATTGATACTAAGGTTGGTTGTATTTAGTTGAAAAACAGAGTAACGAGTAAATCATGATCAAAATGGTTATTCAAAAAACTCTGTACATCAACCAAGATGTCATATGACACACAAACTTCACACAACAAGTGAATTCATGCACAAGACACTCATGGTTTCTAGATCTGAAAACAATATCTGTTAAACTATGAGATTATTTCTTATTTTCTAGATTGATTTCAATTGTTGATGTAGAAATTGTGATGTTACCCTTTTGAATGCTAGAGTATGAACCTCAGATTAACAAATCCTATGTTCATAAAAACATTGGTGTTTTGCTAACATAAAAAGAGGGAAATTAAAACTTTAGTCATTCAGATCTTATGTGTTGAAAACAGGTTGAGTTTCTCAAAAGGACAAAATCAACTATGTTGAAATACATTAAGAAAATTCACAAAAACTCAGAAGTGTGTTTGTCTTAAAACGTTTGAAGTCAAAAGAAAAGTGTATAAACATAAAACACTTATGAGTTAAAGTTTGGGGTAATAATGGTCATTAAGCAACTGTTTGTGCTCATTGATTCAGGAAAGTTCAGGTGACAATAGTATTCTCAGTGATTGAGCTTATAGGAAGACTAGACAATTCTTTAAAACTCATGTGTCCTTGTGTCTTCATGTTTGTAATCAACTGACAAGGAAATGGTACCAAACAGTGGTCAAAATATTTTCAAAATCTCCTACCACTGCTGTCAAACCACTGACCATTGTTATAAACTTAAGAATGATATGATTCCTTATCTTATTGAAAAATTACCAGATCCTTTTTGATGCTGTTCTCAGAAAAACCTTTAATTTTTATATATATTTATAAAGGATTTTCTCGAATAACCAGGATATATTATTCATTTTTTTATAATATATTTTGAACTATTGCTTGTTTTTGTTGGCAATAGTTTCAGCTCCTGTCAGGATATGGTACCTTGTTTTTATTGGTATTATTGTCCTCATAGATGGGTCAAAAGGAAATGGTACATGTGTCTAGATCATATCTTACTCAGGTTTGTTTTTAAACAGTTATCAAAAGTTGATTGTCAAACTGTACTTAAATTACTGGGGCACTCATGTTTTAATTAAATATTAAACGAAAATGAGGTGCCTTAGTAACAATTTTTCATCATCTGGGGTACTAAACCACTGTCCCTCAAAATTGACATATGGTAAAAACCTTGAATGAAAATTCTCAAAACAGTCGCTGAAATACTTGTTCTTCAAATCTGTACCATCTACCCTAATCACTGTTGTGTTCAACGTCTGATCTCTAAATACTATCCACTGCTGAAAGTTAGCCACTGATCCTTCATTATCTTGACAAGTACTGATATTCACAATCAGTGTTCTATCCACTGATATGCTATCAACTGATAGTAAAAATCATCCACTGTTCACAATTTTTACCGTTGTAACCACTGATGCTTGATACGTCAGTGGCCCTTAAAACAACTGTTCTTCATTCTTCATCTATTTCATCAGTGTTTGACACGTGGTCAGTTTTTAGCCTTCAGATCGTAATAACCGTTGCCACATCAGCGATCATTTTTTTTCCTAAATAAAACCCTGCCCTAAACCCCAAACAGGGTTTTACACTGTCGAATTGAATTCCAAAATTCTCTTCTCAAAGTAGTTTCCAACCCTTCTTCTCAAAATCTCCAAAATCTTTCTTCATTCTTCTCCGCAAAAGTGATAAAATCAAAGTCAAAATCAAAATCAAAACCAAAATCACCACCACCTTCAAAAGAGGTTGCTCAAACGGCCGAAGAATCCAACGAGATACCATACAAATCTCCTCATAATTATCTGGGTTTACTCACAAAACCTACTGATAACCACACCTTCGGCACCATCATTGATACATTATCTGCATCAAAGTACAAAACTTTGTTTACAGCAGATGCTCCCATTTATCTACAAACCCAGAATGAGTTTTGGAAAAAGGCGACGCTTGAAAAACAAGACGACAAAGTCATAGCGTTAAACTCTTCGATACAGGGAAAAGTGATTCAAATCACTCCGCAAACAATTTCAGAAGTCTTCAAACTCAATGATCAGAATGGTAAAACTTCTTTTGACAAAAATGAGTTAAAAGCTGATTTTCTGAAAAGGGGTTATGCAGAACAATCAAAGGTAGATACTCTACAAAAGGGTTATTTCCCATCTGCACCCAGATTTTTGTTTCACACACTTGTGAGTTGTGTTTCTGATAAAACAACATCGTTTAACGAAATACCATTGAAGATTCAATGCCTGGGCTATGCTATTTTAAACAATAAAGATTACAACTACTCCCAGGAGATCTTCAATGACATGGTAAAGAATGTTGTTAGCAAATCATTTCTTCTTTTTCCAAGATTTCTGAGCTATTACTTTAAACAAAAATTTGAAAAAGAGGATGAAAATTTGCCCGAACAAGGTGTCCATTTTCAAATAAAAGGTTTAACAAGTGAAACATTTTCAAGAATGATGGCACCAATAAAATTAAAAGCACAGGTGCCTGAGCAGACTTTAGAAACTGCCACTGATCCTCAGGAAACTTCTGCTGAGCCCACTGCTCCAGGTGATCAGAGCAGCACAACCACTGCTTTAAAACCCACACCTGACATCACCAAAAAGACCAAAAGAAAAACATCCAGAAAACCCACCAAACCCAAAACAAAGGCAACTCTGGAAGATGAGATCCCAGAGCAACTGCCTGTGACAACACAAAAGTCACCACAAACCACTGCTGCTACTTCCTCACAGCAGTTGGAAGAAAGATCTCAACCCATGCCTAAAACTCCTCCTGCATCCTCACAAAAGGATCAGGTTGTAATCACAGGGACACCAAATTATGAAGCTCTGGATCCACTTGGCTCTATCTTCCACAGTCCTGATCCCAAGGACATGTCTCTTTCAACACCCATACCCTCACTAATCATAATGCCACAATCCATGCTACCCTTGTTGCATGCAGCTGCTATAGCTCAGACACAAACCAGTTCCTCTCTATCACCTATCACTGAGAGTATACCCCCACAAGTGACTGGGTCTGATGCTACTACTCCTGCTATCCCAGCAATAATTGAGGAGGTTACACCCCTTGAGTTACAAGTAACTCTCGGTGGTAGTTCAAGTGGAGCAGCAACTACAACTGATGGATCAACAGATCTTCAGTTGGACAGTTGTTTCATAAGTAAGACTCCCTTGAAGGTAATTTCTTCTATAGCACCATCGATAACCACTAGTGAGCCTATTTTGACCACTAGTAACATCAAAGGATTATAAAGTGCTGAAGAAAGAAGTCCCCAGTACCAAGAACAAGGGGCATCAATGGGTGATTTTTGGGACTCTGTTCCTAAGTCACACATTGATATAACCACTGCTGGTGGGGAGTCAGATGATCCTACTAAAGTAGGTGATGATTCAAAATATCAGGAATTGACGGACAGAGTTGAAAAACTTGAAGATTCAGTTGCTGAAATAAAGAATATGGTGCAAGAGATGTTAAAAGCTCAAAAAGCACAAGCCACTGCTGTTCCTGCTCAAGCACCTGCACAACATGCATTTGCTGCAAATGAGCTTTGGAATATTTTTCAACCCATGCTTGAAAAACAGCAACATATGGCTGATCAAAAGCATGCTATTCAAGTACAAATGCTGACCAACATGGTGGAATCAAGGTTTAAAGACACTCAAGCAGATATCAAGGCTATAAAGGCTAGCATACACAAGACTGCCCATGGTGAAAAAGTTCCATCTTTCATCCTCTTCATGAATACACCCCTTGCAGATAATGCCAAAAAGGGGGAGAAAATCAAGTTGAGAAAGAAAGGAATAGAAGATGGGCTTTATATTGAGCCTGAAAAAGAAAAAGAAAAAGAAAAGCAGGTCTCAAAACCTGTTAGTCAAACAGCTGATACAGTAGTAGTTACAAAAACTGCTGTCAGTAGCCAAACAGCTGCCACTTCATCAACACACACATCTTCAACACACACCATCACAACCACTGTTCCACCACCATCATCATCTACAATCATATCACCACCTCTGCCTCCTGCCATAAAGCAGAAGACAGCAGATGTTACAACATCTGCTGTAATGACAACACTGATTGAAACACCAGTTGTTTAAACCACTGTCAGTCAATCACAACCACAAACCACTGCCACTCATATTCAAACCACTGATCCATCAATGACATCATCAGCCTCTCCTACATTAAAAAGGAGAAGGGTTTTTATTCCTGATGATTCACCACCACCAACACCACCATCAAAAATTACCTCACCACTTCCATCCCCTGCTCAAAAGCAGAAGACATCTGCTGACATATCAGCAGTTGTAATGACAACAGATGTTGAAACAACAGTTGTTTCAACAACTGTTAGTCAGTCATCCACCACTGTTTCCACCAGTCTCACATCAAAACCAACAAAACTCTACACCAGAAAAAGAAAACTTACTCAGCCAGATGAGGACCAATATGATCCCACTACTGCAAGATATCCTTTAGAACTGGAAGCAATAAAGAATGAGATGAGGCAGTTCTACAATGATGATGATCCTTCAAACCGAAGATTCTCTTCATTAGTTGGCTTCATGGTTCCAGAAGACATGGAGGAATATCTTGAACTTAAAGTAAGACAGGCTAAGATAAGAGCCAAGGTTGAATGTAAACGTCAAAGTGATGAAGCCATTGCTGAAAGATTGGAACTTCTGCTCAAAAAGGTTGATCTAATAAAAGATTTTGCACATGAGCTAAGCAAAGAAAAGGCAGAACAACGAAAAGAAATGAGAAGAAAACTTCTTGCATACATAATGCAAGAAAAATTTTATCCTGCTGAAGAAAACCAATTTGAAGAATGGCCAATTGTGCTTTTAAAGCATGAAGCTGATAGGATTGATAGACTCAAGAATGATCCTAAAAAGAAGAAGAATGCTCCAAATTGGAGTAAATACAAAAAGTTCATCAATGACCAAACAGCTGAGTACAAGAAAAAGAAACAGGAGCTGGTAGATGCAAAGGTGGACACTACAATTGCCATATCAAAATGGTCAAAACAGCAGGCTGATGAAGCCTATGAAAGGCTGAAGAAAATGAAGATAACTGTATCAGGCACTTCAAAGAAGCGTGAACAAATGATAAAGCTTGAACAACAGATTGAAAGCCTCAAAACACTGTTCCGATCTACTCTTATGACAAACCGAGAAAAAGGAGAACAACTGAGAAGTGAAGAGGTAAAGGAAAAGGAAGTTGAGTACTTCAAAGAAACCATCATGAAAATGGGTCTAAAAGAAGCAAACTCAGAAAAACTTCAAAACCTTTTTAAGAAGGTATTAACGCCTGCATCACCAAACACTTCAGAAATTCTAGACATTGAGCCAGATCAACAAAAGAGACAAGATCAGATAGAAAAAGAGACTACAGAAGACATAGCTGCAACAAACAATGTTATTGAAATGGCCTTCAAAAGAATGTCTGAAAGTCTGCAAGTTTTCTCAAGGCCAATATCTCAAAGCTCATCTTCAAATAAATCTCTCCCAAGAAACCCATTGGGTTTAAAAGTACTAAAGTGGATGTCTGATCAAAAGACTCACGTATTGACCCTGGTCAGATCCAATGGTGAAGTGAAGTACATATCAAGGAAAGAAGCACTAGGCCTTAGTGTTGAAGATTTGCAGGATCTCCTTGAACTTACACTGTGCCGGGATGTAGATGACACAAGTTCCAAAGAATTTGAAGAAGAATTCAAAAGAAAAGCAAGGGAACTTTTGATGAGTAATAAAGATCCAGAATAATGACAGGTTTTGGCATTATCTGTTCCAGGGGGAGATTGTTGGGATTGAACCCTAACAGAGGAACAGATAATGTAAAGCCAAAACCTGATCACATCAGTGGATTCACAATAAGCAGACGTTTACTCTAAGCTCTCCCCTTGACAGTGGTTATCTATCTGCTGATACACTCTAAGTACTGCTCTGAAGAACAACTGATGAACCAAACACTGATGAAACAACTAAAGTCTGCTAAAAGGCAAACACTGAGCTCTATCTACTGCTGTCTCTTAAGTACTGCTGAAGACCCAAGCACTGCTCATTCAAAGACTGATCACCTTTTGAAGAAAGCACTGATGTTCAAGTAATCAGTGCTTAGGCTACAACAGTGGAACGTGAACAGTGTTAAACTTGTTTTGTATTTTATTATCAATCAGTTGTTAGACATCAGTAGTTTGTATAGACCAGTGTTTATAGGTTGTTAGGCTGTTAGATGTCACTATCATGGTGACGTCAGCTGAGGTACATCAGTAGTTTGGTTTGCCTATAAATATGACAGTACTCTGTACTGTTATATTTGATCGTTTTGAGTGAGTTCTTCTCCTCAATCCAATCCTTTCATCTTGTGCAACCAACTTTGAAGTATCAGGGTGAGGGGGAGTTTAGTCTGTAAGCTTGCATTGTAACCTTTTACTTTTGATGTAATCTTTCGACTCTATGAAAAGCAATTGTTTATCAAACTATATTCTCCTTTGATTGTGTTTACAAAGTTTGTTATTCATTTCCGCTGCACTTAAAACTACTCATATCTATTTGATTTGTTCAAATCATACAAACAAACACAATCAGTAGATCCTCAGATCCTAACAGAAATTGTCTTTCAAGGTGATTCCGTTTGAGTTGGGATTTCATTTGAAACTGGTCTACAAGTAATTTCGTTTCAATTGGTATTCCGTTTGAAAGATATCCTGTTTGAAGGAGTAATTCCGTTTGAAGATCTTAATCTAGTTTGAATCATAATTTCATTTGAAATGTCTGTTATAGATGTTAAGAAGTTGGTCACATTGCCTAGAACTGTCCTAAGGCAACCAACACAAAACAGGGAGTCTCAGAAAAACTGAAAGAGAAAGTTGTTGATAAGTCTGCACCACCAACTGAGAAATTTAAAGTGTTTAAAAATTCAACATATGAAGTTGGTGAGTGTTCGAAAAGGTTTTACAAACGAAGGGGAAATATTGACAACCAAGCATGGGTTGTTAAGAAATCAGAAGTAAAATCTGGGGATTAATCTGATTCCACAAAGTCAGAGGAGCCACAAGTTGAGATAAAACTGGAAACATCAGTACCGCCAATGGATGATGTAAATTTTCCACCATTGAGGGCTGAAAATTTGAAATCAAAAGTTGATAAAGTTGGAAAGGTTGAGATCTCGAATCAATTCTATTCTGAAAAGAAAGAATTTGATGTTGAGAAAGTGTTTAATGGGAATGTTAAAAAGATTTTTGGAAAAATGGTCGAGGGAAAGGCTAAAGGGGTAAAAGATTTTTATGAGACAAAGAAAGCATCTTACTACCTGAGTGCAGATGAGGAGAAAACATCCAAGTTTGGTGAAGATTGGATGTCAGTTTTTCATAAGTAGGTAATCGCGGAGCATGAATCGACATCATTCTTGAAAATTTGTTTTTGAACAGGTATGACTTGCCGGAGCTTCCAGGTTGGTAAGTGTGAAGCAGGTATCGGCATTTTTCTTGAGAAATTCACGAAAGTGATTTCGACTTACAAGTGGTAAATCAGGGACATTAAGTTGTACTTGATTTTCTACAAGAAGTATTTGTTGATTGATTCTTAAAACTAGTATTTTTTTCAAAGAGGTTTAAGAAAACAATGTGATGAATCCACGAACCTACATGTGGTGTTATTAAAATCAACAAAACTTATTTTCCGGAAAAACCATTTGATTAAAACAAACTTAAGTGTTTTGAAATCTAAATGGGAAAATAGTTTGTTGTAAGGGGGAGTTTTGATTGTTTATGCTAAGTGGATGGCGAATTGAAGTGATTTGATATCAGTTGTCACTTTACTTGTACAGTTTGTTTTCAAATTTCCTTAAATGTATTTGAATTTTAGGGGGAGTAAGAATTTTCAGAAAATCCAAAAACATTAGAAAATTTGAAAAAGACAAAAACATGATAAAATACAAAATGAGTTTTGGTGTCGAAAAGAGGAAATGATAGTACATCAGTGAACAGTTACAGTATGCTAAAGAAATGTAATGTTTAAATAGCGTTAAACGGTCTCACTGATGATATGCCGATAGGTTTTTACACATTTAGTAAGCTTTTTCAGGATATAAACTTAAATTTAAACTTGCTTATTTCGTGGGGAACACTACTTGGATATATAGGTAACCGCTGAAATTTCGTTTGAAGGATCCCTCTTTCTGAGATACTAGGTCTTTATACTCAGTGATATCTGGGGTATTATCCCGGGACTTCTGATTTTGCGGAAGCAATGGCCTAGTCCCCGGAGAATACTTTACGCTTGCTTGAAATAAAAGCCTGCCCTCAGTACAAAAAATGATGAAACATTGAAAAATGCTAATCATGTGCTGTTGTAAAAAAGATCCTCTAAAGGGGACCCCCCAAAAGTCAAAGCTGTCATCTCTCTACTGAACGGAAGTTCTGACCTGAGCTCTCACGGCCTTCGCATTTAACCCCTTACAGATATTATCTATGGTATACTCACCTGTAAGACTGAATATTGGGATCTGGATACGGGAGTATATTCAAGAGGTGGGACACATGAATGAGTTTATGTTCTTAATACACCTAATTCATATCCTGAATCAGTTGAAATTTGTGTGAGAATTTAAGTGGATCAGTATATCGGCAATCTAAGTGAACTGTTTAATTCTTAATGTGTAACTAAGCTCAACGGTACTTGTGACTTGTCAAAAACTGATATGATCCTCTTACACAAACTCACAAAAATATTGTCTGTATATATTTCTTTATTGCATTTCATTCTATATTCAAAATTTCAAAAAGATTTTAGTGTGTTTAGTATAATCTTTGAAAAATTCAAAAAGATTTTCGACAACTGATGTTAGAGAGCTGATTTTCAAAATTCCAAGTGCTAAACATGATGACAACTTGTGAGGGGGGGTCTGTTTGAAACAAGAAAAGGTTTTAAAAGAAAAATGTTTTTTTCATTCAAGTGGTTCATCAGAGATTTTCATTGTAAAATCATTTATGCTTTGTGTATACAAGTGGGAAGCTGAGTATAAATTTGTCAAATATTAAATTTGTGAAATTTATAGTGAGGTGGAGTTTTGTACAGATTTGAAGATTGGTGAAAGCAAGGTTTCTGATCCTAAAGCTTAAAAGAATTAAGAGATCTGATCAAGAGAGTTAGAGAGAGATAAGGGCCAGGTGGAGATCCTGGAGATGAAGAGAAGAGATGATTGAAGAAGGTTTACACTGTCAAATACTTCAGAGAGCTTTCAGACTGATAAAGACTGAAGACGTTGAAGACTCGACACTTAAGACTCGTCAACATTCGAGGGGGAGTATGTTGGTGCATGCGTCTGTCGACTTTGTCTTGTATCGAGTCTTGCATTGTTCATGGCTCGAAGATCGAGAAAACAAGTCAAAAGGTTAATTCCTCTTGAAGAAGTTAATTCCGCTTGAAGAAGACAATTGGTAATTCTGTACGGAATTAGCTTATAATTCCGCTTGAGTGTGTAATTTCGTTTGTATTGTGATTCCGCTTGAGTCATGTTCAAGCGGAATTAGATTGTCTATATATAGGAGTGATCTCGTTTCATTTGAAATGAAATTAAGAAGGTTGTTTCCGACGGCGAAGCTCTGTTGAAGTGTCTTCATGGTGTAAATCGTTTCCAGATCAATATATAAGACACAATATGTCTGTTTCCGCCTTTCATATTATGTAGAACACCTCTGATTGACTCGTCTCGGGTCCGTACACGATCCTACAAAAGCTCCATATAGACTGGCGCCCTCGGAGATGCAAGAATTATCTACTCAGCTTCAGGAACTGCTTGACAAAGGATTCATTAGACTGAGTTTCTCACCTTGAGGAGCTCCTGTGTTATTTGTCAAGAAGAAGGATGGAACCTTTCGGATGTGCATTGATTACAGAGAACTAAACAAGCTGGCTATCAAGAATCGGTATCCTTTACCGAGGATCGACGACTTGTTCGATCAATTACAAGGTTCCAGTTTTTATTCCAAGATTAATCTAAGATCCGAATATCAACAACTGAGAATTCATGAGGAAAAAATTCCTAAGACATCATTTAGGACTCCCTACGGGCATTACGAGTCTCTTGCTATGCCTTTCGGCTTAACAAACATTCCCGCCGTGTTCATGGATTTAATGAACCGGGTATGTAAGCCATACCTCGACAAGTTCGTGATCGTATTCATTAAGGACATATTAATATATTCACGAACCAAGGCAGAACATGAACAACAATTGAGAACTATTCTGGAGCTGCTTAAGAAAGAACAATTTTATGCCAAATTCTCGAAATGCGAATTTTGGATTCGCGAGGTACAATTTCTCGGTCACGTGGTGAACGAGAACAAAATGCATGTTGACCCATCAAAGATAGAAGCCATAAAGAATAGGAACGCCCCAAAGACCCCAACAGAAGTAAGGCAATTTTTAGGCTTAGCGTAATATTATCGGAAATTCATTGAGAACTTTTCCAAAGTTGCTCAACCGCTAACCCTGCTCACTCAAAAGGATAAAAAGTTCGAGTGGGGTGGAAAAGAAAACAAGAAACGGCTTTTCAGCTACTTAAAGATAAACTATGCCAAGCGCCAATCATATAACTCCCGAACGGTACCAATGACTGTGTGGTGTATTGTAATGTATCTCATAAAGGCTTGGATTGTGTGTTAATGCAACGTGAAAAAGTCATCACGTACGCGTCACGACAGTTAAAAGTTCATGAGAAAAAAACTATACCACTCACGACCTAGAAATAGGTGCGGTGGTATTCGCTTTAAAGATTTGGTGTCATTATCTTTATGGTACTAAGTTTACCATATTCACCGATTACAAGAGTCTTCAACATATATTTAATCAAAAGGAATTAAATAAGCGACAACGCCGTTGGGTGCAATTGTTGAATGACTACGACTATGAAATCAAGTACCATCCAGGTAAAGCAAATGTTGTGGCGGATGCTTTGAGATGGAAAGAATGAGTCAAAACATTACGCGTACGAGCTTTAGAGTTGACAATTGAAACAAACTTCACTACTCGAGTGCACGATGCACAACAAGAAGCTCTAAAGCCGGAAAACATTCAAGTGGAATCCTTACGGGGATTGGAAAAACTAATGGAAACGAATAAAGATGACACTCTATATTTCATGGGAAGGATCTGGGTTCCATATTTTGGCGGTCTACGAGACTTGGTGCTGGATAAAGTACCCAAGCCAAAATATTCAACACATCCAGGATCCGGATAAAATATATCTAGACTTAAAAGAACATTACTAGCGGCCTAATCTCAAGAGAGATATTGCGACCTATGTTGGGAATTGCCTAACTTGTGCAAAAGTCAAGGCCGAATATCAAAAGCCATCTGGATTATTACAACAACCCGAGATTCCTGTTTGGAAATGGGAGCAGATATCAATGGACTTCATTACAGGACTCCCACGGACCTCTCGAGGTCATGAAATGATATGGGTTATTGTTGATCGATTAACCAAGTCAGCTCACTTCTTACCCATTCGGGAAAAAGACAGCACCGCGAAGTTAGCCGAAATCTACCTCAACGAGATTGTGGCACGTCATGGAGTGCCTATCTCGATAATCTCGGATTGGGATGGTCGCTTTGTGTCAAGAATATGGCAATCATTTCAAGAATAGCTTGGATCTCGTTTAGATCTAAGCACAACATTTCATCCGCAAACCGATGGACAAAGCGAACGAACCATCCAAACGTTGGAAGACATGCTTCGCGCCTGTGTGATGGATTTGGGCGGAAACTGGGATACTCATTTACCTCTGGTAGAGTTCTCATATAGTAACTGTTATCACCCAAGCATTCAAGCCGCCCATTCGAAGCACCATACGGACGAAAGTGCCGATCACCGTTGTGTTCGGCGGAAGTCGGAGAAAAACAACTCATTGGCCCTGAACTAGTCCAAGAGACTACTAACAAGATATCAAAGATACGAGACAGTATCAAAGCGGCTCGTGATAGACAAAAGAGCTACGAGGACAGAAGACGTAAACCATTATCCTTCGAGGTCGGAGACAAAGTTTTACTAAAAGTCTTGCCTTTGAAAGGCGTAGCTAGATTCGGAAAACACAGAAAACTAAACCCGAGACACATTGGGCCATTTGAAATGCTGGAAAAGATCGGTACCGTCGCGTACAAGTTAAAACTACCAGAAGAACTCAATGAGGTACACGACACATTTCATGTGTCGAATCTCATAAAAAGTCCAACCAACGAGACCGTTATCATCCCAGTGGATGAAATTCACGTAGATGACAAACTCCAGTTTACCAAAGAACATGTTGAGGTTATTGACTAGAAAGTCCACAAGACAAGGAGATGTCGTAATAAACTAGTAAAGGTCCGCTGGAATTCATGTCACGAACCCGAGTATACCTGGGAACGTGAAGATCAGATTAATACAAAGTAGCCCCACCTGTTTGAGAAGTTTCCTGCAAAGGATAACTCAACGTGAATTTCGGGACGAAATTCTTTTTAACAGCGGGGAGAATGTGACAAATGGCAAATGACCGTTCATTCCGTACAGTCTAATCACTATTTTTTAGTATATAATCTCATGCACTTAGCGTAATTTAATTATGCAACTGTGTCATTCATTAGATAACAGTGTTAGGACACGAGAACAATACTATAACATATGTTGGTTTTCATCGTGTCGCGAAACCAATTAAACTATGTCCTAAAACTGTTGGTAGAAAGTGTTGCGTGCACTATTCACGGTTACACTATTCATGCCAGCAAAACCGTGAAAACAGAACAAAACAATGAAAATCGACACACGGATAACATAACTGAGTCCATTTACATAAGAAAACACTAATGAGAAAACATATCTTGCAAAAATCTAGAACTTTCCGGTACAACGCCCAAATCACTAAAACGTCCGTTTCGCTAAAAATATGACAATTTTAACTCGTCTGAAACTATAATTAAGCATTTCTGGAACACGGGGCAATGGCGGTCGATGTGTTTCTTTAGCGTCTAGTTGGCGGCCGCTTTCATGAACTTTCCGCAACCTTTCCACCTAGCCATCTCATGGTTATCGGTCATCAAACACACATCGAAATGCTTCCAAATTGACAGGTTTCGTTTGGTTTCCAAAACCATAACAACCTCGTCATTGCATGCCATTGTATCTTCGAAAATATGAAATCAAATGTTGAAGTGTTGAATGTTTGTAGTAGTAAGGAAAGGGAATGGAGAAGATGGGGTATATATACAAAAAAAACCGATTTTTATATTATATAATCGGTTTCCAACGGTATTATATCCGTTGGAACCGTTCCAACAGTAAGTGGCAGCTTTTTGATTTGAAAAACCCGACAAATCCGGTTCCCAACAGTACCCGAAACCGGGTCCAGAGTATCCGTAACCAGTTACATCGGTTCTAGTTTTATTGACGACTTCCCGAGTTCAACCCGGAACCGGTTCTTCAGAGAACCCGGTTCCCCTAAGTAGTATCAGTACCCGAGTACGGATAAGAACTGGTTCCGGGTATTAATAATACCCGATTATGCCCATCATCCACACAATTCTTATCCCAATCACTTTAGTTGTATTATCTTCTATGCATATAATAAAAGAAACTCTAATGAGGACACATTGCATTCTCTTAGGAACTTTGTGTTTTCCGTCTAAATAATAATAATTAGCTTTTGTTATTCTATTCCTCAAAATATGCCAAATATATCTCATTCCTCAAAATTTGCCAAATATCTCTCATTTTTCACATCAATTTCATAAACCTTATCCTTCACCTTTAGTATAAAATATTAAATTTAATATATTAACGTTGCCTTTATACTTTTTTAAAAAAAAAAATCTCTTACTCTTCTTTTTTCAAATATAAAATATTAAATATTAAATATTAAATTTAATTAATATTAAAAGATTGCATAAGACACATGAGATAAATAATTTTATATTTTTTATTTATTGTTTGTTAGTTTAATTTAAGAAACTGTATATTAATTAGGTTCTTAGTTTTTTTTCATTTTCTTAAATAATAGGTTATAGTCTTGTGTATTGTATGGACATAATCAGTAAAAAAACTGTTTATTTACATTTTTTAAAACAACAGATAATCATGTTTAAATTGTGACAAATGACAAATAACCGTTCATTCCGTACAATCTAATCACTATTTTTTAGTATATAATCTCATGTAATTAGCGTAATTTAATTACGTAACTGTGTCATTCAATAGATAACAGTGTTAGGACAAGAGAACAATACTATAACATATGTTGGTTTTCATCGTGTCGCGAAACCAATCAAACTATGTCCTAAAAGTGTTGGTAGAAAGTGTTGCGCGCACTATTCACGGTTACACTATTCATGCCAGCAAAACTGTGAAAACAGAACAAAACAATGAAAATCGACACACGGATAACATAACTGAGTCCATTTACATAAGAAAAACTAATGAGAAAACATATCTTGCAAAAATCTAGAACTTTCCGGACAACGGCCAAATCACTAAAACGTCCGTTTCGCTAAAAATATGACAATTTTAACTCGTCTGAAACTATAATTAAGCATTTCTGGAACACCGGAATTATGAAAATTGATGACATATACACTAAAACACATTGGGAATATCATTGTAGGGTCCAAAATTATAAGCTTCCGGTATTATATCGCTATTCATATAACTAGTCCGTTATCGACCCGAAAGACTAGTACGCGGTATTTTTGTCACAAAATAACCAAACGAAGAAGCTAGTGAACTAGTTAAGCTTATTTTGGGACTCGTAATCGCTTCATACATTGCTTGACGATGGAATAACAAATTGCGACAAAGTTTCGTCGGTACGACGCAAAAGTGCCGTAAACTAGCCGACGACTAAACGGAAAGCATCTAAAGCATCAAAATGCAATTTCTACTAGTTTAGTGAACTGGTTAAGGTCGATTAACATTCCAAATCCCTAATTGCCCCTTAATGGTATAATTAAACCCTAAACACCATACCTTATTTAATTACCAAAATATCTAGATTTTTTATAACTTTTATAAAAAAGTTACACTTTAGCCCCCCCCCCCCCCCCCCCCATTCTAGAAATTGGTCAAAGTGGGTCCCACCCACAAGATTTTTGTTGAAATATTAGAGATTTCAAGTATGGTGTAGGAGATGTAAAGTATGGACTTGAAATATTATAACAAGATATCATCCTTATTAATTACAACTTTCAAACTTCAAACCCCCCCCCCCCCCACATTCTTGTTCCTATAACTCCCGGCTCCAAGAACAAACACTAAAGTCCACCATAACTCACCATTAAACACCATAAATTACTCACATTCATGGTATTTCAAGGTCATTAATTCAAGGATTAAACATGGAGCATCATTAAGGATCTTCTTGGGAACTTAAACATCTTCTTAATCTTCTTATTTGGCTTGTGCAAAGTTGTAAGACTCCTAAACACCCTAATTAAGTTCATTATTATGTATAGATTATGGAAGTACAAGTTGATCATCTTAAAGATTAATACAAATCACACCAAAAACCCTAATCTCAAAGCTAATAAACACTAAATATAACCATATTATGTGTTGATTTGTGTAGATTAGTGCAACTAGTTAGTGTAATCTTGTCATTTATGATGATTATGTTAAGACTAGTTGTATGAAAAATGATATTATGATGATCTTAATGCTTACATGTTGTAGTAATTTATAAGCATGATAACCTTGTCATGTTAAAGTTAAAAATGTGATTTAAACATATGAATGTTTAAATCACACAAGATCATCAACTTCAAATATTATGAGCATGTGTATGTAAACATGATTAAGTAAATTTTAAACCAAGAATAATCATGTGACAAGATCTTAAAAAGACTAATAAACTTGATTTTTACATAAAGCAAGCTTATGGAAAATTTTATTTTACAAAGTGAATCATAAAAGGTCTTGAGAATTTTTACAAAAATATGGGAATTTTTAAGAATGAAAAATAATAAGAATCAAGTTTATATAAAGATGAACTTGAAAAATGGTTGTTTTAAGGTCTTGGATAGATTTGTTCAAATAATATGCTCACATGAATTTGAAAGTAAAACTATGTAATTAATGCTTGAAAAATGATTTTTGGAAAGCTTGATGAATTAATGATGATTTGAAAATTGATTTGATGATCTAAACGCGTTTTGAAAACGTGGGAAACGTCATAGTTTAGGGGAAACTATGGCGAATTTTCTAAAAATCAAATCGCGATTAAAAATAGGTTAAAGGGTGATTAACAAAGTTAAACGCGATTAGTGGTCTTAAACGTCACTATGGAAGATTTGATGAAAATGGCTAAGTCCTAAATACTCAAGAGTTCTTATGACTTGAAAATATATTTTTACAAGAATAGATGGGTAAAAATAATAACCATTTATAAGTATAATGTTTGACAAAAAAATTATATATTTTGGAAACCCATCAAGTATATGTATTTTGTGCTATGTGTATGTACTTAGATACCTTTAGGGTGATCAAAATAACACACTCATAATTACAAGAAATACTTGTGTGTAACAAGTATAAAAAAGACACCAAAAATACATATACATGTTTCCTACATGTTCCAATGAAATGCTATTAAACGGACGAATAAACGAAATGGTCGAAACAGTCATACATAACACTCGACGACGACAATTAGGAGTATCGACATCGCGAGGAAAATTACTGTGATGTCGAGTCTAAAAATAACACATTTTTAGACACTTAACGAACACAAATCTATGAAGCCGATAACAAGAATCCGGAAAGTCAAAAACTATAAAAATTACTAAGTATTTTCATATGAAAAATGAACATTTTAAAAGTTTACATACTTGGTAAATTTTTGAATAAAATGCAAGATTATTTCTAATGGGCTCACAAAAATTAGATTTGGGGCAAGGCCTAATGACAAAACATTTGGGGTAGGCCCAAATTACTAAAATACATGGGCTAGTGCCCAATGATAAATTATTTAGGATAGGCCCAAATTACTAAAATACATGGGCCAATGGCCCAATGACAAGAAACATGGGCTCAGCCCAATGATATAAAAGACATGGGCTCGGCCCAATAACATTAAAACATGGGTTAGGCCCAATAACATGAAAGACATGGGCTCGGCCCAATAACATTAAAACATGGGTTAGGCCCAATAACACAGATGACATGGGCTCGACCCAATGACATGAGCAAAGAATCAATGACATGCGTGCGCGGCACGAGGACATGTGAAGGGAGAAACCCGTTCACACATAATTCAATACACATAGAATACATGTGCACACTTATGAAATCTATGTACATAACAAGTGAACGAACAAACTACCAACACACTAAAATACAAAGTTGTTCCAAAATGACAAGTGAAAACACAATAAGAATTCAAGATGAACAACTTGTACGAGGTCCGATAAGGCCTAGTGTCTAATAAAGTTAGTACACATGTAGGTTAATCACACGTACGGGCACTCAATACGGTATTACATACAAGGAACGCAAACTTGTGAGTTCATGTCCCTCCTTTCAAAGATTTCAATGTTTTATCTTAAAACTGTCGAGAGGAAATACATGTTAAAACTATGGGTATGTTAGCTATGGGTTTAGATGATAACATGATCAATGTACATAAGTAGGATGATGACATAGTAACCATTAATCACTTAGTGACCAAGGTGAAAAAGGTGTAGATCTATTGAGCTTGAGACACGCTCCACTCCTGGTTGGTATACCCTGGAGTGCTTTTGTGATCCCAAGAATGTCAAAGTTGTCTCGGGTTGGTTGCGTACTTATGGTACATAATGTCAGGGGGCTCGCTACCCACTGATAGATCCTTAAACTCCATAAATGCTAATAACATACCAGGATTTCATTACAAGAATACAAAGATTTCATATGAAAACAATAACTGCATGAACTCGCTCAACTTTTTGTTGACTTTTTAAAACTACATGTATTTCAGGAAACAAGTCTTGATCCGGTGATACACTACGGGAAACGGGAATGTCAATGACAACGACAGCCGCTTTTGGAGGGTTTGTCTTTTATATCCCAACTTCGTATGGGTATATAGGGGACAAAACCTCACTATGTTTTATGTCAAAAACTGTCTTTTGTGTTGCGTAATATAACTATGTTTTGGTTAATGTTTGTAAACGTTATGGAAACTAGAAAACTATGTTGGAAACTTGAAAACTTTGTTTGAAAACAATATATCTATAGCATCGTTGTGGTTTATTATGTTTACTCATTTGGATGCAATGATTACCTTTCTTACGTCACACACAATACGCTTCCGCTACTAGCAGGGTGTGACATAAATTGGTAAAGTAATTTAAAAAAATATAATCATCATTATAAATCTAATATAACACTTTTGTAAAATTTATTTTTGGTAGGTTTAAACAAAAAATAATATTATAACTTATAAATTAAAATGTTTGAGGTAAAAGTTGATTTTGTAGGAAGGTTTAGCATACCTAATCTAACAAAAAAATATTGGTTAGTTTAACACATATATTTAGAGGTCGAAAATTAAGGTAACTATTTTAACATAAGAAATGTTGATAGTAAACTAGATGAAATTTTATCCCTTATTCTATTTTATTTCTGGTAGCTAAGACTTGAAGTTTAGTTATCGGAAGAAGTTATGTCTCAAGTGGTCTTAATCATTCAGACTCTATATAATGCTTAACCATTCAGACATCTGCTCATGAAACAAACAGTCTGAACCATTAAGTTATGGAACAGTAAGATGTCTTGACCATTAAGAGCCAATTAAGAGCTAAACAAAGAGCCCCTTAGCCTGTTTATGCCAAGGCAAGGGAATAACTGGTTGGCAATGAGTAAGAGAACGAATTTTTCGCCGAGTCGGTTGATGAGAAAGTTTCTTAACTATTTATTATTTTTCTTTATAATATTTAATTTATGAATATTTCTTTTCTTTAGTATTTCCTTTTTCAATGTTTCTATTATTTTATTTTTTTTGCTTATTTAATAATTTAATATTTTGTTGACTTAACCCCGTGTAATAGACGGGGTTCTAACCTAGTATAGATATATTAGCTCGTTCAAAATCTCTTGTTAATTTAAACACAAAGTCATAAATGATTATATGTTTAATTATTTATGCATTGAAGTTTATAAAACACTATTTTTCACTAATTTTTTAAACGATATGTGCCCTAATTGAATGTGTCTAACTAGACTATTAGAGGAACACATAACTACAGTAACATGAAATTAGTTTTGATATTCACTAATAACTACAGTAACATGAAATTAGTTTTGATATTCACTAAAATATAAGAATTACTAAAATGAGAATAATCAACGTTTTGATTTGTTCATCAAATAACACTATCATATTTGAAGGGAAATATTAAAAAAAAAAAAACTTTGGCCTAAAATCTAATAAATATATGTTATGAATTTATAAAAATAGGATGAGGTCTCATTTATAATGAAAGGATTTCTGCAATTATGTTGAGACTGAATCTTGGGATGTCATCATTCATATTTTGAAACATAAAAAAGGAAAAACTCCAAGCAAGTGAGGCGCATATTCTTGCTGGTACGCCTCTCTTTTATGACTTCAAAGTCACACACCAATACTCAATACTCAATACTCAACACACAAATGATAAAACACTATGATTATCTTTTATATAAACGTGAGAAATGATTACCAACAAATTTACGAGATATCACCAATACTCTTCTAATTAGTGGCAACAGATAGGGTTGTACACGAATCGAACGAACACAAGCAAGATATTGTTCGTGTTCGATCGTTAAGGATATAATGTGTTCACGAACACTTACTGAACGAGATTTTATGTTCGTGTTCGTTCATTAACGAAATGAACGTGTTCACAAACGGTTCACAAACACAAACGAATACAGATAAAATCGGCGAAGACGGAGGTGGCTAGAGGTGGATGGCGAGAGGGAGTGACACTAGACCTTGAACCCAAATTGTTGAACGAAGGTCAATAGTATTTTTCGATGTTAATATTGAGAAGGAATAGGAATTGTGAATAAACAAGATGCAAATGGGGTTTCTTATTTTATTTGTTTAGGTAATTAGACAAATACGAATTAAAGAATATAAAAAGTATAGATAAAATATATTAATGCTAAAAAAAATCTTTAATGAACGAAATAAACAAACAAACATGAACAAATGTTCACGAACACGTTATCGAACGTTCACGAATGCAATTGAACGAACGAGACATATGTCCGTGTTCGTTCATTTAATTAACTGAATGGAATTTCTTGTTCTAAATATATCAAATATTGCGTAAAATCAACCCTTTTACAATACTTATGTTGGAAAAGCCAGTTTCTTTGTTCCTTTCTAATTAACAGGGTCAAAAGAGTTTAAATGCACAAAAGAAGCAAAATAACAGCAAAAACCAACATAAAATACAATGAAGAAGGATTGACGCAACTCGCCAAGCCCCCGTCCAAATCCAAACCAAGGGAATAACAAAATCAGAAGCTTTGCCACGGGATCGTGCCCACCTAGCATGGGCCGTGCCCAGTGAGAATTCTCTCAGAAGAAAAAGACTACAAAAGATAAATCTAGATTTCAACAGGGGGCCGTGCTAAGGCAACACGAGGTGTGGTCAACTCTAGGATTTACAGAATCTAAGATAGTACAGCAAGTACATTGGCAACGGGTCGTGCCGTTGACACACGGGACCGTATTAGTACAAGGTCTGACACTGCAGTTTATGAAGAGGAGAGAGACTAAAGGCCACGGGGCCGTGCCAAGCGGGCACGGGCCGTGTTGGACGATCTGTTTTCAGCTATAAATAGGGGTGCTTGGTTTTATTCCAAACCATCCATTGGCAAACCACTTCTCTCTCACTTGCGACCACTCCACCACCACCACCTCTACAACACCATCATCCACCACCATCACCCATCTTTATAACAACTCTCCCAAATTACTTATAATATCCCTATACGCCGTAAAATACACTCCGTATACGAAAACCGGTCCCAAAATACCTTAATTTTTACAAAAATCAAATAAATCAAAATCAGGAGTGCGCTCGCGGGGCGCGACTCCCTTGTCTATCTTAGTCGCGGGCCGCGACAGCTAGCCTCCAGGGCGCACCTGGTGACGCCACGTGGCAGGTTGTGTGTCGAGACTAGTTGTCAACTGAGCCAAGCTAGAGCCTAGTCTAGATGGCTTGTGGGCCGCGAAGCCCCTGAGTGTTTCTCTCGCGGGGCGCGAGAAAGTGGCCGAACAGCCCTATAAATAGAGTCCATTGGCTTCAGTTTACAATTCGTTCAAAATTCGACTTTCTCTCTCAAATTCTATATATTAGAAATTCTGCTTGGGTATAATACCCACTAAATTAGCGAAGCTCTGCCTCGTTGTAAGTATTATAACCCCCGGTTACGTATTATATACTCTGCCCGATTAATCTAGTGCTCTGTAACGCATGTCGAGGCTCTGCCTGACTTCGTCGTTGGAGTTTTATCTCGGGAGGGGGTATAGCTAATGTAAATTTGGGTTATTATACTAACGCGTGTGCATTGTTTAAATTAATAGATTATAACCAGGAAGTCACAAGGAAATACCTAAACTAGCAATGTGAGTTTATCCTCTTTTTGTAAACTGTTTTTACAAAACCTCAAATGTTTTAAATTATATTTCTCAGTGATTGAGTATTTGTAATTCTACAATAAAAATCGGTATGTTAGGGTTTTGTATACAAAATGAGTTACTACACTGTGAATAGTAACATTTCCACAAGTCAGGATTGACAGTGTTGTGGGTGGTAATTGAATAGATGTAAACAAATGTAATATTTGGATTGCCCTCAATACTGTAAAATGATAAAACATGTTTTGATTAAGCTGGGATTCACTCACCAGTACTTCCCCTTGAAAAATGTTTTTAAAACGCGTTTCAGGTAACAAAATTTGAAAGCCAAATAAAAACCAGCTGGAGAGCACTGAAGGCTTGGAAAAGTGGCAATAAAAGTTACCTAAATAAAGAAGAAGTTTTATTTGAATAAAATAGGGTTTATCCCTATAAACATATTATGAATGGAAACTTGGGTCTACCCATGTATTTATTATTTATAAAATGAGGTGTTTTACTCTGATAAAATATTTCCTAACTAAGGTTTTGATGTAAATTCCGCTGCCAATTTAAATAAACACCGATACCACCGAATGTGCGAAGCTCACGGTCGCCCGCCTCCTGGGGCAAGGGGTCGGGGGTTGCGACAGGAGGTGGTATCAGAGCTACATCCACTGATTTGAGCCACAAAAGTGTTCTGCTGACATGGAAATTATCAATTCTGTTAGGAAATAATCTATGTGACTATGTGCATACATGTATATTATTGTTGTGTGTCGTTTGACAATCTGTTAGTTTACAGTATGAGTGATCAAGGA
Source organism: Helianthus tuberosus (assembly GCA_030545235.1). Taxonomy (NCBI): domain Eukaryota; kingdom Viridiplantae; phylum Streptophyta; class Magnoliopsida; order Asterales; family Asteraceae; genus Helianthus; species Helianthus tuberosus. The sequence continues at coordinate 28,557,064 of CM060446.1, read as the reverse complement.
CCATCAGATGCTTATCGTCAATTGTCTAATTATCCTAGAGATGAAGGAACTTTTCCCAGCCTACTCCTTCGGGGTACTCAGCTGACACAGAAGAGGGGATCTTTGTATTTAAGGTGCAATCCGAAGAGCCATTCCCTACCAAAAAGAGAGGATGATTCGGCTGGGGAGCACATGAGCGTATGAAAATAATGAAAAAGTTGTGTCAGCAAAGGGCTTTAGCAGCATCAAATAGGGAGATGAACACACAGACCCAAGACATAATCAATAGGAGATTGGCCAACTTTCACATACTAGCTACCACAGCCGCAGACCCAAACCTAGAACAAATCATTGCACCACAGCCATTACCACTATTTCCCACTCAGCCTATGGAAATAGAACCCAACCAAGAGGAACCCGTTCCCATACCAGCTTTTAACCCAGATGAGATACCTAGAGTTCCAGCACCCAATCCCTTAGTCTATGATCCGTGGAATGATGACCATAGGGATTATCGAGAACTCTACCCACAGGAGGAACTCATACCAAACCCTGTAGCACCATATCCTAACCTTGACCCTCTAGATCCATATTGGGATGCTGACCAGTATGTTCGGGAAATCCTAGAAAACCCATACCCATATGGAGATCCTTTACCTATGTATCCTGAACCAGTACCCGCACCACGACCACCTATGAGTGATGAGAACGTTCAGGAACTCCGCCTGTACGGTGAGGAGTTGATAGATGAAGGAGAGAGAATAAAAGGGATATGAGAGAAGCTCGTTTGGAAGTACGACGAGCGGGAGATGCAGTTTAACCCGTAGAAATAATATATATATATATATATATATATATAAATACGGGTAGTTTGAAAAAATATATTATAATAATACATATAAATCAACGAAAATAGATAATCTAATACCTACTGATGCATAACTAGTGGTATGTTTTAAATTCCAGTTATAGTTGTAATAGATGCATATATATATATATATATATATATATATATATATATATATATATATATATATATATATATATATATATATAAAAGAGTAGAATGTCGCAATGATCGACGGTTTTGACCAATGTGTTTGTTTGTGCAAATTGTTGGCATTAAATCTTATTCTGTGATATTGATACCTGATAAATTTTGTAAATCCAAATGGACAACGAAGTGAATCAGGAAAACCAGAATAACGATAATAATGGAAACCAATTAGATAACAGTGCCGTCTAACATATAGTGGCACAAGGGATTATAGATGCTATGCCATATATCATCCAAACTGTTAAAGAGGCAGAAAATAAAAGTAAAAGTGGAAGTAAACGACCACCTAATGAACCTAGTCACAGCATAAACAATGGACCGTTACTTCAATTGCCTATTCCAAAAAGAAGAAGAACCATGTCTTATGGTTGTTCTTATAAAGAATTTTGGTCCTGCAAACCAATAGAATTCTCTGGCAATGAAGGAGCCATTGCAACTCTATGTTGGTTAGAAAAGACAGAGGCTGTCTTAAAAATAAGCAAGTGCGCAGAGGAAGACAAAATCATGTTTGCTTCCAATCTTTTTAAGAATGCAGCCTTAGAATGGTGGAATACTATTCTCCAGTCTAGAGGAAGTGACAGAATTTATAATATGGAATGGACTGAGTTTAAGAACATGGTCGAAAGGAAATTTTGTCTTCCCAATGAAAAAGAACAAATTACTAATAAGTTCTTAAACCTAAGAATGTCTGGAATAGACTGTAAGGTTTACACTACCATATTCTTCGAATATGCTAGAATTGTGCCAACCCTAGCCTCACCAGAACCAGTATTAATCTCCCATTACATCTGGGGATTAATCAGTGAGATTAGACATGTAGTCAGGGCAGCTAGACCACAAACCATAGAAGAAGCTGTAGAACTAGCAAATACCTTGACTGATGAACTAGTACATACACAAGAAGAACCAGACGAAGAACCTAGTTCAGAAACTTACCCAAGAATTTCGTTATGGAAATAACTATCGTGGGAAAAGTATAGGTTCTACTTCTGCACCTTACTGTAGGACTTGCAAGAAGAAACATTCAGGAAGATGCTCCACCTACTGCAACTTCTGCAAGATATCAGGACACAATGAAGAAGATTGTAGGAAGAAACCCATCAATGGAGTATGCTTCAATTGTGGAGAAAAGGGGCATGTTAAGCCGAATTGTCCGAAACTAGCTCCAGCCATGAACAACAAGACTACTAAGAATGCTAGAGCTTTTGTTCTAACTGCAGAAGAAGCTAAGATGATTCCGGATGTGATTTTCGGTACGTTTTTAGTTAATGATGTTTTTGCTAAAGTATTATTTTGTCTCTAGTGCGAACCAAAGTTTTATTAATACTTGATTTTGCAAAAGTCTTAATCAACCATTAACTAAACTTCGACAAGAATGTCTAGTAGAGACACCAAATGGAGAATCCATTAAGATCACTGAAATCTTGTAGGGAGCAAGAATATAAATTTCCAACCATAGTTTTATTGCTAATCTTTACCCAATGAATCTGGCTGGATTTGATATCATATTAGGTATGGATTGGTTAGTAGCCAATAAAGCCAGTATTCTATGTGATCAAAAGTCAATACAAGTAAATTCACCAAAGGGTGAAAATATCATAATTAAAGGAGATAAGCCATCTAGATCCACGAAATTCATCTCTGTGATGAAAACAATAAGTTGTGCAAGAAAAGGATCCCTAGTGTATATGATTTCCATAATCATTAACACTAAAGAAAAAAATTTGAAAGATATTCCCGTAGTATCTCAATTCTCAGATGTTTTCCCTGAAGAGCTACCCGGACTACCGCCAGATAGGGAAGTTGAATTCAGAATTCACCTACTACCAGGAACAGCACCGATTGCCAAAGCACCCTACCGTTTGGCGTCCGCAGAAATGCAAGAATTAAAGAAACAGCCGGACGAACTTCTGGAGAAGGGTTTCATACAACCAAGTTCATCACCTTGGGGAGCACCAATCTTGTTTGTCAAGAAGAAGGATGGATCAATGCGTATGTGAATTGATTACTGAGAATTGAACAAAGTCACGATTAAAAATCAGTACCCATTACCGAGAATCAATGATCTGTTTGATCAATTGCAAGGAGCTCGATTCTTTTCTAAGATCGATTTACACTCAGGATATCATCAATTAAAGGTACAGGAAGATGACATTCCTAAAACTACCTTTAGAACAAGGTATGGCCATTATGAATTTACAGTCATGCCATTTGGTCTAACTAATGCCCCAGCCGCATTTATGGACATGATGAACAGAATATGTAAGCCATATCTAGATAAACTCATAATTATCTTTATAGATGATATTCTTATTTACTCTAAGAGTAAAGAGGAACATGCAGCGCATCTGCATACACTTTTAAATTTACTGAGAAAAGAAAAGCTTTATGCTAAATTTTCAAAATGTGAATTTTGGTTACAAGAAGTGCAATTTCTTGGACATTTAGTTAATCATGAAGGAATTCATGTAGATCCCACTAAAATTGAGGCGATTACTAAATGGAAAGTCCCTGAATCACCAACGGATGTGAGAAGTTTTCTTAGATTGACAGGTTATTATAGACGATTTATTCGAGATTTCTCTAGAATAGCCATTCCCTTAACCAAACTGACCTGTAAATCAGTTAAGTTTTAATGTGGACCAAAACAGGAAGAAGCCTTTAGAATTCTTAAGCAAAGATTAACCAACGCACCCATACTAGCGTTACCAAAAGGAACTGAAGACTTTGTAGTCTATTGTGACGCTTCTAAGTTAGGTTATGGATGTGTATTGATGCAACGTCAAAAGCTATAGCCTATGCCTCTAGACAACTTAAGAATCATGAAGATAATTATACTACCCAGGATTTAGAATTAGGAGCCATATTTTTTTCCCTTAAGATTTGGAGACACTATTTATATGGAAATAAATTTGTAGTCTTCACAGATCATAAGAGTTTAAGGTACATTTTTGGGCAAAAAGAGTTAAATATGAGACAGAGACGCTGGATGGAAATACTCAGTGATTATGATTGTAGTATCCAGTATCATGCAAGAAAAGCTAATGTAGTAGCTGATGCTTTAAGTCAAAAGTATCATGATAAGCCAAGAAAAGTACGTTCTCTTAAATTAAATCTGCAGATAGATTTAAATGAGCAAATTAGAGAAGTACATGAATCAGTAATCAAGGACGATACTGAGAAAGTGAAAGGAATGATTAAGGAGTTAGAACAAGGAACAGATGGAATTTGGAGATTCCATAAGAAAAGAATTTGGATACCTAAGCAAGGAAACCTACGCCACCAAATATTAGAAGAAGCCCATAATTCTAAGTATACGATACATCCTAGAAGTGATAAAATGTATTAAGACTTAAGAAAGAATTTCTGGTGGATAGGAATGAAAAAGGATACAGCAGCCTATGTTGCCAAATGTTTAACCTGTTCACAAGTTAAAGTTGAACATAAAAAACCCTCAGGTTTATTGCAGCAATTGGAAATGTCTGTATGGAAATGGGAATTGATAACAATGGATTTTGTTACCAAATTACCCAATACAAGAAAAGGTAATGATACAATCTGGGTGATTGTAGACAGATTAACTAATTTTGCTCATTTCTTACCAATGAAGGAAACTTTCAGTATGGAACAATTAGCTAAGTTATATGTAAATGAAATAGTTTCATTACATGGAATTCTGTTATCTATTGTGTCTGATAGAGATAGCCATTTTACTTCTCATTTTTGGACTAGTTTCCAAAAAGGAATGGGAACCAAGTTAAATCTAAGCACAGCTTATCATCCTCAAACGGATGGACAAAGCGAAAGGACAATTTAGACAATAGAAGATATGCTTCGAGCTTGTGTAATTGATTTTGGAGGAAATTGGGACGATCATTTACCATTAATAGAATTTTCCTAAAATAACAGCTATCATACCAGTATCAATGCTACACCATTCGAAGCACTTTATGGACGAAAGTGCCGGACTCCAGTCTGTTGGGCAGAAATTGGAGAAAAGCAATTATCTGGACTAGAGATAGTACAAGAAACAACAGACAAGATTATTCAAGTCAAGGAAAGGCTAAAAGCAGCACGCGATCGACAACAGAGTTATGCTGATAACAGACGGAAGCCATTGGAATTTCAAGTAGGAGATATGGTATTATTAAAGGTTTCGCCTTGGAAAGGAATAGTTAGATTCATCAAGAGGGGAAAGCTAAGCCCCGGGTATATTGGACCTTTCGAGATTATTAGAAGAATAGGACTCGTAGCTTACCAGCTACAACTGCCAGAGGAAATGGCAGGAATACATGATGTATTTCATGTATGTAATCTCAAAAAGTGCTTAGCAGATGAATCATTAGTAGTACCTCTTGAAGACAGAAAAATCAAGAATCTCAAACACAAGAGATTAGTTCTGGTCATGGTGAGATGGAATTCCAAGAGAGGACCAGAATACACTTGGGAGCTTGAAGCTGAGATGCAAAGGAAATATCCACACATGTTCCAGTAGACCTCGAGTACGAGTTCTAAAACAAGGTGGGGAGGATATAACAACTCTCCCAAATTATTTATAATATCCCGATACGCCCTAAAATACACCCCGTATACGAAAACCGGTCCCGAAATACCTTAGTTTTTACAAAAATCAAATAAATCAAAATCAGGGGTGCGCTCACGGGGCGCGACCCCTTGTCTATCTTAGTCGCGGGCCACGACAGCTAGCCACTAGGGAGCACCTTGTGACGCCAAGTGACAGGCTGTGTGTCGAGACTAGTTCTCAACTCAGCCAAGCTAGAGCCTAGTCTAGATGGCTCACGGGTCGTGAAGCCCCTTAGTGTTTCTCTCACGGGGCGCGAGAAAGTGGCCGAACAACCCTATAAATAGAGGCCATCGGCTTCAGTTTACAATTCGTTCAAAATTCGACTTTCTCTCTCAAATTCTATATATTAGAAATTCTGCTCGGGTATAATACACACTAAATTAGCGAAGCTCTGCCTCGTTGTAAGTATTATAACCCCCGGTTACGTATTAGATACTCTGCCCGATTGATCTAGTGCTCCGTAACGCTTGTCGAGGATCTGCCTAACTTCGTCGTTGGAGTTCTGTCTCGGGAGAGGGGTATAGCTAATGTAAATTTGAGTTATTATACTAACATGTGTGCATTGTTTAAATTAATAGATTATAACCAGGAAGTCACAAGTAAATACCTAAACTAGCAATGTTAGTTTATCTTCTTTTTGTAAACTGTTTTTACAAAACCTCAAATGTTTTAAATTATATTTCTCAGTGATTGAGTATTTGTAATTTTACAATTATCGTTGGTATGTTGGGGTTTTATATACAAAATGAATTACTACACTGTGAGTAGTAACATTTCCACAAGTCAGGATTGATAGTGACGTGGGTGGTAATTGAATAGATGTAAACAAATGTAATTGCTGGATTGCCCTCAATACTGTAAAATGATAAAACTTGTTTTGATTAAACTGGGATTCATTCACCAGTATTTCCCCCTGACAAATATTTTGAAACGCGTTTCAGGTAACAAAATGTGAAAGTCAAATAGAAGCCAGCTGGAGAGCACTGAAGGCTTGGAAAAGTGGCTATAAAAGTTACCTAAATAAAAAAGAAGTTTTATTTGAATAAAATAGGGTTTATCCCTATAAACATATTATGAATGGAAACTTAGGTTTACCCATGTATTTATTATTTATAAAATGAGGTGTTTTACTCTGATAAAATATTTCCTAACTAAGGTCTTGATGTAAATTCCGCTGCCAAATTAAATAAACACCGATACCACCGAAAGTGCGAAGCTCGCGGCCGCCCGTCTCCCGGGGCAAGGGGTCGGGGGTTGCGACAATATTCCATCATTTAGAGTGTGTAGTAGTTTCGGGATCCAAGATCGATCGTAAGAGTCTTTGTCAAGCAAAGGCCATGCTTGGCTAAACTCTTACATCACTTGGTGAAGACAAATCTTTTATGTATTACTTTTTTGATTTCCAATCTTTGGCTCCTTTTTAATTGGGTATGTATTATTGACTTTAATAACTAGTTTTTTATATTGAAGGAGAATTTATCTAATCATTCTTCATATGTCATTGATTCATATATTCGTGTCTTTACGGTCTATATAAAGCGCGTTAATTGCCTGGAAGGGGGTTAGAAGGGTGGTTGGGTAAATTCTATGTCTCGTTCAAAGTATAGATCTTGCGAGAACATGGTTCAAGCATAGTACAATTTCACGAGCGGGCGGTCTTATCCCCCACGGGAGAAGTAAGAACCGCTTGAATCCCTTATTTATAAAATACGATTAAAACTTTAAACCAACCCTGCGAGAACTGTATCCCTGCTGACTAAGACCAAAGGGTTGAATGTAATCGCTGCCTGGAAGGGGGCCTACCACTTTTCTCATTAATAATTTACTTAATTATCTTTCAATAATCCGACCGTGCGGGACTGTATCCTTGCTGACTTAGACCAATAGGTTGAGGGTAACGTTTCCTGGAAGGGGGCCTACTACTATAACTTAAAGATAATCTCTTAAAATGCCAAAGGTGCGGAAATCATCAAAAGGATACATAAAAGAGGAGTTTGAACCAAGTGATTCCTTCTTGTCTATTTGTTTTTCCTTATATTTTTTTCTTTTTAGGTTATCTTTTTATATCTTTAAAAGCCATTTTTATCAAAGTTTAGTTCGATTAGACATTAACAATAAGCCGATATTAAAAGCTCTTGTGTCCTTGGACGACCTCGGTATCTTGCCATCACTATACTACGTTCGCGATGGGAGCACTTGCCCTAACGTGTGTGTAGAGCGATAGTAGAATATCGTGTTTTATAAATTTAAAACTTGAATCGGCGAGTAAAAAGAGCTAAAATATATCTAAAAAATATATACACACCCGCACACGCCAAGTTTTTGGCGCCGTGAGAGAGAAGTGGTGGCAAGTCACAAACAAATTTTCAAAAGAAAAGGCCAAAATTTAACAATTTTTAGCCACTTTAAATAAAACACACCTACCCGAACCACAACCTACCCTTTTAAAATTCCTCTCGAGACTTACAATGATTAAAACGTCAAAAAGGATGAGGTTTGATTGCTTGCCAAGCCTAAAGTAGGAGCAACTTCCAAACCGGGTACGAGCGACTTCACTTATACATTGTCACACCCTGACTTTTGCGGAAGCGTGATTATGGTGTGACTTACTTGTTATCATTGCATTCAACCATATCAAACAATCTATATGATAATACCAAAGATTTGTCATCCATAAAATAAGTTTAAAACATAACAACATTGTCTAAAACGTAGACTTCAAATTTAAGTTTTACAAACCAGATGAATTGTGTAAAAGTTTGCTAAGGACTCGTCAAAAGATAATAGTTGTAATCAAAGTTTGGAAGACGTGTCTCGTCCAGGATTAAGACACACTGGCCAACCCGAAAACCATGGATGACATCTTTATACTTAACATGACTTGAAACTCCAACGCCCGCCAGATCCATACTTAATTTCTTGAAATACATGTAGTTTGAAAAACATCAACAAAAGTTGAGCGAGTTCATGTGTATGTGAGTTTGTATAAATCGTTAATGTGTGTCTGTATAAATCGTTAAAATGTGTCTGTATAAATGTATGTCCTTGGTATGTAGCAATAAAAAAAACAGATCAATTAATGTGTAGCTAATACATTAATAAGTGACATGGTCAAGGAAGCACTCAAACCTGTAACGCGTATTTCATACCGGTCCTTCCGGCGGAACGACATAGTCACCACATGCAGCCACACGCTGGCCCATGTATGGGGCTCGCAACACCCAATAGATCTATCACTCATGCCTCTCGGTCCTTAAACAATGATTAATGGTCTTACGATAATAGCCTATCCATTCACGTGATCTAGCAGTAAATCCCTTAGCTAATCATACCATGTATAAAACGTTTGTAATAAATGTAACATGTATTTCACCCCCGAAGTACAAAACTGAAAACAGTTAAAAGAAAAGGGGGACATGAACTCACTGTTTTGCGTCTTCGTATCCAATGTAATTCGAAGCTTCCACTAGAACGCACGACTAATTACATGTGTACTAACGTCTATTAGACAAACGGGTCGTGCCTTGTCTTAATATTGATTGGTGCCTTTGAGTTACGTTTAAAAGTGTCTTTGTTAGTATTCCAAGTTATATAATTGGTTGTTAAAATAATAAATATTTTAACTTGCATTTTCTTTAAGAATAATTTGTTAAACAATATCTTTGTAGTAATACTTCTCATGTATTCGTATTCGCATTTCCTTCCCAAGGATGGGGGGTATCTCATACTTTGTGTATTTTTGTATTCGTATTTGTATATCTTGCCAAGTAATGGCGTCGTATTTCGATGCATTATTCCCATTAAAATATACCGATATATTCCCAATATATATTTCCAAAACAATATATTTTCAAGTCTTACTTAGAAAATATATAACTTATTTGTCAAAAATAACGTATGCCAAAATATATATATTTTTCCCAAAAATATTATATTTTTACTTCCTTTGTTTCCAAAATAATATTTTACCCAAAAATATAGTGTAATGGTATATCTCGGAATATTTCATAAGTTACGTTTTCTTGTTCGGTTCCACAATATTACGTGTGTAACTTAAATATTTTATTCCTTGCAATTTTTGGTATTATTTTGGAGTTGTAATTTCCATGGTATTTTGTAAGTTATATTATTTACCCTAAATTAATATAACTAGTTCACAAATCAACAAACATTCACACAGGCGTTTTAGTAATAAATACATATTCTAACTATATATTTATCCGCTGTTGTTTACGAAAACCCACCTCCGACACTTTGTATTTTGTTACAAAAATTATGGCGAGGTTTGTATTTGAAAAGCATAGTCTAAATACACTTGTGAACCCTTATATAGAAAATATTTTCTAAGTGCTAGGATTTTCAGAAAATTTCGCCATAGTCTCCTTTGTAAATGGAGGTGTCCATGCTAAATAGCATATCATTTTCTTTAACATATAACATGTTAGATTGCTTTCAAGTAACCAACCCGACATTTAGGCATGCAAAATACTACTTATATCAATTCAGTTTCAATATACAAAACTGGGCTGTTTTCGGGTATCTTAATAAAATAGTTATCTTATTCCAAAAATTCCCAAATTTTTAAAGAATGTCTTATACAATCCAAATATTATTGTGTAAAAATATCGAGGTCCAGTTCATTACCAATGTTTTATAAAAATTCATTTTCCGGACTGCAATCGGATTTGTGACTTTCTGATTGCAGTCTACGAAATAATTCATCTAAAATTTATCGTAAGTCCGTTTGATGAAATTCCAGTGGGAGAATTACTACCACATCAGTGGTCACCTACAGTACAATTTTTATGTGCTGATTTATCATAGATTTCAAGTTATGACTAAAAACATATCACCCATTTACTGCAGTGAAAACTCAACTTTAGTTGCTGTTAGAAAACGCCCCTTTAAAAATAGCAAACGAAGTCCAAAAATTATGATTCCAGTGCCATTAGAACCGTATTTCATAATAACACGTTATAGACTTAAGAAAATCAGTTTTTCGTTAAGTTAAGATCTGGTTACAGCCAGTTGAAGGTGGCTGAAAATGCTAATCAGCAAGCTATTTATAGGTTAAATGTTACTAAAATGTATACCTACGATTACCATTCCTTCTAATAACGATTTATATCATAATGTGAGTCTTTTACAACAGGTTATCACTTATATATCTCAGATTTATCATGTGTTATTATCTTTCATCTCATGACCTTTATGTAAAGTTCTTATGTTCATGAACTTGTTTATGTTTTTAGAGTTTCTTAAGATTTCATCATAAAGCAATCTTTAACCAAGCAAAATAGAAGTAAATAAGGGTTAAGATGATCTTACTACTAGCTTCAAGCTAGGGATGATTCAAGGATAGAAAACAAGTGGATAAAAGCACTAGAGAGGGGTCCTTCAACTTCCGAAAGCTCTAAGCTTCCTAATATACCTTCTTACACCCTAGAATCACCTTGGAATGTTTGAATGTTGAATGAAGATGGATGGGTTGCGTGGGTGAGTTTAGGCCGAGAATGAAAGGAAGGAAGAAGAAGAACTTTTGATGTTGGTAGGTTGTGAGAAATGAGAGTCTTGTTCCAATGGTTACATTTATAAACTTTCCAACATTCCTTTATCTTGTGGTCTATATGTTCAAAGTGGGGAGACATAATCTAGTAATTAAATCAATTAAAATCTTTATATGGGAGCCCACATGTAACCGTGAGAATGAGGGGGGGGGGGGGCTTGGTTAAGGTGTAATGACTAGTTAGATTACTTAGTTAGATTTCAAAAGTATTAGTTATGTATTTAGTTATTACATGCTTATATAGTGTGTTATGATGTTCGGGGACCCTAACTAGCTTAGAATAATAAAAACAATGTGTTTAATAATATTTTTGTGTTCCGGGTAATGTCTGGTTGTTCGGTTTGATATTGTTCCGTTAAGGTGCTTAATTAATCCGCAAAGTGTCTTTTATAATACTTTTTGTGTCACAATTAATTCCCATCACTTTGGAAAGTACCTAGTACTATTTTGCCAAGTTTTTACACCTTACTAGCATAGTTAAATGCTAAATTTTGTTTAAAAGTGCAGAATTCTGCATTTAAAGTGTGTGTTTAGGCACTTCCCGGCACTATAATTATCACCTGGTGACGCAGTTTTATGGTCCTCACCTCCCTACACTCCCTACTAGTGTAGTATTCTATTTCTGGCTCATACTGGCCTCAAAAACATTGTCTGTCTAGGTGCTGGCATTGTCAGCATGTTTTCTGGGTTATCCGTTCAGTGTGCTAACTGTGCTTTGTGCATCAAGTTTGTCACTAGAGTTTGTGTGAAATAAGTGAAGTGACAGTATAAATGTGATGCATATGTATGTATGTATTAGAAATCAGAAAGCAGTTTAATCAACAGTTGTAATCAAGCACGGCCATTAAGCACAAATTTAATCTTAATTAACTGTACGGATGCATGCAAATTTGACAGTTGTCACATTCTCCCCCCGTTAAGAAAATTTCTTCCTCGAAATTTGTACTACCTTAACTCCTTGTGGTTATGTCACACATGTATGTATATAAATAATACCGAGGTATATAATCAGCAACCCGAATTAAACCTTACTCTTATCGGGTGAGTCCAAAAATATGTAACAACCCGAACCCTATGGTTAAAAAAAAGGTATGTGTTTTTAGCATTTGATGTCAAAGGTACAAGACGTGTTTGACGTATAGTCTAGTGTAATCCAGCTAGCAGGGGGGTTCCACAAAAGAGGAGCTTTGTCTAATAAGATTCTCAAACGATTGATCGCAATATGCAAACGAGTTTTTCACAAACCATAGCATCCGCTATATGAATTTAAAATCAACAACTCAAATGTGATAGTAACATAAAGATTGGCTGGCAACTTCCGAATAAATGAATGGTGAGGTTTAGTGTGTTGACATTCTTGAATTGCAAGAATACGCCGAATGAAATACAAGCGACTCTGGTGTATTATTGTCTTAATTCGTAGTTGCATCAGAAGTGTTTAAACGACAAGTCAAATAAAAGTATATGTAGTTTTGCGTGAAACTGTTGGCCATGATTAGCACAAGCTACAAGTTTGTAATGACGCCACAAGGTGTCGCAATGACATAATTCAATAATAGCGATGACTGAACAAGTTCACCGTGTTTGAAATCAAATGAAAGTGTACCGAAACAAGCCTGAAGATTTGATTTACACAATGTCATAAAGTTTTCAGTTGAGTACGGAACATCAAGGAGCCACTATTTTTGATCGAAGATGAAAAAGTATTAAGTACCGCAAGGCATTCGATTGACAACGAAAGAATCGTTGGGAGGTACATTGTGCTTATGAAATGAATCTATGTACCATTGCCTTAACACACAACTTGTGTTGAGACTACTTTGATTGTGAATATCAAAATGGATTGTTAACAAATAAATAGGCAATTAAATCCGTGTATGAAGTGAGTAACCAAATAAGCGCAAGCTTCAATTTTGTGAAAGGATCCCCACAAGGTGTCGTAACCAACAAATGATTTAGTGAAGTCATAGACCAAACAAATCTACTACGACTCAAAACAAAAGAATCTTTGCCAAATGATTTGAATATGATGCTCTCAATATATCATATGACGTCTTAACTGAATGTGCGAAATGAATAAGTTCAAGCAATTGAACTTGATTTTAGCGTAACCTGGCAATAGACGTATGTATCAAAGGAATCTCGGCATGGTCACAAAGGTAAACCATGAATGTAACTTAAAATAAGTGGAGTTTCAAGAAAGTGTGTTGTCTTGATAGCAAAAGAGTCAACAATCACAATAATGTAGGTCCTTCGAATCACAATTCTGTAATTAGATTTAGCGTTGAACTTTAATGAAGCGTTTATTCGAAATGAAACCGCATGCGTAGCAAAAGGTGCATGGGTAATATATAAGTTTTCAAGTAATGAAGCAATGTGTATCTGCCGAAATGGAGAAGTGACCAAGTATACGAAGCAAACGCGTGTTCGCTCTCAGCGAAGAGGATCAACGCGATGCAACTACTATCAAGGGGAGTAGAGATGCAAACATCTATTCGCTAGAAGCAAAAGTAAAGATTTCAACAAAAGAAGTTTAACTACTTTTCTATTTGGCCAACGAAACTGGCATATATGTCAGGTTAATGGTGTCTGCTTGAGTTAACAAATGTGGTTCCTAATCGACCAGCTTTGTGAATTTGGACATGGGTTCCCGATGGTCCTAAGTACGTGTTTCCTAGATTCTCAGGGTTTCGTATTTGGTGTATAATCGTTCTGTGCATCGTGTAGGAAGCACCATTCTTGTGTACGTTTGAAACAAATTATGGTCCCGCCACTTTCCCGGCATGCTTTCTTCCTGGAGTCACAGCTAATGACACTCGATCATCGGTCGGTCGTGAAATAGTAGTTGAATCCTCATAGTAAATTAAATAATTCGATAATCCTTAGCAAGAGTTATCAACTCTTCTTGGTTAGGTCGTTTGGCTCCTGGTAGTTTGATGTCAGTTCGAAAGGTGTCGTCCTTCTTATTGACGAGCAGAATTAGGATTACCCAAAAGGGAATTTTGGTCTGTTATCTTCCTTCTCTATCAACTTCTGAAGCTTCACTGTCAATCCTTGCATCTCCGAAGGTGTAAGTCGTTAATGTGTATTGACTACAGGCACGACGCCTGTAATCAATCTGATGCGAAATTCAACTTGTCGTTGAGGAGGTAGTTTTTGGCAAGTCTTTGGGAAAGACTTCGGGATATTTCCCTGTCATGGAAATATCTTTGAGTTTTGGTTCTTCGGCTCCCTTGTCCACGACATGAGCCAAGAAAGCAACCCATCCTTTACGCAACAATTTTTGTGCCTTCAAGAAATTAGTAATCTGTAGAGGCATATCTTGCTCCATGAGCCATGATCATTCCTTCGTTTGCCATCAGGATACGGATCCAACTTCCGTCCGATTGATTGACAACTGGTCCATTCCCGTTACCATGTCAAGACTTCTCCTTGACTGGTTCTTATCAAGTACTGGATATCTACCTTACGTACTGCTAAAACAAGTATATTCTGAAGCTAAAATCTGACAATAATGTCAAATAGCACAGACGTATAACATTGACTACTATGAGACGCACCGATAGCCATGTTTGGATCCTGGCGTGCTTCCCTAGCTCCGGTGTTAGACATTCTTCCCATGATTTTGTTTAATCTCCCTTGGGCAATCTTTCCTAAAGTGCCCCATATCACCGTAGTTATAACATCCCTTACCTTTCCCCTTTCCTTTCTTTCCACGCTTCCTCTCACGCCAACACGTTTCCCTGTTGTGTCCCACTTTGCCACAGTTGTCACACTTTCCATTTTTACATCGCCCGATATGATGACGTCGGCACCTGTCGGATTTAGGTAGTTTACCCATGTACTCTTTTCTCTTTTTGGCCTTGTTGTTGCTACTCATCTGGGTACCCTGTTTGAAATTTGCAAACTTTCTCTTGTTGTCTCCAGATGACTCTACATGAGTCTCCTTCTTCCCCTCAGAGGTTGAAAATTTGTTCATCCTGATTGCCTCTTCAGTTAAGGCTACACTTAGATTGATGGCCTCAATGATCGTTGCAGGCTTTGATGTAGTCACCATGCTCATGATTTGGGGTGCCAATCCCCAAATGAAACGCTCAATCTTCTTAAACTCTGGATCTACCATGTAAGGAACGATACGTGACAGAACTTGGAACTTCTCCACATACTCAGCCATTTTTGGACCTTCCATCTTCAAGTTCCAGAACTCAGTTTCCACATTCTGGCTTTCTGTTCTCGAACAGTACTTTTTATGCATTAGCTCTTTCAGCTCGTCCCATGATAAAGCATACGCAGTAGCCTCGCCCATCGTCTGAACCTGGAGTTTCCACCATGACAGAGCCCCATCTTGGAACAGTCTGGAAATGTACGTGACCTGGTGCTCTGGGGCGCATTTGCTCGCACGCAAAACAGTGTCCGTCTTCTCAACCCAGCGCACGAAGGCTACGGCACCCCCAGTGCCGTCGAAATGTAGGGGCTGGCTGCCTAAGAACTGCTTGTAGGTGCAGCCTGCGTTACAAGCAACATTATTCGCGTAAGGTATTAGCAAAGCACTTGTGGAAATGTCCAAACGTTTTGTAATGTGTCTTAAAGGACTAAACATTACCGTTGGGTGGGTTATTTCCCGAGGTATCTCCGCTGCGCTCAGAGCGAAGGGCCTCGTACTGTGCGATGACCTGTAAGAGGCGTTCTTGAAATTCTGCCTCTGTCATTGGCAGAGGGTTGTTGGTATCGGTGTTCCCTTGAGTCGACATCTTCCTAGAAGAAAGTCGGTTAGGTCAGGTCTTGTTCAGGACACGAGCACACAAGTCTCTATTT
Organism: Helianthus tuberosus; assembly: GCA_030545235.1. Classification (NCBI taxonomy): domain Eukaryota; kingdom Viridiplantae; phylum Streptophyta; class Magnoliopsida; order Asterales; family Asteraceae; genus Helianthus; species Helianthus tuberosus. Next base: position 28,541,062 of record CM060446.1, on the reverse strand, counting down.
AACGAATAAGACCTCAGAGGTATATTACATATATGTATATACGCAGTCGTTATAACATTCAATCACGTATCATCACAATTATTGCACAACTTGTAAATAGGAACGTAGCAAGTAAGCATGTAGCATCATAGTTATAGCACAATATGCTGATCAACAGCGTGCTTAGTGGGAACATAGCGACTGAGTTTTTCATTAGTTATTAGTCATAAGTATTGTCGCATGTTTAAAGATGATTGGGCTTTCGTTATCCTCCTGCCACAATCACTGTGTCTTACATAATGTATCACATCAGAAGGGACACAGGGTCACCCTACCCTTGTCCAACATGTATATTAGTGTATCAAAATTACGTAGTCAGAAGCGGTCTTCAAAAGTCTCCGCAATCCCGGCTTATCATTAGTGTCTTTACCCAAGTGTAATGCAATCCGCATAAATCCAGAAATCAACTACACTGGTGTCTGAGGTGGAGGAGGAAAGAAAAGTAACTGCTAGCACGCGTAAACTCCTCCTCGAGCTTATATACACATCGAAGTAATTAACTGATCTACCGCTCGATAGTAAAAGAAACGAGCATCAAAAATCTGGAAAAGGCGTCATAGCAGCAGATGAGAGCGCAAAAGAAGTCTTTGATAATTGTGGAGGATCAAGTATACTGGCAATAAACAGGGTGGAGGTTGTGGTGTCAACTCAAGCTCCAACATTCTGCGACTTATATCCTCAAACTGTAGCTGATGTGACAGGTGTACTCATCCCCTGTGTAGCCTCCAGAATGTGAGGGATGACAAGGGTCTAAAATCAACATAGTGTAGTAGAGGAACCATCGAAATGACTTGTCCAGCGTTGTAGAGGTGAATGTAGCAAACGATGCGACTTGTAAAGTTAGGAAAAATGTTGTCGTAGCAGAAGAATCGTTATGCGGGTGTTGACCTGGAGCGCCTTCCCGGGGTGCGGGTATGTCTTGAAAGAAAGCGGTAGGCATGTCGGTGCAATGGACGTCGGTCTTCATAGGTGCAACATCAGCGGGTGTAGGTGCGGTAGAAATGTCTCAACAAAAGGAGATTCAATAGGTGCAGGTACCGGGTCTGGTAGGAGGAGTGCAAGGTATAGTAGTCCGAAGGAAATAAGGTCACGTTTAAGCAGGTTCAGCAGGTGCAACATCAAGCTGGCCTGCAAGGAACTAGAGCTGCCTCAGGGGCAGGTCCTAGGGCGTGTGAGGGTATGTGATCTTGAGCAGGTGTTAGTGCAGTAGTCAAAGCGGTGTCGTCGTCCGTGTCTGGAGCAAAAAGCGGTAACCTGCCTGTTTGTAAAGTCGTAAATGTCGCAGACTCAAAGGAGTCTGAAATCGAGTATATACTAGAATCAGAGGATAGTTTGATAATAGGGATCTCAAAACGTAAAGTCAGTAACAATGTCCTCATCTAACTTTCCATCATCCTGGGTGTCAACGGAAGGACCGTCAATAAGCAAATTAACGTCGTCATCAAACAATTTGTCAAAGAGGCAGATTCTCGGGGAAAATAGCCACGAGAGGTATGACATCGAGAATAGGAGCCACGATGTGCTCGTCATCGAAGTGTCCAAATGATGAGGTGGTCATGGACCGAAACAAGAATGACAGGAAGTTTCTTGTCAAGGAAGCCATCAGCAAGGGTAATTCATCACCAGAGTCTGGCAGCGAGGATGGTTGGCAGTCGTCCTCGTTCTTGGTCAACATGTCAGGGTCACTCTCAGTGTCTGACGTAAATATCTCCGGCGCAGGTACAGTCTCATCATCTGTGGCAGTGGCCGTAGGGTCGTCATCATCTGGCAATTCGTTCCCTGAGGAAAGTGACGTGTGTGTGCCGGTACATAATAGTCGCAGCATGCATATTTACAGTAATCTTTAACACTTGTGTATTGCAAATAAGGACAATTCATAACGTAATCATGTATCCACATGTTCGTCCTAGTCTTCCCAGACTATCCCACCCAGTCTCTCAGAGTAAACTCCCTAGCCTCTCAGACTAACTCCCTGGTCTCTCAGACTAACTCCCTGGCCTCTAAGACCAACTCCCTGGTCTCTCAGACCAACTCCCTGGTCTCTCAGACTAACTCCCTGGCCTCTAAGACCAACTCCCTGGTCTCTCAGACTAACTCCCTGGTCTCTAAGACCAACTCCCTGGTCTCTAAGACCAAATCCCTGGTCTCTAAGACCAACCTCCCAGTCTCTAAGACTAAATCCCTGGTCTCTAAGACCAACCTCCCAGTCTCTAAGACTAAATCCCTGGTCTCTAAGACCAACCTCCCAGTCTCTAAGACTAAATCCCTAGTCTCTAAGACCAACCTCCCAGTCTCTAAGACTAAATCCCTGGTCTCTAAGACCAACCTCCCAGTCTCTAAGACTAAATCCCTGGTCTCTAAGACCAACCTCCCAGTCTCTAAGACTAAATTTCCCCCAGTCTATAAGACTAATCCTCCCTCAGCCTCTAAGACTGATCCTCCCTCAGCCTCTAAGGCTGATCCTCCCTCAGCCTCTAAGGCTGATCCTCCCCCAGCCTCTAAGGCTGATCCTCCCTCAGCCTCTAAGGCTGAACTATAAATATAGATTTTTGAAATGTGTATGTGTGCCTTTTGTTTGTAAAAATGTTCGTTCCCTGGATCTGGACGTTTTGTGTATGCAATGAAAAACAAGTCGTGAAAACATTTTCGTGAGAGCCCTAATGATCGTAGTCTAGACTCGAGAAGGAATCCTAATTCGCTACGATCGAAGCTCTGATACCAAGCTGTCACACCCTGACTTTTGCGGAAGCGTGATTATGGTGTGACTTACTTGTTATCATTGCATTCAACCATATCAAACAATCTATATGATAATACCAAAGATTTGTCATCCATAAAATAAGTTTAAAACATAACAACATTGTCTAAAACGTAGACTTCAAATTTAAGTTTTACAAACCCGATGAATTGTGTAAAAGTTTGCTAAGGACTCGTCAAAAGATAATAGTTGTAATCAAAGTTTGGAAGACGTGTCTCGTCCAGGATTAAGACACACTGGCCAAACCCGAAAACCATGGATGACATCTTTATACTTAACATGACTTGAAACTCCAACTCCCGCCAGATCCATACTTAATTTCCTGAAATACATGTAGTTTGAAAAACATCAACAAAAGTTGAGCGAGTTCATGTGTATGTGAGTTTGTATAAATCGTTAATGTGTGTTTGCATAAATCGTTAAAATGTGTCTGTATAAATATATGTCCTTGGTATGTAGCAATAAAAAAACAGATCAATTAACGTGTAGCTAATACATTAATAAGTCACATGGTCTAGGAAGCACTCAAACATGTAACGCGTATTTCATACCGGTCCTTCCGGCGGAACGACATAGTCACCACATGTAGCCACACGCTGGCCCATGTGTGGGGCTCGCAACACCCAATAGATCTATCACGCATGCCTCTCGGTCCTTATACAAGGATTGATGGTCTTACGATAATAGTATATCCATTCACGTGATCTAGCAGTAAATCCCTTAACTAATGATACCCTGTATAAAACGTTTGTAATAAATGTAACGTGTATTTCACCACCGAAGTACACAACTGAAAACAGTTAAAAGAAAAGGGGGACATGAACTCACTGTTTTGCGTCTTTGTATCCAATGTAATTCGAAGCTTCCACTAGAACGCACGACTACCTACATGTGTACTAACGTCTATTAGACGAACGGGTCGTGCCTTGTCTTAATATTGATTGGTGCCTTTGAGTTACGTTTAAAAGTGTCTTTGGTAGTATTCCAAGTTATATAATTGGTTGTTAAAATAATAAATATTTTAACTTGCATTTTCTTTTGGAATAATTTGTTAAACAATATCTTTGTAGTAATACTTCTCATGTGTTCGTATTCGCATTTCCTTCCCAAGGATGGGGGTATCTCATACTTTGTGTATTTTCGTATTCGTATTTGTATATCTTGCCAAGTAATGGCGTCGTATTTCGGTGCATTATTCCCATTAAAATATACCAATATATTCCCAAAACAATATATTTTCAAGTCTTACTTAGAAAATATATAACTTATTTGTCAAAAATAACGTATGCCAAAATATATATATTTTTCCCAAAAATATTATATTTTTACTTCCTTTGTTTCCAAAATAATATTTTACCCAAAAATATAGTGTAATGGTATATCTCGGAATATTTCATAAGTTACGTTTTCTTGTTCGGTTCCACAATATTACGAGTGTAACTTAAATATTTTATTCCTTGCAATTTTTGGTATTATTTTGGAGTTGTAATTTCCATGGTATTTTGTAAGTTATATTATTTACCCTAAATTAATATAACTAGTTCACAAATTAACAAACATTCACACATGCGTTTTAGTAATAAATACATATTCTAAATATATATTTATCCGCTGTTGTTTACGAAAACCCACCTCCGACACTTTGTATTTTGTTACAAAAATTATGGCGAGGTTTGTATTTGAAAAGCGTAGTCTAATTACACTTGTGAACCCCATATATAGAAAATATTTTCTAAGTGCTAGGATTTTCAGAAAATTTCGCCATAGTCTCCTTTGTAAATGGAGGTGTCCATGCTAAATAGTGTTGGGATTGAACCCTACCAGAGGAACAGATAATTAAAGCCAAAACTGGATCAGAGCAGTGGATCCAGAATAAGCAGACGTTTACAAATGGTTCATACAAGTCTATCCCCTTTAAAGTGATTTCAACATCTGCTGACATCCTATCTGCTGATCGTGCAAACTCCTGACCTACAACTGCTGCTCAAGTAAAGACCTGATGAAAGACTAAAGCCTTGCTGATTCAATCTACTGCCTTGAATCAAGCACTGCTGATCCGGACAAGTACTGCTGGATTCACAGCAGTGAAAGGTTGCAGCAGCTGTTATGTAGTCTGTTTGTAATATAATGTAATAGCAGTAGTTAGTATAGCAGTGTTTGTATAGATCAGAGGTTAGAGTTTGTTAGGAGGTTAGATGTCACTTTCATGGTGACGTCAGCATTAGATGCTCAGTGGTTTGCTAGTGCCTATAAATAGAACAGTGCTCTGTACTGTTCTATTAGCTCTTTGCAATACCGTCTTCTTTGCACGAACAAACACTGAGCTCTGGCTGAGGGGGAGTTTGTATTCAAGCATTACTTGTAATCGTTGTTGAAATTAAATTCAATCTTTCGATTCCTTGTTGAAAATGTCTTGATCAAAGCAATACTCTCGTTTGATTGTATGCAAAGTTTGTTTCCATATTAATTCCGCTGCACAACTCTTTCATTTTCATCTTAATTTCAAACGTAAAATACAATCAGAAACAAACTCAGATCCAACAATTGGTATCAGAGCTTGGACAGTCAAATTTGATTTAACAATCATTTTGACATAAATAGTTCAGCTCATAACAGTTGATACTGATCGTTTGTTCGTCGTTGAAAAACAGAGCAAGGATTAATCACCATTAAAGTTGATTTCTCAGTGTCTGTAAAACAACAAGAATGACGTCACAATCTCAGGATGATAAAAACAACATCGGCTCACTTTTTAAACCACCTATGCTAAAAAGAAATGAGTATAACATCTGGCAGAGGAGGATGGGTCACATCCTCGCTCAACAAAGCACAGGTTGTTGGAGGTCTGTCGTCTTTGGTCCCCACGTTCCCACAGTGCCAAGCGCTGAAGATGCTAAAAAGTTCGTTCCAAAACCAGTTGAAAATTATACCGAAACTGATTATCAAAAGTTCGAACTAGATGCTAAAGCTTTTAGCATCATAGCATCAGCGCTGCCCAATGAGATATATGCTGGACTGTTACACTGTAACAGTGCCAAAGAGTTATGGGACGCGCTTAAGGAACAGTTTGGGGGGACCGAAGAAGTCAAAGAAAACAATAGGGAAATCCTGAACCAACAGTACGAAACATTTTGTCATGTTAGAGGTGAATCACTAACGCAACAATTTGAGCGTTTCAGTTGTCTCATCAGTGAACTGAGGCTTGTTAATACCACTTTTACAAACTCAACTCAAAATAGCAGGTTCCTCAGATCATTTCCAGAAAAATGGGACACCATAGCTTTTGTCACCCGAAACTCACCTGAGTTCAAGGATCTGACCTTGACCCAACTCCATGGTCGACTCCTGACCTACGAAAGGGAGTTGAACCAGAAAAGGAAGTTACAAGAGTCAGGAAAAGCCGTTGATGATTATACATTCGGTAACACTGCTCTTCTAGGTCAAGAAGAATCTGGAAACAGTGGTAAGGATCAGGGTTATGTTCACTTCATTGACATAACTGCTGGGGAAAATTTTAACAACCCTGATCCTCACTCTGCAAGTTATGCATTCACTGCAAACGAAAACCAGATGTCAGACAATCTAAGCTTTGAACTCAATGATTTACAACATTTTGATCCCACTGACTTAGAAGAGATGGATATTCTGCACCAGTTGGCTTTGCTCAGTGTTAGAACTAGCAAATTCTATAAAAGAACAGGGAGAAAATTCCCAGGACTTCATGGGAATTTGAGGGTTGGGTTGGATAAATCGAAAATCAAGTGTTACAAGTGCAATAGGTTAGGGCACTTTGCTAGGGAATGCAGAAGTCAAAACACTGGACCAATAGTTACTCACCCTAGCTCAAACCCTAGACCACAATGTCAAAACACTGTGCACTATACCCAATATACCCCTACAGCTCAAGTGAACACTGCTCACTATGCTGCTGCCCCTGTGCCTGTGCATTATGTCAAAACTACTGTCCCACAAATTCAGTACGTTCAAACCCCTGCTCCACAGGTACAAGTGCAACCTGTTGCACCTCAAACCACTGCTCCAGCAGCAGTACAACCAGATCAACAAAGCTTTTTCACTCAAGGGTTTGTTGACTAGAGCAGTATGCCTGATGACCTTAGTGATGAAAATTTTGCACTCTATGCTTTTAATGAACCTTCTAATGATGAATTTTGTTTGATGGCATTAGAGTCAATAACAGAGGGTGTTGAAACTGAATGGGAACAGCTAAGTGAAGAAACAGTGGATGAGGTGACTGAAGCAGTGGTTACTGCTATGGCTGGTGAACTACTGCTGGGAGAAAATTCAGAAACCCTGATTGAACCACTGACAGACCCATGGTCTGAAGAGAACAAGGAAGAAAAGAGAGAAGAAAAGGCTGGTGAGAAAGAAGAAAGAGCTGATGATGAAGAAAATCCTCAATGTGATTGTGCAATGATGGCTGCTGCCAAGGTATCACCTCAAGTTCTTGAAAAACCGTGTTCTGACAATTGCATTATTGCTTTTGCTAACATCAAAGAGGTAAATGAAAACCTTCGGGATAAAATCTTAACTGATGAAGTCAAATTTGTAAGATCTTTAAAAGAACTTAAAAACAAATTGACTGAAAGAGAAAAAGAGATCAGCAGTCTGAAAGAAGAACAAAGCATAACCAAAACTCAACTCCAAACTATGGTAGAAAAATACCAAGTTTGCAAAAAGGAGTTGGAGTCCACCCAGATCACCTGTGAAAGATGGGTGGAATCATGCAAAGGGTATGAGGTTATGCTTGAAAAACAGATAAAAAGCAATGTGAAATTTGGTGTTGGTTATAGAAAACATGATGATGAAACCACTGCTTTTGGAAAATCTATTCAAACCACTGATGTAACCACTGAGTTCATCCCCACAAACAAGAATGGCCAAGAAGTGAAAATCACTGACAAACTTGGTAACAAAATCACACTTGACAGACCAATGGGATCCTCTACTTTTGAGGAGCTTGAAGATTATCAGTTTAAACCAAAATGATCTGATGAGTGTGACATTCTTGAAAATTTCAAGCCAATGGACTTTACATCAACTGATGGGGTTAAAGCTCCAAAAGCTAAAGTCATTCCTCTCAAGGACATCCCAACAGAGGTTAAAACCTCTGCTGCAAAGGAGTCTGAAAATAGAAAGAAGAAAGAAAAAATTGATAACTTGTTTTGTGAATTCTGTGAGAAAAGGAATCATCTAACAAAAGACTGTTTCCACTTAAAAGCTTATGATTTAAACAGAACAAGTGTCATTGTTTCAGCTGAAAGTTGCATTGTTTGTGGTAAAATAAACCACAAGACTCAAGCATGTGTGTATCTCAAAAACTTTGATGTGAAAAAGAATGAGTACATTGCTAAAACATCCTTGAGTTCATCATCATCATCATCTGTCAAATTCACCAAGAAACAACCACTGTTTGTGCCAGTTCAAACAGCTGTCACAAAACAGCTGAACCAAACATCTGTCAAAAGAGATGTTCAGGTTACTGATGCACCCCCTACCAATAAGTTCAGGAAAGGCAAGGAAAAACAGTCTTACCAAAGGATTCCACACGTTTATGAGGCCTACAAAAGGCCCTCTAAACCAAAAGTGAACATGCATCCTTTTGGTTACCAACAGGTGATTGGTCAAGACCCCCAACAGTGGTTAGCAAGAAACAGTACTAAAACTGTCCAAACCCCTAACCTAACCACTGTCAATCAATCTGCATCCATCCCAGACACTGTTGAGACCCCATCCAAAGCCCTGTTGGCTTTGGAGACCCTAATGAACTAATCCTTTTACTTCATGTGCAGGGAGCTTCTGCATGCTTTGATAGTCTTTGGTATATAGATAGTGGAGGCTCCAGGCACATGACAGGATGTAAAGCCCTCCTCAAAGACTTTAAAATCCATGGAGGGGGTGATATATCCTTTGGGAATAATAGTAAAGGGAAAGTTCTGGGGTCTGGTACAATGCAGTCTGGAAATGTAAAATTTGAAAATGTCAATCTGATAGACAATCTAAAATTCAACCTTCTGAGTGTATCACAAATGAGTGACAAAGGGTTTGGGTCATTCTTCACAAAAGATTGTTGTAGGATTGTTGGACCAGAAATGGTCAAGAAGATTGAAGCAATAATCAAAACTGGTCAAACTAAACTTGTTGCTCAAAGAAGTGGCAATGTTTATGTTGTTGATATGTCAAAAGAGTGTCCCAGAGCTGATGCCTGTCTGTTCTCAGCTGCCTCTAACAAAGAGACAGAACTTTGGCACAGAAGGCTGGGGCACACAAATCTTAAGACAATCACTGAAATTTCAAAAAATGGTTTGGTGAGAGGCCTACCACAAAAATTGTTTTCATGTCCTGAACATTGCATTTCCTGTTTAAAAGGAAAACAACATAAAAGTTCTTATAAGTCCATTGAAGAGTCCAAAACAACCCAGTGTTTGCAAATGCTACACATGGATTTGTTTGGCCCAGTTCAAGTCATGAGCCTCAAGAAGAAAAGATATTGTTTGGTTATTGTTGATGACTTTTCTAGGTTTACATGGACTTTCTTTTTACACTCAAAAGATGAGACTGCAGGCATTTTGCAAGACTTTGTGACACAGGTTGAAAAGCAATTTGACCTTCCAGTGAAAAGCTTCAGGAGTGACAATGGCACAGAATTTAAAAAAAAGGAGTTGGATGCCTTCTGTGTGAAGAAAGGGATTGTAAGGCAGTACAGCATCCCTAGAACACCAGAGCAAAATGGGGTTGTTGAAAGAAAGGACAGAACTTTGATTGAGGCTGCCAGAACTATGCTTGCAGATTCAGGTCTGCCATTAACTTTCTGGGCAGAGGCAGTAAACACTGCTTACTATGTCCAGAACAGAGTTTTAATAAACCCCAGGCACAAAAAGACTGCTTATGAAATTCTGTATAAAATCAAACCACTGATCTCTTACTTCAAGGTGTTTGGCTGCCCATGCTTTATTTTGAACCTAAAAGATTCCATTTCAAAATTTGCAGCCAAAATTGATTGTGGTTATCATCTGGGATACTCAACCACTGCCAAGGCCTACAAAGTGTTCAACACACGGACCAAGGCAGTGGAGGAGACTTTGAATGTAAAGTTCAATGAGCTTTCATCAATGAAAATCCCAGCAAATCCTGCAGATCTGTTTGATCTTGAAAAATTTACTTTTGAAAATACTGCTGTCAAGACTAACAGTGCAGGTCCATCAGAGGATACATCACCAGACTATGGGTATGAAATCATTATCCCTCAAAGGTCTGCCACAAAGGGAAAAGCATCAGCTGTTCAAAACAGTTGTCAAAGCTCAACCACTGCTACCTCAACAGTTGTTGACCAAAGTGGCCCATCAACCACTACTTCCACATCCTCAAACACTGCTGACAAAAGTCCCCAAACTGTGGATAAAAGTCAGCAGGTGTCCACTTCATTACCTCCTATTCCACCACCTTTTGAAGCCACTGCTGGATCATCAAAGTCCCCAACAGTGGTTAGCTCAGATGATACACATTTGCAGCCTTCACCAACTAATGCCATCATTCCATACCAAGGAGATTTAATCTACTTGAGATCTCATCCACCTGATCAAATCATTGGCAACATTAATGAAGGGGTGCTTACAAGAAGCCAAACCCAAAACATTTGTCTTTTTGCTGGTTTTCTATCACTCCATCAGCCAGTCAAGTACCAAGAGGCACTGAAAGACAACAGCTGGGTAGAAGCCATGCAAGAGGAGCTCCAACAGTTCAAAAGACAACAAGTATGGGAGCTTGTACCACTGCCAGAAGAGGTTAGTCCCATTGGCACAAAGTGGGTCTTCAAGAACAAAACTGATGAAAGGGGCATTGTTGTCAAGAATAAAGCCAGGCTTGTGGTTCAAGGTTACAGACAGGAAGAGGGGATTGATTATGATGAAATATTCGCCCCTGTTGCAAGATTGGAAGCTATTAGACTATTCCTGGCCTTTGCTGTCAACCACAACATGAAGGTGTTTCAAATGGATATCAAAAGTGCTTTCCTCTATGGTACAATTCAAGAAGAGGTGTATGTTTGTCAACCTCAAGGTTTTGAGGATCCTTTTTATCCTGATCATGTCTACAGGCTAAACAAAGCCTTGTATGGCCTGAAACAAGCACCAAGGGCCTGATATGAAACTCTTTCCAACTTTCTACTCTCAAATGGTTTCAAAAGAGGTACCATTGATAAAACACTATTTCTAAAATGGAGAGGGAAGGATTTAATGATTGTCCAGATTTATGTGGATGACATTATTTTTGGAAGCACATGTAACTCAATGTGTGAAGAGTTTAGAGAACTCATGACAGCTGAGTTTGAAATAAGTGCAATGGGTGAGCTGCAATGCTTTCTTGGTCTCCAAGTACAGCAAATGCAAAATGGAACCTTCATTCATCAAACCAAATATGCTAAAGAACTTTTGACCAAATTTGATATGAATGATTGTAAACCATGCAGCACACCCATGGCAACAAATAAGCTGGTCATGTCTGATGAAAAAGATGAGCTGATTGACCAAACACTTTATAGAAGCATGATTGGGTCTTTATTGTACCTAACTGCATCTAGACCAGACATCATGTTTGCAACATGTGTCTGTGCAAGAAGTCAATCAGCTCCCAGAAAATCAAACCTCATTGCTGTAAAAAGGATCTTCGGATACATAAAAGGTGCTCCCACACTTGGTATCTGGTATCCAGCTAATGGGAATATCAAGCTTTCAGGCTTTTCAGACAGTGACTTTGCTAGATGTAACACCACAAGGAAGTCCACATCAGGAGGGTGCCAGTTTCTAGGTGATTGCTTAGTCTCATGGCAAAGCAAAAAGCAAGCAGCTGTTTCAACATCCACTGCTGAAGCTGAATACATTGCTGCTGCAAGCTGTACAGCCCAACTCCTGTGGCTTCAAAATCAGTTGCTGGATTTTGGTATCACTGCCTTAAAGACACCACTCATGTTGGATAGCCAGGCAGCAGAAAATATCATCAAAAATCCAGTTTCCCATTCAACCACCAAACACATCGACATCAGACATCACTTTGTGAGGGATTGCTTTGAAAAAGGTTTGATTTCTCTGCATCATGTCCCAACTAAAGACCAGCTGGTAGATGTGCTCACAAAAGCACTTGATACAGCCACTTTTGAAAGCTTGGTGTCTAGGATTGGGATGCTGAACATGGAATAACAAGCAACATCTTGTTTTTCTATGAATAAAAGCAACAAAATGTTTTCAGAAAATCAAAACTCCATCCTTAAAAATAGCCAAAAATGATTTTTCATTAAAATCCTTAAAATTCTGCCATAACCACTGATTGTTCAAAAGTCTGCTCTACTTCAAAAAATTTGTCCTCTGCTGAAAGTCAACCCCTGTCCTCTCATTTCTTTTATAAACTCTGTTGTTCAAAAGCTGTGTCTTATCCACTGATAGTGAAAATCATCCACTGCTTTAATACCACTGCCTTCATTCACTTTCAGAAAAGTACTGTCCTTCACTTTCACCAGGGGTTGTCACGTGGGCAGTACATAGCAGTCAGACCTTTTGTAATGGCTGCCACGTCAGCATTCACTTTCTTCCCTATAAATACCCCCACTCACCACCAAAACAGGGTTTTACTGTCGAATTGAATTCTCAAAAATTCTCTTCTCAAAGCAGTTTTTCTTCTCATTTTTCCACAAATTTCTTCGATCATCATCTTCAAAATGACAAAATCAAAGCCATCCACAAAACCCACTTCAAAATCATCATCGAAAACAGCCTCTCAAAAGGAAATCTCCACTGAAATCCCATATAAACCTTCTCACAATCTCCTGGGTCTTCTCACAAAACCAGGAACCACAAATGTTTTCGATTCCATCATTGACATCATGGAAAAATCAAAGTACAAAACTTTGTTCATCGCCGATGCACAAATCTATTTGGCGACCCAAAGAGAGTTCTGGAAGAATGCAACCCTTGAAAAACAAGGAGACATTGCAACCACCATACACTCTTCTATAAAGGGTAAAGCTGTCCAAATCACGCCACAATCCATTTCAGAGGTCTTTCAACTCGATGATCAGGAAGGTAAAACTTCTTTCACTAAAAACGAGTTACAAACTGACTTCATTGAGAGAGGGTATGAAGCCACAATGATGAAGAAACTTACCTTACAAAAAGGTTATTTTCCTTCTGCAACCAGATTTTTATTTCATACCCTCCTACTATGTGTTTCAAACAAAACCACTTCTTTCAATGAAATCCCTTTAAAGATTCAAAATCTGGGATACGCAATTCTTCAAGAAGAAAATTTTAACTATTCTCGGGAAATCTTTAAAGATTTGGTTAATAATGTTGAAACAAAATCATTCTTACTGTTTCCAAGGTTTTTAAGTTACTATTTTGAAAAGAAATTCAGTAAAGATGATTTAGCTGTAATAAACCAAGGTGATTATACTCAAATAAACAGTTTAACAACTGAAACGTTTTCAAGAATGTTAACACCTTGCAAAACACAAGCAGAAGTGCCTGAGCAGATTTTAGCAGCTACCACTGCTCCTCAGGTATCTGCTGCTGAGCCCACTGCTCAAGGTGATCAAAGCAGCAGCACAACTGCTCTGAAACCCACACCTAAAATCACCAAAAAGACAAAAAGAAAAACTCAAAAACCCCCAAAACCCATCAAAAAGGCTACTCTGGAGGATGGGATACCAGAGATACTACCTGTGACAGCACAAATGTCACAAGAAACCATTGCTGCTACTTCCTCACAGCAGTTGGTACAAATATCTCAACCCATAACCAAAACTCCTCCTACTTCTTCACAAAAAGAACAGGTTGTACATATAGGGCCACCACATCATGATGCTGTGAAACCACTTGGTTTTATCATCCACAGCTCAATGCCCGGAGCAAATCCTATTTCTACACCAAACCTCACATCCAAAATCCCATCACCAACTAAATTGCTGTTGGATGCAATTGATTTGAACCAGGCACCAAACAGTCCTTCTCAATCACCCATCAATGAGAATATAACTCAACAACTAACTGTGTCTGTTGTATCAATCTTTGCTAACCCACCAACACAACCTGAGGAGGTTACACCCCTTGAGTTACACGTAACTCTTGGTGGTAGTCCAAGTGAAGCAGCCACTACAACTGTTGAACCCACTGGTTTACAGTTGGACAGTGGTTACATTAATAAGACTTCCTTGGAGGCAATTCCTTACATAGCACCTCTGCCAACCACCAGTGGATTTATTTATCCTACTGGCAACATCAAAAGGTTGTCAAGTGTTGAAGGAAGAAGACCCCAGTACCAAGAAAAAAGGGGCATTAGTGGTTAGTGTTTGGAGTACACTCCTTACCTCAACCACTGATAAAACCACTGCTAGTGGGAAATCAGATGATCCCATTAAATTGGGTGATGATTTAAAACATAAGGATTTGACGGAACGAATTGAAAAGTTGGATACATCTGTTGCAGATCTTAAAAACATGCTACAGCAGGCGTTGAAAACACAAAAGATGCAATCCACTGTTGTTCCATCTCAAGCACCTGCTCCACAACAAGCATCTGCTACAAATGAGCTCTGGAATCTCTTCCAACCTTTTCTCCAACAACAAAAAGAAATGGCTGATCAGCAACATGAACTTCATATCCAAAAGCTGCGAAACATTATGGAGTCTAGGTACAAGAACACTCAAGCAGATATTAAGGCAATCAAGGCCCATTTATTGGAAACCATTGGCACTGCTCCTCCAACAATACTTTTCATTGATCAACTCCCAGAAGATAATGCCAAAAAGGGGGAGAAAGTTCAGGAGTGGAAGAAGAAAGGAATAGATGATGGTCTTTACATTGAACCTGAAAGGGATGCTATGACCAGAAAAATTCATGTGCCAGATGGTAGTAAAAAGGTTGATGCAACTCAAGAAGCACTTGATGAAGGAGTAGCAAGTGTTAAAAGAGATAGAATGGCATAGGATATCTCAAGATGGAATGAGGAGAAAAGAGCTTTTATGGAGCTGTATGCGCAGGGTTGTTCTGGATCAAAGGATTCTAAAAATCCTAAGACAAAAAGGAAACCTAAGTCCATCCCATCCAGATTTCCAAAACCACCATCCAAAAGCCATCAGCATCAAACCTCCACCCAAACAGCTGTTGTAACTCCTGTTGTATCAACTACTGCTGGTACCTCAGTTGTTTCAACAACTGCTCTCACTTCAACACACACCACTACAACACACACCACAATCACTACGTTACCACCACCACTGTCACCACCAAAAACAATCTCACCACTAATTTCACCTGCTGACAAAAAGCAGAAGACAACAGATGTTATAACATCTGTTGTAATGGCAACAGTGGTTGAAACACCAGTTGTTTCAACAACTGTTAGTCAATCCCAAACCACTGCCACTCAATCTACCACCACTGTTCCATCACAAACATCATCAGTCTCTCCTAAACCAAAAAGGAGAAGGCTGATTTTAAAAGAAGATGACACATCTCCACCACCAACATCTTCAAAATCTCTGTCACTTGTCACAATTCCTAAACCCATACCTCTCTCTTCCGCTCAAATTTTAAAACCATAACCTCCTGCTGGTGTCTTATTTCCTCTGGAACTCATTGCAGTTAGGGAAGAAATCAAATCTTTCTACTATGAGGATGACCCAGTTAAAAGGAGTTTGCCATCAATTGTAGAGGCCAAGCAATATTGAAGAATACTTGAAGCTCAAGGCCAAGCAAGCAGAGGATATCGCAATAAAAAACAGAAAGGGGAAATCTGATAGAGAATTTCAGCAAAACTATCAGTTTTTACTCTCCCAGGTCAGTGCTATGGAGCGATTTGTTAAAAATGTATGCCAGCAAAATTTCAGAAAGGGCAGATGAGTCCTTGAGAAAAGACTACATTGAGAACATCATGACCTACAAGAAATACAAGGGGGAGAAATACATGTACAAAAACTGGACCATTTCTGAGCTTGAAAGAGAAGCAGCCAGAATTCAAGAAATGATCAAAAATAAGGTCAAGCAGACTCCCCCCTGAAAAATTCAAACAATTTGAAGTTGAAAAGGCATTAAGGTTGAAGAGAATGAAAGAGGAGCTGATAGCAGCTGATTATGGGTCAAAGAATTTTGTGTCAAAGTGGGGAGAAGATAGGGTTAGGGCTACCTACAAAAAGTTAGAGGAACTTAGAAAGAAAGATCCAAAAGTTCCACAAAAGCCTGACTACTCCAAAGCAGAGGTTTCAAAAAGACCACCAAAGCTGCAAGCTAAAAGAACCACTGCTCCAGCTGGTGCTGCCATCTACAAAAGAAGGAGCAAAAACCAGTCAAGTGCTGAAACCATTCAAGATCTAAAAGCTGGAAATGCTATTGTAAAAGCAGGCCTTAAAGTAATGATAAAAGAAGATCTTGAATTGGAACAATCTGCAAGTACTGCTCAGCCAGTCAAGAATAGGCCAGCCTCACCAAATACCTCTGCAAATAAACATCTCCCATGAAACCCACCAGGCTCAAAAATACAAAAGTGGGAAACTGACAAACAGACCTGCGTATTGACTTTGCTCAGGTCTGGTGGAGAAGTGAAGAAAATATCAAGGGAACAAGCTCTTGGCCTGAGTCTTGAATATTTGCAGGATCTCCTTGATCTTCCACTTAGCAGGGATGATGAAGACACAGATGCCCTAGACTTTGAACTACAATTTAAAGGTCAGATAAGGGAACTATTGATGAGGCAATAAATGTCCACAATAATGAAGAGTTTTGGCATTATCTGTTCCAGGGGGAGATTGTTGGGATTGAACCCTACTAGAGGAACAGATAATTAAAGCCAAAACTGGATCAGAGCAGTGGATCCAGAATAAGCAGACGTTTACAAATGGTTCATACAAGTCTCTCCCCTTTAAAGTGATTTCAACATCTGCTGACATCCTATCTGCTGATCGTGCAAACTCCTGACCTACAACTGCTGCTCAAGTAAAGACCTGATGAAAGACTAAAGCCTTGCTGATTCAATCTACTGCCTTGAATCAAGCACTGCTGATCCGGACAAGTACTGCTGGATTCACAGCAGTGAAAGGTTGCAACAGCTGTTATGTAGTCTGTTTGTAATATAATGTAATAGCAGTAGTTAGTATAGCAGTGTTTGTATAGATCAGAGGTTAGAGTTTGTTAGGAGGTTAGATGTCACTTTCATGGTGACGTCAGCATTAGATGCTCAGTGGTTTGCTAGTGCCTATAAATAAAACAGTGCTCTGTACTGTTCTATTAGCTCTTTGCAATACCGTCTTCTTTGCACGAACAAACACTGAGCTCTGGCTGAGGGGGAGTTTGTATTCAAGCATTACTTGTAATCGTTGTTGATATTAAATTCAATCTTTCGATTCATTGTTGAAAATGTCTTGATCAAAGCAATACTCTCGTTTGATTGTATGCAAAGTTTGTTTCCATATTAATTCCGCTGCACAACTCTTTCATTTTCATCTTAATTTCAAACGTAAAATACAATCATAAACAAACTCAGATCCAACAAATAGCATATCATTTTCTTTAGCATATAACACGTTAGATTGCTTTCAAGTAACCAACCCGACATTTAGGCATGCAAAATACTACTTATATCAATTCAGTTCAATATATAAAACTGGGCTGTTTTCGGGTATCTTAATAAAATAGTTATCTTTTTCCAAAAATTCCCAAATTTTTACAGAATGTCTTATACGATCCAAATATTATTGTGTAAAAATATCGGGGTCCAGTTCATTACCAATATTTTATAAAAATTCATTTTCCGGACTGCAACCAGATTTGTCACTTTCTGATTGCAGTCTACGAAATAATTCATCTAAAATTTATCTTAAGTCCGTTTGACGAAATTCTAGTGGGAGAATTACTACGACATCAGTGGTCACCTACAGTACAATTTTTATGAGCTGATTTATCATAGACTTCAAGTTATGACTAAAAACATATCACCCATTTACTGCAGTGAAAACTCAGCTTTAGTTGCTGTTAGAAAACGTCCCTTTAAAAATAGCAAACGAAGTCCAAAAATTATGATTCTAGTGCCATTAGAACCGTATTTCATAATAACACGTTATAGACTCAAGAAAATCAGTTTTTCGTTAAGTTAAGATCTGGTTACAGCCAGTTGAAGGTGGCTGAAAATGCTAATCAGCAAGCTGTTTATAGGTTAAATGTTACTAAAATGTATACCTACGATTACCATTCCTTCTAATAACGATTTATATCATAATGTGAGTCTTTTACAGCAGGTTATTACTTATATATCTCTGATTTATCATGTGTTATTATCTTTCATCTCATGACCTTTATGTAAAGTTCTTATGTTCATGATCTTGTTTATGTTTTTAGAGTTTCTGAAGATTTCATCATAAAGCAATCTTTAACCAAGCAAAATAGAAGTAAATAAGGGTTAAGATGATCTTACTACTAGCTTCAAGCTAGGGATGATTCAAGGATAGAAAACAAGTGGATAAAAGCACTAGAGAGGGGTCCTTCAACTTCCGAAAGCTCCAAGCTTCCTAATATACCTTCTTACACCCTAGAATCACCTTGGAATGTTTGAATGTTGAATGAAGATGGATGGGTTGTGTGGGTGAGTTTAGGCTGAGAATGAAAGGAAGGAAGAAGAAGAACTTTTGATGTTGGTAGGTTGTGAGAAATGAGAGTCTTGTTCCAATGGTTACATTTACAAACTTTCCAACATTCCTTTATCTAGTGGTCTATATGTTCAAAGTGGGGAGACATAATCTAGTAGTTAAATCAATTAAAATCTTTATATGGGAGCCCACATGTAACCGTGAGAATGAGGGGGGGGGGGGGTTGGTTAAGGTGTAATGACTACTTAGATTACTTAGTTAGATTTCAAAAGTATTAGTTATGTATTTAGTTATTACATGCTTATATAGTGTGTTATGATGTTCGGGGACCCTAACTAGCTTAGAATAATAAAAACAATGTGTTTAATAATATTTTTGTGTTCCGGGTAATGTCCGGTTGTTCGGTTTGATACTGTTCCGTTAAGGTGCTTAATTAATCCGCAAAGCGTCTTTTATAATACTTTTTGTGTCATAATTAAATCCCATCACTTTGGAAAGTACCTAGGACTATTTTGCCAAGTTTTTACACCTTACTAGCATAGTTAAATGCCGAATTTTGTTTAAAAGTGCAGAATTCTGCATTTAAAGGGTGTTTTAGGCACTTCCCGGCACTATAACTATCACTTGGTGAAGGAGTTTTATGGTCCTCACCACCCTACACTCCCTACTAGTGTAGTATTCTATTTCTGGCTCATACTGGCCTCAAAAACATTGTCTGTCTAGGTGCTGGCATTGTCAGCATGTTTTCTGGGTTATCCGTTCAGTGTGCTAACTGTGCTTTGTGCATCAAGTTTGTCACTAGAGTTTGTGTGAAATAAGTGAAGTGACAGTATAAATGTGATGCATATGTATGTATGTATCAGAAATCAGAAAGTAGTTTAATCAACAGTTGTAATCAAGCACGGTCATTAATCACAAAGTTAATCTTAATTAACTGTACGGATGCATGCAAATTTGACAGTTGTCACATACATCTTCGAGCGAATGTTGAGTGATTACTTGTGAGGTGTGTAAAACGTGTATATAATTAAAAAGAATTTTATAAAGGCATGCCAGGCCCAAAAACAAATAATCTTTTTTTAATTACGTTGTAAATAAATCATGACGAATAAGATTGTAAATAAATAAAAACAAAATAAAATTAGAACTTGGATTCCCGACACTCTAAAGATAAGTCCAAAACTTACTCTTCTACCCATTCCGTTTGGGTGTGTAAGCCACAACAAAGAGTTTTGCTTGAGGACAAACAAAGATTCAAGTGTGGGGGTATTTGATGTGCTTAAAATACAACGTATAAATTATATCAAATACGGCGTAAAATCAACCCTTTTTCAGTACTAATGTTGAGAAAAACTCGTTTCTTTGTTCCTTTCAAAATTAACATGGTCAAAAGAATATAAATGCACAAAAGGAGCAAAATAACAACAAAAACCAACATAAAATACAATCGCTGTCTAGAAGGGGGCCTACCACTTTTCGCATTAACAACTTATTTAATTATCTTTCAATAATCCGACCTTGCAGGACTGTATCCTTGCTGACTCAGACCAATAGGTTGAGGGTAACGTTGCTTGGAAGGGGTCCTACTACTATAACTTAAAGATAATCTCTTAAAATGCCAAAAGTGCGTAAATCATCAAAAAGATACATAAAAGAAGAGTTGGAACCAAGTGATTCCTTCTTGTCTATTTGTTTTTCCTTATATTTTATTTTTTATTTTTTAGTTTATCTTTTTATATCTTTAAAAACCTTTTTTATCAAAGTTTGGTTCGATTAGACGTTAACGATAAGCCGGTATTAAAAGCTCTTGTGTCCTTGGACGACCTCGGTATGTTGTCATCACTATACTACGTCCGCGATGGGTGCACTTGCCCTAACGTGTGTGTAGAGTGATAGTAAAATATCGTGTTTTATAAATTTAAAACTTGAATAGGCGAGTAAAAAGAGCTAAAATATATCTAAAAAATATGTACACACCCGCACACGTCATGTTCGTTCATTAACTAAACGAATGAACATAAACGAACTTCCCGCCAAACGATTCACGAACTGTTCACTGAACGTTCAGTTCGTTTACAACCCTAACAATAGATAAAACCGAAAAACTAACCAAATAAACTGAATGGATTAACCGAAAACTGAATGATTAAATAAAATATATTAACCGGTGACTTTGATTTTAATTTTAGTTAATACTAATAACCGAATCAAGCCAAGCCAAACCATAGCATCTACATCGCTAAGACTCTAAGGTGATGTTTGTTTAGCTCTTAATGAGGCTCTTAATGATTCAGAACTCTTACTGGTTCAACACTTAATGGTTCAGACTGTTTGTTTCATGAGCAAATATCTGAATGATTAAGACATTTGCCTCTGAATGGTTAATCATTATATTGAGTCTGAATGGTTAAGACCTCTAATATGAATTGGTCAGACATTTGCCTCTGAACGATTAAGCATTATACTGGCTTTTAATGGTTCAGACCCTCTTACTGGTTCATCACTTAACTATTCAGAAATTACCAAACAGCCGACCTAAAGACATTATTTTGTTTCAAAATTTCATTCATCTAAATATAAAAGCATTGAACTGTAACACTTATCTAAAAGACAATTTGTCCCCCAATAATTAGACATACCACACGCAAACAACAATCATATTATACCATCAAGAAACATGGTATGGGAACTAAAGCAAAAGGGAATAAAGTCTTAAAAACAATGATTTTCAAGCTACAAAACCTCTAGAGGATATGAAGCTGTAAATCCAAACATCCATACATTAAAGAACTTATAGGAACAAAATATTGATATTAACATTTAGGGTGGAAGGGGCACTCTATGGTAAGTATCCTAGCCCCGATCAATCATCACTTGCCAACTCAAAAAAAATGCTCAACTTATCCATTAACTAGTAGTGGTGGCGGCCCCTACCATAGCCACAAACGTTTTTACAAAATTTAACATTAAAAGTTAAACATAGGTCGAAATAATATGTTACGCCGCTATGTGGTTAAAGTCCTCATCGTAGTGGGGTTTATAGTCAATAAGTACCACTCGAATAACTTCCTCTTCCGAGAGGTCATTGTGGGGATTTGGCACATTCAAGAACCTACCATGGAATCTTGAAATCTTGTAATGGATTAACGTGAATCGTGAATCTATTTGATCCACGGTTCAGATGGTCTCACTAACATGGGTTACAAATTGGTGTGCACCCGGTTCCAAAAAGTGGTCCGTTGAGTAGGAGATGTGGGTTCGTGATGGATTGTGTAAAAACCCTAAAAAATATTCCCGATGACAACCCGTAATCAAATCCCCAAGTGCGCGCGACGAAACTTGTATTACTCAATCAGAAAACTTAGCGGTCAAGAAAACTTGAAGGTTGATGAACCAACTCGCACAAAAGTACCCTTACTAGACTCGAAATTAAAAACTGAACCATTTAGGATCAAGACCCGAGCATATGTGAAAAGAACCGGCACAAAAATCGAGACAAACGCGCAATTGGACAAAAAACGCGGCTGAGGACATGTGTCACACCCATGCGCCACGTGTCAAACCTATGTTGGACACGTGGCAGATCTAGCCAGGCCGACCTCCTTGGCGCCATGCGGGAGAGTCCCTGTCTCCTCCCGCAACGCGCGGGAGAGGTCCACCTGGCCTATATAAGGGCCAGGTATGGGACAGTACTAGTTGCTTCATTTAAACTTCTGAAATCGATTTCTGATCTGTCGTAACCCTATTTCTCTGTATCCTCGTGTATTAAACCCTAATCACTGAAACGATACCCTGTCCAATTGATCAGAAACCAATCAATGAATGAAAAAGTGTTGCCTGAATAGGGCTATACTTTGTTAACTACGTTGAGGTTTTGATCTCATGATTATCGTTAAAGTTTGAGTTGGGTTTATACACTAATATAGATTACATTATGTGAAATTAGGGGTTAGAATCAGAAGACTTAAAACTATAAATTCACTGATAAAATAGATGCTTAATTATTAGAAGACTCGGAAATATGAACTTAGTGTTAATCAAGAGACTTAGTACTAGAGTGTTAGAATCAGGAGGCCTGTTAAATCAAGAACTGCAGACCTACAAGGTGAGTCATTCTTTTTTTCTCACAACATTGTGAGTCACTCTCTTTTATCAAATACTTTCAAAACCCTAAATGCTTTCCAATTGTTACTTATAGTTACACTGATTAAGTTTTTGTATTTTTAAATTACTACTTGTATGTAGGGTTTTGTATACACTACTTGATAAGCTTTACTATTGGACAATTGAGGAACTGCTATCGAGTGACAAATACTGATTTGAGTAATTGAAAGATATAAACAAATGTAAAAATCCTTAATGATGTAATTATAAGAATGTGTTTTTATACAAATGAATGAACTCACCCGTATTTCCTACTGATAAAATGTTTTTAAACGCGCTGTTTCAGGTGATTGTAGTAAATAGGAATAAGAGTTGTGATATGACACCGAAAGCCTTAAAAATGTGGCTTATTTTATCAACTAAAATAATAAAGATTGTTTTATGTATTTGGGTTTATCCCCTAATAACGCTATCTTTGTAAGATATGGGTTTTATACCCATCTGTTATAAATAAAATTCCGGTGTTTCTAAACTCTGCTATTTTTCCCAACTCACGGTTCCGATGAAATTTCTGCTGCAATATTTTTCAAAATAACTACTGGTACCACTTGACTATTCACGGCTCCCATTCAGGGTGTGGTCGGGGGATGTGACAGATTGCTACATAAGACAACGATAACGTGATGTCTTCCTCTTCGGGGTATGGGATTGCCATACTTTTGTGAATGTGAAAGATGTAAGAGGTTTTGTGAATGTGAACGATGTAAGAGGTTATGAAGGTTTTTTTAGGTCTGTAGCAAGAAGGTCGGGCTTACCATTCTTTGGCCCTGGTATTATGTTATTGATGAAGGTGCAAACCTGGTGGGGGAGCCCATCGGTTTATTGTTGAAGGTCTGGCTTACCATTCTAGCTTTGGGGCTCGGTGCTACTGATTTGTGCAAGGCCCACTTACGAGTTACCAAGATTGAAGGCCCAGTTTTGGGTTTATTTAACGTTGTTTACAGCACAGTTTTGGGCGATGCTGAAGGAAACTGAAGCCATGAAGGCTGGGGTGTTTAATTTTCGGTTGGCCCCCGGTTATATGCTTTTATTGAAGGCCCAAAATGGGTTTGATAAGGTGTGTTGGAGCTGGCCTACTGTCGAATACCCAAATCCCTGGTGACGTTCAAAGGGTCTTCGCTGACATCGGAATATGCCAGCCTTCGTTGCTACAAAAAAGTAAACCGTTAGCCTCGTCACGGAGGGCCCCCGGGGGGGGGGGGGATCCGTGACCAAGCTCCGGCGTGAGAATAAGTAAACTTGTCGGAGAGTGTAAGGAGCTTATTCCGATGAGTGTAATCACCGGAATGTTTCCCTATGGTGTGAATCTAATAAATGTGTGTGTATTTAATATAGCGGAATCGAGGTCGGAATAAATGAGAGGGTATTTAGTGATACCTCGGACTTGTCTCCTTTGGCTGTCTCTTACCTTCCTTATATAACCGGAAGGCCTTATCTTTCATGTGGGATATTTACGTGACGATCTAACGGAATCTGTTGGTCTTCGGGGGGCTCTGACACGTGTCTGACCCCCAACGATAAGATTTCCTTTTCATTTAATGTTTCCGGCTGAGAAGTACAATGTCAGCCCGATATCCTCTTCATATCATGCATTAAATGTAGCCTGCACACTCTGATCCCTTTCTTCCCACTCATTTCATACAAGGGAAACCTTAGTGGGCAAGTTAAAATGTTTTTTGGCCCTTATCTGTTGGGCCCGTATGGTAACAGCCCAAAGATGGATAAATGGAGTAATCCATTGGCCCGTCGTCAAGTCATCTTTAGTCCCTGGTTATGAGACTCAAATCTCGTAATCCAGGGCTGAGTCATAATCATCAACAGGGACGGTCTACTTGGGCTAGGAATGCGGGCCCACCCTCAGTTAATCATCATGTGCCCCTTTTTTCTTTTTCGAGGGTCATTAATCGTCGAGAATCGACGGTTGGGGTTTAATCTCCTTAATACACGTGCACAATTTTCAAATTTGAAGAAACGGTGATGTGACGGTTTTCTCCTTGTCAGTTACCTCTTTAAAGACCCTCATTTTCCTTTGAATTTCTCTTAACTACCACTAGTTTTTCCTTCTCCCTTCTTTTCTCAACTTTTTCCGATCAACGTCTCTTTCTTTACCATGAGCTGTACTGGCCGCTCTATGATTCGGTCCATTCTGACGGCAAAGGATATAGAGTCCTTCGTCGATACTTACAAGATACCCAAACGCTTTTCTCCCACTTTGCCGGGCCCTGATGACTCGGCCGAATGCACACCAGACCGGATTGTTCTCTACACTTTGGCGTGTTCTTCCTACGGTGTCCGGTATCCCCTCTCTTCCTTTAAGATAGCTTTGTTACGTCACTTCGGAGTTCATTTCTCCCAATTGCACCCTCTAGGGTTTATGAGGGTGGTACATTTTAAGTTATCCTGTGCGGCAGTTTCCAGGGAACCGTCTATTCCCTTGTTCTGTATGTTTTATAAGTTAACGTCTGATGGGGACTGGTTCACCTTTGCCAAACGGAAGGATAGTGTGTCTCGGCCTTGTTATTCCTTCATGCCGACCTCCACCTACCCTAAAGAATGGAAGATCAGGTTTATTTTTGTTTCTGCTGCTATGATACCGGAGTCTCCACCATTGAGGGATGCCGAGGCTGCTATTGAGGACAGTGTTCCCATCTTGTCTGCTGATGAAATCGTCCAATGGAAGCGTATGTATGAGAATCCGACGAGAGCTTTTACTTTCTCTGAGATGATCCTGGCTATGGGAGGGCTGAGTCCCTCCTACTCGGTTCGTCCCAGGGCCTTTTTTGGTAAAAAAGGTATTCTTATGCTCTTGGCTTGTTGTATTTGTCTCTATTTTTTTGGCTTGTGTAGTCATCTTTAGTATTTCTTTTGTGCAGATTTGACTTTGTGGAGGTTGCTTCAAAGGGATTCCAGAGATGTTAAGTTTGTGGTTGATAATGAGGTTGACCAGGGTTTGAACCGGGGTGTTGAGATGCAGGTTACTGGAGGGTCCGTTCAGGCAGGGGGCTCTGCTACTGTGGAAGGAGATGGGGGAGCTTCGTCTGATGGAGAAGAGAGTTCCCCTGATTCTCTTCAAGTTAAGCATTCTAGTCATGAAGATGAGGAAGACCTGGAGAGCCGTTTGGCTCGTAAACGAAAAGCTGTTAGTCCCAAACAAGCCCCGGCCCCACGTGATATCCGGCTGAGGCTCCGGAGCGCCAGTGGACAGAAGGCCCCTCCTGCCACAAAAGCTGCCTCTGAAATTCCCCCTGTTGGGGATAAAGGTTATTTGTATAAGCACCCGCGGTCCTCCAGCTTTGTGAGTGAACCCTTGTTGGTGAGTTCATCTTTTTATCTGTTGTTTTATATTTGCTTTGTCTTGGCAGATTTCTGATGTTCTTTTTTCTTTCTTTGTCTTGAGCAGGGAAGTTCTCATGCTCCGATAGAGATCCCCACTGCCCCCTCCTCTTCTCGTGTTCGAATCAAGACTCCCGAAGTAAGCGTTGCTCGTATTACTCCGGCTTTTGTGATCTCTCCGCATCATGCAACCGGGACCAGCAAACCCTCTCAATTAGAGGGTTTTGCTTCTCGGTCCCCCTTGGCTTCCCTGTTTGATGATTCCCTTCCGCTCCCCTACGTTCCTAAGTGGAAAATTACTCAATCTTCGGTGGTGGGGACCCCTGAAACTGCCCGGGATTTCTTGAGTCATGTTGTCCCTCCCTCTCATGGGTTTATGAACTATGTCTTGAGGGGTGATCTTTTTGACGATCAATACAGCATGTCACACTGTGGGGGTCTTTTCAGGGGCGTTGGCATGCTGCAGTGGGTTGATGATTTGAGGAAAGAGAATGAGGGTCTCAGGAGTGACCTTAAGGCCTCTCAATCTGTTGCTGCTGAGCTCCGATGCCAAGTGATTAATGTTGAACATAAACTGCAGGAGGAGAAGGTGCATAGCCTTTCTCCCTTCTCGCTCTCTTTTTTTGTTTGATTTCTTTCGGATTTTTGTAACATCTTTTATTCAGGGGGCTGGTGTCATGTTGGAGCGGAGAGAGCGGGCTTGGGAGAGGGAGATGGCGGCTTTGGCGAAGGAGAAGGAGGAGCTGGCCGCCGAGCTGAAGCATCAGAGGGAGCTTGACTCCGTTTCTCAAAAAGATCTGGATATGATATATGCTGAGTATGGAATGGCGTCGGATGATAACCAGAGATTGGCCAAGGAGAAGCACTGGCTGATCACCGAGGGTTTTGGAGCCTTTCTTACTGATGTCTCCCAGTCGGTGGAGTTTAAAAGTAGTCTTGAGCAGATCTACTGGGCTTATCGAGATGTGGGTTATTAGGCAGGCTTAAAGGATGGGTACATTTACTCTGATCAGGGCTTGGGCAGGAAGGAGACTCCGCTTTATAATTCCAAGGCCAAGAAACGGCTGTCTAAACTGGACAAGGAGTTTGGGGGTAAGACCCTAGCCCTTATTGAAAATATCCTGGAGCATCCTATGATGTCCATCGACGAACTGAAAGCCCTGCTTGCTCCTGCCGGTCCCTCGTTTTCGAAATCTTTGTCTGGGGCTGATTCCTAGTAATTTCTGAGCGTTAACTTTCTTTGATATGGTTTTAATCTAAACACTTATGCACTCTAGGATACTTTTAACTTTTTGATGCTTGGGGAGAGAGCCTTTGTGTAGGGGCTCTCCCGGTACTTAATTGTATGGCTTGTGGTTGTATATTGCCATCTTGTTTTTTGCCTGTGTTTTTTTTTTGCAGGAGTATTTGCCGGGAACCGGGCCAGCATTTTCCTGAAGACTTTTAGTTACTTGTAGTATGTTTTCAGAAAACTCTATTTAGTCTGTTTATCAGGCCTTCTAGCTTGTATATTAGTTTTTCTTTTAGGGAGAGTGGGGCTTCCTGTTGTACGTTCACTTTGTAGTTTGTACACGAAAAATTTCTTAATGCATATGTGCTGGCTTTTTTCGTAGTTTGTTTACAAAGTACGTCGTGTTTATGGTTTGTTTTATAAACCAGGATTGTGAGGACAATCGCTGGACAAGTCTATAATGTAAGATTATGTTTTTTGGCTTGTTTGTCCGTTTTCTTTGGGTTAGCTAGACCCTATTTTACCCCACAGGCGGGCGTTTGGTATGTTGAGTATACCTTTTACATGTGTGTTTGCTCATTAATAGGTTTGTAGCTTTCCTGGGCACGTCTGCCTTAATACAATACCTGTCATTTTGTCAAAAAAGGACAAGTGAATTGTCCATTGTCATTCATTTCTTGGGGACCATGTCCTCCAGTACAAGTTTTTACAAAAGATTTTTTTCTTGGGGTCAGCCCCTAACTAGCAGTTAATCATTACAAAAGTGGCCCCTTGGCCGTTTTTCCTTAAAGACTTCTTTGTGTCTCACATGTGGTACTTCCTGAGCTGCATAAGGTTCCATGTTCTTGGGACCTCCTTGCCTTGAAGTGCTTCTAGCTTGCAACTTCCCTTATCGTTTGCCCACGTAACCCGGTATGGTCCTTCCCAGTTGGGCCCTAGTTTTCCGGTGTTCTCCTGTAGACTGGCTTCGTTTGCTCTTAAGACCAAGTCCCCTGGGACGAGATTGAGTTTTCTCATTTTGGCATTATAATAGCTTTCGAGCTGCTTTTTGTACTTAGCCTCCCTGACTGCTGCCACTTCCCTTCTCTCTTCAAGCAAATTCAGGTTCATCCAAAGGTCTTGCTCGTTTTCGGCTTCCCTGAGCTTCATTCTGGCAGTTGGGGATCCAATCTCAGCCGGGATGACAGCCTCCGTCCCGTAAGTTAAGCTGAAAGGAGTTTCCCCGTTGCAGTCCTTGGGGGTGGTCTTATATGCCCACAGCACAAATGGAAATTCCTCCAGCCACCCTTTTTATTTCCTTCCGAGTCTCCCTTTCATCCCCTTGATAACGCTTTGCTTTTCTCTTTCCACTAATCCGTTGCTCTGGGCATGGGTGACGGAGGTAAACACTTGGTGTATGTGCATCTGCTCGCACCATGGCCTGAAGGGCTTTCCAGCAAACTGATGTGCACAAAATGCAACATATAAATTACATCAATTGTGGCATAAAACTAACCCTTTTTTAGTACAAATGTTGGAAAAAATGTGTTTTTGTCTTCCTTTTATATTTTCATGATTAAATGAGCTCAAATTAACAAAAGAAGCAAAAAGGAAGCTAAATCTAACATAAATATAAGAAAAGGAACAAATGTGGCATGCCCGAACTCCCTAACAGCATCTTCCCAAGCAAAACAAGAGAACAGAAAGCTGAACACGCCTCGTGCTCAGTGAACACGGGGGCATGCCCAAGTGCCATCATAAAAGACAAAGCTATAGAAGCTTCTGTCACCCACCACGGGGCCGTGCTCAGCGGACATGGGGCCGTGGTCAACAATAAGATTCGCAGAATCCATGCAAATCTTGATAGTACAGATATGCTTCTGCACACGGGGGCGTGCCCAGCGGACACGAGGGAGTGGTCAACTAATGCAGACGAACTGCAATTAATGAAGATAGAGAAGAGGATGGAAACGGGGCCGTGCCCGAGCTACTGTTGAGGCTATAAATAGGGGTGCTTGGCTCATTTGCAAACCATCCCTTGGCACACCACCTCTCTCACACTTCACCCACCACCCACCACCACCATAACACCATCATTTACCACCATCATCCATTGTCCATCATAGAGTGTGTGAGTCATCTCGGGATCCAAGATTGATCGTAAGAGTTCTTGACAATAAAAGGCCATGTTTGCATAAGTCTCTTACATCACTTGGTGAAGACAAATGTCTAGTGTAATACTTTTTATTTTTAATCTTTTCGCACTTTTTACTTGGTTATCTATTAATGACTTTAATAACTAGTTTCTTATGTTGAAGGTGATTCTTCCTTATCGTTTGTCTGTGGTGTATTGGCATTATTTTACTGTCTATATAAAATAAAAGATTTTCACCATTCATATCTCCACGGTCTAGATGGAGGTGTGTTGGCTACCTAGTCGGGGGTTAAGGGAACGGTTTGGTAAGAGTCTTGCCTTGTTCAGTGTATTAAGGACTTGGGTCAAATTTAGTAGGACCTCCTTCAATACCCACTGGTATTGGATGGCGGGGGTCCAAACTCTTTGATCCCCTCATATGTAAGCTACTATTAATACTTTAACCCGGCTATTTAGGACTGTATCCCTGCTGACTCAGACTACTTACCCGAGGGTAACGTCACCTTCAAAAGAGGGGCCTACCATAATATGCATTAATAACTTAATTAATTATCTTTCAATAATCCGACCCTTTAGGATTGTATCCTTGTTGAATCAAACTACTGGGTTGAGGGTAACGTCACCTTCAAAAGAGGGGCCTACTACAATAACTAAGATAATCTCTTAAAAAGTGCAAAAGTGCGGAAATAATCAAATGTTGCACTAAACACGAGTCGGAGCCAAGTGATTCATCTTGTCTATCTGTTTTTACTTTTATTTTTCAGCATTTTAGTTAGTTTTTATTTTTCTAGTTTAAAACCTTTTTCTAAACTTTTGATTTGATTAGACGTTGAGGATAAACCGGTACTAAAAGCTCTTGTGTCCTTAGACGACCTCGGTATCTTGCCAACATTATACTATGCTCACGATGGGTGCACTTGCCCATATGTGTGTTTGGTGTTAGTAAAATATCATGTTTTATAAATTTAAAACTTGACTAACGTGTAAAAAGGGCTTAAAATATACTTAAATTTATATACACACTTCGCACACATCACAAACTGAACACCGTTGTCACTCACCAGTTCCTTTGGGACCCCGTATCTGCAGATGACGTTGTCTAGCAGAAACCGTCTCATTTGTTCCCTGGTTATCTTTGCCAAGGGCCTTGCCTCTATCCACTTGGTAAAAGAATCGATGGCAACCACCACATACTTAACCCCTCCCGGGCCTTCTGGGAATGACCCAATTATGTCAATGGCCCACTTCTGGAATGGCCAAGACGTTGAAACATGTATCATTGGGTGTTTATGGTGGTGCGTCATGGGTGCATGGACTTGGCAGTTGTCGCATCTCTTGATCTCCTCTGATGCTGTCTCATACATTCTAGGCCAATAGAATCCCGCATTCATTGCCTTCGCCACTACTGTCCTTGGCCCAGAATGCATTCCACAAATCCCCTCATGTATTTCTCTGATCACATACTTAGCCTCTTCATTATCGATGCACTTCAGGGATGGGCCCAGGTATGACATTCGGTAAAGTTCTCCATCAATCAACTCATTCTGTAAAGCTTTGACTTTTACCTTCCTAGCTACCCAGTCCCCCTCAGGTAATATTCCATCTCTGAGGAATCTTACAATCGGTGTCATCCATGTATCTTGTGTGTTTTCGATTGCAGCCACCTCTCCTATGTCAAGAGAGGGGGAGGTCAGGACTTCCACTTTGACTTATCTTGCTAAGTGGTCGAATGCCACAGAGGCCAGCTTTCTGAGGGCATCGGATTTCCCGTTTCTCCCGCGGGGGATATATTCCAGTTTAAAGGTCTTGAAAGCCTTGGCTGTTTCTTTCACTTTAGATACATAATACGCCATCGTATTGTCCTTGGCCTCATACTCCCCCTGATACTGCTTGACTACCAGTTGTGAGTCAGTACTGGCTTCTACATTCCTTGCCTTCATTTTCTTAGCCAATCTTAGTCCAGCTAAGAGGGCTTCATATTCTGCTGTGTTGTTGGTATTCTCAAAGTCTAGTCTGATGGCGTAGGTTAGCTCAACTCCCTCGGGGCTAATCAGTGTTATGCCCGCTCCACTTCCTTCTTCGCTAGAGGCCCCATCTGTGAACAGTTTCCATATTGCCCTATCTTCCTTTTCCTTTTCTTCCCTCTCCAGAGCTTCCCACTTTAAAAGTTCTTTTTCCTCATCCTCAGGGACTTCTGCCAAGAAATCGGCCAGTATCTGCCCCTTCATGGTTATTCTGGGTTTGAATTCCAAGGAGTGTTCCCCTAGCTCTACTGCCCATTTAGCCAGTCGACCAGATAACTCCGGCCTCCTTAGCACTTTTTGGAGGGGTTGATCTGTCATTAGGGTGACCTTATGTCCTTGGAAGTACATTCTGAGTCTATGAGATGCAAAAACAAGAGCTAAAGCCAACTTCTCCAGGGGCATATAACGTTCCTCGGGACCCTTGAGGGTCCTGCTGATGAAGTATATTGGTATCTGCTTCCATTCCCGTTCCACCATCATAACCGCACTTATGGTCGTTTTTGAAGCAGACAAATACAAATGCAGATTTTCCCTAGGTACTGGGGTAGCTAAGGTCGGGAGCTTGCAGATGTAATCTTTCATTTCTTGAAAAGCGGCTTCCGCCTCCGGGGTCCACTTAAACATGTCCGTCTGGAGAAAATCTTTCAGAACCTTCATGAAGGGAAGAGTCCTGTCGGCTACCTTTGATAGGAAACGGTTCAAGGCGATTAGCCTCCCAATCAGCTACTGGATGTCCTTCAGGGACCTGGGGGATCGCATTTCGGCTACCGCTTGAGTGTTCTCCGGATTAGCTTTGATTCCACCCTTAGTAACCACTACTCCCAGGAATTTCCCTTATTCTACCCCGAAGCAGCACTTTCCAGGGTTTAGCTTCATATTCACATCTTGCATGGTTCGGATGGTTTCGGCTATATCGTCTATCATGGCCATCTCGGTTAGGCTTTTTATGACAATGTCATCGACATATACCTCCAAGTTCCGTCCCCGCTACAGATTCTGTAACTTTAATTAAAACGCCCAGATACAGATTCTGTACACGGGGCCGTGTCCACTAAACACGGGGTCGTGTCCAGCCTCTGTTTTCGTTTTTATTTTTGTTTTCTGGTCTCGAGACTTGGTTGTGGTCTGCTGAGTGATTCTTATGGATCAATACCCAGGAGGTTACAACTACACCTATGAGGAGGATGATTATAGGAGTAGCTATTGCACTAATTGTAGTGACCCGCACTCGGTTCAATATTGTAACTTATATCAACCGTTCACTTCATACACTTACTATGAGGAGCCCAGGTACGAGCCATCAACTTCATACACATCCTATGAAGACCAAAGGTATGAACCTTCTCCCTCATACTCGTATTTTGATGAACCAAGGTATGAGCCTTCTTACTCCTACTTTGAGGAACCAAGATATGAGCCACCACCTTCATGTGCTTATTATGAGGAACAATGGCGTGAACAACCCACCTCATATGAGTATTATGAAGAACAAAATTACGACCCTTATCCATCATATGCTTACAATGAAGAACAATGGTGTGAACCATCTACTTCATATGGGTATTATGAGGAATAAAGGATCGAACAACCGGACTCAAGCTTTGAAAATCCCGATCCTTTTTCTATAACCGAAGTGACCGATAGGATATTAGAACACCTTAAAGTTATCGAGCGCTATATAAAAGAATCTCGCGCAAGGGAAGAGGAGTCCCGCGCAAGAGAAGAATTAAATAAAGAAGAGATAATTGAAAGTGTAAAAATGGAAGAACAAATAAGTGAAAAACCGACACATGAGTTAAACAACGAAAAAGGTGAGTCCGTTAATGTTAAAATTCAAGAAGAGTCTAATTTTGAAGAAATTAATCTCTTGTCACCTTCTTTTGAAAATCATTGTTTAGTTCCAACTCATGCAAAGTTTTTAAAAGAGTTAAACACTAACACTAAAATTGATGAAACAGTAAGTGTTAAGTTAACTAAAGATCAAACCTCGCTAATAAAAGAAGATCCATTTGAAATCAACAAATCGGTAATACAACCACAACGTCGAGTAAATCTAAATGTTCAAGAAGTGGTTAAAAATGAAGTCATCAAATTACTTGATGCCAGACTTATTTATCCTATCTCCGATAGTCCTTGGGTAAGTCCCGTCCAAGTTGTTCCAAAGAAAGGAGGTATGACGGTAATAACTAACGAAAAGAATGAATTAATACCAACGAGAACCGTCAAAGGATGGAGAGTATGTATAGATTATAGACGATTAAATGAAGCAACAAGGAAAGATCACTTCCCTTTGCCCTTCATTGATCAAATGTTAGAAAGATTATCCGGTCATAAATTTAACTGTTTCTTGGATGGTTTTTCAGGTTACTTTCAAATCGCAATAGCACCCGAAGACCAAGAAAAGACAACTTTCACATGTCCCTTTGGAACTTTTGCTTATCGACGTATGCCATTTGGTCTATGTAATGCCCCCGCAACCTTCCAATGTTGCATGGTGGCCATCTTCCATGACATGATAGAAAAGACAATGGAAGTCTTCATGGACGACTTTTCTATCTTTGGGGATTCATACGACCAATGCCTCGATAACCTTGAACGAATGCTATCCCGATGTGAGGAAACTAACCTCGCCCTTAATTGGGAAAAATGCCATTTCATGGTAACTGAGGGAATAGTACTCGGTCACAAAATCTCAAGCGAAGGAATGGAGGTTGATCGAGCAAAAATAGACACTATTTCTCGATTACCACCCCCATCCTCCGTTAGAGCTATCAGAAGTTTCCTAGGGCATGCCGGATTTTATAGGCGGTTTATCAAAGACTTTTCTAAAATTTCAAGGCCTCTAACAAAATTACTTGAAAAGGATGTTCCTTTCATCTTTGACAAGGATTGCAATCAAGCATTTCTAACCCTAAAGGAAATGCTAGTCAATGCACCTATCATGATAGCGCCTGATTGGAAATTTCCTTTCGAAATCATGTGTGATGCAAGTGACTTTGCAGTTGGAGCTGTCTTGGGACAAAGAAAAGAAAATCATTTTCACCCAATTTATTATGCTAGTAAAACACTTAACGATGCACAAGAAAATTACACAACAACTGAAAAAGAATTACTGGCTGTGGTATTTGCTTTTGATAAATTTCGTTCTTATCTTGTTCTTTCTAAAACTATATTCTATACAGATCATGCAGCCATTCGATATCTCTTCAAAAAGCAGGACGCAAAACCACGTTTGATTCGGTGGATTTTACTCCTCCAAGAATTTGATATTGAAATCAAAGACAAAAGAGGAGCAGAAAACACCGCACCAGATCATCTTTCATGCTTAGAAGACCCATCTTTGGAGGCAACCAGGGACGAGCAAATCAACGAAAAATTTCCGACGGAGTCCCAAGAAATGGTGGAATACAAAGAAGAACCATGGTACGCCGACTATACTAACTACTTAGCTAGCGGTATAGTCGCAAAAGGTTGGCCACATCATCAAAGAAAACAATTCTTTGCTAATGTGAAGCATTATTTTCGGGAAGACCCTTATCTTTTCAAAATATGTGCTGACCAACTCATCCGACGATGCGTACATGGTAGCGAAGCACGAAGAATTCTCCGCCATTGTCATGAAAGTCCATACGGAGGACATCATGGTGCCGCTAGTACCACACGAAAGGTATTTGATTCAGGGTTTTATTGGCCAACCATTTACAAAGACGCCCAAAGTCTTGTCAAGACATGTGATGCTTGCCAAAGAACAGGTAATATTTCTTCCAAAAACGAAATGCCACAAAATGGCATTCTTGTTTATGAAATTTTTTTTGTGTGGGGACTCGACTTTATGGGACCTTTCCCACCGTCAAAAGGAAACTAATATATACTTGTGGCAGTAGATTACTTGTCTAAATGGGCCGAGGCCGAGGCACTTCCAACAAACGATGGAAGAGTCGTGGTAAGATTTCTGAAAAAATTATTTTCTCGTTTTGGAACACCTAAAGCATTAATAAGTGATAGAGGTATCCATTTTTGAAACCATCAACTTGAAATTTTTTTAACAAGATATGGGGTCTATCACCGGGTCTCAACAGCATATCACCCTCAAACAAGCGGACAAGCCGAAGTGACTAATAGAGGTTTAAAACGAATACTTGAAAAAACCGTAGGGTTAAATAGAAAAGAATGGGCAGATAAATTAGATGATGCTTTATGGGCTTTTCGAACTGCTTATAAAACAACAATAGGTACAACCCCATATAAGCTAGTCTATGGAAAAAGTTGTCATTTGCCAGTAGAAATTGCACACAAAGCCTACTGGGCAATTAAAAATATAAACTTAGATTTAAAATTTTCAGGTAGAAATCGATTTTGTCAGTTAAATGAATTAGACGAACTTAGAAATTATGCGTACTCGAACTCCGAAATTTATAAGGAAAGAATGAAAAACTTGCATGACAAATATATTAAACCTAATGAATGTCGAGTTGGAGACCAAGTTCTTTTGTTTAATTCATGACTTCGATTATTTCCTGATAAATTAAAGTCTAGGTGGTCAGGACCTTTTTCCATAACCCATATTTTCCCACACGGTGCAATAGAAATTAAGTCTCAGAATGGAATTCCATTTAAAGTCAATGGCCAACGGGTGAAACTCTATCAAGGATTTATTGAGGATGAAGAGGAAGAAATCTCGCTTCAAACGGTCGAAGAATAAAAGCATCAACATCATACCTTGTAAGTTACGATCCAACGGGATGACATCTTAATCGGTAAGTCTTCTAACCAAGTTTTGGGAAAACAAGGGCACTCACACGAGCACTAAAAAAAATCAACTTTCCTCGGCACGAGGTCGTGTCCGCTGGACACGGGGCCGTGTCCGCGCGACTGTCGGGATAAATCCCCCTTTTCATAATAGTTACACCATTCCACACGCCCCGTTTCCCCGAAAACACTCTGGTTCAAGGCGATTTTCCACAGATTTTCGACGTCTCCTCTACTTCTAACAACACCAAGGTATGATTCTATCATCATTAGTAGTTAGATTAAGCATTTGCATGTAGTTAAAACTTCAAAAATTTGGGAAAAAAATTAGGGTTCTTGAACTTCATCCCGATCGAACCTCAAATTTTTGCTTAAATCTGTTAGCATTAGTTTAGATTAGTGTTATAGGGAGTAAATCCACTTGTATTGTTCAAAGATTCACCCGATTTCTCACAAAAACCTCAAACCCTTGTTTTGTAACCGAAAAAGATAAAATTAAATGGGTAAAAGGTTTGTTTTGGGAAAAACGGCACTTGGGGTTTCATTTTCGGGGAAAACCGCACCTAGTGGACCAAAAATTTTCAAGTTTTCGGGACCGGGTCGAAAAATGAATTTTTTGAGTAACAGATGTCTGGACACGGGGTCGTGTCCGCCGAACACGGGGTCGTGTCCAGCTCGCTGTTTGCAGTTTTGTCCGAAAATTCCACTGTTTCATGCTAACTTTTGGTGTATTCTTTCAGATGTTGAAGAAATTCACGAGGTTCAACGCAAATGAGCTCGATGCTAGGGCTAGATACGAAGTACTTCAAACAAGACCGGAAGAATACCCAAGACAAGCATGCATGGATCTGTTAGCAATGGTGAACCAACTTGACCGGTTTAACAACCTCATTACCGGCCCACTAAGAGTCTCCCTAACCACTCGACTTCGCTCAGTCCACGAGTGCACTATGGAATTCTATAGCACCTTCACGTTTAATTTAAGGTGCGACCCATTTGACAATGATGGGGTAGCATTCCGATGTGGTGGAACTAGGTACTCGATTTTGATGGCACAATTTGGGTCGATAGTCGGGTTGTATGCGGAGGAAGATGCGGGTAATGAAGAAAACACCGGAGGGGTGCGAGAGTTGGATGTGAACGAACGCCAAGCCGCGTGGGCTCAGATTGGTGAAGGGCACTATAACCCGCGCAGCACTAAGAGCACTAAGCTGAGGGACCCGCTTTACCGTTACATCCATAGGGTCCTCACTTATTCTCTTAAACAAAGGCATGATAGCAGTGGCGTTGTGGGGTTGAGAGATTTGGTGCTCCTTCATTGCATTCTTACCCGCAAACACCTAGATGTTCCGTACCACCTACTCTGTAACATGCATCTGAACCGGCTTGCTACTTCACCAACCCCTATCTTCTTCGGGGGGTGGATATACCGTCTCTTCAAGCACTTCATGAACATTCCTAGGTCCTTCGAAAGGAGTCCATGGTCGAGATGAGTGGATGTACACATCTGCTGCTCCATGAACTTAATTTATGAGGCTGAAGACGGGACAGTTAGCTTCCAAAGGATGCAGGGGTATGCATGGAACCCGCAAAAGGAACTTGTCCTTCACGCTCCACAACATCATCAGTACCAGTATCAGCCCCACGGTGATCCGGGCCAATTCTCCTCACAAGGAGGCGGTTTTCCTAACTTCCAAAGTTTACATGATTTATTGAAGGAAAAGCTCATGTGCATCAGGAACTCCTATGGCAAGCAATACGTATACCCGGGTAGGAGCAATCGAGAGAAACATTTCCGACATCCAAGATGACATCGGGAATATCCGGGAGTACATAGCGGGGCATGGTGGAGGAGATGATGATGATGAGGACGAGGACGAGGACATGGACTAGACGGGAGGAGTAGAGGTAGGAGCAAATGGTTGGAGATCCCACAAGTTAAGCCCCCTTTTATGTTGAACAATTTCCGATCTGCGTGCCGTGTGTTGAACAAATTATTTTCCTTTAACTCTTTTTACTTTCTGCATTTGTTTTTCTTTTTAACTTTGTGATGTGGATGTTGAACTTGGTAATTTAGGATGTTTGCTATGGTTTGGTGTAGTGTTTATTGATAAAAACAGGTACATACGAGGCTTAGAGCACTAAACATAAGTGCTACTAAAGCCGGGACAGGAAAACCGGAGCCAGAAACCTGTTTTTCAACTTTGCAGATTATCTACACAGGGTCGTGTCTAGCCGACACGCCCCCGTGTCCACTTCCCCAGACCTGCTGTTTGTCTAAATCTGCAGACTTTTTCCAGACACGGGGTCGTGCCCTGTGGACACGCCCTCGTGTCCAACTTCTGTTAGTTTTCGTTACTGGCACTCCGACACGGGGTCGTGTCCATCCGACACGGGGCCGTTTCTAGACGCCCAGTAACATAAAATTTTGCTTTTTCACACCTTTTTACACATTCAATCAACCTAAAAACTTATTTTTGGGACACATTGAGGACAGTGTGTAATTTAAGTGTGGGGGGGGGATGCTAAAACTTTGAATCTTGTAAGTCCTAATTACAAGCCTTACACAAAACTCTATTGGAACCGCTAATCACTTTTCATTTTTTTTTACTTGTCTAGGTTTAATTTGGGAATTTCAAATTCTATAAAGGTTGTATTTTTACACATTTACAACCGATAGCGTCGTGATAAAAAGAACCAACATAAGAAAATTATGAAAAGGTATGACAAGTTTAGTTAAAATTTGATTATATATACTTGATCACATAAAAACCCATTCCCACAAAAGTGAGTTTTGAGCCTTTATTGAGTATACAAATACACTCTAGAACTTGCCACGACGATACATTCCCGGTCCTTACCAACTTAAACCCGAGTAAGTAAATGATGGAGGCATTAGGACTAACTCTTTTTATTTCTACTCTATTATTTTTCTTTTTTTTTACCACATACCCAAAATCCCCCTAGTTAACCCCTTTGAGCCTAAACCTTTTCATTTCTTAACCCAAACCAAACACCCTTTCACCCACCAAAACCTTTTTTATTTTTAACCCTTTGTTTTAGTAACAAGCTCGGTTTTTCGTATGAATTTAAAAAAAAAAATATGTTGATGATGAAGCAAAAGAAATAAACAAGCAAGTTCATAAAAAATAACTTTTTTTGAATAATGGCTTCATCAAATAAAAAAAAATTGCAAAAATAAAAAAGTCTTACGAAAACCGATGTTTTTACGTTTTTCGCCCTTTACTACTAACCACTAACCCAACCACCTACCTTTAACCCAAACCTAACCCTTCACCCAAAAGTCCTCTTGATATTTACAAAGGTTTATAGTTAAAAAGGAGGAGGATTGATTGCTTGGCAAGCCTATGGTAGGAGTAAGTTCCATGCCGCTCTCGAGTGATTCACTAAAATACATCTTCGGTCGAGTGTTGAGTGATCCCCCGTGAGGTATGTGAACTTGTATATAAATGGAATTTTAAAAAGGAATGTTATGCCCTATTAAGTAATTTATCTTATGTAATGTTTTAAATAAATCATGACGAATAGGATTGTAAATAAATAAAAATAAAACTTGATGAAGAATCTTGGAAATCCCGACACTCTATGACAAGCCCTAAAACCTTCTCTTCTACCTATTCCATTTGGGAGTGTAAAGCCACATTATAAAAAGTTTTGCTTGAGGACAAGCAAAGATTCAAGTGTGGGGGTATTTGATGTGCACAAAATGCAACATATAAATTACATCAATTGTGGCATAAAACTAACCCTTTTTTAGTACTAGTGTTGGAAAAAGTGTGTTTTTGTCTTCCTTTTGTATTTTCAGGATTAAATGAGCTCAAATTAACAAAAGATGCAAAAAGGCAGCTAAATCTAACATAAATACAAGAAAAGGAACAAACGTGGTATGCCCGACCTCCCCGACAACATCTTCCCAAGCAAAACAAGAGAACAGAAGGCTGAACACGCCCCGTGCTCAGTGAACACAGGGGAGTGCCCAAGTGCCAGCATAAAAGACAAAGCTATAGAAGCTTCTATCGCCCACCACGGGGCCATGCTCAGCGGACACGGGGCCGTGGTCAACTATAAAATTCACAGAATCCAGGCAAATCTTGATTGTACAGATATGCTTCTGCACACGGGGGCGTGCACAACGGACACGGGGGAGTGGTCAACTAATGCAGACAAACTGCAATTAATGAAGACAGAGAAGAGGATGGACACGGGGTCGTGCCCGAGCTACTGTTCAGGCAATAAATAGGGGTGCTTGGCTCATTTGCAAACCATCCCTTGGCACACCACCTCTCTCACATTTCACCCACCCCCCACCACCACCATAACACCATCATCCACCATCATCATCCATTGTCCATCATAGAGTGTGTGAGTCGTCTCGGGATCCAAGATTGATCGTAAGTGTTCTTGACAATCAAAGGCCATGTTTGCCCAAGTCTCTTACATCACTTGGTGAAGACAAGTGTCTAGTGAAATACTTTTTATTTTTAATCTTTTCGCACTTTTTACTTGGTTATGTAATAATGACTTTAATAACTAGTTTCTTATGTTGAAGGTGATTCTTCCTTATCGTTTGTCCGTGGTGTCTTGGCATTATTTTACTGTCTATATAAAATAAAAGATTTTCACCATTCATATCTCCACGGTCTAGATGGAGGTGTGTTGGCTACCTAGTCGGGGGTTAAGGGAACGGTTTGGTAAGAGTCTTGCCTTGTTCAGTGTATTAAGGACTTGGGTCAAATTTAGTAGGACCTCCTTCAATACCCACTGGTATTGGATGGCGGGGGTCCAAAATCTTTGATCCCCTCATATGTAAGCTACTATTAATACTTTAACCTGGTTATTTAGGACTGTATCCCTGCTGACTCAGCCTATTTAGCCAAGGGTAACGTCACCTTCAAAAGAGGGGCCTACCATAATATGCATTAATAACTTAATTAATTATCTTTCAATAATCCGACCCTTTAGGATTGTATCCTTGCTGACTCAAACTACTGGGTTGAGGGTAACGTCAACTTCAAAAGAGGGGCCTACTACAATAACTAAGATAATCTCTTACAAAGTGCAAAAGTGCGGAAATAATCAAAGGTTACACTAAACACGAGTCGGAGCCAAGTGATTCATCTTGTCTATCTGTTTTTACTTTTATTTTTATTTTTCAGCATTTTATTCAGTTTTTATTTTTCTAGTTTAAAACCTTTTTTCTAAACTTTTGATTTGATTAGACGTTGAGGATAAACCGGTACTAAAAGCTCTTGTGTCCTTGGACGACCTCGGTATCTTGCCAACATTATACTACGCTCACGATGGGTGCACTTGCCCATATGTGTGTTTGGTGTTAGGAAAATATCGTGTTTTATAAATTTAAAACTTGACTAATGTGTAAAAAGGGCTTAAAATATACTTAAATTTATATACACACTTCACACAAATCACAAACTGAACACCGTTGTCACTCACCAGTTCCTTTGGGACCCCGTATCTACAGATGATGTTGTCTAGCACAAACCGTCTCATTTGTTCCTCGGTTATCTTTGCCAAGGGCCTTGCCTCTATCCACTTGGTAAAATAATCGATGGCAACCACCACATACTTAACCCCTCCCGGGCCTTCTGGGAATGGCCCAATTATGTCGATGGCCAAGACGTTGAAACATGTATCATTGGGAGTTTATGGCGGTGCGTCATGGGTGCGTGGACTTGGCAGTTGTCGCATCTCTTGATCTCCTCTGATGCTGTCTCATACATTCTAGGCCAATAGAATCCCGCATTCATTGCCTTCGCCACTACTGTCCTTGGCCCATAATGCATTCCACAAATCCCCTCATGTATTTCTCTGATCACATACTTAGCCTCTTCATTATCGACGCACTTCAGGGATGGGCCCAGGTATGACATTCGGTAAAGTTCTCCATCAATCAACGCATACTGTAAAGCTTTGAGTCTTACCTTCCAGGCTGCCCAGTCCCCCTCATGTAACATTCCGTCTATGAGGAATCTTACAATCGGTGTCATCCATGTATCTTGTGCGTTTTCGATTGTAGCCACCTCTCCTATGTCAAGAGAGGGGGAGGTCAGGACTTCCACTTTGACTTCTCTTGCTAAGTGGTCGAATGCCACGGAGGCCAGCTTACTGAGGGCATCGGATTTCCCGTTTCTCCCGCGGGGGATATATTCCAGCTTAAAGGTCTTGAAAGCCTTGGTTGTTTCTTTCACTTTGGATACATAATACGCCATCGTATTGTCCTTGGCCTCATACTCCCCCTGATGCTGCTTGACTACCAGTTGTGAGTCAGTACTGGCTTCTACATTCCTTGCCTTCATTTTCTTAGTCAATCTTAGTTCGGCTAAGAGGGCTTCATGTTCTGCTGTGTTGTTGGTATTCTTAAAGTCTAGTCTGATGGCGTAGGTTAGCTCAACTCCCTCGGGGCTAATCAGTGTTATGCCCGCTCCACTTCCTTCTTCGCTAGAGGCCCCATCTGTGAACAGTTTCCATATTGCCCTATCTTCCTTTTCCTTTTCTTCCCTCTCCAGAGCTTCCCACTTTAAAAGTTCTTTTTCCTCATCCTCAGGGACTTCTGCCAAGAAGTCGGCCATTATCTGCCCCTTCATGGTTGTTCTAGGTTTGAATTCCAAGGAGTGTTCCCCCAGCTCTACTACCCATTTAGTCATCCTTAGCACTTTTTGGAGGGGTTGATCTGTCATTAGGGTGACCTTGTGTCCTTGGAAGTACCTTCTGAGTCTCCGAGATGCAAAAACAAGAGCTAAAGCTAACTTCTTCAGGGGCATATAACGTTCCTCGGGACTCTTGAGGGTCTTGCTGACGAAGTATATTGGTATCTGCTTCCATTCCCATTCCACCATCATAACCACACTTATGGTCGTTTTTGAAGCAGACAAATACAAAAGCAGATTTTCCCCGGGTACTAGGGTAGCTAAGGTTGGGAGCTTGAAGATGTAATCTTTCTTTTCTTGAAAAGCGGCTTCCGCCTCTGGGGTCCACTTAAACCTGTCCGTCTGGAGACAATCTTTCAAAACCTTCATGAAGGGAAGAGTCCTGTCGGCTACCTTTGATAGGAAACGGTTCAAGGCGATTAGCCTCCCATTCAGCTGCTGGATGTCCTTTAGGGACCTGGGGATCGCATTTCGGCTACCGCTTGAGTTTTCTCCAGATTAGCTTTGATTCCACCCTTAGTAACCACTACTCCCAGGAATTTCCCTTCTTCTACCCCGAAGCAGCACTTCCCAGGGTTTAGCTTCATTTTCACATCTTGCATGGTTCGGATGGTTTCGGCTATATCGTCTATCATGGCCATCTCGGTTAGGCTTTTTATGACAATGTCATCGACATATACCTCCAAGTTCCGTCCCCGCTGCTATCTAAAAAGGGTATTCATGAACCTTTGGTAAGTGGCCCCCGCATTATTCACCCCGAAGGGCATTTTGGTGTAGCAAAACGTTCCCTCGTCTGTAATGAAGGCGGTTTTTTCCTCGTCCTCCATTGACATCCGAATTTGATGATATCCTTTGTAAGCATCCAGGAAGCACTTTAGGGGGTACTGATATAAGGAATCCACTTGGACGTTTATCTCGGGGAGGGGATAACAGTCCTTAGGGCATGCTTTGTTCAAATCTTGAAAGTCAATGCACATCCTCCACCTCCCGTCTTTCTTTTTGACCATGATTGGGTTAGCAACCCAAGATGGATATTTCACTTCTCTTACA
Organism: Helianthus tuberosus; assembly: GCA_030545235.1. Classification (NCBI taxonomy): domain Eukaryota; kingdom Viridiplantae; phylum Streptophyta; class Magnoliopsida; order Asterales; family Asteraceae; genus Helianthus; species Helianthus tuberosus. The sequence goes on along the minus strand of CM060446.1, from coordinate 28,497,247 downwards.
ATTCCGGCTCTGAGTAGCTTCCTGGTTTCTTCTCAGGCGGCCCTCCTCTTGCTAGGGCCCATGCTCCGTTTCTTTTGCTTGACTGGTCTTGCCCAGGTGTATGTATTGAGTCGATGTTCGGTCAGACTCCTTGGGATTCCTGTCATGTCTCCGTGCTGGAATGCAAACACGTCTATGTTGAAGAGAAGTAGCTCCTTGAGAGCACTTTTGCATTTGTCACTCAGGTGGCTTCTCACCTTAACCGTCTGCTCCGGGAACCTGTCACAAAGGACCTACTCTTCGACTCCATCTTTTTGGGGTTTCTCAGATATTTCTCCCTCAGAGACAGAAGAAACTACTTCATATGCAGATTTTACCCAAGCCAAGCCTTTTGGCGTTTAGAACACGAGAGCTCCATTTGGGGTTGATGCCTGTGCTAGCAGATCTCCAATCCCAGGCCTTCCCAAAATTGCATTGTACTTGGATGGTGCTCGTACCACTGTGAAAGTTAAATTTATGGTTCGAACACGATCCCCTACCCCGACTGTGAATGGAAGTCTGATTTTTCCCAAGGGGTGTGATACACTGTTGTTAAAACCCACTAGGGGCATAGAATCCTCCTCGAGCCGATCCCTCACATCCCTGTCAAACCTTAGAAAACATTGTTCATATATTACTTCTACTCCGCTTCCCCCGTCCACGTGTATTCTGGCTACCTCGTGCCCAGCTATTATGGCTGAAATGTTGAGGGGGAGCCGCTGTACCTCGTTTTCCTCCAGGTGTGGCATCAGAATGGGAGCTTTCATGCGGTCTGGGGAGCCCAGGACTCTGGTTTTACACTCCCGGTGGTATCAAATTCATCCCTTCTCCTAATCATCTCTACATCTACCCTTCCAGGCTCCCTCACGTCTTTCCCTTTTCGGTCCCCTCCTCCCTCCTTAATTTCCTTAACCAAATGAGCCAGTTTACCCATTTTTACCGCGGCCTCTATTTCTCTCCTTAGATACATACAATCATCAGTTTTATGACCGAATCCCCTATGGAAGTCACAGTACTCGTTCGGTTGTGCCTTTGGTCCTGGCTTTATGGGTGGTGGTCTTGAAAAGGAATTATTCACCCTCTCAGTAGCCAGTATTTCACTAGGAGTCTTGGTGAGAGGGGTGAAGCTGTCAGAGTAAGGGAAAGAGCCCCTCCCCCGAGGCCTATATGGGGAATACGAGGGTCTCGCCCTATCATGCAACATTTTATCAAAAGCTGGTTTTCGTGAGTAAGGTGTACCTTTTTCTGGGGGTTTCGGAGCTTGGTTGTTCCTTCGGGGCAGGGTGTCCATTTCTTTAGCTTTCCTGACCGTGTCTTTGCCCCTGACGAAGGCCCTGACTCTATCCATGAGGTTGTCAAATGAGTGTGGGAACTCCTCCCCTAGTTTTTCACATAGATGTGCATGCTTCAGTCCGTTGATGAAACTACTGATCTTCATTACCTCCGGGACATCTTTGATGATCATGCTTTCCTTGACAAACCTTTCCATATACTGATCTACTCGTTCGTTATCCCGTTGCCTGATATGCATGATTTCGTTTGGGTTTTTTATTACCTTTCTTTGCTGGCCGAAGTTCCTCAAAAACTTCTCACTTAGCTCTTCATAGCTGTCAATTCCTCCTGGGGGAAGGCTGTCAAACCAGAGCCTGGCTCCCTCCGTTAGAGTTTGCACAAACATGTGGCACCAAACAGGCATAGGCCACCGTCCCAGTTGTCATGCACCTTTGAAAGCATGAAGATGATCTTCAGGATCTCTAGTCCCGTCATACCTGTCGAAGTTTAGAGGTAGCTTCGTCTTAGGGGGCATGGGTGCTTCAGCGATTCTCCTGGTGAACTTTGAGATTTTAGCGAAGTCCCGAGGGAGGTAAGGTTGGTCCAGACCATCATCGCTTTAATTCTCCTTCTCCTTTTCTTTTCCTTTCTATTTCTTTCCTGTAATAAGATCCTCTCTCTCCTCTGAGGACATCTGCCTGAGGGCTGTCATGAAGGTTTCTAGAGGATCATTGCCACCGTTTTTGCTTTGCAGATCCACCCCTTCCTGGTTGGACGGTGTGTCAAAGGATAGTCTAGCCTTGAGGTTATCAAGTCTCTCCTGTCTTTCTAGATCCTCAAGATGCTTTTTCAACTTTTCTCTGTGCATGGCAACAAAATCTAGAGTGGTGGCCTCTTCTCTTTCAAGGGTTTCCACCTGGTTTTCATTCTCCTCCTCATGGGTGATGTCTTCTACGGTGACCTTATCACGATCGTTTTGCACCGTTTGAATGGTGCGTGAGCTTGGTGGTGTTGCCATGTTGTTTCTCGTGAAATGGGTTATTTCAACGTCGGAGTTTCGGAGTGGAAATACCAGCTAGACTGTATATTCTCACGGATGGCGCCAATGTCGAATACCCAAATCCCTGGTGACGTTCAAAGGGTCTTCGCTGACGTCGGAATATCCCAACCTTCGTTGCTACAAAAAAGTAAATCGTTAGCCTCGTCATGGAGGGCCCCGGGGGGGGGGGGGGGGGATCCGTGACCAAGCTCCGGCGTGAGAATAAGTAAACTTCTCGGAGAGTGTAAGTAGCTTATTCCGATGAGTGTAATCACCGGAATGTTTCCCTATGGTGTGAATCTAATAAATGTGTGTGTATTTAATATAGAGGAATTGTGGTCGGAGTAAATGAGAAGGTATTTAGTGATACCTCGGACCTGTCTCCTTTGGCTGTCTCTTACCTTCCTTATATAACCGGAAGGCCTTATCTTGCATGTGGGATATTTATGAGACGATCTAACGGACTCTGTTGGTCTTCGGGGGGCTCAGACAACGGTAAGATTTCCTTTTCATTTAATGTTTCCGGCTGAGAAGTACAATGCCACCCCGATATCCTCTTCATATCATGCATTAAATGCAGCCTGCACTCTCTGATCCCTTTCTTCACGCTCATTTCATACAAGGGAAACCTTAGTAGGCAAGTTAAACTGTTTTTTGGGCTTTATCTGTTGGGCCCGTATGGTAACAACCCAAAGACGGATAAATGGAGTAATCCATTGGCCCGTCGTCACCTACTAAAATGGTAACCATGCCCACGTGTTGGAGCATGAACTTCCAAAATGTTGGAGCAGCTCCAAAATGTTTGAAGAATTCAACAATAGACACGAACACCATTCTCTCATCTTGAATTGCTCCAAAATGTTTGAAGAATTGGTAAGTAATATTTACCAATTAATCTATTGTTCTCATTAGGTACTTTGTTGATCTTTGATTTAGGTGATTTTATTGTCAAATGTCTCTGATCCTTGTTTTAGTTACTTCTACCACTTTAATTGATGTTTGTTACTATCAGATGTTTAGGAAACACAATAACTGTAATCACTTGGCTTGATTTAATACCTAACCTTAGTTCCACATGCGTAATACTGTTTTTTTTTTTGGTGTGGTGTTGGTATATTTTGCCTAACTAGGGTTGATGCCAACCTAACTTGAATAATCATGTGGTCTGTATCCAAAGTCAAACTGTAATAAACTATGGCTGTGTGTTCTTGGCTTACTAAGTAACTTCTATTTTAATAAACTTTTGGTGTTGATTGTGAAGAAAGAAATAAATAAAATGGACAACGAATACATGCGATGGGTGAAGTGAACCTTCATGCCTTCATCTCTATCATTTGCGTATAGAAGTAGTTCGACGAACTAGCAATTGAACCAATTACTCATGTAATTGTGGTTATCTCGCTTCTAAAGGTGGTGTTCTTTGTTGAAGAATCTAAGGTTATCTTATTTATTTATTTATGTTTTTGACATCATCGAATATTTCTGATTCATGACAAAACATATGGAACCGACTCAATAATCACATCCTACAAGTTAGATTTAGATTAATCAAATGCAGTTTATGTGGATAGGTATCTTAGGTTTCATGCATGAAATGGTAAAAGCACTAAATTTTTGGTTGAATTATTTATGAAAAACAAAATTGAAAGTGGACTACAACAAAAAAGAAATGACACTAGGCCAGATTATAATTCTTGTGAGATCACATTGATGGATTTCAGGTAAGCTAAGGCCTTGGGTATACTTTAACCTTCCTTAACTCTACCTAAGTGTCGTCCATCCCTCTAGCTCAGTTGGTTGTTGGACCGGTTGTTTCCTTGTGAGACTCCGGTTCGATTCCCGGCAAAGGCATATGGTTGTGACATGTGCGCTATGATGGTGAAAAACCCACCGAGGAGGGTTTGATCCTGAGAGTCACTCCGGTTTTCATCCGGCTGTTACTCCAGTGAGTAAAATCGTGTGGAGGCAGTACGGTTTCCGGGGGAAAGCCTTCGACCCAAGACTGGTTAACCCAGCGCTGGCCACGCTATCTAGGCCCACGTTCTTGGAGAGGGTCCGCGATGTGCGGATGTGACAATGGTCACCATTAAGAAGTTCACCTTTAAAAAAAAAAAACTCTACCTAAGTGTCACATCACCCATTTTCCGCCTATTTCACTATGCCTTACTCCAAGGAAATGGTTTAATCCCATTAACTTCATCTAACTCTATTTTTAGTGGTTTTTTGTTTACAAAAAGAAAAGAATAATTAATTAACTATTTTAACATCCGGTTAACATGTTAACAAATAACTCATTTAATACCCCTTAACACAAGAAGGGAGTGGTTTGTAATGCCACTTAACATGCCATGTCACCGTTAACATCTCAAATGCTAGAGTACACCCATGGCCTAAGGGTAGGCGGGGTGGAGCCGTGATGGGTTTCCATCACGCGTGATGGCCTCCAAAACACCGCCGCCACCTATAATTATCACGCGTTGAATTTTGTTTCTGTGGAAAAGTTAACGCGTTGAAATTTGTTGAGTTTGTGACCGTTGTGATTATTTGACCGTTATTGAACGGTAATGTTTAATAAAAAAAAGCCTTTAAACCATTTATATATACTTCACAACTTTTAACCATTTCACCCACACCAAAACACATATCACACATTCTACATATTTCTCAAATGGATTTCCTACGGATTCGACGTTTCCGATTGACAACGATAGCGATACCCAGTCGTCTTCTGACAATGAGACGCTTAAATATTTTGTGTCGATGTATAACGAACTTGAATCAAGTTCGTCCCGCTCAAAGTATACATGCCAACGAAGTGTTAACGAACGATTATTTTGTGGAGAAACCGGTCTACAATGCCGAAACGTTTAGAGATCGGTTTCGTTTACCAAAAGAATTATTTTTAAAGATTGTTGGAGACATCGAAGCGAACGAAGAATGGTTTCAAGAAGGTTACGATGCGAGGGGAAACCTAGTTTCACGCAGATACAAAAATGCACGTCCGTTATTCGCCAACTAGCGACAGGTAATCCTCCCGATCAATTTGATGAATACCTAGCTATGTCGACCAGAACTTCACGTGAATGTCTGCAATTTTTTTGCAACACGGTCATTAAATTGTATGGTAAAGAGGTTTTACGTAGACCGACGAGACACGACATCTCATGTATTTACGCCGCACATGAGGCTAAATGGCGTTTTCCAGGGATGTTCGATAGCATCGATGTACACATCTCGAGTGGAAAAATTGTCCAAGAGTGTTACGAGGGGCGTATGTTAGGGTGACATCAAAAGACCAGCCATCATACTTGAAGCGGTGACGTCAAATGATTTATGGTTTTGGCATTCATATTTCGGTGTTACAGGTTCAAACAACGACATCAATGTTTTGCACACGTCGCCGTTGTTCCAAACCGTAACGGATGGTACCGCACCCTTCTGTCCATTCTATGTTAACAGATGTTGGTGCACTACATCTGTTGACTTCGTCTTGTATCGAGTCTTAGACTAGCTAGAATAGATCAGGGCACGTAAAACGAGAAAATGTGATAGAGTTAGAAAGATTTCGCTTGAAGGATTTAATGTATATGAGATTTCGCTTAAAGCAGATCAAGCGAAATCAATATGTTAAGATTTCGCTTGAGTTATGCTAAAGCGAAATCTCAATGTCTATATATAGAGGTGTTAGCTCAAGCGAAATAGAGAGAGTAACATTTGTGATTTCCATACCGAGGTGCTGCCGGTGTGAGAACTGATTGTAATTGCTTTCATATCAATACAAATCAGTGTTAAAGTGAAGATTCAGCTGTTTATAGGTCAAATACTTGTTTTCCGCACCTGTATTTGATGGAATTCCTCTGAACCGACTCGTTTAGGTCACAAACACGATCCTTAAAATTGGTATCAGAGCACAGGAGGAGGAGTTCTGCAAAATTCAGCCGAAATCGATCAAAATCTCTTACTTCTACACCTTCTTTTCTTAGTTCAGAAATATTTCACGGTCAAAATTGATTCAATTTCTCACGGATTGTTTAAAAGTACTAGATAACAAACCCTTGAAAGTTTCACAGCAAAATTCGACCTAAAAGTGATCAAAATCGACATTTGAATGGAGTTCGCTTGAACAGTTCAGTATTATTGGACGATTTCGCTTGAAATTTCAAGCGACACTTAACATTTCGCTTCAAACAGAGTTCGTTTTCGCTTCAAGATTTTCGCTTCAAGGTGTTCGCTTCAGGGTTCTTTCTTCAGGATCGCTTCAAAGTATTTCGCTTCAAGAACTTCGCTTGAGAGTTATTCAGTTTAATTGTTTCGCTTGAAGGGTACCGCTTGAAAACTGATTTCGCTTGAAATTGTTTTAATCACGAGATACGTGCAAAATTAATCATGGATACTGATTTTCACAACGCATTTGCAACATCGTCTAGTTCATCTTCCATTGCTCAGAACATGAATTCAGAAAACGAAACAGGGACGACTCAGAAACCCCCTAAGCTAATGGGAATTGAAGAATACTATGGATGGAAAGATAGATTCGAAAACTGGGTGCAGGCAAATCATTTGAGATCATGGGAATGTATTTTAACAAAATATGCTCTACCACTAACCGAAATGCAGACTGAAAAACAGCTTTCAGATTTTAGTAAGGAAGAACGGGAAATATACCGAGCTGAAAAGATGATGATCAGTTTACTTCAACAGGCCATCAAAGAAGACATCTTCATACTACTTCAACATGACAAAACATCACAATCAATATGGGATGCTCTAAAAATCAAGGTTGAAGGCAGTACGAGTATGATTAAAAGCAAGAAGGCATTGCTTAAAAAGGAATTTGATTTGTTCACAAGTTTGCCCGGAGAAGATACGAAGAAACTCATTGAACGATATTGTCACTTAGTGAGAACAATGTCAATGATGAACATTAAAAAGGAAAATGAAGAATGGGTAGATAAACTTGCTGATGCATTACCTCAGAAAGAGTGGGGAACTTATTTGATGATACTGAAGAATACTGGAGTTTATGATAGGTTGTCAATTTCTCAGTTCATTGAAAAGATTGAAAGTCAGGATTTGGAACAGCAGAAGATTGCTAGGATGAATAATCCAAGTGGTCAACAAGATGTAAAGATGTATTACAAGGGTAGTGTTCCGAATTCAGAAGCTGAAAGAAGTCCGAAAATTCAGACTGCATACAATGTTGAAGATTCTACAGAAAAGACTGATCAAAACTCAAACAAAAGCAACAGTGGTTTCTCATTGTATCCGAGTGTTAATCCGAAAAGCTCATCAGAAAGTTTTCAGTCTCAAAGCACAAAGATGGGAAATGGTTGTGTGATTCAATGCAACATAGCTCTAAATCTTCCAGAAGGTCAAAATTTTTCTGAAGACATTGCAAAAGATCATATGGCATTACTTGGTTCCGTACTTATCTCATATGAAGGTTTAGTGGCTGGTCGAATTGGAAATCCTATGCTTACCAAAGAGGATTACGACCAAATAGATGCAGAAGAGATGGAACTAATGGATATCAAATGGTGTCTTGCAAGTGTTCTTAGACGTGCTGAAAAGTTCAAGACAATTACCGGGAGAAATGATTTTCTTGATGCTTGTGTTTCTACTTTAGGTTTTGATAAATCTAAAGTTACTTGTTTCAGATGCAGGGAAAAAGGTCATTTTAAGCGGGAATGCAAAAACAGAGAAGTTAGTGGTGCTCAAAATCCATTTGGAAAAGATGATTACTACCGGAAAGCCATTTATCAGCAAGTTGGTCAGACACAAGATTCACAGACGGCTCATGGAAGAAAGATTGAAGATTCAAAGAAAGGATGTTTGGTAGATTTCAACTGGAGCAACTACATTTCTTCGAACAACACAGCATGTATAGTGAATCAAAATGATGAACAACTACCTGAAGGATTCAGCTGGGATATGTTTGTTGATGAAAAAGGGGATTTCAAAGCTTTCATTGCAAAGATTGTTAAAGAACCAGACTTGTTTGCAAACTGGATGAGATCAATTGGTGAAACAGTGAAAGATCAATCGATTACATCTGAAGAAAGTTTAGAAAGTGCTGATTCTGAGTCATTAACTACAGATGAGAGTGTACAAAATGATGATACTTCAGAAAAGGAAGTTGCATTTGATCAAACACCATCTGATTCTGGTGTATCAGAAGATGATTCTGACAAATCTGTAGAGTTTGATAAAACACCGATTGAGATTAGCAGTGATGATGAGGAAGAGAAACATATTAATGTGGCTAAACATCATCTTTCTCCTGAAAGTTTTCATTTTTATTTTGCAGATCGCATGAAGAAACTGAAGGAGAAACAAGCTGCAAAAGAACAACAACAAGATGAGAAGGTTGAAAATGTTGTTCAAACTGAGAAAGTAATTGAAGTGGTAAAAACAATAGAGGTAGAGAAGATTGTTGAAGTTGAAAAGCCTTGCAAGAAATGTTTGGAAATTTGTAAGAGTTGTGAAGAAAAAGATGTGACTCTGTTTGATAGAGAAAGACTGATAGAAAAGCTACTATCTGATATTAGCTATGTGAAAGAATCTTATAGCGTGTTAAACAGAACAGTGACAGATCTTCAAACAACGAACTCTGAAAGAGAAAAGGCTTTAACGATGACGAATTCTACGTTGATGGCAAAGCAAAAGGCAATTAATCATTACATCGAAGAAAATGCTAATCTAAAGCAAGAGTTGGAGAAAGAAAAGATTGAGAATGAAAGGATCAGAAGGTTATTACTGAGTTATTCTTGTTCTGATTATGTTATTGATCGAGTTTATCCTACTGTTGCAGGTTTTGAAGCATTTCAGGATGAGAAGCAAAAGAATGAGACTGGTAAGAAATCGACTGTTAAATACAACAAGTGTCCGCCTCCTATCTGGGAAGGGTATTCTCCTAGAAAACCAAATGAGGAGCAAGTCGAAAAAGCAGTCAATATAAAGTTAAAATCCGAGACAACTGACGTTTTACCAGATAACATTGATATCACGTTTACCTCGTCTGATACTGATCATGAGTCTGAGTTAATCAAAAAGGTGGTCGATCAGGTGTTGGATACTGAGGAGGTGTCTGAGTCAAAGTTTGAGTCTGGGGGTTCAAGTTCGTCAGTCAACAGTTCAAAGTTGTCGGAAAAACGGTCTTACAGTAAAGAATTTTTGCTATCAAAGGCAAATTTTGATGATGAAATATTTGAAGTTGCATATACTTTAAATGATTCGGACAAATTATACTCTGACAAAGAGTTTCCGATTAGAAGTGTTCGTTTTGACATGATTAAAAAGGTTTTCAAAATGACGGAAATTAATTTTTCTGAAATTAAGGATCTAAAATCTATTGAAAAACCTAAAAAATACACTTCTAGAGTTCAACAAAGGTTAAACAAGAAAAAAGGAAAAAAGAATTACAATTCTGATTCTAGTTTTCAAAAGAAAACAAATCAAAATTGTAGTTACAAAAAGAAAGGTCTTGGTTTTACTCCACCTGAAAATCGTAAAAATGAAAAATATGTTAGAAATTTTAAATCAAAAATGACATATGTTGCAGGTAAAAGCTATGAAGAGGAGTCAAATAGCTCATTCTTGAGAAAATCAAATCAAGAGTTCCTTGCTGAAAGAAAAAGAACAGGAACTGGAGTTTTTCATCAAATTGGAGTTTTTCAACCAAAAGACACAAGAACTTGTTTTCAATGCCAAGTGATTGGACACATCGCTCACAATTGTCCAAACAAAGTCAACAAAAAACAGGGAGTATCTGAAAAACTTAAAGAAAAAGTGGTTGAAAAGAATGATTTACCAACTACAAACTTCAAAAATTTTGAAAATTCAAAGAATGAAGTTGGTGAAAATTCTAAAAGATTGTACAAAAAGAGTGCAAAAGACAATCAAAAATGGATTGTTAAAAAATCAGATGTACAATCTGGCAATGAATCTGATTTCACAAAATCAGAGGAGTCACAAGATGATATCAAAGATTTGATGAATGATGCTGACATTAAATCACTGAGTGTGGAAGAGATTAAACAAATGGTTGGTAAAATAGAAATCTCAGATTTTGATATTGAAAAAACATTCAATGGAAATGTTAAGAAAATTTTCAAGAAAATGCTTGATGGGAAAGTAAAAGGGGTTAAAGATTTTTATGCAACTAAAAAGGCAACTTACAACCCTACAGCTCAGGAATTGGAAGCCACCAAGTCAAATAAGACTTGGGTGGAAGTTTGTTTTCCATGATAGTCTAAGGACTATGCCGGAGATCCCAAGTTTATATCGTGGATCAGGAATCGGCATCTTTCTAAAATTTGAAGTTTTTGGTTGAAAGTTTTTGATAGTGTTTGGATGATTACAGGTTGTATGACTACGCCGGAGCTTCCAGGTTGGTAAGTGAGAAGCAGGAATCGGCATTCTGATTGGTAAAATGGTGATGTAGACGTAACATTCCTACAAGTGATATTGTGTTCTACATGTGGTAATTTTTACAATTGATATAGATTGTGCATACTTGCAAGTGGTAAATCAAGGACATTAATTTGTACTTGATCTGCTACAAGTGGTTAAGAATAGACAAGGTGATGAACCACACCCCGAATCTACAAATGATTATATCATAAAAACTTATTTTCCGGAAAAATCATTTTGATTAAAACAAACTTAAGTGTTTTGAAATCTAAATGAGAAAATAGTTTTGTGGTAGGGGGAGTTCTGATTGTTTATGCCGAGTGAATGGCGATTTGAGGCGATTCGATATCAGTTTGTCAAGTTTATTGTACAGTTTGTCACTTTATTGTACAGTTTATTTTCAAATTTCCTAAAATGTGTTTTCATTTTAGGGGGAGTAAAAAAAATTTTTAAAATCCAAAAACATTTGAAAATTTGAAAAAGACAAAAACATGATAAAATTCAAAAATGAGTTTTTGTTGCATATAGAGGAAATGATAGTACATCAGTGGACTATCACAACATGCTAAAGAAATGTAAAGAAAAAATGTGATAAACAATCTTACTGTGGATATGTCAGTAGGTTTTTGCACATTTAGTAGATTGTGACGAGATATAAACCTAAATTTCAAACTTGCTTGTTCTGTGGGTTAACACAAACTTGGATATATAGGTAACCCCTGAAATCTTGTTTGAAAGGTCCCTTATTCTGAGATACTAGGTCTTTATGCTCAGTGATATCTGGGGTATTATCCCGGGACTTCTGATTTTGCGGAAGCAATGGCCTAGTCCCCGGAGAATACTTTACATTTGCTTGAAATATAGCTCACCCTCAGCTAAAAAATGATGAAACATTGAAAAATGCTAATCATGGCTGTTGAAACAAAAGATCCTCTAAAGGGGACACACCAAAAAGTCGAAGCCGTCATCTCTCTGCGTATACGTGAGTATCGACCTGAGTTCTCACGGCCCTCGTACTATAATTTATTCCTCTGACAGATATCATCTGTGGTATACTCACCTGTAAGACTGAATATTGGGATCTGGATACGGGAGTATATTCAAGTAGTGGGACACACGGATAAGTTCAAGTGCTTAAAACATTAATATCATATCTCGGATCAATTGAACTTTGTGTGAGAATTTAAGTGGACAAATATACTGACAATCTAGGTAAATTGTTTAGAACTTAATATGAAATGAAGCTTAACGGTGTTAGTGATCTGTCTCAGAAACTGATATGATCCTCTTGCACAAACTCACAAAAATATTGTTTGTAAATATTTCTTTATTGCATTCCTTTACAATCAAAAATTACAAAAAGTTTTTAGTGTGTTTTAGCGTAAATTTTGAAAAAATACAAAAAGATTTTCGACAACTGATATTGGAAAGCTGATTGTCAAAATTTCAAGTGCTAAACATGATGACTTGGTTGTGAGGGGGAGTGAATTTTAAAATGTAAAAAGGTTTGTTAAAATCCTACAATTGGTATTTTAAAACCTACATTTGGTTCATCATTGGTTTGTAATATGAGAGAGAAGTATCTGATTATATCAGATTGTTGGTGCATTTAAATTGTTAAATTTAGAAAATTTATTTCTGGGTTAAGATTGTTACAGGTGAGCCAGGTTAATTCATTCAAAGTCTACAAAAGTCAGACTCTGATCATGAATCTAAAGTTTGCTAGTTGCTGATGCTGATGAACTTAAGGAATCAAGAGATCTGATCAAGAGAATTAGATAAAAGCCAGGCAATGATCTTGTAAACAACATTTGAGTCAGACATCGATCCTAAAGCAGATGTTGCTGAAGAACAAATGAATACCAGCAAATCGTGAGGGGGAGTCTGATAGAGCCAGGAGATTCTGGAGAAGAAAATAGAGAGAGAAAAGCCCGGAGACTGATCAAGAATGAAGATGTGAAGACACAGTATTGATGTGACTCGATAGTCGACTCGTCAACATCTGAGGGGGAGTCTGTTGGTGCACTACATCTGTCGACTTCGTCTTGTATCGAGTCTTAGACTAGCTAGAATAGATCAGGGCACGTAAAACGAGAAAATGTGATAGAGTTAGAAAGATTTCGCTTGAAGGATTTAATGTATATGAGATTTCGCTTAAAGCAGATCAAGCGAAATCAATATGTTAAGATTTCGCTTGAGTTATGCTGAAGCGAAATCTCAATGTCTATATATAGAGGTGTTAGCTCAAGCGAAATAGAGAGAGTAACATTTGTGATTTCCATACCGAGGTGCTGCCGGTGTGAGAACTGATTGTAATTGCTTTCATATCAATACAAATCAGTGTTAAAGTGAAGATTCAGCTGTTTATAGGTCAAATACTTGTTTTCCGCACCTGTATTTGATGGAATTCCTCTGAACCGACTCGTTTAGGTCACAAACACGATCCTTACAACAGACGATATTACAGACGAGGCTTTTTTCTTGTGGATGGTATCTACTCATCATGGTCTGTTTTTGTGAAAGCTCATTCATTTCCTGTCGAGGCTAAAGAAATCGTGTTCAAAAAGTTGCAAGAATCAGCAAGAAAAGATGTTTAGAGGGCTTTTGGTGTTTTAAAGGGTAGATGAGGCATACTAAGCCGACCGGTTCGTGCGATGAACAAGAAATCAATACATAGCATAGTATATGCATGTATCATATTACACAATATGCTAATCAAAGAAGACGGACGTGCAATATCTCCGGATTGGGTGCCGGATCCTCCTACACAAGTTCACGTCCCAGAAAATATCCAACAAGACTTGCGTGATGAAAAAACTCGCTTTCGGTTGAGATACGATTTAATCGAACTAGTAGGTTCTTTAGGTTTGGAGTTTCCTGATTTGGACAAGGAGTAGAGTTTCTTTATTATTATTTTTTTAATTGTAGTCTAAAATATTTCTAGTATGTTCAATTGAACTAGTGTGTTTTCATTTTAATAAAATTTATAATCTTAGTGTTTTATTGTTAATTTATAATTTAAATAAAATAAAATAAATTGTGAGTGATGGAATTCCATCACTAGTGATGACCACCCCCACTAAAAAAAGGTTCTGAGTGATGGAATAATGGTTGATGACATGGCGGAACTTGATTGGATGTTGTGAGTGATGAGTGATGACCACCCCACCTCTAACTAAGTTTGGCTACAACAAAAATTGTTGAGCTGAAAAAAAATTAAAGGTTTTACTTACTATTTTTAAAGAACCAACTCCATGGGCTTTTATTTTTTTTATATGTGTTTTCACTGTAATGAAGCATTTAGTTGGAAACCTTAGATGCTAAAATTCATAATCTTACCATTTTGGTGGTAAAGGTTTGGTATACAATGAAATCATGGCTGCTCCAAATGAAATTATGCATTACTTATCAACTGTAACATGTATTTTATATTGCACTAAAAAGGAGTAAGGGGATGGGGGTGGTCACTAGTGATACATTTCTATCACTACCAAGCACCAATCAACTCATGCCATGTCATCACCCAATATTCTATCACTAGTGATAGAAATGTAGTGGGGGTGGTATCACTAGTGATGGAATTCTATCACTCCCAATTTTTTTTTAATTTTCATTTTAAAATTAGAAATTAAACACTAAATTATAAATTTCACTAATTTTTTTAATTTTTTATTTTAAATTAGAAATTAACAATAAAACACTAAAATTAAAAATTTTATTAAATTTAAAACATACTATTTCAATTTAACATACTAGAAACATACAATTTAAAAAAAAAACCTACTCCTCGTCCGAATCATGAAACTCCAAGCCTAGAGAACCTACTAGTTCGATTAAATCGTATCTCAACCGAAAGTGAGTTTCTTTATTACGCAATTCTAGATGGTTATTTTGTGGAACTTGAACTTGTGTAGGAGGATCCGGCACCCAATCCGGGGATATTGCACGTCCGTCTTCTTTGATCAGCATATTGTGCAATATGATACATGCATACACTATGCTATGTATTGATTTCTTGTTCGTCGCACGAACCGGTCGGTGTAGTATACCTCATCTACCGTTTAAAACACCAAATGCCCTCTCAACATCTTTTCTTGCCGATTCTTGCAATTTTTTGAACGCGATTTCTTTAGGCTCGACAAGAAATGAGGGAGCTTTCACAAAAACAGACCAAGACGGGTAGAAACCATCCACAAGAAAAAAGCCTCGTTTGTAATGTCGACCGTTAACATAGAAAGGAGAGGAAGGTGCGGTACCATCTGTTATGCTTTGGAACAACGGCGACGTGTGCAACACATTGATGTCGTTGTTTGAACCTGGAACACCGAAATACGAATGCCAAATCCATAAATCATTCGACGCTACCGCTTCTAGTATGATGGTTGGTCTTTTGATGTCTCCCCTAACATACGCCCCTCGCATCTCTCTTGGACAATTTTTCCACTCGATATGTGTACAATCGATGATATGATCAAGGTCCTGTCCGGGACAGATGCGATGATATGATCAAGGTCCTGTCCGGGACAGAAGGCCTCCCAAAGAGCTGGGAGAAAGTGATGGCAGCAGCTAAGGTTTACGCACAAACGGAGAAGAACCTTACCACTAATAGGTCGCCACCACCACATAACTTACCTTCCGACTTAGGCTCAAGTGGCGGGAGGAAATTCAAAAAGGGATGGCGCGATTCTGGCTCGGGAAACCATTTATCTGAGGATGCTCGGGCAACGATCAATAAACTTGTCACGCAGAGGGAAATCAAACAGGAGAACAGGGAGAGGCAATGGACTCCCTTAACTAAAACCCCCGCGGAAGTTTTGAGCACTGAAGATTATCAGTTCAAGCCACCAATCCCCATGAAAAACAAGCATGGACAAGACCCAATCCAGTATTGCGAATATCACAAGGATAGTGGCCATACCACTAACAATTGCATTTCCTTGCGCACCGAGATTGAGAAAGCCCTTAAAACCGGCGAGCTCACACATCTGCTACAAAACGTGCGCAAGGAAATAAAGCGGATAACTCGAGGCGAGGAAGGCCCGAGCAAAAGGGCGAAAAACTAAGAAGAAACTCTATGGTCTCCGCGCAGAAAGACACGATTTATTAAGGAAAAGCGGGAGAATAGAGTAAGTTAAGTCTCATATATTTATTAGAAAACTTTGTAATGGCCCCTGTGCCCTATCCAGAAATAAACAGAAAAGTTTCTATTATTCTTGTGTTTTTCTTACAAAGTGCATGCAATTTCTTTTAGTAAGCGCAAAAACATTATGGTAAATATGAAATAAAGCCTCATGAACGGTCAGTGATTACGTCACAAATGACCATACGTTCACACATAAGCTTTATACCAACTTCATTCGCCTTACTCAATCAAAGTAATTGTACTCATGCAAAATATTGTAAACTAAAAAACATGACATACTATTCTCGGCGTACAAATACGTCTTAAAAACTATCAAACACGGCAGTGTTTTAGTTACTTACGCATCAGCACATTCACAAAGGGAGGCACATCCCGAGTACACAAGAAAAATTGTTCAATACAATTTCACAAGAAATCTACGCTAAATCTTCACCTTTTGAAGCAGTTTCACCATAAACACACGATAAAAAGTGCGAAAAGATTAAAAATAAAAAGTATTACACTAGACACTTGTCTTCACCAAGTGATGTAAGAGACTTAGGCAAACATGGCCTTTGATTGTCAAGAACTCTTACGATCAAACTTGGATCCCGAGACGACTCACACACTCTATGATGGACAATGGATGATGGTGGTGGATGATGGTGTTATGGTGGTGGTGGGTGGTGGGTGAAGTGTGAGAGAGGTGGTGTGCCAAGGGATTGTTTGCAAATGAGCCAAGCACCCCTATTTATAGCCTGAACAGTCGCTCGGGAACGACCCCGTGTCCATTGGGCACGGCCCCGTGTCCATCCTCTTCTCTGTCTTCATTAATTGCAGTTTGTCTGCATTAGTTGACCACTCCCACGTGTCCGCTGGGCACGCCCCCGTGTGCAGAAGCATATCTGTACTATCAAGATTTGCCTGGATTCTGCGAATCTTATAGTTGACCATGGCCACATGTCTGCTAAGCACGGCCCCGTGGTGGAAGATAGAAGCTTCTATAGCTTTGTCTTTTATGCTGGCACTTGGGCACGCCCCCGTGTTCAGCCTTCTGTTCTCTTATTTTGCTTGGGAAGATGCTGTCGGGGAGGTCGGGCATGCCACGTTTGTTCCTTTTCTTGTATTTATGTTAGATTTAGCTGCCTTTTTGCTTCTTTTATTAATTTGAGCTCATTTAATCCTGAAAATACAAAAGGAAGACAAAAACACACTTTTTCCAACATTAGTACTAAAAAGGGTTAGTTTTATGCCGCAATTGATGTAATTTATATGTTGCATTTTGTGCACATCAAATACCCCCACACTTGAATCTTTGCTTGTCCTCAAGCAAAACTCTTTATAAGAGAAGGTTTTTGGGCTTGTCATAGAGTGTCGGGATTTCCAAGATTCTTTATCAAGTTTTATTTTTATTTATTTACAATCCTATTCGTCATGATTTATTTAAAACATTACATAAGATAAATTACTTAATAGGACATAACATGCCTTTTTAAATTTCCATTTGTATACAAGTTCACATACCTCACGGGGGATCACTCAACACTCGGCCAAAGATGTATTTTAGTGAATCACTCGAAAGCGGCATGGAACTTACTCCTACCATAGGCTTGCCAAGCAATCAATCCTCATATTTTTTAACTATAAACCTTTGTAAATATCAAGAGGACCTTTGGGTGAAGGGTTAGGCTTGGGTTAAAGGTAGGTGGTTGGGTTAGTGGTTAGTAGTAAAGGGCGAAAAGCGTAAAAACATCGGTTTTCGTAAGACTTTTTTATTTTTGCAATTTTGTTTTTGATTTGATGAAGCCATTATTCAAACAAAGTTATTTTTTATGAACTTGCTTGTTTATTTCTTTTGCTTCATCATCAACATATTTTTTTTTTTTTGAAAAGTCATACGAAAAACCGAGCTTGTTACTAAAACAAAGGGTTAAAACTAAAAAGGTTTTTCGTGGGTGAAAGGGTGTTTGCTTTGGGTTAAGAAATGAAAAGGTTTAGGCTCAAAGGGGTTAACTAGGGGGATTTTGGGTAGGTGGTAAAAAAAAAAAAAAATAATGGAGTAGAAATAAAAAGAGTTAGTCCTAATGCCTCCATCATTTACTTACTCGGGTTTAAGTTGGTAAGGACCAGGAATGTATCGTCGTGGCAAGTTCTAGAGTTGTATGAACCAAGCGGCTCACACAAGAAAGGAAAAATGAGCATTTAGTTTAAAGATATGTATTTGTATGCTCAATAAAGGCTCAAAACTCACTTTTGTGGGAATGGCTTTTTATGTGATCAAGTATATATAATCAAATTTTAACAAAACTTGTCATGCCTTTTCATAATTTTCTTATGTTGGTTCTTTTTATCACGACGCTGTCGGTTGTAAATGTGTAAAAATATAACCTTTATAGAATTTGAAATTCCCAAATTAAACCTAGACAAGTAAAAAAATGAAATTTTTTTTCAAAAAAAATTTGGGGTGATTAGCGGTTCCAATAGAGTTTTGTGTAAGGCTTGTAATTAGGACTTGCAAGATTCAAAGTTTTAGCATCCCCCCCACACTTAAATTACACATTTTCCTCAATGTGTCCCAAAAATAAGTTTTTAGGTTGATTGAATGTGTAAAAAGGTGTGAAAAAACAAAATTTTATGTTACTGGGCGTCTAGACACGGCCCCGTGTCGGATGGACATGACCCCGTGTCGGAGTGCCAGTAACGAAAACTTACAGAAGTTGGACACGAGGACGTGTCCACTGGGCACGACCCCGTGTCTGGCAAAAGTCTGCAGATTTAGACAAACAGCAGGTCTGGGGAAGTGGACACGGGGGCGTGTCGGCTAGACACGACCCCGTGTAAACAATCTGCAAAGTTGAAAAACAGGTTTCTGGCTCCGGTTTTCCTGTCCCGGCTTTAGTAGCACTTATGTTTAGTGCTCTAAGCCTCGTATGTAACTGTTTTATCAATAAACACTACACCAAACCATAGCAAACATCCTAAATTACCAAGTTGAACATCCACATCACAAAGTTAAAAAGAAAAACAAATGCAGAAAGTAAAAAGAGTTAAAGGAAAGTAATTTGTTCAACACACGGCACGCAGACCATAAATTGTTCAAGATAAAAGGGGGGTTAATGTCACACCCCGATTTCCACGTGTCACCGGTGGGGGAGTATCGTGACGTGGTTGGCAACATAATAGTCAAACAACACAATAATCAATATGCACAGCGGAAGCAAAATTTAAAATATGATACAACCGAATTTAATATTGTAATATCAAATGTCACAATATTCGGAAGTTTATCCACAGATGGATCGTAAATAAAATGGTATTAATGGTTCAACAGACTTCAGGAATCTTAAGCTTGCGAGACTTCTAGTGATGCTAAGGAGAAATCCCAGCCAATTACGCTTAGTACCTGCATTTAATCTTTTTGGGAAAATACGTCAGTTTACACTGGTAAATACAATCAACTGACTCATTTTGGAAAATGATTTAAAATTGATTTGGATGCACATGGCATAAATATTTTATTTAACTTGGGAGAATTATTTAATATTATAATCTTGTGAACGAATTACATGTTCCTTGTGCGTTCAGTAGCCCGGATCTTGTCCGGGTTAAAGATCAATAGATACACCACATTATTCTTTTATGCACTGACGGGTGTACGCCTACTCCCCGCGCTTAAGTCGTGGCCATTTCGTAAAATGATGCCAAGGATATCCGGGACATGGTCATTAACCCCCCAAAGGCTTTAAGTAACAAGACTGTTTAAACAAGCCGATCAAATTTATTCAATTACCCACTCAACGGTGGAGAATTTGATGCCCGATCAAGCGGTATACTATATATCGTAACCCAAGCCCGTATAGGGAAAATAAGTTAAAAGCATTTACCTGAGCAATGTATAAATCACAATAAGCAAATTGCAAGTAGCTTTTACTGGTTCTCCTAATCTGGAACGAAGGTTTATAATAACCTATTAGAATCTTAACGGGTCTTTAGTTAAGCTTAAGCTTAGACCGGTTAGTTTCAAAGACACGGTTCGTACGCACGATTAAGCGAAGACCGGATAGAATGTGATTTAGACCCGACAAGTTCAGAGACTTGTTTAATATGGGTATCTTATGCACACTCTGGATTTTGAGATAAAACCGTTAAGGTTTGACCCGTTTCGGCTAATTTATGTAAACTAGTTACATAAACCGAACCAAACGCGTAATAAGCGTAATGGGTAATAATGAGAGCCATTCACAGGTTTCCTAAGTTAATATGCTCCAAATATGTTGTGACATCAGTAAGATATCATATATTATGCACGAAATGAATTTAAACACAAACTATGCCCCATAGGGGTAGTTTGGTCATTTTAAAGGTTGTAAAAGGGTTTAAGTGTTAACCTGAGTTACAGGCCTGATGTAATCAGCAAATATACTCCATTTGCTAAGTTATATCAGTAGGTTAAAGCATATATGTGAACTCTGTCAATTTTAACCAAACTATGCCCCGTAGGGGTATTTTGGTAATTTCACATAAGCCGAAAAGCTCAAAACTGAAGTCTGAGTTTATCAACCTTTGCTTACTGTTAAAATATTATAATGTGCTCCATATATCAGTAGGTATCACCCTTGATATGTTTAAAATAGTTTTACTACATACTATGCGTTAAAAACGCTTAAAAGGCGATTAGAAGCCGTTTCCGGGTTTGATACTTAAATCTGATATTTTTATATTTCCAGAAGTCTTAAAATAATTTATTTATCATTTAAGATCAGTAGCAAAAGGTTTGGAGTCGTTTAGATATGTAAAACTCATTTTATGGCCCGTAAGGGCAAAACCGACTATTACCGGATTAAGCCTACGACTACTAGTTATGCTCAGCCTAAAATTTATTAAAAATCTTTAAAAATCCCAAAATAATATATTACATCAGTGGGTAAAATATTTGATATCAAAAAGTAGGCTTAACTAGGCTATACGCTAATTACGCCGTTTTATTAACATAAAGCTTAAATTTTACGCTAACGAGCATAACTCTTAACCTACACCTCAAACTGATGTCAAATTTTGTATGCAAGCTTAAATATCAGTAATTAAAGTTTCTACTATTTTACATTTCCAAAAATCACGTTTTAAGGTAATAAGGGCATAATGGTCAACATATGGGCAATTAACGGAATCATACGTATTAATTAGATAACTAATGATCCGAGGTGTATAATCACAAAGGGTTATACTAGCATGTAACCTGGTCCAAATAAAGCTCTAAGGCATTTCTAAAACATACCATAACGGGTCAGAACTGAAAGTCAAAGTATAAGTCAAACTATGCGACTTTCGGTTCTGAACCGGGTCTAAACAGGAAATTGTCGGGTTGAACATGTTTAGACATGTCCTTATACTAATTACCAAGTTATATTAATGATCAAACAGGTTGTGTGTGCTCTACATTGCTAATCATGCATAAATTGCAATTTAAACATTCTGTTGACTTTTTAATTACACGTTTGACCCGACATTAGACCTAGTTAGAGTGGGAATCAGGGGGAACCCTTTTGAGGGTTTATTACCCACATAATTACCAACTTATAACTATTTTTAATTCAAGATTTGGCTGAGCCATTATTAATTAATCTCGAAGTCAAACCGTAATTACAACGGTTTGACTTTTAGCTAATTAACTAAGTTAAACTCATTAAAAGAAAGGATTAGCACCTTACTGAAGTCCTAAGCTTGATTAGTGATCACTTGGAAGAAGACTTGAGCTCCAGGAATGATCAGAAAGCTTGATGGAAGTGTGAAGAACAATGTTGCATATCATGGCCTTTATATAGTGTTTAATCCACCATAAGAAGTTGACACATGAGTCTACAACCCACCACAACTGATCAACACATGTTCCTAGTGTTTAGGGGGTGTCTAGGGGTCGCCCTTAATGTGGAAAATCGGATGAAATCGAGCAGAAAGCACTCAGCAGGAAAAAACCCAAGAATTTCGGAGCTGGGCATTCCCCCGCGTGTCGCGAAGGGTTCCCACCCGGGCGTCGTGTGTCGCGACGGGATGTCTGCACAAATCTAAATTTTTGATTTTTGCGATTTGATCCTTGGCTCTTCAAAATCCGATTAGGCACTTGTTTCTTGCATTATGAACCCTCATAATTGATCTATAAGGGCTTTAAAACATATACCCACTTTGCTAAGTCCCCGGTTAACTTTATTGTTACCCGAAAAGTCCTAACTTTCAACGTTTACGCTTTAACCCTTCGCACACGAATTTGATCATAATTTTCTCATACGATAACGAAACTTTACGAAATTTAAATCGTGTATTCTAGTGAGCATAATTAACAGTTACAAAGCTTCGGGTTTGTCAAAAGGTCACTCAGAGGTATAACTTAAACATGTTGACACATTTAGTCCTTGTAGTTTGTAATTCCTCACTTTTAGCTTCGCATGATCCATGATTTATTCGTTTGATGATATAATCATCATGTAAGGTTAATGTACAATATATTTATTCACTGTTGACATTTATAACTCGTATTTTTACATACTTTCCATGTTTGTCAACTTTAGTCCTTCTATAACATTCTTTCACACGTTTAAACATATGTTATAGGACGTGAATTTTCGAGGTGTTACAGTTAACCTGTGGGATCTCCAACCATTTGCTCCTACCTCTACTCCTCCCGTCTAGTCCATGTCCTCGTCCTCCTCATCATCGTCTCCTCCACCATGCTCCGCTATGTACTCCCGGATATTCCCGATGTCATCTTGGATGTCGGAAATGTTTCTCTCGATTGCTCCTACCCGGGTGTACGTATTGCTTGCCATGCTATAGGTGTTCCTGGTGCACATGAGGTTTTCCTGCAATAAATCATGTAAACTTTGGAAGTTTGGAAAACCGCCTCCTTGTGAGGAGGATTGGCCCGGATCACCGTGGGGCTGATACTGGTACTGATGATGCTGTGGAGCGTGAAGGACAAGCGCCTCTTGCGGGTTCCATGCATGCCCCTGCATCCTTTGGAAGCTAACTGTCCCGTCTTCAGCCTCATAAATTAAGTTCATGGAACGGCAGATGTGTACATCCACTCTTCCCGACCATGGACTCCTTTTGAAGGACCTAGGTATGTTCACGAAGTGCTTGAAGAGACGGTATATCCACCCCCCGAAGAAGATAGGGGTTGGTGAAGTAGCAAGCCGGTTCAGATGCATGTTACGGAGCAGGAGGTACGGAACATCTAGGTGTTTGCAGCTATGAATGCAATGAAGGACCACCAAATCTCTCAACCCCACAACGCCACTGCTATCATGCCTTTGGTTAAGAGAGTAAATGAGGACCCTATGGATGTAACGGTAAAGCGGGTCCCTCAGCTTTGTGCTCTTTGTGCTGCGCGGGTTGTAGTGCCCTTCACCAATCTGAACCCACGCGGCTTGGCGTTCGTTCTCATCCAACTCTCGCACCCCTCCGGTGTTTTCTTCATTACCCGCCTCCAACTATCGACCTAAATTGTGCCATCAAAATCGAGTACCTAGTTCCACCACATCGGAATGCTACCCCATCATTGTCAAATGGGTCGCACCTTGAATTGAACGTGAAGGTGCTATAGAATTCCATAGTGCACTCATGGACTGAGCGAAGTCGAGTGGTTAGGGAGACTCTTAGTGGGCCGGTAACGAGGTTGTTAAACCGGTTAAGTTGGTTCACCATTGCTAACAGATCCATGCATGTTTGTCTTGGGTATTCTTCCGGTCTTGTTTGAAGTACTTCATATCTAGCCCTAGCATCGAGCTCATTTGCGTTGAACCTCCTGAATTTCTTCGACATCTGAAAGAATACACCAAAAGTTAGCATGAAACAGTGGAATTTTCAGACAAAACTGCAAACAGCGAGCTGGACACGGCCCCGTGTCGGCGGACACGACCCCGTGTCCAGGCATCTATTACTCAAAAAATTCATTTTTCGACCCGGTCCCGAAAACTTGAAAATTTTTGGTCCACTAGGTGCGGTTATCCCCGAAAATGAAACCCCAAGTGCCGTTTTTCCCAAAACAAACCTTTTACCCATTTAATTTTATCTTTTTCGGTTCAAAAACAAGGGTTTGAGTTTTTTGTGATAAATCTGGCGAATCTTTGAACAATACAAGTGGATTTACTCCTTATAACACTAATCTAAACTAATGCTAACAGATTTAAGCAAAAATTTGAGGTTCGATCGGGATGAAGTTCAAGAACCCTAGATTTTCCCCCAAATTTTTGAAGTTTTAACTACATGCAAATGCTTAATCTAACTACTAATGATGATAGAGTCATACCTTGGTGTTGTTAGAAGTAGAGGAGACGTCGAAAATCTGCGGAAAATCGCCTTGAACCAGAGTGTTTTCGGGTAAACGGGGCGTGTGGAATGGTGTAACTGTTATGAAAAAGGGGATTTATCCCGACAGTCGCGCGGACACGGCCTCGTGTCCAGCGGACACTGCCTCATGCCGAGCAAATTTGATTTTTTTTAGTGCACGTGTGAGTGCCCTTGTTTTCCCAAAACTTGGTTAGAAGACTTACCGATTAAGATGTCATCCCGTTGGATCGTAACTTACCAGGTATGATGTTGATGCTTTTATTCTTCGACCGTTTGAAGCGAGATTTCTTCCTCTTCATCCTCAATAAATCCTTGATAGAGTTTCAGCCGTTGGCCATTGACTTTGAATGGAATTCCATTCCGAGACTTAATTTCTATTGCACCGTGTGGGAAAATATGGGTTATGGAAAAAGGTCCTGACCACCTAGACTTTAATTTACCAGGAAATAATCGAAGTCGTGAATTAAACAAAAGAACTTGGTCTCCAACTCGAAATTCACTAGGTTTAATATATTTTTCATGCAAGTTTTTCATAAGTGCGGTTATGATGCGATGATATGATCAAGGTCTTGCCCGGGACAGAAGGCCTCCCAAATAGCTGGGAGAAAGTGATGGCAGCAGCTAAGGTTTACGCACAAACGGAGAAGAACCTTACCACTAATAGGCCGCCACCACCACATAACCGACCTTCCGACTTAGGCTCAAGTGGCGGGAGGAAATTCAAAAAGGGATGGCGCAATTCTGGCTCGGGAAACCATTTATCTAAGGATGCTCGGGCAACGATCAATAAATTTGCCATGCAGAGGGAAATCAAACAGGAGAACAGGGAGAGGCAATGGACTCCCATAACTAAAACCCCCGCGGAAGTTTTTAGCACTGAAGATTATTAGTTCAAGCCACCAATCCCCATGAAAAACAAGCGTGGACAAGACCCAGCCCAGTATTGCGAATATCACAAGGATAGTGGCCATACCACTAACAATTGCATTTCCTTGCACACCGAGATTGAGAAAGCCCTTAAAAGCGGCGAGCTCACACATCTGCTACAAAACGTGCGCAAGGAAATAAAGCAGATAACTCGAGGAGAGGAAGGCCCGAGCAAAAGGGCGAAAAACTAAGAAGAAACTCTATGGTCTCCGCGCAGAAAGACACGATTTATTAAAGCAAAGCGGGAGAATAGAGTAAGTTAAGTCTCATATATTTATTAGAAAACTTTGTAATGGCCCCTGTGCCCTATCCAGAAATAAAGAGCAAAGTTTCTATTATTCTTGTGTTTTTCTTACAAAGTACATGCAATTTCTTTTAGTAAGCGCAAAAACATTATGGTAAATATGAAATAAAGCCTCATGAACGGTCAATGATTACATCACAAATGACCATACGTTCACACATGAGCTTTATACCAACTTCATTCGCCTTACTCAATCAAAGTAATTGTACTCATGCAAAATATTGTAAACTAAAAAACATCACATACTATTCTCGGCGTACAAATACGTGTTAAAAACTATCAAACACGGCAGTGTTTTAGTTACTTACGCATCAGCACATTCACAAAGGGAGACACATCCCGAGTATTACAGAAAAATTGTTCAATACAATTTCACAAGAAATCTACGCTAAATCTTCACCTTCATCCGGAAAGATTTCCTTTAGCTGTGCTACGTGATCGTCAGATTGCAGCGCAACATTTATAAGATCCATAACGGGACGCTGCACGTTGTTTAATTCTGTCTTCAAAGCTGTAAGCTCAGCACCAGTGTTAACGCCGTAAGTCGCGGACCTACTAGTATCCCAATCAACCTTCAAAGCGCTATTCACATGCTGGGAGCAATCAGCGTATCCTTGGGCATACCCGTCCTTTCGTGCAACAACAACTAAACGCGCAACGGTTTTATCCAACTCCTCAGAATTCAACACTGATTCAGCAACCTATGAAAATAAGAAAGGGTAAATAACAATAAGGCACACAAACATTCCCGCAACAAAAAATAAGAAGCAACTTACACAAGCAATTCCATGATCTTTCAACCACGCCATATCACTCTTTAAAGGATCAAGCTCGCTTTCCGCTGTGGCCCGCGCCATTTCAGAATTTTCCAATTTTTCTTCGGTTTCAGTCAAACGGCGAGAAGTTTCAGCCTTTTCAGAATGCGCAAATTCCAGATCCTTTTTAAGTTGTTCCTGGTCAGAAATCAAAGCAGTAAGTTCTTCTAACTCTCTATCTCTAAGAGCAAGAGTGGCGCAAGCTTATACATCTCGTTGCTCACTGCGCTCCCTATGAGAACGAGGTTCTTATATCGCAGCTTCTGCATCAGCCTTCTCCTTTTTCAACTTTTCTACCTCCACATCATGTTTCTTCAATTTTTCAATCTCAGCCTTGAGATTATTGATGACATTGCGGAGATTTACCTTCTCAGCATTATCTTTTTCGCAAATTTTCTTCCAGTTTTTGCGTTCTTCGGAAAGGAGAGCAGCTTCGGCTTCCGCTTTCCTCTTCCGACCTGCAACAGACCACTCCTCAGTTTTACGATCAGCCTCAAACTTGGCTTGATCCGCTTCCAATCTAGCTTTTAACTGAGCCAAGCGCTTTTCATCATTAGCAAGCTTCTTCTGTGACACCCTGAAAGCCTCCCAATCCTTATGTATACTATGCCACTCACGCACTATGCGATGAGTGGTAGAAACATGAGAAGCAGTCTCCTCAATGTAAGCATGGTAAGTTTGCTCGTGAGAACGGATTTCTTGAAATTTGATTTCCCCCGGCGGAAATATTCCCTGCAACCAATCTCAGCACACGCGCCAATCCGAGAAAGTATCACATTTCTTCAAATTCCAAACAGGGGCATGAAGCTCGGAAGCATCTTTCTCCGAATAAGTTCTGTAATAGTAATCCCCCAGGGTTTCCTCTGGGCGGATTGGAGAATTTTTGCCTGCATCAGAAAATGAACCCTGATCTTCAGCAGAAACTTTCTCGACATTCTCAGGCATAAAACCGGAAACCTTGGAAGGAGAAGCTATAACAGGAATTTCTTCCGCAATTTTCTCCTTATCACGGGCAGCAGGTTCAGGAGTTGAGGGGCTACCAGCATCATCCATCACCACTGGGCTCACAACCTTTTCAACTTCCGCAGCAACTTCAACAGGCTTGTCAGCCTCAACAGTCTTCCCCACGCCACCATCAGGAACCTCCGTAGTCTTTAACTGATCAGCAACAGAAGCACGCGGAGGAGTAGGTGGGAGTTCTTCATTAACCATAGGTTGCGGCTCTGTAGGAACAGGAGAAACAGGGACTTCTAAAAAAAACAAAGTCTGTAAATATCTAATGCGCATGAGGAAAAAGAAGCAAAGGTAACACTTACTAGGAACAGACTCAGAAATAAAAGCGTCCAGATTGCCTTTCCTGGTAATTTTCTTCCTCTGGATCTTCTTTGAGGGCTGACCCTCAGCTTCAGTATCAGTCTGTTTCCTTTTACCCGCCTTCTTTCGCACCAAGTGTTCAGGACTGGACTCCAAGTCAATGGGATCATCTGGGTTGGATGGAGGGATATCAACAGTATCCCTCGGTTCAGGTTTCGGTCTCCTAACAGTAACTGCAGGCGCAAGACCCTCCAAAGAGTCAGAAACCACCACATAATCACACCAGGAGTCAGAGGAACGGCGCATACCTTTCTTTTCTCCTCCAATATTTTTGACTTTGGAAGAATAAGTGTTCTCCGTGTCACTCTTCTTAGGTGCAACATTACCGGTTGTCGCGTGCTTCTTCTTCTCAGGGCCTATGCCCAAATTTGTCAATTCACCTATGAAGGCGCAGAATAAAGTTTGTTCAAGCGCATAACAGAAAGCAAACAACAAACAAAATACGCAAGCTTACCAACACCAGCAGCAGGTTGGGCAGATAAATCAGCCTCTTGAGGAAGTACAAAATTCCTCACAATCTGATGATATCAAAGCTCCTCATCAGGTTTCTTCTTATTGGTACCCATCTTTCCGCCTTCTCTCTTGTATGCTGTAACAACCCGCACTTACGTGCGTTGTTACTACTCGTTATACTCGTTACGCCTAGCACCAGAGATTCGGCTCATAACGTAACTATATCGTATATATCGCTATTCGAAGGATAATCGCATATTTTCGAAATACAATGTCACTATGCTACACTAATATCACACTAACACTCACGGAGGCAGTGAGTGAGGACCTATTCTACCCTCCTCAGTGGCCGTGATGTGTCGAACGTAAACAATTAACGCTAACAAAGACTCCCGGGTTAGTGCTATAACTCTAGTCGTCGTGGCGATGATGGCAATACGAGTGAATGGTACCCCGTCAGTCATTGTGGCACAACTCGCAATAACGTTCATAATGACGTTAAGAGAGGACCTATACTACCCTCCTTGAAGGCCGTGAAACGTCGCTAATAATCGCATACTCGAATTGGAAACCGATTGTTAATTATCGAAACTTTGGATTATGGATACGTAAATACGACCCCTAGTGATATATATATGTATATATAATAACAATATAATGATAATATAAATTAATTATGGAAGGTACGTACTTCGAAAACTATCGCAACTATTAAAAAACGAAAAAAATCATCGCGTCAGGATAGCCATCCGGACGGATAGCAATCCGGACGGACAACTATCCACGCGGATGGGCTATCCGCACGAATGGGCAATCCGGACCAGAACTCCCTTCTCCTCTCTGTTGCCTATAAATACCGTGTCACATCACTTGAACAGTGATGTGACAGCTCCTACTCGACCAAACACGCTCCAAGACCCTTTTCTCTCGATTCCGGTAAGATTCCGGTAAGATTTCAACCTAGAAACTTGTACTTCTACAATCTACACTAAATTCTACATCATTCTATCTTTCAAAACTCAATTTCTAACCGTGAAATCTGCGGATTTGATGCGTTTTGAGGTGATGTCACCAAGAGTTCTTATGAACTTCCAGTTGTGACCTCATCCCACCATAAACGACTCAGATCTGGGTGATTTCCACATGTTTTGGTAACAAATCTTGCCTAAATCTATGTATTTACCCAAGGAACTGTGCGATTTCGAGTTAACCATGAAGAACCATTACGAACGGCCAGATCTGACGGAACGGGGTGATTCCCGGCCGTTAGAGCGGGTCGGAGTTGACGGAACTTCAAGTGTTAGTGCGAGATTACACTGTCCCAGTAACTCTACACGTATTCCTTCCGTTAAACACTCAGAAACAGTACTTAGAATGCGAAACAGACGTGTTATCCGCACGGATCACATGTAATCCGCACGGATCACATGTAGTCCGCACGGATCACATGTCGTCCGCACAGATCACATGTAATCCGCACGGATAGCATGTCATCCGAACAGATACATGTCATCCGGACGGAAAACATGCCAATCCGCACGGATAACCTGTCGTCCGCACGGATAACCTGTCGTCCGCACGGATAACACTTATAATCCACACGAGTCAACACTTGTTCGGACGGATGACAATCCGCACGAGTGAACACTATCCGAACAGATGACAATCCGCACGGATCACGTGTCATCCGCACGGGCGAGCACCAACCGACCAGATAACTGACTTTTCGATGCTAATCTCGCTTAACCATACATCGTTTACTATATCCTTCAATGATTTAACGCAGACATCCTCGCAACCGACTCAGTCAAGTTGTATTCTCGCTAAATACGCATTGTGAGTATACTTGAACCCTTTTTAATCGAATTTTGGGTGTAACATACGTTTCTAACAAATCGAACTCATCAAACGAAATATTCAATCAATCGAATTATCACTTGCGAATAACTGTTATGCATAGATATACGTGATGCTAGTTGCATATGTGCTAGGGCTTATACTCGCGACGTCCCACCACGACTAGTATAGTACTATTGCGCCCGACGGGGTCTAGTCATGCCATCGTACATTCGAGCATCGAGGACTTAGTTGGTAGTATTAGTTTTGTGAGTATATATGTCGTGTATTACGTTTATGCATGTGGAAATTCGCAGCTCTTTTAATCTGTTATGCTATACTTATCAAACCTGTATACTCGCCAATACTTTTGTATTGACAAATATTTTAACGTATGTTGCAGGTTAGATCGCAGACTATATCAAATCAAGCTAGGAAGTCTAGAAACTCAACTAAAATCTAGGTTGTTGGATTTGCATTGTTCGAGAGGACAATAAATCTGTGATAACTTGTGTGATTGTATTATTTGTTAGTATGGGATAACGAATGTATTAAATATTATCGCAATATAGTTGTTATGGATTCTCTTGAGCAATCTGATTCGCCTAGTGCCGCGCCCCGATGATTCCGCCATCGGTTGGGGTGTGACATATGCTGCAACATATAATGAAACAAATGCAGAAGAAGAAAAGCATGTTCAAAAAAAAAAAAGAGAAAGTTGGAGAAAGGCAAAAAGGGGAAAACCCCAATCTTACCATGACCTTCCTCCATATACACCGGTTTGTCTTCCCGGTCCATCTTCCAATTCAAACTCATACTAGCACCAACAAGGGCTTTCTCCGGCAAGGCAATATTAGGAACTCCCTTCAAATCTTGATACCAATTCTCGTTAGTAGGGGTCCGAATCGTTTCAATAGGGACGTCTTCTTTTCCCCTTAGAACCATCCTCATCGGAATCACCCCTGCCTTGATGAAGAAAAATTTTTGTTTCCAATCATGGAAAGATTTCGGAGGATGCTGCAAGATCTTCTTTGCGGATGCTCTTTGGACAAATGAGTAAAACCCTTGGGTACAATGCATTTGGTGGAAAACCCAAAATCGAAGGACTGTTAGTTCAATATGCATCGTCCGACATACAAACTCGAAATCTCGAACCCTAACCATGCCAATAGGGTGCAATTGGGAGATATGAAACTCATAATACTCAAGGATTTCAAGGAAAAAATTTGTTACAGGCAAGCGAAAGTTGCCTTCACAGAAAAAATCCCAAAAAATAGTGATATATCCAGCCGGAGCATCTGCTGCTGTCTGACCCTCCTCAGGGTACCGGGCACCCCAGTTCTCCGGGAATCTAAGGTTTCGAACCAAACCATCGAAAGTTGCTCTGGGCCACTTTAGCGGTGGAAGTTCAGTAGACATTTCTTCGGACAAGTCTTCTTGGTGTTCTCCAGTTGACATAAGAAGAAGAAATGACAAATTCTTTCTTAACAGAAAATGAAGAAAGGAAGGGGAAAATTTTTTCAACAAAATAATGATTAAAGGGGCAACTCAAAATAAACTTATATACTCACCGCAATAAATAGCATCGGTAACTGCCATAGCACCTTTTTCGGATATCACAGTTATCCAGGTGACAGGAGCGAGTGAGAATCAAACACAAACGCGAGTTCACGCGCGCGTGCAAAGCACGGACAGTAAAGGATAACTGACAGTGACAGCCTGTCACTCAGTCCTTACTGTACCAGCCCCACATAAAGTCAAAGATTTTCAAAATCTTTATAAATAGGCGAAGTAAATCTTCTCATAAGATTCCCTACTTTCCCGCCAAAAAGCATTTCCCTCTCATAAGTCCAGTGCTCCACTTACTTGCATAAGAGCAACACTAGACTGGGGGGACTTGAAGTGGTAAGGTCCCAAAAACCTCATAATAAATACTTGGGACCATACCATAACCTTGCCTTTCAGCCTCTTTTTGACCTTGCGCGGCCGCGCACTGGTCCTACAAAGGAGGCTTAAGAAACAGATAGCAGACAACACTTGTGCGCCAACAGGAAATCATAAATCCTTGCGCTTTCCTCCATAAAACAAAGGATGAAAATCCTAAGTTAAACACTTCCGCCTAATAATATCCAGACTTGGATATTATTTACCCAATTGGTGCCACACGATAAAGGGTCACACAGGATTATTGCAATAACCTTCTAGAAGGACCCAATCGTGCACCACTAAACGGTTACAACCGTCTGGACACGTGTCATCACCTCAGGCATCCCTGAAATCACGATGATGATATGAAATTGGAGAGAAACCTCCACTTGATCACTTTCAACGTGGCAAATCCACAGCCATAGATCTAAACAGCGATCCGTGTGCACTCACGTCGGATCGAGAAGATTAACGGAAGAAAATGTAACCGCTTACGGGGTTAGTATCTTCCGTCAACATTTCACCAACGAGTTTTCCCGCCCAAAACTCTCGGCTATAAATATGAGAACAATTCAGGTATGAAATTCAAGTTACACACACTTCGTCAATACCTCTTCTTCTTCATAAACATATACTTATTCTCACGCCGGAGTCGGGTCAAGGAGAGAACCCCTCTTCTCCCCTTGACGAGGCTAACGGTGCTTTGTTTTGCAGAGTTTACCGGAGAAGAAGATCAGTTGCATCGAATCAAACGAGAGAGAACAACCCCCCTTTTATGTAGATCCAAACCCTCTAGATAATTCGATTCCAGTCAATTATCTAGTGTTTCTTCAGTTTGTGTTAAACCACCCGCGAAGATCGGTGGTTCTTAAACTAGTGTGATTAATATAATTATGCTACAAATTAACTATTATTATAACAAGAAATCAAGATTCGGCCGTCGAATATTCTGTTGCTAATTGCCTCATTAATTTATTTATTATTTAAGGTTGGAGAATACGATGTATAACTTATAATACAACTATACAAGATATTAAGTTGTGGTACGAGACATGATTCTAACGAACCTCCAACCGGGTTGTGGGCCGGTCTAGTTCAGCCGGTTTTAAACCGCACTTCTACATCCATATATACCCCCTTATTTAGCCTTTAAACTCATCCCACAAACGTAACACATTTCGCATCTGTTAAAAGAAAAAAACAAGAAAATGGCAGTCAATGGAGAGACTAAACCCAAGTCAACCCTTGGAGAGCCAGTGTGTCTTTTGCAGAGTGATGCCCTCTTACAGGTAGGTTAGTCGAGCTACTCGAGATTGGCTCGTTGAAAAGCCCAAACCTGAGAGCGAGTCTATAAATAAGCTTGTTGAGTAAACGAGCCCAAGCTTATTATTTATTTCATTTTTATTGAAGATATTAAATATATATTTATATATATAACTTTTGTTTACAAAATTATGTTAAAAATAGCTAAATATTAAATATACATGTATTAAACTTGTTGAAAAAATATAGTTAACATAAACAAATTAATAAACGAGCAGAACTCGAGCTTGAAAAGCTACCCACGAGCCAAGCTCAAGCTTTAGAAACAACAACTCGAACCCAGCTGAGCTCGAGCTCCAGCTCTCATAAGTTAAACGAGCTCGACCTCAAGCCTAGGCGTGCTTGGGTTCGGCTTGACTCATTACACCCCTAATTCGAAACCGGTTAGAGTTTTTGTTTTTGGTCAGCAGTATATTCTTGAAACCAGTGTGCATCCAAGGGAACCGGATTCACTAAAGGAGCTTAGAGAGGTCACCGCGACACATCCATGGTATTCGACACCCCAAAAAATTATTTAAAGTTCATGATCATCATATATAGTCGTGTCACTTATATCTATATACATGTTTGAATATGTTCAGGAGTACTATGGCAACATCAGCCCATGCAGGACAGTTTTTGAACATGTTATTGAAACTAGTGAATGCTAAGAACACTATGGAGATCGGTGTTTTCACCGGTTACTCTCTACTCGCTACCGCCCTTGCTCTTCCCGATGATGGGAAGGTATAACAACTATATTTTTATATGCCTATGGTGTAGAAAATATAGTTCATTTGTCTCTAAACTGGAACTTGCTATAAATAATATCATGGTAAATAAGTAACTTTTAAGTTTATAATATTATTACAGATTTTAGCCATTGATACCGACCGTGTAACCTATGAAATGGGACTTCCCATCATAGAGAAGGCTGGAGTCGCCCACAAAATCGAGTTTAGAGAAGATCTCGCGATGCCTATTCTTGATCAGATGGTCGCAGATGTAAGATAAAGTTTCTTAGTATCTTATGCTATTAAGTACTCACAAGTGTTGAACTCAAATGAGAGCAACTAAAAACCAAAAATAACCTTATTTTTGGTCTTTAGTCATATAGTGTGGACAATATGTATTTAACATTTGTACAATTGTACATATGATTTGTTTGTTCATGAATGTTCAGAAAAAATATCATGGGACATTTGATTTCATATTTGTTGATGCTGACAAGGACAACTACATCAACTACCACAAACGCATAATAGATTTGGTTAAGGTAGGTGGGTTGATTGGTTACGATAACACCTTGTGGCTTGGTTCTGTGGTCGCCCCACCAGATGCACCAATGAAACCGCATGTTCAATATTACAAAGATTTCGTATTAGAGTTCAACAAAGCCTTAGCGGTTGATTCAAGGATTGAAATATGTATGCTTCCCCTTGGTGATGGAATGACGCTTTGTCGTCGGATCAACTGAAGTAAACTCTTACGTATATTGTTATAAATGTAACCAAAAGTATTGGAAGATCGGGATAATGTGTGTCGGCCCGAGTTTTTTTTTTTTTTTTTTTTTTTTTTGTGAATTTCTATATTATCATGTCTATGATGTAACTATTTAATAAAATGTATTATGATATGGTCACAATCTAGCATATGTTAACATGTAATATGACATTTTGGATATTACGTATCATTCTAGCATATGGAACAAATCTTCTGACTTTTAGCGGTTCTACTTAAAAATTGAGTATTAATTATAAATTATTTTGAAGCTCAACCGTTATTATTATTATACATTAAAGATGACAAAAAAAAATTGTCCAGCAAAACCGGATCAATCACAAGAAGTCAAGAATCAATGCCCATCACTTACCATCACACCCAACAATTTCCCCCCAACCAACAATTTCACTCACAACACTCAAATCATCATGCGTCAAAAATAGCACGCGTTATAAAAATTCCAGCGTGAAAAACGGAGGTGGCGCTGGTGTTTTGTGATTTTCCACGCGTTGAAAAGTTCCATCATGTGCAAATATCCCACCGCCCAGTGTGGCCTAAACGTGATCAACATTTCAAGATTTAAACAAATTACAATACTGGCTGTATAACATAATTATAATTAAACTAGGATTAAAATTAAATTTCAACATATACATTGCCAAGGTTCAACAAATTACCTAAGAAGTTGAATACCATGTCACCAAATCAGTGGAATAATAATAAAAACAAAGAACCTAGGATATAAAACATAAAAACAATTTGGGTTTAAATTAAACATGCCACGAACCAAGTCGAGTCATGGTCAAGCTTGAACTCGGATTTTTTGCAAGCCAAGCCGAGCCGGCTCTTTACAACTAACTTGATTTCAAGCAAACTATTTATGAGCGAATTTCGAGCTTCAAGTTATTTGAATAACAATAGTCCTCTAGCTTGACTTGTTGGCTAGTCAAAGATGTTCTTGTTATTTGACTCATAAATTCATAGTTAATTACACATTTAGATTTGTGGTTAGGCCCTATTCGCAAATAGGTTTAGAGAGGAGGGAGTTTTTAGATTGTCAAGATATAGTAGTGAATAGCATACCTAGGGGAGAAAGAATTTGTATAAGAGGCAATTTCAATGGCCATATTGGTAAGGATAGCGATGGATTTCAAGCGCTACATGGGGGTTTTGGCTTTCGTGATAGGAACGACCCAGGTAAAGATCTGCTAGACTTTGCAGTGGCCCACGACCTAGGCATTATAAACTCATTCTTGAAGACGAGAGAATCATGCCGATGGCGGAAACATCGGAGTGAGATGAAAACGAGATTGCTTATTGCAACATAACACTATAAGTAACAATAATTTAAATAAACTGATTTCATTTCATTGATGCAAATTGTCAGGTTACATCATACGAAACAAAAATACAACATTGATTTAGATACAACAAAACAAGTTACAATACAACATAGTTCAAAACTTGACACAATATCACAAAATCTAAAGATTTCTAAATGTGTATCTAAAGCATCGTCGCTACGCCCATTTTAAAATCATCATCAACCTGCAACATGTTTAAAAGTATAGTTCAACACAAAAAGTATTGATCAGTACACAAGTTTAATGCATAGCAAAAGTATAAAAGATTTAAACGAATCCACATGACAAGTCTAGCTATCAAGATTAACGTAAAACTGGCATGCGAATAACAAGTCAACCCTCTGTGTAACCGCAAAAGAATATAAACTTAACATGACCTCACGAACACAGGCGGTGCGTTATACATGTTAAGGGGAGGCTCGTACGTAGTTAATTAATGACATGTTTATCACATAAGAATAGTCCAGAACCATGAATCAAGTATAACATATGAACATACACGTATTTGGATTGTTTGTGTTTGCATAAAGTATAAGTGAGATTGTGAATTTAATATGCTAAACATGTTGCACCCAAAGTGTAAAACGACAAGCAGTGTTCGAGTGTACTCACGATTTTGCTAATTCTTCGTGAGAAATCCCGCGAGCGTTGTGTTGGTAGGCGTAGTACAGGAATGCCAAGGTTATTCTACCCGGAAAGAAAAGGGATGATGGTAATAGTACAAGAACACCCAGGTTACCCTACATGGCAAACGAAGGCGTGAGTTGGAGTTGAAAATTTACGAAACAGAATTAAAGTACTTAATATAATACGAAAATATAATAAAACAGAAATTATATTCTATCCGTGCACTTGTCCCGACACTGATTTTCTGTGGTTTTACGGGTCCTGGTTTGCCCGACAGAATTAGCAACAAGGAACACGGAAAACAGAATAACGGGAAAACCGAAATACGAACTGTTCAGATGAGAGTCTATCTGGGACGGAAGGGCCATTCGTACGAAAGGGACTGGTTGTGGACAGATTCTCGTCTGGAATGTTTATTCTGTCAAGTTTATTAGTTATTATATTAGTATATTAGCAGTCCATAAGGTTCATAAGATTCATAGAAGTCATGCATGGAGGTTTTAACCTCATTATTGTTCACCAAAGCACAAATCAGTTAACTGAGTTAACTGACCGGTTGGACATGAATACGAAAGGAAATAACAGAATGTAAATAAGCCAAACAACCGAACAATGTACAACCCAGGTGTGCCAACACGACATAGAAACAATTAACTAAGTGTCGAAGGCTGGACGGGGTTCACTTGTTCTAGGTCTAGGAGATTATTTGGGTGTTCATTCCACGAGTTCAAGCGAGGTGGTAGGTCTAGATTGGAAACCAAAGTTCCCATAGAATACACATTGACATTCCAGAATCATCTATATTGAAGATAGTGACCTGGATAGTCATTCAATACTTGAAATCGTCGGAACTTTAGTGAACAGTTGCACTCGGACGAATGGGATTCCCTCTCGTACGAGAAGGTTACCCTCTCGGATGACTGGCCTTGCACTTTCGGACGAATGGGACAGTTTCTAGGTAAAATCAATTCAGTTTTGTTTGAACTGATTACCTACTCGGCTG
This sequence comes from Helianthus tuberosus, assembly GCA_030545235.1. Taxonomy (NCBI): domain Eukaryota; kingdom Viridiplantae; phylum Streptophyta; class Magnoliopsida; order Asterales; family Asteraceae; genus Helianthus; species Helianthus tuberosus. The sequence continues at coordinate 28,459,607 of CM060446.1, read as the reverse complement.
TAATTGGTTCAAACTTGAATCCATAGCTATTGACTTAGCTTGTGAGCTCAGAGAACCTCAGATCCAGCTGAGTTTGAAGTCAGAAAGATTGTTTAAAATAGTTTGAAAGATTTACTTCACGGCTCAGCTTGGTCCTCAATGATCTGAGAGTTAGTATCAGATTGCTATTGCAATTCTAAGAAACCAGCAGAAGTTAGTGAAGGATCTTGGTAAAAGTTTAGAAAATCAAAAGAAAAGGAAGAAGATAGATGAAATCAAAGATTTGTGAGCTTAGACTCACTTAGAAACGGTTGAGACAAGCTCCAAGTGATACGCTCGAAGTTGGCTTGAGAGAGAATTTCGGAAGTTTGAAGATTTGAAATGAAGGAAATGGTCTGGTATTTATAGACTGGAGTGCACATTAGGACGAGTAGGGTTTAAGGACGATTGGGCCAATTTGGGACGAGTGGGCCTCTCGGACGACTGGGCCTGCCCATTCGTACGAGAGATTCAGGCCCATAGGCCCAACTTCCAATTTTGCTCGGTTTTGTCGGTTTTAAGCGTGTAAGTGCAATGTATAAGTGTTGTGCATAAATAAAGGAATGTATAAACGTATTTTGCATATATGATCATTATGAATTTACATGTAAATGGCACTAAGTATGTATGTATCATGAATAATCAACAAGTATTTACGAATAATGCATAACACAAGTATGTAAAAGATGGAATTTCCATTATGATTCAAGTCTCGGATTACGATGTTCGGAATGAAATACGAATACAAAAGATTAAAAGTTTCCATAAATGGAAAGTACAAACAAACTTGCTAAAAGAGGAAAGTTACAAAAAGCGGGGCGTTACAAATCATAGTTGATTACTTTTAGCAGCGGGGGATGTAACATACAAATTGATTACCTTTTGATGAGCAAAGGGGATCTACAATGGTGGAGGGAATGCAAGGTTATACCAGGAGAGGCAGCAGTGGCACAACATCATTTATTAGTAGCAGATATAGCCATGCGAGAAAAGATAATTGAGGTGGAGAAGAAGATCCGACCCAGGATCCGATGAGGAAATTTGAAAGTCGAAAAGATTACAATGTTTAGAGATAGTCATCTCAATGCACTAAATCGACTGAGTGGGGACGCAAACCAATTGTGGGAGGATATTGCAAGTACCATTATCTGCGTGGTAAAGGAGACTCAAGGGGTCACAACAAGAGTCACAAGTGGACATAAGAAAAATGCCAGATCAATGTAGAAGTAGTGTTGTAGTGCCACTATAAAGAACAAAGGAGACGCCCAATGTTGTTGGAATTATAGATGGATTAAGTTGTTAAGCCATACTATGAAATTATGGGAACGGGTAGCTAAAACTAGAATTAGAAAAGAAACGTAGGTTATGGTGAAACAATTTGGTTTCATGCTGGGAGGTCGACTACAGAAGCGATACATGTTCTTAGAAGATTGATGGAAAAGTGTATAGTAAAGAAGAGAGATTTGCATATGGTGTTTATTGATCTGGATAGGCATACGATAGTGTACCAGGTAGACTGATTTGGGTTAGTTTGGAAGTGCCACACCCCAACCGATGGCGGAAACATCGGAGTGAGACAAAAACGAGATTGCAAGAGACTTCATAGCGACTACTTGTGATAAGTATTTAACAAGTAAAATTTCATTTCATTTCTAAATCGGAAATATAACGTTTGGAAGCAAAGTACAAGATCTTGAACAAGGAAACGAGTATAATACGTAAATAAAATTTAAAATGAGTTTCTAGTCTTCCTACTAGATTTCTTTCAACGTAACATCATCAAGTTCCTGCAATACATATTAAAGTACATGTCAACACATAAAGTATTGATGAGCATACAAGTTTGAATTTCTAGCATAAGAATAAAAACGGTTAAACGAATCCACATGGCATAATCGTAAACTAAGACTTATCATAACAATGCTAGCATGCATCTCCTACTTGTCAACCCAAAGTTTTCCACTAGCGTAATCTTGTCGTCGTAACGATAGGACCGTTTTTGTATGATTTAACATGAAATCAAGAATACGGGCAGTGTGTTACTCCGATAGCGTTATACATGTTAAGGGAGACTTGTACAAAGGTAATGACAAAGTATAGTGCAAACAAGGATTCTAGCATGTATGAGTTCTAAGCATCACGTATTAAGCATGTTAACGGATTGTTTGTTTGTGTCAAGCATGTTTGTATGTGATTGTGTGAGTTTAATAAATTACAATTATTGCACCCAAAAGTGTTGAAAAATAAAAAGGAGCCATGTATACTCACGGTTTTGCAAAACTTTCTAAGTAATCGTGAGTTGACGAATCATTGAGGGTGGAGTGCCAAAGTTACCCTACATTGGGAAAACAAAGTTGTGTCAGTATTTGGAGTTCGTAGAGAGTTGGATTCGGATTTAACTATATACAAAGTATGTGTACACGAAAGTGTATCTTGTCTAAATACTCATTTGGACACTAAGTTTTCATGTGTTTTCATGGGTCCTAACTTGCCCATTAGAATCGCAAACGAGGAGTCTAGAAACGAAGATAGTTTAACCTAGGTCTTTGACATCTAACCAAAATCCAATTAGTATCAAGAATTCGTTTTATAAGTATACATTATATAGTATAAGTTATAATATAGTCCATCATGTATTATCATGTAAGTGAAGCATGGAGGTAGGATTAAACCTCATTGTATGAGTCAGCAAAGCACAAAGTCATCAACTTAATTGACGACCCGGTTGGTCATGAATAAAAATAAAAGTACAACTAGCTAAGTTTGCTAAGTAGCCAAGTAAGAACAACCCGGGCGTGTCATACCCAACATGGAAAATGTTGGAGGTGAGGCGGGGTTGTTTTACTTTGATTCTTGGAAGATACTTAGTATTTGTTTAAGTAACAAAATCAACAAGTGAGGTAGTGGAACTACATTGGAAAGCCAAGGCTTCCACGATTCACACATTAAGCTTGGATGGTTTCAACACTTAGAACACTTTGGGCAGAATTATAAAGAGGTTTAGAACCTTATTTCTTGGTGAAAATCAACCACAACACAAACCACAACTATGAGCTTAGTTGGGAGCAAGGTGGGTACAAGATTCCACTAAGTTTTAAGCATTATATATAAGAAACAAAAAAATAAATTAGAGTAGAATTTTATGCTACTTTGGACCTCAAATATGGTGAGGTTCCACCTTAGTTTTCCATGGCAAACTTGTGGAAACCTTCCTAGAGGTTGCCCAAGTAGTTTGAAAGATTAGAAGAAAAAAAGGTGAAGAAAAGTGAGTGAAAACTCACTTAGAACACTTAAAGATATTCTTCCTTGCTTGAAATTCTTGAGAGGATTAGAGAGTTTGGGAGTAGATTTGTGTGTGGAAAGTGTCTACGAGGTGGTGGAGGCTTGTATTTATAAGTGGGAATTAGGGTTTGGGAGTTAATCAATGTGGAAGGTGATTGAGGAGAAAGGAGGTGGAAAAAGCTTTTAGTTTTGCTCACTTTTAGTCCCTGCACTTTGTAACTAGGTTACTTTATGTCGTTTTCTTGTATTTTAACTTGTTTTTAGGTATCCAAAGTGTATTTTTAAGTCTTGGTTTTGCGTATAAACATGTATTTAAAGATTGATTGCATATATAACACAAATATGAAAGGTAACACGTATGAATATTAAAGTGAATTCCCATTATGATCAAAGTCTTGAGATTGAAACGAAATACGAATTACAATGTTTCTGAAAATATAAATACGAATACAACTTTCTAAATAAGAAAAGTACAAAAATGTGAAGCGTTACAACAAGGAAGGGGTGTTCCTGGGAAGTACATAGATATAATTAATGATATGTATGATAGGATTGAAACTAGTGTTCTCGCACATGTAGGGGACATTGTTCCTTTCCCTGTGGAGGCAGGACTCCATCAAGGCTCTGCATTGAACCCTTTTCTTTTTGCTATCATTTTAGATGTGTTATCCATGTCGATCCACGAGCCACTACCATGATGCATGCTCTTTGCCGATGGTATTTTGTTAGTGGCAAAGAATAAACATGCCCTAAATGCAAGGGTAGATGAGTGGCGAGCAACTTTAAAGGACAAGGGTTTAAGAATTACCCGCTCTAAGACTGGGTACCTTTTCTATGATTTCAGTTGTGCGAGAAACAATGACGAATCTCAAATCACCATCGAGGGTCAAGTGATACCGCATGCAACTAGTTTTAAGTATTTAAGATCACTTGTTCAGAGAGATGGAGAGATAGATAGAGACATATCCCACCGTATCCAGGTCGTGATACCGCATGCAACTAGTTTTAAGTATTTAGGATCACTTGTTCAGAGAGATGGAGAGATAGATAGAGACATATCCCACCGTATCCAGGTCGGCTGGTGTAAGTGGAGAGCCGCCACTGGGGTGTTATGTGACAAGATGTTCCCAACAAATTAAAAGGGAAGTTTTTAGAGTTGTAGTTATACCTACTATGTTATATGGGGCAGAGTGTTGTGCCATTAAGAAGACACATACACGCAAGATGGATGTAGCAGAAATGAGGATGCTGAGGTGGATGTGTGGGAACACAAAGGTAGACCGGATAAGAAATGATGTTTTTCAGGATAAGTTAGGAGTAGCTGGTATTTCAGATAAGATAAAAGATGGGAGATTTAGATGATTTGGACACGTGAGGAAGAGACAAACGACAACACCAGTTAGAGTAGTGGATAACCTCATTGTGGAAGAGAGGAGCAGTGGAGGTAGACCTAAGTTGATTTAGAATGAACGGATTAGAAAAGATTAAATATATATCATTAGAATTAGAATTTTCTACATTAATGAATAGTGTTTTCTATAGTTTAATATTGTATGTATTTTTAAACTTTAAATGTTATATATTTAATTGCATTTTTCTATGATAGTTTTTTCTTATTAACTTTTTTATAAATTCAGAATATGCAATTTTTTTTATTTTCTTTATTTAACTATGTTTAAATTTTTTAATATTCTGGCATCAATTTTGTTGAACGGAGTTCTATTTATAATACATTACTTTTTTGTAGGGATGAGCTTTTTTTCTCAAATACTCATACTCGTATATGTATCCGTACCGATTTTAGATATTCGGTACATGTATCGGTAGCCAATTCCATTGATTTTGGTATTCGGTACATTTGGTATTGGTACGGGTACTGGTACCGAATTTTATATAGAACTTTAAAAGTTTTTTTGTACATTATGTTTTATTTCGTATTATAGTATTTATGGTACTCGTATCGATTTTACCTATTTAGTACTCGTATCGTATTGGTACTCGTACCGATTTGACCTATTTAGTACTCGTATCGTATGATACTTGTGCCGATTTTACTTATTTAGTACTTGTAAAGTGCTCAAAAAAATAAAATAAAAACAAAATGGTACCAAAGCGGGTACCGTACCAAAATACTCGTACCCGTACCATACCAATATATTCGGTACGTTATTTGGTACTCAGTTTTGTTCAAATTTGGTACGGGTATGGTACCAATCTCATCCCTACTTTTTGGCATCGTAATCTATACAAGTGTCGGTACTGTAACAAATCAAACCGATTTCAAATGAACAACATCGATACCAGGATCGTTATTATCAGAACATATATTCATTTTTTTGTTTTTTTATCGATGTAAGATACGTGTTGAATTCATTTTGGGTATAACACGACTTTATCTTTTAAGTTTTTTTTTCTTTTGGTTACTATAGCAAGTGTTGGTTCCGTAACAAATTAAACCGATATCAACTAAATTCCCACCGTGTAGTGCTGGAAAATTCCATTGGTTTACACCTAATTAGTATTTAATAATTACCAAAGGTAAGAATCATCAATTTTTAATTTTGTTTCTTCAAATAAAAATAGTGAATTATACCCGCGCGTTGTGACGGTTCGGTTTTAAAATACAATTTATATCAAAACATAGACAAAAAATAAGCACGTGACAAAGATATATTTAGAATTTTTTTTAAATGTTATATTTGAAAAGAAGCAGAATATGTTATATTGATCGAAATCATAAAAACAAAAGGCAACACTAGTTCAGATAATGCGAATACCGATGCTGACATTGTTCTGTAGGAATCGATTCGTTTCATTCGAAATATAGATTTGTCAAGCATTGTTTTGTGGTATCCGAAGGCTCGGAAACTTTAACTCGTTGTGGCTGCAAATAAACCCAACATTTCAAAAGAAATCAACAAAGGCTTTGAAGGGAAAAGATACCACGTGAGATAATAAGATGTGCATCCCCCACTTGTAGTGGAGTGGTGGAAAGAACTTTGGGTTTCCTTGGAGACCCGGGTTCGATCCTCACCTGTTGCATTTGGGGGTAAATGACCCCAACCTTGGTTGAGGGGTCATGGCAATGATGGATAAGAGCCTTGAGTGCGTAATAGCGCGGGTTCGAGTCTTGAGCCGCACACGAGTTTTCTATTACAGTGCGGTTACTCCGGCTCTTGAGTGCGGAGGCTGCAACGGCAGTCAAGTGGCTGTCGGCTGGAAATTTTCTCGTGGAGCGCCTATGGTCAACCTCGGATGCGTCGCCCGAGGGGGACTAGGGATCCATGCAATGTGGGTGTGATCCTCTCGACTGTTGGAGTCAATCGCTGTTAAAAAAAAGATAATAAGATGTGCATGCGTGTACACCAAAAAACATTATTCAAATCTTTTACATATTAATAGATAGGTAAATAATAATATTACCAATGGCAATGAGTGGCATCATGACTCGATTTGGGTGCGAATTTGATGTTTAGCATTACTTTTGATTAAAGTTAAAGGTCTACAAACCTTTTGTTTTGCCAAATTGGTTCGGATTATAAACCAAATCGATTTCATAAAATTTGATTAAAATCAGTTTGAGAAGAAATTTGTTCAGGTCATAAAACTGTATGGGTGAAAAATACTCGAACCCTATTCAAATCAGTTTGGGTCAGGTTGAAACCGGCTTGGATCAAACCAGTTCAGGTTGAAACCAATTTGAGTAGCGAGAAGGGAACCAGTATACAAACTGACAATTTAGGTTGGGTCAAAACCACACTAGGCTTTTTTCAAGTCCTTGATTGGTACAAATTAGGGCTTGCTAGCCCATTTGGTTACGTACCAAAACTGGGCCGAATAGTTAAGACCATGCGTAGTGGTAAGGGTGAATAATGCCCCCACCATTGGGTGTTTTCCGCCATGTGGCAGTGCAGTCAGCAAGAGTCATTATTAGACTTTTTTTTTCTAAAATAGGTGTAGTGGGTATTATGTTAAAAAGGGGTGTAAATAATTAAATAAAAAAACTAACCAAAAAAAGAGGATTGGCCAAGAAAAAGAGGGATGCATGTGATTGACCAACAATTTGCCATTTTGGCGTGATTCAAAACACGCTTTAGGGGCTTTTTTTTTAAATAACGCTGAATCACGCCAGAGGGTGGGTGATTGGCATTTTCAGATGTGTTTGGTGGCTTTTTTTTTAAATAAAAGCCCCACTACGGACAGTGGTCTAATAGTTACACATATCATTCTTCAAAACCCTAACAACCAAACCCTACATCATCTTCTCCACCTCCAACAAATGCGGCACCACCATCAAACTCTGTCCAATGCTTCAGCTGGAAAAAAAACCGCCGTAGCCGTGACACACTGCAAAGCTGGCAGAGGCCTGATCAAAGTCAACGGTGTTCCAATCGAGGTCGTACAGCCGGAAATCCTCCGGTATAAAGCGTTCGAACCGATCCTTCTTCTCGGGCGGCACAAGTTCGCGGGAGCTGATATGCGGATCAGAGTGAAAGGCGGAGGTCATACGTCTCATATCTATGCGATGAGGCAGGGTATTTCTAAGGCGCTTATAGCGTGAAGATCCAAAATTCAGAGAGGCCGGATTGGACCTTGGAGAGATTGAGGGCTTGAACCTGCAAAAGAGAAAACCGTTAGGCTCGCAGCAGAGATAGGATGGCCCCTCTGCGACCACCCTCCGGCGTGAGGATAAGTATTTGATAGAGAGAGAAAGTAGGACGAAGGTTCAGAAAATCGTACTTGGCTTATACTTGGTTGGGTATTTATAATAGTCAATAGAGATGACGTCATTCGTCTAGATGCACTTGCTCTGACATTCGGTCCCGGCATGCTGAGGTGTGAAGGTCATCAGAATGTTCGGCATGAAGAGATTCGGTCTGTCCGTTATGATAAGGTCCGGACTCGGATATGTATCTTCAAGTCCCCCAGTTTATCAAGTGCTGACGAGGACTTGATAAAATGTTATGCTAAGCTTTTTCAGACAGATGACGTGGCGATGTGATTAAGGAGGTGACGTGGCATTGGTGAGGTATGCAAGTTGACCGTCAGTCACCGACCGGTCAAAGTATCAACCCCCGTTTGGGGAACCGTAATCGGCGCTACATGACGGCTTGATGTGATTAGCCAGCTGTAAACCGCCTTATGCACTTCTATATAAGGCGTTTTTCACTTTTTCTTTTTACCTTTTACTCTCTCAAATTTTCTCTCAATTGTTATCCTCTTTTCCTCCTCCCTTTCTGTTATGCTTCTTCTTCAAGGTGCGTCCCATTTTACAGTCATAATCATGGCTCCCAGAAAAGATAATCTTTTTGAGAGCGTCAGTGTCCTTACTCAACGACAGTTGGACAAGTTTATCCGGGATTATAGAATCCCCATAGATCTTCGTCCGTTTCTTCCGTCTAAAAATGAAACCATATACCATTTCCGTCAAGGGAAGTTTCCTCTGTACACTCGTGTGTGTAACTTTGCAAATTACCAAGTCCCTTTTTTCAAAAAAAATTATTAGAGTGCTTCGGTTTTCTAGGTTCATCTTTGTCAGGTGAACCCGTTCAGGTTGAGCCAGATAAACCATTTTGAGGTTTCCTGCAGGGCCTTGGACCGAAAACCGGATTTGAATGCTTTTAGATATTTTTATGAGTTTATAACTACCGGCGATTGGTATACATTTGCCCATCGGAAGGGTATTCCTAGTCCTTCCGGAGACGAGAGATCCCGCCTCAAAAATTGGAAGGATAACTTCTTTTGGCTGGATGATCGTTGTCTTCCGGTAGAGATGGTATGGAGATTTAATGATCAATCTATGTCCTTCGATCTCGGCGAGGATTTTGTTTTTAACCATCAGATGGCTCAAGCCCTGATTAATAACCAATCTCCTATTTGTTCCCTTCCCAAACATTTTCTCTTACTGGGACGGGTTTGTTTTTCTTAGGGCCGAGGGGATAGAGAGTGGCCGATGATCCACAAGAAAGGTGAAAGTAAGTTTCCCGGCCTCTTGTCATCCCTTCGGCATTTTTTCCTTTCTTTTTACTTCTAACTTCTTTTTCTTTAATTTTGCTGGGGACGAGATGTCACTTAGGGATGCATTGAAGGTTCCAAACCTTAATACCCTAGACTTCGATTTTGATGAGCTGATTGACTGTAACACCCCTAAATTTATTAAACTATATATGTCGTTATACATGTATAAGTTAGAATAGTAATCATAAAATAATGAGAATCGAAACTAGGAATAATTAACCTAGTTAAATTATTAATAGAAAAGATGGGGAAATCAAAGAATTATACCCATTGTATTAACTTAGAAACTTGAGGGACCAATTGTGAAATTTTTGAAAGATGTTTTTAAAACACTAGATAAACATGAAATCACACACTTTGTGTGTGTTTCTGTTCGATCAAGACTACAGGACCGACCTCAAGTTCCTCTAAAACCCTAATCTCACAATTTCACTCAAAATCAAAGAATCAAAACCTAATTGAGGGTGATTCAAGGCTAAAGAAGTGATTCTCATACTTAGTATATCAAAAGGTATGTTTAATTTTGATATATGAAAGTGTTTTTTGATGATTCTTGAATTCTTGTAAAAGAAATTTAGGGTGAATTAATGCAGGTTATGGGTAAAGTATGATGAATACAAGTCTAGGAACTAATCTTAGACAATAAATTTATCAATTCATGACAAAACCTATGAATTTCAATGTTTGTCACATAAGGGTATATGGGTTTTGTGAAGACTACATATATTTATGATATTAGATGTTAGTAGATTTCTTATGATGTAAATTCTAGTGTGATTATAGTGTTCTTGTTATAGGAATCGAATTACTATGCTAAACATGGTTAAAGTTATTAACCATGAACATGATAGTGTAAGAATACAAATTATGCACACTTGATGTTCGATGAAATGCTTGAATGAATTGGAATACTTGAAATATTTGAAGTAATCATTTAATTGATTAATCAAGAGAATGAAATATTGAATATTGAACTATGAGTTCTAAGCAATATATTCGAATCAAATTATATAGGTGATTTGGGTGGATCATCAAGTGGGCAAGGTGGAACGGATACCCGCTTAAAGGAAAAGCTTTGAAAAAGGTACGCTGTTATTCGCTTCGTAATATCTTATTTTAGTACTTTTATGCTAGATTGTTGGATGATAATCAAATCGTTATAATGTTGGATAATACTAAAACGAAGGATTTCGTTTGTAATATCCAACAAGAAAAAGTAGACATTTCGAGGATATAGAAATGATGAAAGTGGTGGATTCCACTTGAAAGTTTAAACGGGTCAAATTGACTCAAATACTACATGTTTGATTTCAAGAAGGCGATGGAATTCGCTAGAGAAATCAAACGGGTCAAAAAAAATCACCAAGGCATTAAGCTTTGGTAAGACAAATCGATAAATGTAACTAAGTTGGACAAATGGGTTGATTAATACGTATATATTTCGTTAACGGCACTTGAGTTGTAATAAAAGGTGTCATAAAGTTTTAAGTATGTTGATGTGTAAGCTCTTATAGATGTGTTGGAGCTCATAAGTGAATTCTATGGTTCATAAATGAAAACGGGTCGAATAATTATGAAAATGTCCATAATCCGAGGGCTTAAATGAAAGAAATTTGTTCAGGTGAATGTAGGAATTTGATTCAATACTATAGAATATCGAATTACGGTCACGTAGGAAGAAACGGGACCTAATTTGGACCAATAACGGACAAGTTATGTCCGTTTTAGTAAAAGGTAGTGGAACTGGAAATGTGCAGGATTTTTAAACAATCCTAGTGCCGAAATAAGGAGCTTGCGTCACGCGGCGCTGTTAGATGGAACCGTCGTGGCCCGCGACGCCTATCGCGTCACTCGACACCAAGTTCTATATCTCGTCGCGTCGCGCGACGGGTTATCAGTTCTGAAAGATGTTGCTAATTGCTATTTTGTTTATAAAAACTTGTGTAAACATATTTTCATCATTCATAACTAATGAAGTTGAATGTTATGGTGGTTAGGTTGCTCATGGAATGCGTCGGATGTGGATCAAGCGAGAATAAGGACCGAACACACAACTTACAAAAGCTTCCGCTAATAAACTAGCTTCTTTTGGCTATCAAACTTATGTGTAGTAGTTATAATAGTAATGTTTGAAGGGTTAAACATTATGTAAATATCGTTGTGTTAAGATTTTGTAGAAACAGAACTTTGAAATGTAAATTATATCATATAAATTAGCGAATGGTTTTGAAATGTCTTACAAGTTGGTAATCAGAGCCTCGTTAAGACAAAGTGTGTTCGGTTCAAAGCTTGATCAAGACATCCGGTAAGAGTTACTTATAAATGAGTTCAAATGTATAGATTTAGATGATGTAAGGTATACAAAAGTGTATGGGAGGAGGGTACTATTATACTCGAACCCGGGAAATACACTAAGTAAGAAAGGTAAGGCAAGATATGTACTTGACCGAACCTAAAAAGAAATACACATTACTTGTGATTAAGTAACAAGGTGGAGATAAATTAAATAGTTATTGATTAACTATTGTGAAAATTTCAGTTAAAGAAATGGCCGGTGAAACCGGAAAGGAATCAACATCTCGTGTAACTAAAGAGATGAAAGCTACTATTTCCGAGGAAGTCGGAAAAGCTTTAGAAGCTAGTCTACCGCAGTTCATCGATATACTACAAACTACACTTTTAGCGGTAATAGATGATAAGATTAATGAAAAGAAAGATGCGGGTAAATCGAAAGCGTGTCCATATAATAAATTTATGGCATGCAAACCTCCGTTCTACCAAGGTGAAGTTGATCCGATCGTTTGTCAACGATGGATTAGCGACATCGAAGGGGTATTCGAAAGGACCCATTGTGATGAGACTGATTTCGTGGCATACGGAATCGGTCAGTTGAGAGGCCAAGCTAAGGATTGGTGGGATAATCTAAAGAAGAACAGGGGATTGAGGCCACGAGAACTATGACGTGGGAAGAATTCAAAACTCCGTTCCTTAGACACCATAGTCCGAAAATTGTGATCAATAGGATTAAAAAAGAGTTTATTCAGCTAAGGCATGGTGGTGAGTCGATAGAGAAGATTATGGGAATCTTTCTTGATAAGCTCAGGTTTTGTGATGAGCTACTTCAGAATGAAGAACAGAAAATCTACTATTACTACAACATGCTGAGTGCGGAGTATAGGGAGTTCATGACTCCAAAATATGTGCATCTTACTGAAATAGTAAATGCCGCACGTGAAAGAGAGATTGATTGAAAAAGCAGATTGATAGAGGTGAGAGGAGAGCATTTGAGAAAAATCCACTCCCCGCAAAGAAACAAAAGCTGAATGAAGCTCCTAAAAAGGTGCTGAAAAAGGAGGAACGCCTCAATGCAAAATTTGTGGAAAGAATCACAAGGGCGAATGCTATTTTAAAAACAAACCATATCCTACTTGCGGCAAAGTGGGACATGTAGTTGCAAATTGCCCAGGGAAGGTGTCGGTATGCTATAAATGTTATAAACTGGGATACAAAAAGTCTGAGTGCCCAGAGTTAGTTGGAACTAAAGACACCACTGATGCAAAGCCTGATGCCCAGAAAGCAAAGGCTAGATCTTTCCACATGATAGCTGCTGAGGCTAAAACCGAACTTGATGTCGTTTCAGGTATATTTCTTGTAAATTCAATTCCAGCACGAATTTTATTTGATACGGGTGCAAATAGATCTTTTATATCACATCGATTTATTCAGCACCCTACATTCACGTTAACAAAATTACCTATACCACTAGAAATAGAAATAGGTGATAATAAAAGCTTTATTGTTTGTGATATGTGTTGGAATTCCAAACTGAGCATTGACGATGAAGAGTATTTCATTGACTTAATTCCCATGTCAATGGGAGAATTTCAAGTGGTAATCGGGATGGATTGGCTAGCTCGATATCACGCGAAAGTAATATGCAACCGTAAAGAGATACAACTAATGTCTCCAAGCGGAAAACATGTTACTATTTATGGGGAGAAAAGTTGCAGCCCCATAATTTGTTCTTTCATCAAAGCTTGCAAGCTGGTTCGACATGGATGTAAGGCGTATATGGCTTACATACATGATTCAACTAAAGAGGCTCCAGAAATCAAAAACGTACCAGTGGTACGAGAATTCAAAGATGTTTTCTGGAAGATCTACCGAGGTTACCACCAGAGCGTGAGGTGGAGTTTGGCATCGAATTAGTCCCGGGCGCGAAACCGGTAGCCAAGGCTCCTTATCGATTAGCGTCGTCGGAACTACAAGAATTGTTGCCACAATTACAAGACCTTTTAGACAAAGGATTTATTCGACCGAGCGTTTCTCCGTGAGGAGTGCCAGTATTATTTGTAAAGAAGAAAGACGGAAGTATGAGGATGTGCATTGATTACCGGGAGTTAAACAAACTCACGGTAAAGAATCGATAGCCACTTCCTAGGATCGATGACTTATTCGATCAGTTACAAGGCGCAAGTTGGTTTTCGAAGATCGACTTAAGGTCGGGTTATCATCAGTTAAAAGTACAAGAAGAAGATATACCAAAAACAGCATTCCGAACGCGTTATGGACATTACGAGTTTTTAGTAATGTCTTTCGGATTAACTAATGCACCTTTGGCTTTCATGGATCTTATGAACCGCGTCTGTAAGCCAATGTTGGATAAGTCGGTGATTGTTTTCATCGACGATATTCTTGTGTATTCAAAAAGCAAAGTGGATCACGAATATCATTTGCGTGAAGTACTTGAAACGCTTAGGCGTGAGAGACTTTATGCAAAATTTTCAAAATATGCCTTTTGGTTACGGGAGGTACAGTTTCTAGGACATGCTATTAGTGCTGATGGAGTGTTGGTAGATCCGTCCAAAATAGAAGCTGTGTCTAAATGGAAACCTCCAAAGAATCCATCAGAGATTAGAAGTTTTCTAGGTCTTGCGGGTTATTATCGGAGATTTATACAAGATTTCTCCAAAATTGCAACTCCATTAACTAAGTTGACCCGTAAAGATGAGAAATTTGTATGGGATAGTGCACAAGAGGATGCCTTCCGTATCCTTAAAGAAAAATTGACTAGTGCACCTGTACTAACGTTACCAGATGGGACTGAAGATATGGTTATTTATTCAGACACATCCCAGTTTGGTCTCGGATGTGTACTTATGCAGCGAGGAAAAGTGATCGCGTATGCTTCAAGACAATTAAAGATTCATGAAAAGAAATATCCGACACATGATCTGGAATTGGCGGCAGTAGTCTTTGCCTTAAAAATATGGAGGCATTATTTATATGGTGTGAAATGCACTATTTTCACTGACCATAAAAGTCTCAAGTACTTCTTTGATCAAAAGGAGCTAAATATGAGACAACACCGTTGGTTAGATACGGTGAAGGATTATGATTGTGAAATTCATTATCATCCCGAAAAAGCCAACATAGTTGCAGATGCACTGAGTAGGAAAAAAGAATATTCACCTATTCGGGTGTAGTCGATGCAGTTAATAATGACCTCAGGGTTACTTGAACGAATCAAGGAGGCGCAAACTGAAGCTGTAAAAGAAGAAAATGTGAAAAAGGAAAGAATAGTGTGTCAGTTCAAAGACTTGCAGGATAATAGTAATGGATTGAAAACCCGTTTCGATCGAATCTGGGTTCCAAACACTTGCAATGTTAAAACTCTTCTTCTTGACGAAGCCCATAAGTCCCGCTATTCTATTCATCCAGGAGCTACAAAAATGTACAAAGACTTGAAACAAAATTATTGGTGGCCCGGAATAAAGCGAGACATCACGAAGTATGTGGAAAAATGCTTAACTTGCTTACAAGTAAAAGCATAACACCAGAAACCTTACGGTAAACTACATCCGTTAGACATTCCGGTGTGGAAATGGGAGCACATTACTATGGATCTATTAACTAAACTACCAAGAACATCACGTGGATTTGATGTGATATGGGTAGTAGTTGACAGATTGACCAAGAGTGCTCATTTTATTCCAATTCGGGAAACATACACTTCTGAGAAGATGTTAGAAGTTTACACAAATGAACTTATATCTCGCCATGGAGAACCGGTTTCTATCTTATCGGATAGAGATACACGTTTTACTTCAAGCTTTTGGCGCGATTTTCAAGAGGAGATGGGTACTAAGTTGTTCATTAGTACCGTATATCATCCATAGACTGATGGGCAGAGTGAAAGAACTATTCAGACACTCGAAGATATGCTACGAGCATGTATTATCGATTTTGGTGGTAGCTGGGATATCTATCTACCACTAGTTGAATTTTCATATACTAATAGCTACCATTCCAGTATCGGAATGGCACCATATGAAATGCTTTACGGCAGAAAGTATCGAACCCCGGTATGTTGGGGTGATGTGGGTCCACGAGAATTAGCTCATAAAGATATAGTCAGTATCACTAATGAAAAGATTGAAGTGATTCGGGCTCATTTAAAAGCTGCTCAAGATCGGCAGAAGTCCTACGCGGATAAAAGACGAAGGCCAATCGAGTTCCAGGTTGGTGATATGGTCATGCTTAAAGTATCTCCGTGGAAAGGGGTTATCCGATTCCGAAAACGGAGAAAATTAAGTCCAAGATTTATTAGGCCATTTAAAATCACAGAGCGTGTGGGTAAGGTAGCATACCGACTAGAACTGCCAGAAGAGTTGAGCGGTATTCATAGCACTTTCCATGTTTCACATCTACGAAAGTGCTTAGCTGATGAAGCGACTTATGTAAGCTATGACGACATTGAAGTTGATGATAAACTTAATTATGTCGTAAAGCCTATCGAAATTCTTGATCAAAAGGTCAAAAGCTTAAGGCATAAAGAGATTAATCAAGTTAAAGTCAAATGGGAACACCGGAAGGGATCAGACACCACTTGGGAGTCCGAAGAAGAAATGAGACGCTTATACCCTTCCTTATTTGGTACGTACTATGATTTCGAGGACGAAATCCTCTTTAAGGGTGGTAGACTTGTAACACCCCTAAATTTATTAAACTATATATGTCATTATACATGTATAAGTTAGAATAGTAATCATAAAATAATGAAAATCGAAACTAGGAATAATTAACCTAGTTAAATTATTAATAGAAAAGATGGGGAAATCAAAGAATTATACCCATTGTATTAACTTAGAAACTTGAGGGACCAATTGTGCAATTCTTGAAAGATGTTTTTAAAACACTAGATAAACATGAAACCACACACTTTGTGTGTGTTTCTGTTCGATCAAGACTCCAGGACCGACCTTAAGTTCCTCTAAAACCCTAATCTCACAATTTCACTCAAAATCAAAGAATTAAAACCTAATTGAGGGTGATTCAAGGCTAAAGAAGTGATTCTCATACTTAGTATATCAAAAGGTATGTTTAATTTTGATATATGAAAGTGTTTTGATAATTCTTGAATTCTTGTAACAGAAATTTAGGGTGAATTAATGCAGGTTATGGGTAAAGTATGATGAATACAAGTCTAGGAACTAATCTTAGACAATAAATTTATCAATTCATGACATAACCTATGAATTTCAATGTTTATCACATAAGGGTATATGGGTTTTGTGAAGACTACATATATTTGTGATATTAGATGTTAGTTGATTTCTTATGATGTAAATTCTAGTGTGATTATAGTGTTCTTGTTATAGGAATCGAATTACTATGCTAAACATGGTTAAAGTTATTAACCATGAACATGATAGTGTAAGAATACAAATTATGCACACTAGATGTTCGATGAAATGCTTGAATGAATTGGAATACTTGAAATATATGAAGTAATCATTTAATTGATTAATCAAGAGAATGAAATATCGAATATTGAACTATGAGTTCTAAGCAATATATTCGAATCAAATTATATAGGTGATTTGGGTGGATCATCAAGTGGGTAAGGTGGAACGGATACCCGCTTAAAGGGAAAGCTTTGAAAAAGGTACGCGGCTATTCGCTTTGTAATATCTTGTTTTAGTACTTTTATGCTAGATTGTTGGATGATAATCAAATCGTTATAATGTTGGATAATACTAAAACGAAGGATTTCGTTTGTAATATCCAACAAGAAAAAGTAGACATTTCGAGGATATAGAAATGATGAAAGTGGTGGATTCCACTTGAAAGTTTAAACGGGTCAAATTGACTCAAATACTACATGTTTGATTTCAAGAAGGCGATGGAATTCGCTAGAGAAATCAAACGGGTCAAAAAAAATCACCAAGGCATTAAGCTTTGGTAAGACAAATCGATAAATGTAACTAAGTTGGACAAATGGGTTGATTAATACGTATATATTTCGTTAACGGCACTTGAGTTGTAATAAAAGGTGTCATAAAGTTTTAAGTATGTTGATGTGTAAGCTCTTATAGATGTGTTGGAGCTCATAAGTGAATTCTATGGTTCATAAATGAAAACGGGTCGAATAATTATGAAAATGTCCATAATCCGAGGGCTTAAATGAAAGAAATTTGTTCAGGTGAATGTAGGATTTTGATTCAATACTATTGAATATCGAATTACGGCCACGTAGGAAAAAACGGGACCTAATTTGGACCAATAACGGATAAGTTATGTCCGTTTTAGTAAAAGGTAGTGGAGCTGGAAATGTGCATGATTTTTAAACAATCCTACTGCCGAAATAAGGAGCTCGCGTCACGCGACGCTGTTGGATGGAACCGTCGCAGCCCGCGACGCCTGTCGCGTCACGCGACACCAAGTTCTATATCCCGTCGCGTCGCACGACGGGTTGCTAGTTCTGAAAAATGTTGCTAATTGCTATTTTGTTTATAAAAACTTGTGTAAACATATTTTCAGCATTCATAACTAATGAAGTTGAATGTTATGGTGGTTAGGTTGCTCATGGAATGCGTCGGATGTGGATCAAGCGAGAATAAGGACCAAACACACAACTTACAAAAGCTTCCGCTAATAAACTAGCTTCTTTTGGCTATCAAACTTATGTGTAATAGTTATAATAGTAATGTTTGAAGGGTTAAACGTTATGTAGATATCGTTGTGTTAAGATTTTGTAGAAACGGAAATTTGAACGTAAATTATATCATATAAATTAGCGAATGGTTTTGAAATGTCTTACATCGAGGGCGAAGTACCCCTTTTGAAGCAGATTTCTTCTTCTGCCCAGGAAATTCGTCCGCAGGCTGAGCCTATTACTTCCGAGGCTCCTGTTGCTGAGACCGTTTATGTTGGCTCGGGATCCAAAGAAGATGCTCCCAGGTCATCTGCGGCTTAAGTTCGGACCGATCCTGATGGTGAGGGTGTCGATAGTGACCTGGAGGTCAAAGAATTGGATCAAGCTTTACTGTATCGTCCCTCAAGCGCTTCTATCAAAGGTAAAGGGGTCTCCTTGGTTACCGAGCCGAAAGGGCTCCTTAGGAAACGTAAAGCCGACGTTTCTCAGATCCGCTCGTCTACTTCTCTTCCTATACCGAAATTAACCAAGAAGAGCTCTTCTCATTCCGGCGATAATATTCTGACTGATTTAGACGAACATCTATCTAGTGGTAAATCGTCTCGGGATGAAGCTGCTCTGGCTCGTTCTGCTCCAACTCCTACATATTCCGGTGGTTTTCTACCGGTGAACGAGACAATACTATGGAGTTTGAAGATCCGGTGGTTACGGGTAACGGCGATGGGAAGACCTAAGGTGATACGAAGGTGGTGACTTTTTCAGGTACGATGTTGGACTCTTCTTTGGGTCCGGACTGTTTCCTTGATGATGAGGAAGACCACGTATCTTCTCTCCCCCCCATCCTGGTTCGGACCCGAAGTAATGTCCTTCTTTCGATATGCAGATGTTTTTTCGGACGATATGGAGATAGATCCGGCCACCGCTGAGGAGAAGTTTGTGTCGGACTGGGATTTAAGGAACAAAGATTCGGTAATGGACGAACTGACTGCAAGAATGTTTTTGTTCAACATTAACACTCCGTTAGATCACTCCCGGAGCAGGAGGATGAAGGGCCAGGATCTGGGAGCCGCGATGTTGCTTAATCAAGCTCAATCAAATGTTTATGTAACCGAGCTATACCGCAGGTGGGTTGAAGCAGAATCGGTGAAGGAGGATTTAGAAAGGGAAGCTACTTCCTTGAAACGCAAGATGCAAAATACTCCGGATACCGAGAAAAAGCTCGCCCAACTTTCCCAGGATCTCCAGGCTCAGAAGGAGAAGGTAAAATCTTTGGTTTCTCAAAATCAATCTTCTCAGGTTGCGGCCGCATCCGCTGCAGAGGAAAGGGATAGGGTGCCTGCTGAGTTGAAGAGCTTTATGGAGTCTTCGAAAGAAAAGGACGAAGAACACAAGGGTGTTTTAGCGAAGATGGAGGAGGCAGTCTCTAATGCCCATGCGGCGTACAAAAGGATGCTTGCAGGTTCGTTCTTTATTTCTTGTTTAGCTTGGATTTCATCCTTTTATTTTTTCTAATGCGTTTATCAGAACGTGATGCCCACAAAACAGGGGAAGCCGATTTGAAGGCTCGGATGGAGGAAATGAAAGGTCATCATAAGGCTAAGATCGAGGAGATGAAGTTAGAGAATGCCGATTTGTCCCAGAAAATAGAGGACCTCCGAGCGACCAAAGTATGGCTTTTGACCGAAGGAGCTCAATTGTTAGCAAAAATATTCATAAAGGTCCGGAAATGACCCAGGCAGTGGTTGCGGTTAATAATGCCATGAGTGCCATTGGTGTCAACTCTGGGGTTCAAGGTGGATACATTCATACCCTGAAAAAGAAAACACCTTACGGGGAAGTTCCTCCGATCAATCGGAACGCGGAGGGTGACATGAATACTGCTATTGCCTGTTTTGACTCTCTTAGTTTTCCGGTAGTGAATGATTTGCCGAATCTTGTGAATGATCCGCTTTCGAAGATCAAGGATGCTTTGTTTTTTGCGGGGGAGCCTTCGGTGAATGATTGAGGTGGACATGCCTGGTTCTTTGGGGTATGCACCTCCAAATGTTTTTTATAGTGAATTTTTGAAGGTGGACATATCTGGCAATTTGGGATATGCACATTTTTTGTTCCAAACCTTGTGTTGATCTTTGTTTTTACCGTTTGTATATTTTTACAATTATCCCAACTTTGTGAATGGTTTAAGTAACCCCCGGATATTTTAATCCGGCTATTTTTGATACAATCATTTGTTTACATGCGTCCATGCTTTTTTATGTTTCTATTTTAATTTTCTAGAACGTTCTTACTTGTGTGCGGATCCGTTATGTTTTTATACTTAGGATAATTTATTAGTGAAAGTAAAAGATGGACGAATGCCAGTCCGTCCTTACTCTTTAGTGTTTGCATTCCTTAGTTCGGCCGAAGGTAATTTACTCATGTTGCAACTTTTTGTAAGATAGAAAGTTCGTGCTATCTATTTATGCTAAAATATTCCGGGGTATATTCCTCCGGATGTTACAAACTTAGGTAAAAACATAATATGAAGTGCGGGCATTACCCTCCGCATTACATAGAAAATAGAAAGATGCGGGCAATACCCTCCGCATTACTTTGGAAATAATAGAAAATAGAAAGGTGCGGGCAAAACCCTCCGCATTACATACTTTATTCTAAGTTTTTTTCAAAATGAAAGTTCTTCAGAGGAAACATCTTTTGAGGTGCATCCCGTTCCAGGTACGAGGGACGGGAGTCCCATCCACCTTGACGAGTTTATAAGCTCCATTCTTTCCGGATGTTTTGATTATATAGGGTCCCTCCCATTTTGGAGCCATCTTTCCTGTTCCTTCGACCAAGTTGGCATCATTCCTCCGCATGACATAATCCCCTTCTTTAAATCGGACCTCTTTAACCTTAGAGTTATAATTCTTTTCCAACTCTTTTTTGTATTTGGCATCTCTGATGGCCGCGAGTTATCTTCGTTCCTCGGCTAGGTCGAGGTTCAGATGGTGTTGATGCTCATTATCCTCTTGGTTTTGCATCATGCGATGGGTGGGTATACCAACTTCAGCGGGAATGACTGCTTCCGAGCCTTAGGTAAAGCTAAAGGGAGTTTCCCTTGTACTCGTTTTTGCCATTGTTCGGTGCGCCCATAGGACATGCGGAAGCTCGTCCGCCCAAGATACTCCTTCCTTACCCAACCGTTTTTTAATGCCTTCTACGATGTTGCGGTTAGCTCTTTCAACCTGTCCGTTAGCCTGGGGATGGACGACCGAAGCGAAGCTTTGTTCGATATGCATTTTTTCACACCAAGTTTTGAATGGCTTTTCGGAAAATTGCTTTCCGTTGTCGCACACAATGCATAATGGCATCCCATACCGGCACACAATGTTCTCCCATATAAACCGTAGTATCTGATCACCGGTGATGGTTCGGAGGGGTTTAGCTTCAATCCACTTTGTGAAATAATCAATGGCGACAAATAGGAACCTTACACCTCCGGTGAAGACGGGGAAAGGACCAACAATGTCAACTCCCCATTTCTGAAAAGCCCAGGCCGAGGTCACGGGTACGAGGCTGTTTTTTGCGCGGTGGCTGACCGAGGCATGGCGCTGACAGTCTTTGCATGCTTGCAGCTCATTAACAGCGCTTTGGTGCATTCCCGGCCAAAAGTATCCGGAATTCATTGCTTTGGCTATGACCATCCTCGGCCCGAAGTGTATCCCACATATTCCCCAATGAATTTCTCTGATTACATAGCTGGCTTCTTCCGGTGTTAAGCATCTTAGGAGCGGACCCAAGAATGTCTTTCGATAAAGCTTTCCATCTTGGACTTGGTACTAGAGCGCTTTGACCTTCATCTTTCGTGCTTGAGCCTTATCTTCCGGAAGTGTACCATTTTCCAAATAATCCAGAATTGGTGTCATCCATGACTTTTCTTACACGGAGATTGACAATACAGCTTCGCCTTGACTGATGGCCGGAGCTTGCAAAGTTTCAACTAAGACCTCCTTGGACAAATGGTAGAAAGTGACCGAAGCCAACTTGCTTAAAGCATCAACTTTTTTGTTCTTGCTCCTCGGAATATGAAAAATTTTGCATGAATCAAATGTGGCCATTAGACTGTTTACTTGGTTCAGGTATCGAATCATATTTTCCTCTCGTGCCTCATATTCTCCGTTAACTTGATTGGCAACCAACAATGAATCACATGGGCTAAGACGGAGCTTGCCCCGGCTTTGGCAACAGTTTGGAGTCCGGCTAGGAGTGCTCCGTATTCTGCCTCATTGTTTGACGTCTTGAATTCAAAAAGTAGGGCGTAGGTATATTCTATCCCTTCCGGATCTATCAAAATTAAGCCAGCCCCAGCTCCTTCCTTACTGGAGGCTCCGTCTGTATATAAATTCCAGACCTTTGGGAGGACGGGTCTTTCTTTAGTGCTTTCTCCGTTGGGAACCTCAGTAAGGAAATATGCTACCGCCTGGCCTTTTACCGGACCCCTTGTTCGGTAAGTGATGTCGAATGCGCTGAATTCTATGGCCCACTTTGTAAGACGTCCGGAGACCTCAGGTTTTCTCAGAATCTGCTAGATCTGGAGGTTAGTCTGCACTTCTATGTTAAAGGATTGGAAATACCTTCTGAGACGCCTTGACGCGTGTACCAAAGCGAGCGCCAGCTTTTCTATCATCGGATATATGGTTTCGTAATCTTTTAAGACGCGGCTCACATAGTAGACCGGAATATATGCTTGATTTTGGTGCACTATGAGTACCGCACTGATGGCGAAATGAGAGGCAGAGAGATATACGGTGACTGTCTCACCCGTTACCGGTGCAGTTAAAGTGGGTAGGGATCCCAGACAAACTTTTAACTCCTGAAAGACGGAAGCAGCTTCCGTTGTCCATTCAATCTGACCCTTACCGGTGCTCCTTTTTAAGACATTCATGAAAGGAAAGGAAAGGTGCGGTCAGCAGCTTTGGAGATGAACCGGTGCAGCGCCACTAGCTTACCATTCAAAGATTGAATTTCCTTTACCGTTTTCGGAGGCTACATAGAAACCATGGCTTGGACTTTATCCAGATGAGCTTGAATACCGGACTGAGTTATCCATACCCCTAAAAATTTTCCTTCTTCCAGGACGAATGAACATTTTTTGGGGTTTAACTTGAGATTGATACTCCGAAGCCTAGTGAAGGTTTCGAGTATGTCATCGATCATGTTGTCTTCGGCTTCATTCTAGATGACCAAATCGTCCACGTAGATTTCTAAGTTCCTTCCGATTTGACCCTTAAACGCTTTGTCCATCAACCTCTGATAGGTGGCTCCGGCATTTTTTAATCCGAACGGCATCTTAGTGTAGCAAAAAAGACCCTCGTTTGTTACGAATGCTGTCTTATTGTAAGGACCTGCAAAAATGTCCCAAAATACTTCGTAAGTGGAAACCAGACCCCTAAAACCCTGAACTTCATGAAAAATCAAGAAAATTCAAATTTATCCATCTATCTCGGGCCGCGTAAGAGTTAGGCAAGGCTTACGCGGGGCGCAACAGCCTTGCAACTCTCCGGATAAGCTTAAGGGACACGTGTCGTCCACGTGTCAAGACCACCGATGACTCAGCAAACCCTACTGCCGCTTTTTTGGCCTCGCGGGCCTTGAAGGATCCCCCTTCAAATTTACGCGGGCCGCGAGAGACCTAAAATTCAGCTATAAATTGGGTGAAGTTTGGGCATTTCAAACTGCTCAATTCTTTTCTTTCTCTTAGCTACTATTATATCAAAATAGTAGCTCGATATTATACCCTAAATCCCGAAACTCTGCCTATATTAGGGTAATAACTCTAATCACTGGTACGATACTATATCTGATCGATTGAAACCGATCCAACGGATGTTTAAGTGCTGCCAGTACTTGGCTATACTTTGTCATTCGTCGTGAAGATTTTGATCTCGTGATTATCGTTAAAGTTGAATTGAGTTAATACACTAATACGAGTTCCATTAGAAATTAGAACTCATAATCAGGAAGTTGTTAAACTAGAATACTTAGCAATTAAGTAAACTTAGTAATTTAGTAAACTTAATGGTTATGTAAAACTTAACTTAGCAGTTAAGAAACTTAATAGCTAAGGGAACTTAACAGGAAAGGAAACTTAGCAGTTAAGCAAATTAATCAGCTAAATACGTTATTTAATTATTCGGCTAAGTAAATTACTTAATTAAACCGTTAAGGAAAATTAATCAGTTAAGTAAGATTAATTAAGTTAAGTATGATTAATTAATCAGTTAAACAAGATTAATTAAGCTAAGCAAGATTAATTAAGCTAAGCAAGATTAATTAAGCTAAGTAAGATTAATTAATCAGCTAAGTAAGATTTATTAAACACCTAAATAGATATACATGAAAAATAGATATATATGGGGTAGGTATTATCTAAGGAAGGTTTTATCTAGGGAAGATTTTATCTAAGGAAGATAACACCTAGGGAAATTCTATATAGGGGTAAGACTTATCCCTTGGCTATAAATAGGAAGCTTAGGATTCATTTTCCTTTGCTCATTTCTTCTATTCTTCTCTCTATACGTTGGTGTTCTAACCAATAATCACCAATACGATATTCTGTCCTATCGATTCGGGAACCAACTAATGAATGCCAAAGTGCTGTCTAAACAAGACTATACTTTGTGAATTCCGTTAAGGTTCTGATCTCGTGACCATCGTTAGGTTTGATTTGGTATAACACTAATACGTATTCCACTCTGTTAAAAAAAATGTTTAACTACCCGAAACTCTGCAATATACACTTACAATCAAAATAGATGCTTAATCATCAGAAGATTCGGAACTATAAAGTAGATGCTTAGAACCAAGATGCTTGCTTAATCAAGACTATATGCTAACAAGGTGAGTCATTCTCTTTTTATCAACTGTTTTACTAAACCTCAAATTATTTTCAAAGGTTATAATTACAACGATTAAGTCGTGGTTATCTTGAATCACTGGCTAGTGGGGTATTGTACACATTACTAATTTCTCACGGTTAGGTTCACCAACCTAACAGTGATAATCATCACTACTTGGGTGAAAGGACCCAATAGTGGTATGACCATCGTCACCAGGGTGTGACACGGCGCCAGATAAAAATAAGATAGTAGCCATTGTAATCGCTCTTATGCTGTAATTTATAACAATGTGTCGTTTTGTACAAAAATGAATGAACTCACCAGTATTTCCTGCTGACAAAACCTTTTTAAAACGCTTTTTAGGTAATTACAGTAGATCGGAATAAGAGTTGGATACGGCACCAACAAGGCTTACAAAAGTGGCTTATTTTATCAAATGAATTAAATTAAATGTTGTTTTATGTATTCGGGTTTATCCCAATACTAAAGCTATCTTTGTAAAATATGGGTTTATTCCCATCTATTTAATAAATAAAATCCGGTGTTTCAAAACTCTGATATTTTTCCTAACTCACGGTCCTGATGAAATTTTCCGCTGTAATACTTTTCAAAATAACCACCGGTTGTTGGTGCATGTTATGTGACAACAGCTGTGGATTGGTCTTTGGATATTAAACAGTAGATTGGACTATGAAGACTTAAAGATTTCGAGATTATCAAGCCCAATCAAGTCCAAGTTTGTATGAAGTTTATTAGGTCCGAATTTATTATGTAATTGTATACGGGCCAGAGCCCAATTCGTGTATGGGAGGTTGTAGTATATAAACACCCTCCTGCTACATGTTTAGGGTTAGACACTTAGTAGACACTTTAGACAACTTGAGAGAGCATTCAAGTTTGAGAGGTTAAGAACAAAACAGAAATCGGCTGTTTAGGTTCTTGTAGATCTTAGTGATTGTAAAACACTTCTAAAGGTTTGATAATCACAGAAGATCAGTTTGAAAGTTTGCGTGTTTGTGTGTTCGAGTTTCTTGTTCTTCTACATAATCTTGTTTCTGTGTTTGAAGATCAATCAAGGGGATTCCGCACCCTTGATAGATTAACAGTCTTGTACGATCCATACGTGATTCAGGGACCTACAATTGGTATCAGAGCTTTTGCTCTTGTGCATGGTTCAAGACTGAAGACTGGATTCAAGTTGTGTTTCGGTTGAAGAAGTTTTGGTGTCTCATTCATAATTTTCGTGAAGAACAGCAAGAACAAGGAAGAACAGTTCAAAATTCTGAGTTGTGATCTGTTTTGGTAGTTGGTTGTTTGAAAATTTCGTGTTAAAGTTCTGGGTTTTTGCGAAGAACACGAAGAACACTTGAAGAACAGTTTAAATTCGTGTACTTTAATCTGTTTTGATTATTTGTTTTGACTGTTTTCGTGTTTTGTAGGAAGCAGATTTCGTGTTGGTCAGCTGCTGCAGTGTCAGCTGCTGCATGTTTCTGGATTGGGTGGCTGAGTGGCCCAATCAGCTCTTGAGCGAATTTAACAGATATCTCGGAGTCCAGCGAAATTAAGTGTAACCAGCATATTTATCGGCGACGTTAAATCCAAAGGCGACTTTGGTAACCGTGTGATTGTCCACAGCGAAATCATCACGGTTTCAGCGATTTCACTAGTCGTCGTAATAGCGAAATTATACCAGCGAATTTGTCCAGCAAAGATAACCAGCGAAATTAACTCAGAACCAGCGAATTTAAGAGAGGAATTAAGGGGTGGAATTTCAGTTAGCAAGCGTCGAAAATATTTCAGAGTTTTGCAAATAGAAATTGATCCGTAGCTCGTTTGAAGAAACTGTTTGCACCGTTGAACTCGTGGGATTTTTAGGACAAAAAAAAAAAAAAAAAAAAAAGACTCTGGAAAATCCCGATTTCGGTTTTCGACATTAGATATTATTGGATTCGTCTTTTCGATACGATTCTAACGGTGTAATTTGGTAACCACTGTGTTCGGAAAAATTTTGTACGGTTTTATCAGTCTGTTACGTTGAAATGTCGAACATGTCAAAATTGAACGAACTCTTAAGGATGGAACATGAAGTAGGCACGACGAACAAACTACCTAAGATGATGAAGGTGGAGAACTACTTGACATGGAAGGATAGGTTTCAATCTTTTGTTGAGTACCAGGACACGCGTATGTGGATATGCATAGACGACGGGTATGTGAACCCAACTCATGAGTTTGAGGGAAGGCAACGTATAACTGCTTATGTTGATATGGATGCCGAACAAAAGAAAATGTATGATGCTGAAAAGAGAGCCTTGGCAGCCATTAAAATGTCTTTACCTGATGGCATCAAGCATACCTTTAAGAAGTACACTACTTCAAAGGAAATGTGGGATGCACTAGAGAAGAGATATGAGGGAAATCCTGATGTCAAGAAGAACAAAGTTGATCTACTGAAGAAGCAGTTTGCTGTGTTCAAGTACATGAAAAATGAGTCACTTGAAGACGTCATCACTCGATACTACCATCTGATGTCAGAACTGGATAATTATGATATAGATTGCTATACTGACATAGAGAAAAATGACAAGCTACTGGATGCTCTACCTGCTAAATGGGATATCTACACTCTCATGATTAAGGGAGAAGCAGATTATGACACGAAGGAATTGGAAGAAGTAGTTGGAAAGCTTAGAGCTTATGAGCTTAGTATGAAGAAAAAGGACACTGGTTATGATCAGGTTCAAGATCCAGGGATATACAATGGGCTTACATCTTCTTCACCTCATGATGCTTCTAGCGACTCTGCCACTGCATTTCTTTCGTGTGATAAGGAGCAGGTCACAGTGAATGAGGATGGTGATGTGTGTTTTGTAGCTGCTGCAGGAGGATCAACAGGAGTCAAGAGAACATCAACCTCAAAGCAAAGTAGTAGTGCAAAGTCAATGCCTATGAGTGTGAAGTCTGCTGAAGGACATCTTGCTCTACTTGCTTCTTTTGTTGCGTCTTATGAGAACTACATTCAAGGGAAAATATCTGATCCTGCCACTTTAGATGAAGATTATGATCAGATTGACCCTGATGATCTAGAAGAAATGGATCTGCAATGGCAGATGGCCATGATTTCGAGACGTGTGAAGAGGTTCATGAACAGAACTGGAAGGAAGTTTGTAGGAAAGAGCGTGGGTTTTGACAAGACCAAAGTCAGGTGCTTTAACTGTCAGAGTTATGGTCATTTCGCTAGGGAATGTCAAAAACAAAAGCATGAGAATACGAATCAAAGTTCAAACAATCGGAATGCTTCAAACAACTCTAACTCTAACTCTAACTCAAGGGCGTTGATATCTACTGCAAGAGAAGGCTCATATGACTGGAGCATTCACTTAGAAAATGATGAAAATGTCACTCAAGCATTCATGGCAGAGATCACTCCAGTCAATGATGGTGAAGCTACAGTAGATGAGGCTAAAGTTGAGAAGAAGAGTGAAGTTCAGGAAGATAAGGCTGATCAGACAACAGATGCTGAAGAGGAAAAGCCTGAGTCTGAGCATGAAATGGAAGCTGATGAGAAAGATGAAATCATCAAAAGAATGGAAGCTCAACTTGCTGCTCTCATGGCCAACTCAGACAAATCGACAGGAGAGGTAAGTAACTCTGCCACTTCTGTTTGCTTAAAGTGTCGTGAACTACAGGGTGAAGTTGACAAATTGCCAACTCAAAACAAAAGTCTTGTGAGCGAAATGTCTAACGTAAAAGAATCAAATTTCTTTGCTAAAAGAAATGAGTCATCATATTTGAAAAAGATAAAAGGCTATGAAGCTGAAATTGAAGTTTTAACCAGCAAACTAAACGAAAAACTTCAAGTCATAGACTTAGATCATGACATGATGGCTGAGAAAACAAAAGAGATTTCTGAAAAAAGCAAAGAGTTGTCAGATGCACAACTCAAAATTGTTGAACTTGAAAAGAAATTAGGTCAATTCAGGGATTCTACTTTTGTTATGAAACATATGATGGGTGGGTTAAAGAAGAGTAATGACAAGACAAGTGTGGGATTCCAGGGCTTTAATGAAGTCCCACCTCCTCTTAGTCATGACTATTCTTTCCTACCTGATGAGGATGAGCTTACAGACTGTCTGTCAACATCACCAAGTAGTTTCACATCCAGTCAAGGTGATGTGTTTGAAGATAATGATGCTAAGAAGGAAAATAACAGCAAACCTGTTTTGAAAAAGAAAAATACACCTACTAAAAACAATAATCAAACTTTTGTTAAAAAGGTTAATTTTGTTCAAGGAAGTGATATGAAAACCGAAACAGCTGTTATTGAAAAGGTATCAAATGTAGAGTTTGCTAGAAACAAAAACATAGAAAAATCTGAAATTAAGCAAACTGAGCAAAATCCTTCCAAGGCATCATCATCAAAACCAGAATCTAGTTCAAAGGCTTCAACTAAGAAGTCTTCGAATAAGAGATCGTGCTTCAAATGTCACACAAAGGGACATGTAGCTAGCTGCTGTCCTAACAAAAAGGTTGAAGCACAAGTTAGTGAGAAACAAAGAGGGAAATCACCTGAGAAGCAAGGTGATAATGAGGAGAAAGTCTCAAATTCTCCAAAGAAATCTGCTCCAAAGCAACAACCGGGTGTTGCTAGTGGTGTAGATAAGGCTGAAAAAGGAACTCCACAAGTTCCTCGTTTCCAAAGAAATCAACCAAGATTTCAGCCTGAATCTATATCAGGCAGATATGAAAGACCTAGAAGTAACTCACCAAGAATGAATAATCAAAATTCAAATAATTTCAGAAGTCAAGGTCAATATCAAAATCGATACCGAAATAATGGTGGTCGAACTTTTTATAACAATGGCTTTAGAAATTACAATCAAGGTTCTTGGAATCAAAATCAAAATTTTCAAAGGTCACATAGTCCAAACACAAATAGGTACCCTCAGGACCAGAGACCTTATGGAAATCATGCCCCATTTCCATCAACAGGCCCAAGATCCAAGACTCCAGCTAGGAGTGATGGATACTGGATGGATGTTCCTGTAGTTGATGAATCTGGAAGACCCAAGACCATTAAGGCTTGGGTCCCCAAATCTAACTAATCTTTTGGTTGGTGTGTGCAGGAGCTGCTAAGGAGGATTATCAACTTATGGTATGTTGATAGTGGCTGCTCCAGGCACATGACGGGGGATGCGAGGTTGTTTTCTGAGTTTGAAGAATACGATGGTGGGCATGTAAATTTTGCTGGTGCTAAAGGAGGAAGAATTACTGGACGAGGAAAAGTGACGAATGGAAAGATCACATTGGACAAAGTGAACTATGTTGAGCAGCTTAAACACAATCTGATGAGCGTGTCACAAGTCTGCGACAAGGGTCACTCGGTCCATTTTACAAATACTGAGGCATTGGTGTTGAAACCGGGTTTGGTCATTCCGGACGATTGGATAGTTATGCGTGCACCAAGGAAAAATGATACTTATGTCATGGACATGGGTGCCAAGGATCCAACTGCTGCGGTGGCGTGTTTACTGTCAAAAGCATCTGAAGCTGAATCAATGTTGTGGCACAGACGCATGGCTCATATTCACTACCGCAAAATGAATTACATTATTAAAAATGAGCTAGTGAAAGGGGTTCCATTGCTGAGGTTTCAAGTGGAAGATAAATGTCTTCCATGTCAAAAGGGAAAACAACACAAGAAACCTCATAAGTCTAAAACAGTAAATTCCATTAATGCCCCTTATGATTTACTTCACATGGATTTATTCGGTCCAGTGAACGTGAGGAGCATAGGTGGAAAGTACTATTGTCTTGTTGTTACTGATGATTACTCACGCTATTCATGGGTTTTCTTTTTAGGTACAAAAGATGAGACAGCGGAGATGCTGATAGATCTTTTTACGAAATTGGAAAACGTCCATGATGCAAGAATAAAGAGGATAAGGAGTGATAATGGCACGGAGTTCAAGAATCGAGTTCTGGATCTCTACTGTCTTCGAAAGGGAATTGAACATCAATATTCCGCTCCTTACACTCCTCAGCAAAATGGAGTCGCTGAGAGGAAAAACAGGACGTTGATTGAAGCCGCTAGGACGATGCTTTCAGATTCAAAGCTACCAGTTCTTTTCTGGGGAGAAGCTGTGAATACAGCTTGCTACGTCCTAAACAAAGTTTTGACCGTTAAACGTTTTAACAAAACATGTCATGAACTTATGTTTAACGAGAAACCAAACTTAACAGGCTTTGAACCATTTGGATTACCCTGCACGATTGTGCGAAACAAAGATAAACAAAAATTCGGTGAGGTGGCAGATGAAGGCTACTTTCTAGGCTACGTGCCTGGCACACCGAATAAAAGGGTTTTTAATCTAAAAACTGGTAAAATTGAGATTGTTTTTAATGTGGAAATTACTTCCTACAAACCTCAACAGTCAACGAGTGGCCCTGCTATATTGTATGATTATGAAAGTGTGTTTAAATCATTTAATATTCCTGAGGTTTCTGATGCAGATGGTTCTCAGCTGATTCAAACAGTTGTTTGTGAAGACGATGAAGGCGAGTTCATGCCTAGATCAAATGTTGATATGTCAGATGCTCCGGAAACTTCCCAAGGTGCTGCTAATCCTGATTCAAGCGATAGTGACTCTGAACCCATTCAGGGGGAGGATTTCATTAATCCGTTTGCAAATCAGAATATTCAGAGGGAGGTTGGATCAAATCTGGGTGATAATCTAGAAGTCGATGCTGTTGCTACTACACGGGCAAATAGAGATCATCCGGTTGATATGATACTGGGAGATCCTACTGTAGGTGTTCAGACGAGAAGAAGCATAGCAGTGAATTCTGGGTTATTTGTTTCGATTGAGAAGACTGGGATAGTGAACGAGTGCTTGTATAGTTGCTTTATTTCCCAAGAGGAGCCGAAGAACATTCATATGGCTCTTAAAGACAATTCATGGGTTGAAGCTATGCAAGAGGAATTGGCCCAGTTTGCTAAGTTGAAGGTTTGGGAATTGGTGGACCTTCCAAAAGGTGAGAGAGAGATTGGCACTAAATGGGTATTTAGGTGCAAGAAAGATGAAAGAGGTATTGTCACACGCAACAAAGCTCGGTTGGTTGTCAAAGGCTTTAATCAGCAAGAAGGGATTGATTACAATGAGGTGTTTGCACCAGTGGCGAGGTTGGAGGCAATTCGTTTGTTTCTGGCTTTTGCTTCATTCAAGGGCTTCAAAGTTTTCCAACTAGACGTGAAGAGTGCATTTCTTTACAGGAAAGTCCAAGAAGTGGTGTATGTCTCACAACCAGATGGGTTCGTTGATCCAGACTATCCAGATCGAGTATACAAACTTGATAAGGCTTTGTATGGGTTACATCAAGCTCCCAGGGCGTGGTACGAGACACTGTCTACACATCTGGTCAAGAATGGTTTTGAAAGAGGTCAGATTGACGGTACACTGTTCATTAAGAGAAAGAAGGAAGATTTTCTGCTAGTACAGGTATACGTGGATGACATCATCTTTGGGTCATCTGACGAAAACATGTGTAAGGAATTTGAACAGGTGATGAAGAGCAAGTTTGAAATGAGTGCTATGGGTGAGCTGTCTTACTTTCTGGGATTACAAGTTGAACAGAAGGAGGATGGGATGTTTATACATCAAACAAAGTATGTGTATGACATTTTGGCTCGATTCAAAATGAATGATTGCTCTACTTTCAACGCACCCATTTGTGAAAACCACAATCTCGGCCCAGATCATGAAAGCACTGAAGATGTTGATCCAACTCAATACAGGGCGATGATTGGTTCTCTAATGTACTTGACTGCTTCAAGACCCGACATCATGTTTGCCGTATGCTTGTGTGCCAGATATCAGGCAAATCTAAAGGAGTCACATATGAAAGCAGTGAAGCGGATTCTTCGTTACTTGAAGGGGAAACCTAAACTTGGGTTGTGGTATCCAGCTGATAGTGATTTGAGGTTCGTTGCTTACACTGATTCAGACTTTGGAGGATGCAAATCAAACAGGAAGTCTACAACAGGTGGTTGTCAGTTCTTAGGAGGCAGGATCGTGTCTTGGCAATGCAAGAAGCAATCCTGTGTGTCTACCTCTACGTGTGAAGCTGAATATATTGCTGCGGGTAGCTGTTGCTCTCAGGTTCTCTGGATTCAACAGCAGATGCGCGATTACGGTTTGGATTTCACTCGTACTCCTATTATGATAGACAATAATGCCACTATATCAATCACAAACAATCCCGTAAAGCACAGTAGAACTAAACACATTGACATACGTCATCACTTTATACGGGATTGTGCTGAAAAACGTTTAATTGAATTGCACCGAGTCGACACAGAAGATAACCTTGCTGATCTTTACACAAAAGCTTTTGATCGAGCCCGCCTTGAACACTTAGTCGAACTCAATGGGATGAGGAATCCTGAATAACTGGTTTTTCATAAGAATTTTTGTAAATAGTTTACTGTTTTTCTTAAAAATCAAAAATACAAAAACATCGAAAAAATTTCAAAAACACAAAAAAATAGAAAAGCAAAAATGAGTTTCCTGGCGAGCAAAAGAGAAAATGATAGTACATCAGTGGTCTGTCTAAACCTCTTTAAACCTTAAATGAAATATGTTAGGCAGCTCTATATAAGATGTATCGGTAGGCTCACAATCATTTTAAAGTGTGCAGGGTGATATAAACTTAAATCGACTGAAGACCAGGTGGGAACCATTCGTTGGCATATGGTCTTAGTACCGAAATTTCGTTTGAGAGATTGCCGAGGTTCTGAGATATTCGGTCTTTATGCTGCTTATCATCTGGGTATCATGGTTGTATCTTTTACCGAAAAATAACGGGGACGCAAGTCTAGATCTTCCATGATATCATACATACGTGTACATATTGCATTCGACCTCAATAAGTGATCAACAATCACATGTCCCCAAAATAAGTGATAATATATCACATTTATCCGGGAGACAAGTTCGTCTCTCTGCTGTACGAAAGTACTGACCTGTTCACGGACTTGCTCCTGTGCCCTCATGCATCTGAAAATCAAGTTCCTCATCAAATAAGTGATTCTATCACATAGGACTTGTTTTCAATCAAAATAAGTGAGTTTCTCACATCATATACGGTCAAACAGATGATAATCGGTATACTCACCGGTAAGATGAACCCTCGTGCATACCTTGATACGGGAATGTGTCGTGATGTGGATGAACACCGGTCGGTAAGTATAAATCATACCTTAACGTATCCCCTCGCCATGATTACATATGATAAGTTGAGCTTATGTGGACAACAATACCGATAATCGTTATAGGATGCTTATCTAAATGTTAACTAAAAGATCAACAAGAGCGTTTTGACATGACCGTACACTGATATGATTCTCTTACCCTCGAAACTCGCAAAAAGAATGTCTGTAAATATTTATTTACTGCTTTCAGTCTTTACTTTTGAAAATATAAAAATCCAAAAATAGTGTCTTTTTCTGTTAAAATTCTTAATGTACGGAAAACTGTTATTCTTGGAGGAGTTGTTAACGAAAGGGGGAGACTGTGTTAGAAAGTGGGTTCAAAATTTTTTAAATCATGCAGGTTATAAGGTGTTTGCTAAAATTTGTGCGTGTTGGTGCTTAATTGGAAAATGCTTAATCTGATACAGTTTAACTATCTCTAGTAAAATAATAATTCTTTAACTATGTTGAAAAATTCTTATGGTTTCTAGAGATGTTTGTTTTATAGTATACAGATTGAAGCAGTTGTTGATGAGAAGTTGCTGTGAAGAAAGGAGGAGTTTGTTGCTGCTTGGTAGAATCCTCCTTCTACAATGCAGAGTGGATACTGTGAAGACTTACATTGAATGCTGAATCAAAACTTGGAAGATTTGGTGATTGGATGCATCAGCTTAGGGGGAGTCTGTTGCTGACAAAGATGTTGCTGACAAAGACAGAATTCATGTTGAAGCTGACGCTATCCAAAGACCAAAGACTGTGAGATTCTGAAGACTAAAGTTTCCTTTGCAAGCTATTGTCAAGGGGGAGTTTGTTGGTGCATGTTATGTGACAACAGCTGTGGATTGGTCTTTGGATATTAACCAGTAGATTGGACTATGAAGACTTAAAGATTTCGAGATTATCAAGCCCAATCAAGTCCAAGTTTGTATGAAGTTTATTAGGTCCGAATTTATTATGTAATTGTATACGGGCCAGAGCCCAATTCGTGTATGGGAGGTTGTAGTATATAAACACCCTCCTGCTACATGTTTAGGGTTAGACACTTAGTAGACACTTTAGACAACTTGAGAGAGCATTCAAGTTTGAGAGGTTAAGAACAAAACAGAAATCGGCTGTTTAGGTTCTTGTAGATCTTAGTGATTGTAAAACACTTCTAAAGGTTTGATAATCACAGAAGATCAGTTTGAAAGTTTGCGTGTTTGTGTGTTCGAGTTTCTTGTTCTTCTACATAATCTTGTTTCTGTGTTTGAAGATCAATCAAGGGGATTCCGCACCCTTGATAGATTAACAGTCTTGTACGATCCATACGTGATTCAGGGACCTACACCGGTACCACCTGGCTGCTCGCGGCACCCGCTCCAGTCCAAGGGCGGGGTCGGGGGTCGTGACACTTATCCTTATCCTCCAGGGCCATTTGTATCTGATGGTACCCCTTATATGCATCCATAAAACATTTGAGGCGAAAACTTGCCAGGGAGTCAATTTTTAATTCGATCTCCGGAAGGGGGTAGCAGTCTTTTGGACATGCGTTGTTGAGATCGGAGAAATCGACGCACATTCTCCAGGTGTTATCTTTTTTAGTGACCATTACCGGATTGGAGACCCAAGTTTGATACCGCACTTCCCTGATAATTCCTTCGCTTAAATTTTTTCGTACGTCTTCGGCAATGGCTCTGTGACGGGCCGGAGCCATATTCCTCTTTCTTTGGGTGACGAGTTTGACTGCATGCAACACTTTCAACTTGTGCTCGGCCAAGACACGAAGGACTCCAACCATGTCGGAGGTTTGCCAAGAAAATACATCGAGGGAGCTGGATAATAATTTCCACAGCCGTCTTTTAGTTCGTTCGGGAAGTTGAGCTCCGATGACAATCTTTTGTTCCGGAAAATCTGGATGGATAGCCCACTCCTCAGTGAGCAGAGCCAGAGGTTGTGTATTACTTCCCACACTTTTTCGTATCTCGGTGACACACATGGTAGACTCGGAGTGCAAGGTTGCCACACCGGCTTCGGTGGGAAACTTCAACGATCCATGAATGGTGGAACTGATAATGCTGAATGCACACATTCCTGGTCTTCCCAGTATGATATTATGCACGGACCTTGCACCAACCACCAAGTATGTTAAATTTACAGTTCTAGCCAATCTTCCGGTACCCAACGTAGTCGGCAGAGTGATCTACCCGATTGGTTGAACTACTTCTCCGGATAAGCTTACCAACGTCATAGATACTTGAATCAGTTTTGCTTTAGTTTGTGGGGCTAGCTGCTGAAAGCACCGTTGATACATGATCTCGGAGGCACTTCTGCTGTCAACATAAATCCGTCGGACCTTGTGACCTGCAATAACTGCAGACACGATGATCGGTCCATCCTTAACTTCTTCCAGAATTATTGGTGGGAAGGCGATTGGCTGATGCATCCAAATGATGAGTGGTCCGCTTGATACCTTGGTCATTCATCTTTCTTATCATGCAGATGGCGGACTGATTGTTCGGATTGTCTACTGGAGTACCGGAGGATTTTCCTTCTTTCACTTCTTTTACCAGGTGTGAAAGTTTACCGGAGCGGACTACTTTCTCAATTTCCTGCTTTAAAGACCAGCAGTCGTCCGTGTTGTGGCCTCGTGCTCGGTGATAATCACAATACTTCTTGGAATTCTTGTCTCCTGGGTTCCGGAGCTTCGGAGGTGCGGGGAAATTTGCTCCTTCAGCGCTGAGGGTTTCACTAGGGGTTTTGGAGAGGTCCGACAGATTATAGAACCTTGAACCAGAATTTCTTCCTCGCTGAGATCGATCATTTCTGCTATAAGGGTGCATTCGTCCCCTATTTACGGATGAAGCTTTGTCAAACACGGATCCTCCGTTCTTTTTCCAAGAAG
Organism: Helianthus tuberosus; assembly: GCA_030545235.1. NCBI lineage: Eukaryota > Viridiplantae > Streptophyta > Magnoliopsida > Asterales > Asteraceae > Helianthus > Helianthus tuberosus. The sequence continues at coordinate 28,422,342 of CM060446.1, read as the reverse complement.
ACATTTTTTGATCTGCCTCCGTTGCCGGATTACAAGCATTTTTTCCACGAGCAAAAGCCCGGGCATGTTCCATTAGTACTTCCATCGTTTTTGGGAGGTTTTCATGTAGCTTTTCTACCAACTGATTGTTCCGAACCCCATGACAGAAGACGGAGATCCTCAGCTGATCGACCACCCCACTGATCTGCATACTTTCTCGATTGAAATGGTCTATGAAACTATCCAAAGTTTCACCATCTTTTCTCCGGATGTTATGCACTTCAGTGATTTCTTTAGAATAGTGCCTCTGTTGGCTGAAGTTCTGTAGGAATAGCCTCCGAAATTCTTCAAAATCATTAATTTCTCCTTCATTTAATGCATCGAACCACACACGTGCGGCTCCGGTTAACGTTTGTGCGAACATAAAACACCAAGCTGGCATTGGCCATTGTTCGACTCGTGCGGCTCCATCAAAATCAAACATGTGATCATCCGGATCTGTGGTGCCATCATACTTTTTTACAGTAGTTGGCATTTTGAGATTTGGTGGAAGCTTAGCGTGGACTATAGGAGCGCTGAATTTAGATTTCGCTGTCATCGAAACTGGATGATACGGTTTCATGAGCTCTGGGTCATGAACCGCTTCGATTTGGGGATCAGTACGTGCAATGATCGCTGGAGATAGTCCTGTGGAGACCGGTGTTTCATCGTCAAAGAGTCTGGTTCATAAATCGAGTATCTGTTCATCTCTAGCTTGTTGAGCTTTTAGCCGTTGTAAGAGACTGGCATTTTTAGAGAGAAATTCCGCATCGAACTCCGATGCCTGTGAAGTTGGCATTAATATGAACGGTAGAGTTGTCCCCGGCCCCAAGCTCAAAGGAGCTGAAACCATGGAAGCAACACTTGCCGGAGGTGTAGTTTGTACACTAGCAGCGGTGGATCTCGAATTCAGAGAACCCGAAGCCGCCATAGATCAGTTGTTTCTTTGCTCAAGAAATTCACAAAGTGAAGGACTGTGAGCTTTGAAATCGGATGGCGCCAATTGAAGATCCAAAATTCAGAGAGGCCGGAGCCTGTAATTCGAGTTTGGACCTTGGAGAGATTGAGGGCTTGAACCTGCAAAAGAGAAAACCGTTAGGCTCGCCGCAGAGATGGGAGGGCCCTTCTGCGACCACCCTCTGGCGTGAGGATAAGTATTTGATAGAGAGAGAAAGTAGAGAGAGAAAGTAGGACGAAGGTTCAGAAAATCGTACTTGGCTTGTACTTGGTTGGGTATTTATAACAGTCAACAGAGATGACGTCATTCGTCTAGACGCACTGGTTCTGACGTCCGGTCCCGGCATGCTGAGGTATGAAGGTCATCAGAATGTTTGGCATGAAGAGATTCGGTCCATCCCTTAAGATAAGGTCCGGACTCGGATATGTATCTTCATAGCGTATTACCGGAAGTTTGTTAATGAAGAGCAGAAGAAGGAGATTAAGGATGTGTTGGTGTGGTATGATCGGACTTTGCTTGTGGCAGATCCGAGACGGTGTGAGCCGAAGAAGTTTGGTGGGTGTGGTGCTCGTGCTAGGTTCCAGAAGTCGTACCGGTGATCGGAATATTGCCATTTGTGTTATGTTGATGTTAGTTTTATGTTTTTGTTGGTTTCAGAAGTTTTGATATTTAAGGGAATGAATAATATGAACTGTAATGTGTTATGTTTTACATCCATCGTCCCTAGGGCTAGGTTCAGTGACGGATCTAGAAAATCTTCATAGGCGTAACGTTTCAAAAAAAAGGTAACGAAATCGAAAAAACGTCAAAAAACGTCAAATTTTCCCAAAATTTACACTACTGCCGGAGCGCCAAAGGGTAGCTAAGGCTACCCCTTATCATAAGGTAGATCCGCATGTGGCTAGTTTGCTAAAATACGTTTTCAATCCCAAAATCAGATTATTGGTTTCTTCCCATTCAAAGTAATAGGCTTTGCAAAGAGGTTTTGATGGCGGATTCATCGACTGCTGGACAGATTTATATGGCATAAAACGTGATCCTGTTGGATACTGTTTTTGTTCATATGGGTTGTTTATGAAAACAAACTCTAATCGAGATTCTTGACAAACCATATGAACAAACACAGTATCCAACAGGATCACCGAGATGTTTGACAAACCATATGACCAAACCATGTACCCATTATGCCATTATACAAGATGTGCTTTGGTAATGTACGTTTCCTTGTGAGGGCTCAATATGCAACTACACACACAAGAGTAAAACTTAACCCTATTAGTTAGACGATGTGTAGTGATTTAACTAGAAAATAATTGCAAGTTAGGCTATGTATAGTGATTTAACTAGAAGATAATTGCCACGTAGGCAAAGGGTGCATTGGTTCACCACCAGAAAATGTCATCCGCTTCAAATGCTTTTACACAATGTCTTTGCACTGTTTTGACTTGATATCATAATATCCATGTGTTTTATAGCATATCTTGATCATTGCTTTTGCTGAAACTATATGGGTTTCCACAACATACGTGTTTACTGTAACGAATGTGACGATGCAAACCCCCTTATTGCATAATCAGTTATTGAGGCTATCATGATTTGATAGTGAGCCTAAATCTTTGTTTAGAACGGCCGACTCACACACCCAAATCCCGCCATTGTACTAGAACCCTCAACCACGTGGATAGAACACCTTTATTACACATCTTATACCGCTAGGCTACAAGCCCATTGGTTAGTGTGCCTAAATACATTTCTATGTAAGTATTTACAAAAGCAAGTTTTTAAGTCTTCGAAGATGGAAATCTATCGTTATACATGCATTATGTTCTGGGCTAATGGTTCGGCTTTCCAGTGTTCAACCTTGCTTAACTACAGGATAGATTGTGACACTAGTTGCACAATATCGAAATGTGGCCAGCCCGAAAGAAGAGTTCACGATTGCAGGTGTCCTCGTTACCTACATGAACAACAATTTCAAGCTTAGCATATGCAATAATTTATTACGACTCCGCATACCCACAACTAAAGGTCACGTTTTCGACATGTTTACTTATATATGGGTTAAGTTAAAAAATGATAGAACATAAATCTAGAATGATTATATTGCCAAAACTAACCTCAAAGCCCGCCTATGTTTCTTACTAAACCTTGTATGCAGCAAAGCAAAGTAGCCTCTTCTTGTAGCAACCCCTCTTACCTCTAAACAGAAGCCTCCTTAGCAACTCATAACGTTTAACTCGCTTCTTAACCGGTACAATAGATAAAGCCCGAGGTACAACTATGTACGGTTCTTCTGTTTCTGTAGCGTTTATGATTTCCTTGATCATTGGGGGGCTTAGAACAACCTCCCACTCAACACCATCCTCTGCCGTCATATGATCATGTAAAGAAGAATGATCGGTCAACTTGTCATTAGTCAACTCTTCTGTAATCTTCATTCCCTGCAAAACCATGAGAAGTTAACTACTTAAGCATTGTATAGTTGTACAAGTAATTAGGCTTTGATTATAGCAACTAGCTTACGGGCTGAAGCGTTTTTTCTTCTTGCTCGACATCTTCGGTAACTACATCCTTACTGGAAACACGATACACAAAATGGTCTAGAGATTAGTAAAAAGAATGATTTATGAAAAAGTATTGGTTAAGATTAAAGTACATGGATGATGGATGGTCCCAGTGGTTTACCAAAATTTTGAATTTGGTCACTAGCTCCTCCAAAAGTACACGAATGGTCCTGTGGTTTGCAGTTTGTAATACATTTAGTCCCCAGACAACAAATCTAAAGGTTTTAGCACGTCCAAGTTAGGGACTAGATGCGTTACAAAGTGCAAAGCACATGGACCATCCATGTACTTTTGAAAAAAGTTGGGGACTAAATGCATTACAAAGTGCAAACCACAGGTCCATCTATGTACTTTATAAAAATTAAGGTAACCTGGTTAGTTGGAATTGTAGCTCGAGACATGTTGCTTCTAGTTCTCTGCAATGATGACCTTTATCTTCCAATTCCATTTCTAGAAACGATGTTTTGTGAAGAGCTTCTTTTAACTCAACTTTGGCAGCCGAAAGTTGTTGATCGAGATCAAAGTTAGTTAATCTCAGATTCTCAAAGTGATCGTTCATTTCGTTCATACACGATTTGGCGTTATATTGTTCATCACGCCTCATTCGAGCAAGTTCCGCTTTCAAGACATGAATTTCATGCTCTCTTTTACATGCACTTTCTTTGAGAATCCCGTTTTCTTCTTCGACTTCGCTCAACTGTTTTATTAGTAAACTCATTCTTCTACCCACAGCTTTAGAATGGTTCTTCGGATTCGTTTTCGGATGCCCCGGGCCCCGCTTCTTCACTAACATCCGCAACTTTTGACGTTCGCTTTCTAGCTGTTGCCTGTTTGCCGTGACGGCATGTCGGCTTTTGATCTTGAGCTCTTTCTTAAGAAGACCATACTCGTGTTTCAAAACGTTGTTTCCTCTTTCGGTTGAATCACATCTTGAAACAAGTGCATTGAACTCCGCAGTTGCTTTCGAAATTTGATTAGTTACGTCTTTGATTATTTCCTCTTTCTTTTCAAGGGCTTTAGTAAGCCGAGCATTCTCAACCGTTAGATTTGCAAGTTTTTTCTTTGCTTCTATATATTTCGACTCTAGTTTCTTGTGTGCTTTCTCGAGGATAACCTTCCGATCTTGCTCTATTTTTGTACAGCTCAATTCCCGCTTGCAATTCTTTAATGCAGCGTTTAAGTGAATCAATCTCTCGACCGCAGCTACTTTTTGCTGTATAACGTTTTCTAGTTCTTGCTTCTGTATCGCCACTAATGCTTCAGCCCTTTCCTTCCCTAAATGAATTTTAAATTTCTTTTTTATTACTGATTCTGCTCTGTGTCATGTTAGTAATATACGATTTAACTACAAAAGATGATAAATAATAGATCACCTGAGTTAGCTTCTTGTGCTGCTTTTACATGCTCAGCCATTAGTCTATCTTTCGCATTGCATTCACAGAGAAGACAAGCTATCTGTTCATGGAGGTTCTTTACAGTTTCCTCTAAAGCTACTTGTTTCCCATACGAAAGCTTCTGCACGATATAAGTACAAGAAATTACCATTCTGCCCTTCATCAAGACAAGTGATCAAATATTTGCCTAATAAAAACCAACAACAAGAAATTTTGAACTTACCTGTTCTTCGTTTCCTTTAGCATAGATTTCAGCTTCACTCCTTGCAACATTTGATTTTTCTGGATATTTTTTCCCTAGAAACCAAGTTTTTTGGTCCATCTTTTATTCTGGCCAACACACAAATAAGTACAAAACAAAGTACACATAAGATCAAGAATCGTCCGATCATTAAAGTAATAGTCATATGCATTTTTCGTGATCATGACGAAATTAAAGCAATTAAGAACTTTGTATGATCATCATACTATCCAAGGCTGGCTCAAGGTTTTGGGGCCAAAGCTGATAATAAAACTAAGTCCCTTTTCGTCCAATTTTTTTTTTTTTTTTTTTTGCTTTCTATCATATGATTCTTTGTATGTATGCATAATTTTAGACCACAAAACCCACCGTCAACAACACCTACATTTAAATTTTTGAGTTAAATGCCATTTTAGTCCCTGTGGTTTGGACCATTTTGCTAGTTTAGTCCAAAGGTTTCATTTTTCGCCTGTGGGTCCAAAAAGGTTTCTTCGTTGTCATTTTAGTCCACTGGGTTAACTTCGTCCATTATTTTTGTTAACGAGAAGGGCAATTCGGTCATTTTATATGGCCAAATTGCCCTTTCTAGTTAACAGAATTACATATAAAATGACCGAATTGCCCTTCTCGTAACAGAAAAAATGGATGAAGTTAACCCAGTGGACTAAAATGGCGACGGTGAAACCTATTTGGACCCACTGGCGAAAAATGAAACATTTGGACTAAACTAGCAAAATGGTCCAAACCACAGGGACTAAAATGGCATTTAACTCAAAAAATGAAATGTAGGTATTGTTGACGGTGGGTTTTGTGGTCTAAAATTATGCATACATACAAAGAATCATATGATAGAAAGAAAAAAAAAAGTTTGGACGAAAAGGGACCTAGTTTTATTATCAGCTAAACCGACAAAATTGACCAAACCACATGGACTAAAATAGCATTTAACTCTAATTTTTTTCTCAGAATTCGGGGCCAAAACACTTGCTATATTTCACTCCGCCTTAAGCCGCCATAATAATATCAAAGATTATCCGGTAAAGTTTCTTGATGCTTTGTTGTGATTTACGATATTAAAACGGGTCGGGTCTACCCAATGGTTCTGTCTCTAATAATTCGAATTTTGAGAAACAATTATTGTGTTGTCACATAAAAATATCATTATTTGTAGCAAAATTAACCTGTTTACCTTCAAATTACCTCCTCTGTTTCGTCAGAATTTCTAAAAATTGAATATGAATCAGTGATGATCATTGATACAGACTTGCACCCATCCAAAAGCAGAGTAAACAAACCTTATTGATCACTCAAATATCAACCTGAGAATTATTAAAAAAATAATAATAAAAAACAAATGTAAACCCGCAGCTTCATCTCACATTTAAGAACCCAAAAACAAAACAAAAAATTACAAAATAACCAAATTGTAAACACCAAACCTGTGAAATCTGATGAAACCCAGCTCAGATTAGACAAACCCATTAGTTTCCATAATCTGTATCAGCCTCTAGTGTAATCTATGCATCGATATCAGATGATTTAGAGTTTGAAGTTGGTTGAGGACTTTTATCGAACAGGTTGTGGAGTGAATGTATTTTGGTGGAAGAAAAGATGGACAGTTGTAGTTGGCATGATCAAAAGAGGAAAGAAGAGCAAATAAAGACAGTGTGAGGAGACATGAGTGATAGAATTTTGGGTGCAGGATGTCAGCTTTGAATATGGAGAGCGACAGAACCGACTGACGAGTATCAAATGACTTGGTGTCCTGTGCCCAACAACATCTAGTTTTTTTTTTTTTTTTAACGGCAAAAACACTTTATAAATATATATATATATATATATAAAGAGCATCTAGTAGTATTGTATTGAAGTTTAATAATAGTAAAGGATCTCTTCCGCCCTCGGAATATATTTATTACTATGTTATAACTTGTGTATTATACGCATTGTTATGTGGAATAAATAAATTTTATATACTAAATAATAAAACAATATATATTTTTTAAAAACCTCCTTTATTTATCATATATAAGGTCAAACAAATTACACCAAGATAGCCGGTAAGCGGGCAACAAGCTGCGCCGCTACCCCCTTTATTGTATGTGTTGAATACATGTAATTTTATATATTAAATAATAAAAAGTTATATCTATAAGAACCATATTGTACGGGTTGAATAAATGTAATTTTATATAACAAATTATAAAAAAAAGTTATATCTTTAAAACCACGTGTATTACACGAGTTGAATAAATGTAATATTGTTTACCAATAATAATAAAAAGGTATATCTTTAAAAACTCTCGTGTATTACACGGCTTGAATAAATATGATTTTATATACGAAATAATAAGAAACTTATATTTAAAAAAAACTAATGGATATACTCGGTACGCGATATATATGGTGATTGCGGAGATGATTATTGAAAAGAATATATAGTAGTCAAACATGTTATTCAAGAAGCAAATAAGCAGTCATTTAAGTGATAAAATATAAATTTTATTTAAAAAACCCCGTGATAAATCTAATTTTATATATAAAGTAATATTGAAAGTTATATACAATTTGTTTAAAAATTTAAATATGATAGTAGAGATAGGGAATGAACAGTATTAAAGGTGTCAATTAACCATCCATTTTTATATGATAAGTACCACCACCGTATTACGTTCTATTGGGCCACTATTCTATTGGGCCACGTTCTTTAGACAAGTATTTGGCATTTCACCAGCAGTTACCACGCATAAAAAAACCCACTAAAAACCACCGCCCCTTCTCCATCTTTAAAAAAACCACCGCACAGGAGATGGAAATACAGAGCGCTAGCATGAAGGATAAGATCCGGTGGCTGCTAATGATGACGGTGTTCATTGATCGTCATCAATCATCATCGCTGTCGATGGTTGTGCTCCGGTGCTCCAATCGACGCATGCTCAGGTAATGAAAACCCCTATTGAATTGTTTTTACAAATTGATGCTATGAGTTATATGGACTTCAGAACAAATGTTTATTGATTTCAGTCTTTGGGTCGGATGAGCAACCTTCTTTGAAGGTACATACATCAAGAACCCTAACTTTTTTGAAGATTTATTCGATTTCTTTTACATTGGCAGGTTTATGCTTTTGATTCATGTTGTGTTCGTATGAGGAAAAAGGAGTATCAATTTTCTTGAAGATTCATGTTGTGCTCATATAATGTATATATGCGTGGGCGCTCGGCGGGCAAAAGTAAAAGTGCACTAATTTTAACGTTATTTTACTAATTTCGTGAAAATAACGTTAAAAGAGGGGGACGGTTAATCATGCATCATGTGGTGGCGTTGATAGCCAAAAGACAAGTGGGTGCATGCACTAATCGGCGTTTGTCTCAATTGCTGAGTGTTATGTGCCTTATGTCCAAGGCTTGATGCAACACCACAATCGAGCCGGGGGTCTCATTGGAAGCAGCCTCTCTATTCCTACGGGGTAGAGGTAAGGCTGTCTACATCTCACCCTCCTCAGACCCTACCTTAGCTTTGCTATTGGTGGGATATACTGAGTATGATGATGATGATGAATTTTCTTGAAGGTACATACATCAAGAACCCTAATTTTTTTTTGAATATTTATTCAATTTCTTTTACATTCTCAGGTTTATGCTTTTGATTCATGTCGTGTTCGTATGAGAAAAAAAGGAGTATCAATTTTTTATACCGTCACAGGTCTATCGTTGAGTGAGTAGCAGGTATGAACATTAATGTTCATATGGTGCTCGTATGTTTGTTTCTCTTTGAAACCTATTCCATATTTCTAGACGGGCTACAAGATTTGTAAACTGTTGAGGTTCATGCTTTTGATTATCAATTGAGAAACTATTCAAAAATAGGATTTAAAATAAATCAATTGAGAAAATGGTATGAACATTAAATTTTCATACCTTCACAGACTCATCGTTGAGTATCAATTTTGTGCGAACTGTAAATGGAACTGTGCAATGCGGATTACTGCTTCTATATGAACATCAATTTTCAGCTCTTTCACTAAGAAACTCCAACGGCACCAATTGATTTTGTTTGCAATGAATGAGCATAAGTTTTTTTTTTAAATATGCTTGATAGGGTGAAGAAAGACTACAAAAAATCATATGCTTAAACAGTTTCTCAATCGGCTAATATTGAAATAGCATATATCGAGTTGAATTTCAATCGATTAATTTTGAAATAGCATCGATTGATTTGTTTTTTCTACGTTTGCTTTTTTTATTGCATAAAATTTTGCCCAATTGTTCTGCATATATCATTAGCCGGTTTTCTACGTTTGCTTTTTTATTGCATAAAAGTTAGACGAATTGTTCTGCATATTTCATTAGTTGGGTAAACAATTGGAAAAAAATTGATTATCAATTTACCTTTTGATCGGAAACTAAGAATGTTAAATTATCTATATATACATTTTACAGGTGAAATGAAAAGTTATTTGCTTTTACCGTGAATTTCCAGTAGTCCAAAGATGCATTAGATGTAAAGCAAAATTAACATGAGTTTTGTTATGAATTGGACACCAACAAGCATGCTATAGGTGGTTGATTATAATTTGTTGAGAGGGTGTTTATTGTTGGAACTTTTCGGACTGCTTTGTTAATCTCTAACTAATAGTCATTTTTAATTAGTTTACAGTGACGAGAAACACAAATTTGCTGATAGAGTAATTTTCGCCCTTGACCGATGGAGAACTGGTACGTACGTCTTTGCCGTGTCGTTATCATCTATGTTTCATAGTTTGAAGACAATAAATTGTAAAAATAGGTCTGTTACTTATATTATATATTATCAATTTGTATTACCTCTACACTTCTCAAATAGAAAGATTCAAGAGAATTCATATAGTTTTAATGAATATGTGGTTATGATTTTCCTCTCACAACAATTCGGTAGTTTACTTTATCTGTTCTCATCATTATTCCTCTACTCTTTGTAGGTTGTGGTAGTGCGAGCAATGGTGGTGATGTTGGCACTAGAATGTAAGCACACACTTTATATGATTGTGAAATGTACCAGTGTACCACATCGACCACCCAATTTTGCGAGTAACGATGCGCCATAATTTCAGTCTTTATCGATTAAGCATACAACCATTCCGGATAGAAGACAGAATTAATTAGCTTTTAGGTTGCTCATTTGGACCCGTTTAAAGACGGGTTTTTTTCGGGTTGATCCATATAAAAACGCGTTGGCCATCTAACCCGTTTAAGTGTTTTTTCCTTACTATTTAAATTAATTCAATTATTTCTCGGTTTACTATAAAAAAGTTCTTATATTTTCCTTTTCTAAGTGTTTGCACACAATAATTAGGGCTACTGACAATGTTGCTAGACATCAATGTTTTGAAAGCTTATTTGACATCAAATCTTTTTTTCCTGAACAGACCTTCGATTTTGATCACTATTGCTTCCTTATCCACCCTTGGATGTGTGACTGATCAGCGTGTTGGTCCCTCGTATAGGATCTGTTCGTCAGAAACTTAGATGAATCGACTTTGACTAACGTGCGGAATCCGTTTGATCAAATCACAGATTTACAACAAAGTATTCAACGCTTAAACACCGTCTGATCTTTCTATTCAACTGTTATGAAAGTACAAAAGCGCCTGTAGAAGTCAGACTTGACAGAGTTCTCTCTAGAGTCAAAAGTTCTAAATGACATACCCTGACCGGGTATTTATAGGCAACTCAGGAGCATGGCTAGTGCTGACCGTACGGATGACACTGTTGTCCGAACGGATGAGTGTTGTCCGGTCGGATGGCATGGCTGCTGACCGAACGGTTGATAGTGTTGTCCGTTCGGATTGCCCATCCGATCGGATGACACTTGGTCAACTAAGTCAACACTTTACAATCCAGTCCCGTTTCCTGAGTTGTTGTTCTATCTTACATACATACATACATACATAATTGTTTACAAATGACACAAACATACAAAATATGACTAAATGCTGACGAAAGCTACAGACGTATGAACTAACAGACTCCCCCTCGGATGTAGCTGTAGTTCCTTCCAGCATAGTCTTCAATTCTTCCTGTTGCCCTTCGTTCTCGCGCTCTATGTCTTCTCAATTCAGCCTTTTCTTCTAACATTCTTCGCCTTATATGCCTTCCTTCATTGATCCACCATTTTCTGTAAACCGGATCACCATCACGCTTCTGATCCCATTTGGGAATCTTGTTCTCCTCTTTTTCTATTGGCGTTTGATCCGTAGGAATCGATTTTCCCAATTTGCGTTTGCCAAGCTCAGCTGCCCTATCAGCAATCTTCTTAAATCTTTGTTCTCGTTTGTACCTTTTCAGGAACTCATCAATCTTAAGATCTCTCCAACTCGTCTTCCAATATCTTCCTGAGTTGATGTCTTGGGCAAAACACACATCCACAATTGTTTGATACTGCAACGCTTGTTCTTTGTCTTTCTTCTCATAAACAATCTTGTTGTAAAACAAGCAGTCGATATCCTTCTTTAAACAATTAACAAGCCACATTGGATCAAGAATGCTAATTCTTCGAGACATTCCTGTGGACTTGTCATATAGTGATATTACTGCCTCAGCCGTTGTTTCATTGTACAACCCCCCTTGGAATAGATCATAAAAATCTTGCTCAATAGCTCTGAGAGGCATATTCTTCAAACATCTCGGAGGCTTGATATCTAACGTTATATCTTTCTCTCCGTTCTCCAACATTGTGACAATTTGCTTTGGTCTTTGAGGCTCCCAGTCAGGATATCCAACCTTGGCCTGCTGCTTTATGTAATCCCACAAATGTTGGTCATGTACTTTCACATCCAGGCCGTGATAAAATTGCTTTATATTCTTTGTCTTCACCAGCTCATCTACATCCCACCACGGGAGGGTTTTGATATCTGACAGGAACTCAAAATACTGTACCCCCTGTTCCCGTCTGATGGCGTAGACCTGTAGATCTTCCAGATAACCCCACGATAGGATGTCACCCCATGATATGTCTTTGTTGTGAGTGAAGAACTGAAGTGCCCTAAGAGTCTTCCTCTCTTTCGGCATTACTTTGAACCACTTTTTCCTTTCTTCAGCTAATCTTTCTCTTGGGATGGTTTCTGGAACACCTTCACTTGAAACTTTTTCCACAATCTTTCTCCTTATTTCTTCTTCATTACGATCTTTGAACATTTCCGCTAAAGAAGGAAATGTCTCATCAACTCCAGAATAGTGAAAATCAGTTTCTTCATCAGAGGAGTCTGAAGCATCTTCAACAATAACATCATTGTAGTGATCAGCTTCATGAGCATACCTAGGCTCAAATACATCTTCAGATGACTGAGGTATCTCATCTTCAATATCGAACTTAAATTTTCCATCATTCAAACCCAGTTCTTCTAACATTTCTGCCCTTGATCTCTGAATCTGTATCTCTCCCTCATATTGAGCATTCAGATAAATCACAGTATGGTTTGTGAGGAATACCTGATCAACGTGTTGTTTTCCAGATGTGGAAGTTTCTTGCTAATCAACATCTTCTTGTTCATTGATCTGATCATTCAGAAACTCTTCAATTTTCTGCTCAATATTAGGATTCTCAACCAGCAATCCCGATGCACCTTGATCATCATCATCATTCTTCTTGTCATCTTTATCATCTTTCTGATCAGACTTATCTTTTTTTAATCTTTTTCTTCTTCTTCTTCTTCTTCTTCTTCATCTTCATCTCCAATAATTTCTAAATCAGAATCACTATTAACAATCTCTCCTCAAGCCTTCCTCGCCTCTTTTCGTCTTTCTTCAGTTTTTACTCTGTGAACAATCTCTTTGATGCTATAAGGCACTGAGGATGGTTCACCAACAAGAACAAACTACTGTGTCTTCCATTCTAACATCAACATTTCTTTTGCCTTCTTTTTCTTCTGAATAGCACTAACTCGGCGAATAATTTCATAAGGATCAAAGGATAGAGAAGACTCACCAACCAGCATGAAGTCTTGACCTTGTTCATTATTAACATCTTCAACATCTTGTTCTTGAACATTTTCAACATCAACCATTTCAATGTCTTCTTGAGTTGAAGATTCTCCAGCTTCAGGTTGACTTGACGAACCAAGAACTTCCTCAAAATTATAAAAGGTTCTAATGTTCACATATAGTATGTATAATTTTACAGAATTGAGTGGTTTTGGCTTTAAGAGTCAACATTTGCACATGGGCCTTAAATCTGAAAATCGTATAATCAAGAAACAAAACGACTAAAAACGTCACCCGAAACCGTAAATGGTGCGCTTTTGGTCTATAAAAGCAAAAAATGGCGCGGTTGTCACACCCCCAAAATACCACATGCGGAAACACCGCAGGACGTGTGACGTACCAGGATCCAAGCCACCAATCACATTGAACTATAAATATTATTTAAATAAAAATTCCATTCATTTCAAAATATAAACCCAAGTCATAAGTTAAACCAAAGTAACATTCAGCGAAAGCATATAGTAAATAGTTAATCAACTGTTTCAAAACGAGTGTTCAAAAACCAATGTAACAAGTATCGAAGAGTCTCGATCTATGACCACTCCAGCACTCCCAGATAGCAAGTCCACAATCAAGAATCTAACGACCTGCAAGCATGCAGACAAGTGTGTCAGACGACGCTGGTGAGTTCAAAGTTTTGTTAACACGTTTTAGTTACCAGATATGTGAATAAAACATTTCGATGATTTGATGTTGTAATAACTCGTTTATAAGGCACTGAGGATGGTTCACCAACAAGAACAAACTGCTGTGTCTTCCATTCTAACATCAACATTTCTTTTGCCTTCTTTTTCTTCTGAATAGCACTAACTCGGCGAATAATTTCATAAGGATCAAAGGATAGAGAAGACTCACCAACCAGCATGAAGTCTTGACCTTGTTCATTATTAACATCTTCAACATCTTGTTCTTGAACATTTTCAACATCAACCATTTCAATGTCTTCTTGAGTTGAAGATTCTCCAGCTTCAGGTTGACTTGACGAACCAAGAACTTCCTCAAACACGCCCTTTCTTCTTTCAGTTGCCTCTTGAGCTAGCAGTCTTTCTCTTTCAATTCTTCGCTCTTCAGCTCTTTTCACCTCAATTTCATTTAAAGTAGAATGAATATCTATCTTCAGGTGACTTTCCATGACAGCATATAACATGTTTAGCTGATTGTCTTTCATCACTTTATCAGCTTTCATGGCTTCCATTTTTAACATCATCACCTTCATTTCGTTCGATGAAGCTTCACTCATTTCACTTAGAAGTTGGTTTAGAGTTTGATTCACATCTTGCAGATTCTTTATCTTCACATTCAATGTAGCAATCTCTGCTGTCAAGAGTTCGAACACTTTAGAGTTATCATGAACATCATCCTTTATTTTCTTTATCGTCTCTTCTTGATCTATTAAAACCATTCTAGCTTCATCATGAGCTTTCATCAACTGTTCAATCTGCCCTTTAAAAACATCACGCTCTGCTTCAGCTTTAGCTTTAGCTTTTTCAAGATCAGTAACTTTCTTTACCAATACTTTTACGGCTTCATTGTTGAACACATCAAAGTCATCTCCAAAATTTAAATCTTCTAAAGGATCCACTGAGGCAGGTGGAATATTTCCAAACAAATCATCTATAGTTTTGGGGTGTGAAGACTCTGGAATCTCAATATTTTCTTGTATTGGTGGAAATTGAGTAGTAAAATCTCTAACTTCGGTCACTTCAACATAATCATCGTGACCAGCTTTCTTTGGAACTTCAACATCAACCACACTTTGTGCTTGAACCTCTAGAGCTTTTGGAACTTCAACACTATGAACTTCAGGCTCCTTTTGAATTTCAACCCTTTGAATCTTTTCTGCTTCATGAATCTTTGAAGTTGTAACATACTTTTCGCCTTTGCCGCCTTGATCTTTTTGTGATTTAGCTCCAGCTTTCTTTGCACGCACATTCCTCGGAATGACTCCGGCTTGAACAGCTTTACGCTTCCCTCTTTGTTTCTCTGGCTTATCAGGTATATAGGTAGAGTCTTCTTCATCTGATGCTTTCTGCTTCTTTGTAGGCTTTTTCTTCAGCTGTGCTTTACCTCTACCAAGTGTAGTTGGGTCGAGCTCTGACTCTGACTCAGTAGCCTCAGAATCATCTTCACTTGAATCATCTTGTGCAACACCCTCAGGCTCTGTAACTTTGATACCTTCAGCTTGAACACTTGAGCTTTGTTCTTTTTGTGTAGCAACTTCCTCATTCATTTTGAGATAGCTTTCAAGTGAATGTTTCAGTGCATCAGCTCCTTGTTTGATAACTTCAGATGGATCTAACACTGTTTCGTCCACCAGTCTTTCTTGTGGCTCTACAGAAGGCCCTGCAAAACAAGCATTAACAACATTATTAGAAACATTTGACAATTTTAGGATTCTAACAGCCTTATGACTCCCCTTTTCACTATACCCTTTACTACAATCTTCGGAATAGAAACTGTAGGATATGTCTTCGGCGTTCTTTTTCTCTTTCCATCTCTCTCAAACCACCATCTGGTTTTCTTTTCGACAAACAGACTCATTTTCTCATCCTTGTTATCAGAATCACTGTTCTCATGTCTCCATTTATCATTCTTTGGAGCAACATATGCTGGCCTGCTGATTCTGCATATCATTCCCTTGACTCTCTCACCATCTCCTTTGGTCACTCTAGCTATTGTATCAGTTGTTATATTCCTCATATCCATAATATCATTTCTATTTTTCGGAATATCCTTGAATTGATCATTGATTATCATCATAATGAAACGTGGATACATGATATATCTTTCATCTCCAACCTTGATATTTTCTTTCATGTATTCAAAAATTACTTGCGAAACATTGTAAGGCCTATTCAGCACCAAGCTTGTGACTATGTTCATGATGTAATCGGATATCTCATCATATGCTCATTTCCTGTGAGATAAAGAGTGTACCACACAGTGCATCATGAACCTGTAAGCACTGGAAAAGTTTGTTTTTAACATCCTTCCATTGATATGGCTAGTAAATCCCATTCTGTACCACATTCCTTTGGCTAGACATTCGGGAATGATGGTTAGATCATTATCACTGTCACCTAAGTCTTGGACTCTTCTTAGATCTCCAACATTAAACTTCATCTGCAAATCTATATCTTTTCCTTTCTCATCCTTCTTTCGTACAGCATAATAGATTGACTTATCAGATTCTTCGTATCTTGCTGCGTTCCAGAAAGTTCTTACATGGGATTCATACACAGTGGTTTTATCAGTTAATGCTTTCCCAATCCTGCTCTCTCTTAAAAACTTAGCTATCTCTTCGACCACAGTATTCATTGTATTTGCTGTATCTAGCAAGCAATAGACGTTATGGCCCTTGTCCCAGTCTTTTCCTTTTCCCTGTCAAAATATTCATTTTAAATCATTATGCACAAGGTTCGGGACATAAAGAGAGATGATGAAAATTTTTGAAGAATTCAAAAAATTTTCTAACACTTAGGATACTCTCTATGTGATAGTATTGATGGATCAGATGGCTGTCCGATCGGATGGCATTGTTGTCCGAACGGATGGCCTTCCTTGTGTGATGAATAAAGTCAACATGGTCAACAACAATTTGAAAAGGATGACTGATCAAACGGATTGCTATGCAAAAGAATTCCCTTTGACCAGTTGACTAGATGAAATTGTGTTTTTGAATCGGATGACTGCCCGATCGGATTGCTGTCCGAACGGGTTGCCACAAGGCTTTTGGCATACATGAAACAGTTTGAAAATTTTGTCTTAGAGGCTATCCATTCGGATTGCAATGATGTCCGAGCGGTTAGCAATGCTGTCCGAGCGGTTAGCGATGCTGTCCGAGCGGATGGCCAATTTGCACATATTTCAAGACATGATAAGCAGGCTGTCCGAACGGATGACAATGCAGTCCACACGGATTGCCAATGTGACAAGGAAGCACAAATTTCACCAGTATTGTGGATAAGATGGCTGTCCAAACGGATTGCAAGGCTGTCTGAGCGGTTAGCAATGTTGTTCGTGCGGTTAGCAATGTTGTCCGAGCGGATTACAAAGTTGTCCGAACGGATTGCCATCCTATTCATGTCATGTGATGAAAAGAGACAAAATATAACAAACCAAACTGTCAAAGAATCAAACAATTTAAACACTTAAGGCACATATTCCTAGGCACCAACTCAAAATCCTCAACAGTAACATGTATAGAATCTGGTGGTTGTCCGTTCGGACTGCTGTCCGCTCGGTCAGCACCTCATTCAAGAACAAACATGAACATGAAAATTTTCTTAGTCAAATATTCAAATTGAACATAGATCTATGTAGAAAATCTTATTGCGATCAAAACCCTATGTTCATTGTGTTCTAACTCGGCCTATTCTAAGTTTAATTTCTCTAAAACCTAGCCGACTACTGTTTCGTTCAAACCTTAGATCTGTACATTTAAGCATGTTATAACATAAATTGGTTCGGTAAATCTGTAGATCTAAGCATTGCGATCATAACCTTATGTTCAGATTTCATCAAAACATTATGAATCTTCCTAGATCTAGCATTTAAGGCTCGACAGTGACGTCATCGGTCAAGAACATTCAACAAACAACAAGTTTTAAACAAATTTGATCAAGAAAAACATACCTTTGCCATTATGAACGATGAGTAAACCAACGATCTAATGTATATGTGCAAAGAGAATGAGAAGAAATCAAAGATCAGAGAAAAAGTTTGAGAGAATAGGGTAGCCGGTCGAACGAGTGAAAGTGTTAACTGACCGTTTGACCCTCTATCTATAGTGTGTCTTGAATCGGATTGTTGTCTGATCGAACAGCAGTTCGTACGGATTGTCGCCCGAGCCAAGTTCACCTCGTTGATTCTTATTTATTTGACTTTTTGTCCTATTGATTTTGATCTTTTGTTGATTTTATCAGTTTTAAGAATCCACTTAAGTATCCAGGTCCAAGTTAATGACCCTGTGTACTTAATTTGCCTACCAAGTCCAACTTAATGACCTTGGTTGACCCGAAGCAAAGCACACTGACATTTTGATCAAACTTTTTCAAACAATTTTCTGAAAATTACAAGTTTCAACTTAATGAACTTGTTTTGATTTTTCATTTTCACAGGTTTAACATGATAAACTCCCAACTCATCTGTCCATCTCAGAAACTTCCTGCATCTGCCTCAAACTGCGAGTCTGAAGATCAGCTTTCCGCTTTGGATTTGTCGATAAAATAAAACAGAAATGTAAAATCTTTTTGGATTTAAGAAAGTTTCAAGACTAGAAAGCTATGCTAGAAATGTAAAATCTTTTTGAGTTTTAAATGTTAAATAGAAATGAAATGCAGTAGATGTAAACTACAAACATATTTTTGGTGAGCGTGTTAGGGAATCATATCAGCTACCGACAAGCTACAAGTACCGTTAAGCTTTGATTTCATACCCAGAAT
Source organism: Helianthus tuberosus (assembly GCA_030545235.1). Lineage (NCBI taxonomy): Eukaryota > Viridiplantae > Streptophyta > Magnoliopsida > Asterales > Asteraceae > Helianthus > Helianthus tuberosus. The sequence goes on along the minus strand of CM060446.1, from coordinate 28,403,702 downwards.
TAAACAATTCGCTTAGATTGCTGATATACTGATCCTCTTAAGTTCTCACACAAATTTCAATCTATTCAGGAAACGAATTTAGTGTTTTAACATCTTAACTTTTGCGCGTGTACCACCTCAGAATATACTTCCGTATCCAGACTACTATATTCAGTCTTACAGGTGAGTGCACACTAATGATATCTGTAAGGGGTTAAACGCGAGGCCATGAGAGCTCAGGCTATTGCTTCCGCATAATCAGAAAGATGATGGCTCGGCTTTAGGTGGGTCCCCTTTGGGGATCTTCTTTTACAACAGCACATGATTAGCATTTTTCAATGTTTCATCATTTTTTATGCTGAGGGGGGGGGGGGCTTTAAGAATAAAGCAGTGCAGAGTATTATACGAGGACTAGGCTATTGCTCCCGCAAAATCAGAAGTCCTGGTATAATACCCCCGATATCATCACGTACAAAGACCTAGTATGTCAGAAATAGAGCCTTTCAAACAGGATTTCAGGGGTTACCTATATATCCGAGAGATGTTCCCCACGAAAAAGCAAGTTGTAATTTAGGTTTATATCCCGAACAAAACTTACTAAATGTGTAAAAACCTATCAGCATATCATCAGCGAGACTGCTTAATGCTTTTAAACTTTTCATTTCTTTAGCGTACTGCAACCGTCTAGCTGATGTACTATCATTTTCCCTTTTTACACAAGCTCTTTTTCGGTTTTCTATTGTTTTTTTGATTTTGAACTATCTCATGTTTTTGGGTTTTTGAAAATTTTTTATTGTTTTTGTATTTTCTGAAAATATAACCTATCTCCCCCTAAATACCAAAACAAGTAAAAAATCGACAAACCATTGTAGATTGCTTTTCAACATCATCTACAGTGGTACCTTCATCGACGCCAAGAATCCCCTCTGCAACCGATAGTAACTTCATACCATTAAGTTTCAAAAGATATTGAAAACGAGTTTTGTCAAATGCTTTGGTATGTAAGTCAGCTTTTTGTTCATCGGTGTGGACTTTTTCTATTCGTATCAACTTCTTCTCAAAACAGTCTCAGATGAAGTGATGACGAATTTCAATGTGTTTCGTTTTAGCGTGATGAACAGTATTTTTTGTTATGTTTATAGCTGCCTCATTATCAACAAAGATAGGGGAGTTAAGAAATTGCAAACTGTAGTCTCGCATTTGTTGTTGGATCCACAAGATCTGAGAGCAGCAGCTGCTAGCAGATACATATTCGGCTTCACATGTGGATAAAGCGACAAAGGTCTGCTTCTTACATTGCCAGGTGACCAATCGTGGTTCGAAAACTGGCATCCCGCTGTTGTTGATTTAGCGTTAACTTTGCAGCATCCGAAGTCCGAATCAGAATATCCCTCGAGCGTGAAATCGCCTTCTTTTGGATACCACAACCCTAGTGATGGAGTTCCTTTCAGGTAGCGTAATATCCTTTTTACAATTACCATATGCGAGACTCTGGGGCTTGACTGAAATCGTGCTGCGAGGCAGGTTGGATACATGATATTGGTTCTTGAAGCTGTCAAATACATCAGCGATCCGATCATGGAGTGATACAACGCTTCATCCACTTTATCTCTGGTGAGATCAGGGTTTATCCCATGGTTTGTCGCTAACGGGGTGGACATTCGTGACATTCCTGACATCCCGAATTTCTCCAGAACATCATAAACATACTTCGTCTGATGTATGAACGTTCCCTCGGGTAGTTGATCAACCTGAAGCCCCAAGAAGAACTTCATCTCACCCATTGATGACATTTCAAACTTCTGCTTCATTACATTTTCAAAATCTTTGCAGAGTTGTTCATTTGTTGACCCGAAAATTATGTCATCCACGTAAATTTGAACTATTAGAAGATGGTCGTCGACTTCTTTTGTGAACAGAGTGGTGTCTACCTTTCCTCGGATGAATTTGTTGGCTAACAAATGCTGAGACAGGGTCTCATACCAGGCTCTCGGGGCCTGATGTAAGCCGTATAATGCTTTATCCAAGAGATAAACTTTATCTTTGTGGATTGGGTCGGTGAAGCCCGGTGGCTGTCTGACATATACCTCCTCTTTCACCTTACCATAGAGAAATGTCGACTTCACATCTAGCTGAAACACTTTAAACCCTTTCCAAGATGCAAATGCTAGGAAAATTCTGATCGCTTCAAGTCTAGCAACCGGAGCATACACTTCAGTGAAATCTATCCCCTCCTGCTGACTGAAACCTTGGACAACGAGTCGAGCTTTGTTGCGAATAATAACCCCTCGATCATCCCTCTTACACTTAAACACCCACTTGGTGTTAATCTTCCTATGACCATCAGGCAGATCCACCAGTTTCCAGACACCCAACTTCTCAAACTGACTTAGCTCCTCTTGCATAGCGTTAACCCAGGAATCTTCAGTTAGTGCTTCCTTGTACGTTCGTGGCTCAATCTGCGAAATGAAACAACTAAGTGAAAACTCTGTTTGTAAAGGAGCAACTGTAGAATAAAAACAAGTAAGGCCTTGATCAATTTGTCGTCTGGTGCGGACGCCTGATTGCAACTCTCCAATGATTAACTCTTCTGGATGGTATGAAAGAGTTCTCGGCATCACCTCGCCTGGAACATCTACCTCACTTTCCAAATTCGTAATGTTCTGGTTTGCGACTTGTTCACTGACTGGAATAGTTTGATCTTGAGACTGGATTTGCTCCCCCTCAGACTCTGAATCACCACGATCGAATGTTGGCCTTTTATAATAATCTGAATTATCATTGATTCCCGTCTGATTGATAAGAGCTTGTTCACATTCTGAAGATGTCAGAGTTTGCATAACATCATTATTCTCTCCAACATTGCTTGGACCTGCTTCATCATCATTTGAAGCTTGTCGTTGATGATTATAAGGTTCTGCTGGGAATCTTTCTTATGTTGCTTCATATTCTCTTAGAATATCCAACTCGTCATAGAACTCTGGTTCTTCCTCTATGTCGAATGAATCCCACAGAGTATCGTAATTTAAGCGCCATGAGTCGCGGGGATTCTGAGGTGGCATGGTGTAACCTTGACACTCAACATTATGTGCTTCGATGATCCGCTTCATGCTTGGAACAAAGACTCTTTTCAATGGACTTGCATATCCCACAAATATACCTTCAATGCTCTTTGGACCAAATTTACCGAAAGGTTCTAGAACTGTGCAGGGAGACCCGAACAGTTCCAAATACTTCAGGTTAGGTTTGCGGAGGTTAATGAGCTCGAAACACGTCTTGTTGAACTTCTTTACCGTAAGAACCCGGTTGAGCGTATAGCAAGCGGCTGACACTGCTTCTGCCCAGAAATTGACAGGTAGTTTTGAATCAGCAAGCATCGTCCTGGCCGTTTCAATCAGCGTCCTATTCTTTCTTTCTGCTACTCCATTTTGCTGCGGAGTGTATGGCGCGCTGAATTCTTGCAGTATACCTCTTTCATTACAATATACTTCCATTTTATTGTTCTTAAACTATGTACCGTTGTCACTTCTAATTCTTCTAATACGAGTTTGGTACAAGTTTTCAATCTTTCTGAACATTATTATCAAACTCCCAAATGCTTCATCTTTTGTCATCAGAAACGTTACCCAGGAAAATCTTGAATAGTCGTCTGTGACAACTAAGCAGTAGAGATCAACAGTTATGCTTTTAACATTCACTGGACCAAAGAGATCCATGTGAAGTCTCTCTAACGGCCTCGAGACTGAATTCATCTTCTTTCCAAGGTGAGATTTCTTTCGCTGTTTACCTTTGATGCAACTAATGCACTCCCCCTCAAGATGAAAACCTTTCAGATGAACACCATTTACTAAGTCGTTGTGTACCAGATAGTTCATTTTTCGCAGATGAATATGGCCCATTTTTCGATGCCATAATTGTGACTCCTTTTCCGTAGCTCTTGACATGAAGCAGTGAGCATGACCCGTGGTAGTAGTTGCTACACTCATGTCCAAGACGTACAGATCGTCGACTCTTGGTGCTCTCATGATGACCCACTCTTCGGGGACAACAAACCCCGGCTTTAATATCAAACATTCTTTGTCTGTGAAGTACGTCGAATACATACGATCACAAATCTGAGAAATGCTCAGAAGATTGTTTTCCAGCTCGGCGATATAATTCACACTTTCAAACGTGACAATTCCATTCGATAAAGTTCATTCACCAACTATACGACCATCTTGATTGCCTGGAAATCCCACATATCCTCCATTAAACCCTCGAACATCATACAATAGGGTTTTCTTCCCTATCATGTGCCGAGAAGCTCCACTATCCATTATCCAACGTGAGATGGATCTCGGAAGCTCCTGCACATTTCAAAAGTATTTAGTGAGATTTTGAAGCAACCCAAGCCTCTTTCGACTCAGGTAGCTTGACGTTTAGAATTGTGGTTTTGGTGTACAATGGCGGGAAATTTTTGTCATTCATCTTTAAACTTTATTTAGTTCCAACCTCAACCTCTTTGTATAGGAAAAATTCGTCTTTTTGAGGTTGACCAGATGGTTGGTCTTTCTTCGGAACATACTTCTTCCCTGGTGGGATAGAAGTTTGTTTCTCAAGTTTCTCATAGTAATCCAAAGGAACATTCATCTTTACCGGTGTGGTAGAAGATGATTGTTTTGCAGATTATGAAACCTTTGGTTTTGGAGAACTTGCTTTCTTTTCAACAAACTTTGGCTTCCATGCTTGTTGAGATGACGCAACCCGTTTGTAAAATTTGTCATTTTTAGTTACCAACTTCTTTACGGGTTCGGTTTTCTTAACTGACTCTTTTGCAGATTCATTTTTAACTTTGGCATTTTCCTTCTTTAAAAACTTTTTCTCAACAAACATTGGAGCTTTTCCCTTTACATCATCTTTTCTTTTCGGATTCTCGACAACCACAGACTTAGGCTTCGAGTTGGTGCACTTTCGTGCAATGTGTCCAACTTGATTGCATTTGAAGCATGTTCGGGTGTCAGCTACCCGACTTGTGCCTTCGGTCTGAGGTTGCGAGGCTTTCTTCTCAAAGAATTCTTCATTGGTTTTCGAAAAAATCTCAGATTCTTGCTCGGAGTGTGAACTCGAGCTTTTCACAAATACCTTTTTCTCAACAAATTTCTTGTTTTGAAAGTTCTTTCTTTGATTTTTCTTACCACCCTGAAAACCACCCGACCATTTGTTTTGGTTGTTGTTAGAAAAACGTGGCGGTATAACAGGTTTTTTGTAGTAAGATTTGTCTTTTTCAAAGTTTAATTGCCTTTCTGAACGTTTCAAACCTTCGATTTCACAAACATCAATCTCAACCAGTTTAAACACATTTTTCAATTTGTCGACATTCACATTCTCTAATGGAAACTCAAGATCTGAATACAACTTATCCAAACCCGACATCTTGTACATCACAAGAGTAGGTTTTTCACTTAAGTTGTTTTTGGATATTGATTTTGGAATGTAATTATTCAAGAAGCATTCTTCGTCCTCGGTTGAATCACTGTCGGATTTCAAAACGTTTTCAACTAGATTTTTGACAACTTCAGACTGAACGCTGTCTTCATCAGATGATGAAGTGAACGTGATATCAATTGTTTCTGGAAGTTTAATCTCATTTGTTTCATTATTGTTAACAACCCAGACTTTTTCTTTGAAAAATTACTCAACACAGGCGGTGGAACTTGATGATACCCAACCCCTGTTCCATCAGAATATACATCTTCGCCAGCTTTGTTCTTCCCAATGGGTTTGGGAACTATGTGTTGAAGAACAAAACTTGCGGAGTTGTAACTGTTGAGTTTCAGATTGATGCGTTCATTTTCAATCTTAGCTTCCTGAAATTGAAGCTTTAGATTAGCAATCTCATCCAACTGTTGGTTGATTTGCTTTTCTTTCGACTGAAGGACTCCTGATAATTGAAAATTTGCTTTGCTTGTTTTACTATTTCTGTCATCAGAATCTTTAATCGTTCTTTTTAACTTCTCATGATTTTCAAAAAGTTGTCGATTTTCATGAATTAACTTTTCATTTTCTTTTCTTACACGGTCTACTTCAATTTTATCTTTTTTAAATTTCTCAGTTAATTCCCTAATTCGATCATTTGAAACTTTCACCAATTTGTCACGACTTAAGATTTGATTTTCAACTTCTCTGACTCTTTAGTCAGTTCTTCAGTCTTTTTAGCACTGAGATATGCATGTGTACTACAAATCTTGCAGTCTTTCATGCAATTTTTGCAGTCACTGTCAATTTTGGCTTTATCAATCTTACCTGACCCATTTGTTGAATCATTAGAACTGACCTTGCTCTTTGTCTCAGTTCCGGATTTAGAATCTACCTCTAACTCTTTTGCTGCGAGCACCTTGTCTGCCATTTTCTTTAGATTTTCTGCAGTCATCTCTTTGGTCGTGTCGATTATCCCATCATCGACCTTTTTCGACTGTAGCTCCTTTTCTTTCTCCTTTTCTTCAGCTTCTCTTGCCCACATTCTCTGCCTTTCCTCTTCTTCTTCTGTTATTTGTTCTATGAGGGTTTCAACACTGATTGATGAAGGTTCAACAACTATGTTCCCTTTAGGATCCAAATAGCATTCCCGAGTAGCATCCCATCTTTTTGCACTCTTTGCTTCTTTCCATGTTCGATAAATTTTATCTTTCATGTTTTGGGCTAACATCTTCCTAGAAAGATATTTCTCTTCTTCAGTTCGGTTATCTTTGAAAGGAACAATTTTTGCCATGAAGGCAAAACCCACAGCATCTTCTTCTGGTAGCACAACACTCCAGTCATAGCCCTCATCATCATGGTAACGGTTAATGCTTTCGACTTTTCTTTGGGAGCATCTTCTAACTGCTACATTCTGGGAGATTCTGCTTTGTTTTGATGATAGATGGCCCTTTTATAATAGTCCTCACGGAATGTATTGGCTGTTTCATCAGTAGCTGCATTTCGACATTCTCGTTTAAAGTGCCCTTTTTGCTTGCACTTAAAACATGTAACCTTTGATTTATCAAACCCTCATTTCGTTGAAGGTCCACCTATGGAGTGTCTGCCTGTTATCTCTATGAACTTCTGAGCCCTTCTAACAGCACTCGCCATACACCATCTAATGTCAATCAACTCCATTTCTTCGGGGTCAATTTGATCAAAGTCTTCCTTGGTGAGGTTAGTGTTTCCGATTTTTCCTGCTACGAGAATTTCGTAAGACTCCAAGATGGATGCTAGAAATACCATTTGCTGTTTGGTTGTTTCTTCACTGAAATTTTGTGCGTTGTTGAGATTTACAGCAATGTTGCACTGGAAAATGTTTTTCGGAATAGATTGTTGTTGCTGTTGACTTGGAGTCGATGAAGACGATCCTCCATGATATCCGCTGTTTGGAGCAGTACTGCTGTTTTGATTCTCTTGATTTGGCACACTTGAGTTTTCTACTGAGAACGCAGTCTTTGGTGATACCGTTTTGGAATCATACTTCCTCGATAATACAAATCAACGTTCTGCTGATACTGAGTACTATTGACTTTATTCATTTTTCTGATTTCCAACTCGTGACTTTCAAGCCTCTCGATCAGAAAATCAACTTTCAGACTCTTCTTCACCACAGTGTTTTTCAACAACAGAGCAAAGTACATCCAATCATTTTCATCATGTAGTGAATCCATCAGCTTATCAACCAATTCTTCCTCTGTAAATGTAAACCCATGTCTAGTCAGCTCGATCTTCAAATGACAAAACCATTCGATCATCTTTGAAACCGATTCATTTTTCATACATCCAAACAAATCAAATTCCTTTTTCAACAATTTTCTTTTGTTCTTAACAATCTCTTCTCCACCCACGAACTTTTTCTCTAATTTTGCCCATAAATCTTTGGAATTTTTGTAATCGATTAGAGATATGATATCACCCCTTACTGATTGATGTAGCAATGCGATACATTTTTGCTCAGCTATGAAACTTTCTTGTTCATTCTCGACTAAGTTCTCATAGTCACTTCTTCCAACGTCAAACCCGTTCTTCATGCATTTCCAACTCTGGTAGGCGAAAGCCTTTAACCAGTCTTCAAACCTAGTTGCCCACCTACTGTATTCCTCAATAGCCATTAGCTTGGGCGGTTTCTTGTATGTGCCATACGCGTTATCCATGCTCAATGAGTCGGTAATGACTTTCTTTGGGTTTGGAGTAGTGGTGTTTGTGCTGCTTGACGTAACGTCTCCTGTGTTGCTGGTGTAAGCAAAGATGTCACTGAAAGGATTGAGAAAATCATCCCCCATTTTAGAGTACCTGAAACAGTTTACAAATACTTAGAAAAATTTTGTGATTTTTTAAAACTTTTACACTGGTGCACTTGAATCGGATGGTTGTCTGAACGAGTGACACAATCAGGTATCAAGTGGTGTATGAAAGTCGAACGAATAGTTGTCCGAATGAGTGCTTGTCCGAACGAATGCTTGTCCGAACGAGTGCTTGTCCGAATGAGTGGCAGAAAAATCTTTAACCCTTCACCGATCGGATGACTGTCCGATCGAGTGGTAGGATGACGTAAGCAACAAAGATAATAGCAACAATGCTGTCCGATCGACCTGCTGTTCGATCGGGTAGCACTGATGATGTCAGCAAAATGGTTTCTCAAATCAATCTAATTCAAGTCGTTCGTATAGCTGTTCGAACGAGTTGATGATGTCAGCAAATCTAAGAACCGCTAAGCTATCTCGTCCGTATAGCTGTCCGAACGGATAGGTGACATCAGCATGCAAGAACAGTTCTTCATAGTTTTTGATGATTTTGATCTAGTTTTTGAAGGAATTTTGTTATGAAATCTTGAAGGATTATGCTTTGATAGATTGCGAATCGATTGATATCAGTTTTATCAAATTTTAACTGTAGAATCACGTCCAATTTTATGTTTTTCTGACTTTTGTGTATAAAGAAGAAAAATTCAGTAAGAATAGAGTAGAAAGTGAGAGAATATGTCAAATTTCCGGTGAAATTTGACTCTGATCGGCAAGAAAAGCTCGAATTCCGGTGAATTCGTTGTCGTAGATCTCGATTCAGCTCTCTGGATGCTCTAATACCACTTGTTGGTCCCTCGTATAGGATCTGTTCGTCAGGAACTTAGATGAATCGACTTTGACTAATGTGCGGAATCCATTTGATCAAATCACAGATTTACAACAAAGTATTCAACGCTTAAACACCGTCTGATCTTTCTATTCAACTGTTATGAAAGTATAAAAGCGCCTGTAGAAGTCAGACTTGACAAAGTTCTCTCTAGAGTCAAAAGTTCTAAATGACATACCCTGACCGGGTTATAGGCAACTCAGGAGCATGGCTAGTGGTGACCGTACGGATGAGTGTTGTCCGATCGGATGGCATGGCTGCTGACCGAACGGTTGACAGTGTTGTCCGTTCGGATTGCCCATCCGATCGGATGACACTTGGTCAACTAAGTCAACACTTTACAATCCAGTCCCGTTTCCTGAGTTGTTGTTCTATCTTACATACATACATACATACATACATACATACATACATACATACATACATACATACATACATACATACATAATTGTTTACAAATGACACAAACATACAAAATATGACTAAATGCTGACGGAAACTACAGACGTATGAACTAACACAACGATTCCAGCAGCTTTGCCATGTAATATTTGTCTCATCGGTTCCTTTAAACGTCCTTGGTTTTGAATCTGTTTTACTTTATTGAACAATTAAGGCCCAATTCTTGAATCTTATTTTGTAACTAGGTTTTTTTTAATTATGTGTTGTTGTTTGAAACTATCTTTAATTTAAATTGATCTAACACTTAACCATTTTGCAGTTCATGCTTTAGCCATTTGGTCATGGATAATACTATTATTCTTTGGTAACTTTGCAAGCATGGATTGATATAAAATGTCTACTTACATATTCTTTGGTAGCTATGCAAGCATGGATGGATATAAAATGTCTACTTATAACTTTTCTTGCTTCACTGGCTCGGTGTTCTTCACCATTGTGCCGGCGTTTCCTATCTTCTCCATCGCGGACGCACCACAACTACATTTCACCAGATTGGTGCATCAAAGAATTAATTAGACTTTCTCAGTAGAAGATCCTGTTGATTAAGGTAACCACGGGAATTTATTGTACCCATATAGAATGAAAGTGTAAGAAAACATGTGTTCTTTAAAAATACATTTGGCATATGTTGTTACACCAAAAATTATTCGGTTTAACGTGATAGTGGTATGAGTTGTAATGTAAAACGCACATGTTATCACACCAAGAATGATTCGGTTAAGCACGCCGTAACGCGGCGTTGTGTATAAAACTAGTTATGTAATAAAATCGATATAATATTTTTTAATAATGAAAATAAAAATAAATAATATATTAATACAAAGTCTGGTTTTGGTGATATAATTTGGTTATTTAAAAATATCTTAAATTAACAATTTAAATTTAATGATAATATTTTATTAGAAAAATAGCTCCACCATCACTAGCACCTGCTCCAGCATCTTCATCAGCCTTGCCACCTGCCTCCGTCTCTGCTTCAGCCACCTTAGAGGGTTCGCAGGCCCCAGACTTTACAGGATATTCCACAGGGCTGCCTCCCAGGTCCTTCAGCTTGGCCACCCAGGCATCCACAGTCCAGGATGGGCATTCAAAGCCCGCCTCCTTGGCCTCATAAGCCATTTTGATCCTGGCTTGGAGGAGCGAAACCACTGCTGAGTCTTTAAGGCAATCCCTGAAGGAGACCATTTCCTGCTCATAGTTAACCTAGACGGTGGCTAGCTTGAGCTCAGCATCCTGAGTCATCTTCTTCAGCTTGTCCTCATAATGTTAGGTCTTGGCGTCAGCAATCTTCCCCTGGTCTACGATGGTTGTGAGTGCATATGTCTATTGCTTCCGTCAATCACGTATCGTAGCTTAATCAGATGAGATAAGACCGGTGCTAAACAGAGAAAATCATAAAGAGCATGAGTGTTGAAGTCTATTCGTACGAATGGACATAGTGTCCATCCGGACAAATCAACTTAACAAGCCCATCCGTATTCAACACAGTCCATTCGGACGAATGGACACAGAGTCCACTCGGATGAATGATCAAAGTCCATTCGTAACTTTCATGTAGAAGTGCATCCGTTCGGATGGAGGTCCATCCGTAGGTATGTTGGTCCGAATGGGGAACTAGTATAAATACTTAGCATGTCTTGTTCATTTGTAACTTTGAGCATTAGAGAGGCGAAGCTCTGCTCGTTTCTTTTCGTGGTTCTGTACTTGTCAATCATCAATAGAAAACAACATTTAATTACATCTTTGTGTTCAATCTACACACGTACTTGGATTCCGCACAAGATACATTTTCTTCGCACTCAACGGTTAAGGAATCGATCCTCAGGGCGAATCCACAAGTGGTATCAGAGTGGGTGATTGATTGCATGGATTGAAGACACAAAGTTTCAAGCAAATTCATCAGATTCAGAGTTGAATTCATCATCTTCTACACGTATCTGCTTATACTCATCATCTACACTTCTTTTTCAACTTTAAACACAAATTTACAAAGATTTCACGGTTAAAATTGGCCAAAATTTTGGATATGTTGTGTGAAACCAGTTTTAATCAATCCTACAAAGTTTCAGATCAAAATTCTAACAAAATCATCATCAAATTATTGAAAAACATGGTTGTTAGTATTCAGATGTGTTCGTCCGGATCTACATTCGTCTATTCGTCCGGATAGACATAACGCCCATCCGTCCAAATCGAGCCCATCCGTCCGAATAGAGTCTATTCGTCCGAATAGAGTCTATCCTTCCTAATAGAGACTATCCGTCCGAATAGAGAATTTTACATCTGTCTGAATCGAGTGTTTGTGTTGTTTGTTTTTCAAAGTAAGGCACAATAAAATGGCTCCAATCCAAGGGAATCTGTCGAGCCAATGTTCTTGCATGTTGATCCCTTAAACTGATCTTGTATGCCATCTCTCTTGCATTTTCTTCATGCCTTCTTATTGTGTCCAACAATGCAAGTATCATCACAGCAGGGTTTTGGTTCATTAGAGGTTCAGCCCAACTCACAAAACCACACGTCCGTCCCTGCAATTCGTACAACATGAATAATGCGGTATTTGATTTTGCAACTAAACCCTAATAATAAAACATATACATACAGCTCTATCGTAGCAATGGAATCGATGAGTAGGGTTTTGGGAGGTCCATGACGTTTTTGTGACAAATGCCACTTTTCGGTAACTTTCTTACACTTAAACTACTCTTTTTTAGCTACACTTTTATGCGTTTTGAACATCCGAACTGCATATTTCATGACATACACTTAGAATACTCATGGAATACTTATTTTTGATGCACATGATTCATTTTTGTTAAATACATTTGAAAAAATTTTAAACAATGCATCAAAACAACTAGAAAAAGCAATTAGTAAACTAGTGTTCTGACAAAAACGCAGGATCCACAGAAACCATCTAAATAACATCTTTAGGACTCAGATGAAAGTCCAACATCTAATATACATTAAACCCTATCTATGAATGCAAGGGTTTGGTTTAAAACCTTCCCGAAGTCTGATAACTCTAAAAACTACCCGAAAAGCACTAAAAGCGACAATTTCAACACTTTTCCGTAGAAATTCTACAGAAATCAGCATTTTAATCTTTTTGCAACATGTAAAAGTGTTGTTTAACATAGAATTCATATGAGGATACCTTCTGGTATCATCCGAACCAAGAATCACATCAATTCACACAACTTACACAAGCATAGCGTTCAAATAACGACTAACGGAAACAACGCCAAACAAATATCCGAACGATATCAAATATTTTTTTAATGACCATCTAAAATTATTTGGATCATTTTGGTCTAGTAATGGTCACTTAACACATTGATACACTTAAATCACTAAGATACCTAAGCTTCCTAAACATCTTATTACATTTCTAACACATTTAAACACTTAACATTTTTCACCAAACAAGACCCCCCCCCCATGTTGCAATCATCCCCAAGTGGGACCCACACAAGTTGGCCACTTGGTGAAATATCTAGATATTTCACCAAGCCTTGCAAGTGGATGGTGTTGGAGACTTTTAACAACTAGTTACTATGATTCACTAACCATTTCATCTCACGTTTACACCTTACTTTCACACACTTAAGAACTCTCTCAACCTTCATCATTTTAGCCAAGAACACCTACCAAAAACTTTCATTTTAGCCTTTCTTTGATGATCAAGATTGAGCTTGATGGAACATAGGAAGATCTAAAGACACTACAAGTTGAAGAAGTGATTTCCTTCCATTCAAAAGCTTTCAAACACCCAGATCAACATTTTTCTTTTCTTTGATCATCATCTAGATCATCCATAGCCATATGTGCTAGAAGTGAGCTTTCTAAAAATCCCTTTTTCATACTTATTTATGTATTATTTGTTTAAAGAACATGTAATAAACTAAACAATCATACAAAATAATATGAAAAATACATAGAAGCAAAATATAAATCATGATATAAAAGTTTGTTTATGTTGTGATTTAAGGATTATTACTTGCATATTTGATCTAGTTTTGATGATTAGCATATGAATAACTTGTTAGATAATGTTTAGAAACATGATCTAACAAGTGTACATGAAAATGTTTAAGGGTTTTGTTAAACATAAATGTTTGAATGGATGATCATAATCTTGGGTTTTGTTAAAGTATATAAGGTTTTTCACCAAAAATAATGCTTTTACAAAGTTATAAAAAGAAACATACAAGATGGGGTTTTCTAAAAAGTTTGATAAAACTAGAAGTAAAGCATGGTTTTTGAACTAGTAAACATATGTGATGATCATACCAAAACCCTACTTGTTTATGATTTCATCTTGTTAAGATTTTGATATAAATCTCATATGTTGTTATTAAGAATGATATGAGAAGATTGTTGGTGATTTTTATAAGAAAAAATATGTTTTATTAAACATGGCTAAGTATATATTTCAAAGGAAATAGGACCATTTTTGTTAAAAATCATGTGTTATAAAAACTATCATTTTTGACAAAATCTTTATTAGAATAAAAAGATTTTAAAGAATAGTTTTTATAAAAGCAAAACTACATAATAATATATATTTTTGAGAAAATATATATTTAGTTATCTTAACAACTTATGTGCAATGTGTTATTTGGTTGTATTAGTTATATGTATGAAAACTAGGAACTTGAATACAATGGTACAAATAAACACAAGACACATTACAACTAAAGTCTTACAAGACTACATGTAAATACACCTTAAAAACAACTTACGGACGACCCGAGCCTCCGGACACAACTTATGGACAAATCGGACTTACGGACAAATATACGGACCATATATGTACTACGGACTATATTACACAATATATCGACGACTTGGTAAACTACGTTTTCTAAACCGAATAAGTAACCATATATTTTGTACAATATACAAAATATATTACTTATGGTTTATATTAAAAAGGTATTGTTTTTTAAATATATAAACTGTTGGATCTGAGTTTGTTTCTGATTGTATTTTATGTTTGAGATTAAGATGGAAATGAAAGAGTTGTGCAGCGGAATTAATATGAAAACAAACTTTGCATACAATCAAACGAGAGTATTGCTTTGATCAAGACATTTTCAACAAGAAACCGAATGATTGAATTAACGTTCAACAACAATTACAAGTTATGCTTGAATACAAACTCCCCCTCAGCCAGAGCTCAGCGTTTGTTCGTGCAAAGAAGACGGTATTGCAAGAGCTAATAGAACAGTACAAAGTACTGAACTATTTATAGGCACTAGCAAACCACTGAGCATCTTAGCTGACATCACCATGAAAGTGACATCTAACCTCCTAACAAACTCTAACCTCTGATCTATACAAACACTGATGTACTAACTACTGCAATTACATTTTATTACATAAAAGACACTTAAACAGCTGCTGCATCCTTCCACTGCTGTGAACCCAGCAGAGCTTGTCCGGATCAGCAGTACTAGACTCAAGGCAGTAGATTGAATCAGCAGAGCTTTGGTCTTCCATCAGTCTTTGACATTGGGCAGTAGATGCAAGGCAGCAGTTGTAGGTCAGCACTTAGTAAGATCAGCAGATAGGAGGTCAGTAGATATGAAACCACTTTCAAGGGGAGAGATTTGTATGTAAACATCTGCTTATTCAGGATCCACTGCTCTGATCCAGTTTTGGCTTTAATTATCTGTTCCTCTGATAGGGTTCAATCCCAACAATCTCCCCCTGGAACAGATAATGCCAAAACTCTTCATTATTGTGGAAATCTTTATTGCCTCATCAACAGTTCCCTTATCTGGCCTTTAAATTGTAATTCAAAGTCTAGGGCATCTGTATCTTCATCATCCCTGCTAAGTGGAAGATCAAGGAGATCCTGCAAATCTTCAAGACTCAGGCCAAGAGCTTATTCCCTTGATATTTTCTCCACTTCTCCACCAGACCTGAGCAACGTCAATACGCAGGTCTGTTTGTCAGTTTCCCACTTTTGTATTTTTGAGCCTGGTGGGTTTCTTGGGAGATGTTTATTTGCAGAAGTATTTGGTGAGGCTGGCCTATTCATAGCTGGCTGAGCAGCACTTGCAGATTGTTCCAATTCAAGATCTTCTTTTATCATTACTTTCGTGCCTGCTTTTACAATAGCATCTCCAGCTAATAGATCTTGAATTGTTTCAATACTCAGCTGGTTTTTGCTCCTTTTTTTGTAGATGGCAGCACCAGCTGGAGCAGTGGTTCTTCTAGCTTGCAGCTTTGGTGGTCTTTTTGAGACCTCCGCTTTGGAATAGTCAGGCTTTTGTGGAACTCTTGGATCTTTCTTTCTAAGTTCCTCTAAGCTTTTATAGGTTGCCCTGACTCTATCTTCTCCCCACTTTGTCACAGAGTTCTTTGACCCATAATCAGCTGCAATCAGCTCCTCTTTCATTCTCCTCAACTCTAACATCTTCTCAGCTTCAAATTGTTTGAATTTTTCAGGAGGAGTCTGCTTGACCTTATTTTTGATCATGTCTTGAATCCTGGCTGCTTCTTTTTCAAGCTCAGGAATGGTCCAGTTCTTGTACATGTGTTTCTCCCCCTTGTATTTCTTGTAGGTCATGATATTCTCAATGTAGTCTTTCCTCAAGGACTCATCTGCCCTTTCTGAAATTTGCTGACATACATTTTTAGCAAAACGCTCCATAGCATTGACATGTGAGAGTAAAAACCGATAGTTTTGTTGAAATTCTCTATCAGATTTCCCTTTTCTGTTTTTTATTGCAATATCCTCTGCTTGTTTGGCCTTGAGTTTCAAGTATTCTTCAATATTGTTAGGCCTGGGATATCCTGCAATTGATGGCAAACTCCTTTTGGCTGGGTCATCCTCATAATAAAAGGATTTTATTTCTTCCCTAACTGCAATGAGTTCTAGAGGAAATGAGACACCAGCAGGAGGTAGTGGTTTTAAAATTTGAGCTGAAGAGAGAGGTATGGGTTTTGGAATAGTGACAAGTGATAGGGAATTTGAAGATGTTGGTGGTGGTGAAGGTGAATCATCATATGATATATAAATCCTTCTCCTTTTTGTTTTAGAAGAAGCAGATGATGTTTTGGGTGGATCAGTGGTGGTAGATTGTATGGCAGTGGTTTGTGATTGACTAACAGTTGTTGAAACAACTGGTGTTTCAACCACTGTTGTCATTACAACAGATGTTATAACATCTGTTGTCTTCTGCTTTTTGTCAGCAGGTGAAAGTGGTGGTGAAATGGTTTTTGATGGTGACAGTGGTGGTAAAATAGTGGTTGTGGTGTGTGTTGAGGTGGTGTGTGTTGAAGAGAGAACAGATGTTGAAACCACTGAAGTACCAGCAGTAGTTGATACAGCAGGAGTTACAACAGTTGTTTGGATGGAGGTTTGATGCTGATGACTTTTGGAGGGTGGTTTTGGAGGCTTTTGAAATCTGGATGGGATGGACTTAGGTTTCCTTTTTATCTTTGGATTTTTGGAATCCTTTGATCCAGAACAACCTTGTTCATACAGTTCCATGAAAGCTTTTTTCTCCTCATTCCATCTTGAAATATCCTTTACCATTCTATCTCTTTTAACACTTGCTACTCCTTCATCAAGTGCTTCTTGAGTAGTATCAACCTTTTTACTACCATCTGGCACAGGAATTTTTCTGGTCATAGCATCCTTTTCAGGTTCAATGTAGAGACCATCATCTATTCCTTTCTTCTTCCACTCCTGAATTTTCTCCCCCTTTTTGGCATTATCGTCTGGGAGTTGATCAATGAAAAGTACTGTTGGAGGAGCAGTGCCAATGGTGTGCAGGATCTGAGTTTTGAGAGCCTTTAAATCAGCCTGAGTGTTTTTGAACCTTGACTCCATTGCATTTCTCAGCTGTTGGACATGTTTTTCATGTTGCTGATCTGCTAATTGTGCTTGTTGATGGAGAAAAGGTTGAAACGAGTTCCAGAGCTCATTTGTAGCAGGTGCCCTTTGTGGAGCAGGTGCTTGAGATGGAACAGCAGTTGATTGTACCTTTTGTACTTGTAACACCTATTGTAGCATATCTTTGAGTTCTGCAACAGAGTTATCAAGCTTTTCAATACGATCCGTCAATTTCTGGTACTTTAAACCATCACCCAAATTAATGGGATCATCTGATTTCCCACTAGCAGTGGTTTTATCAATAGTTGATGTAGGGAGTGTACTCCAAACATTAACCACTGATGCCCCTTTGTCTTGGTACTGGGGTCTTCTTCCTTCAACACTTGACAACCTTTTGATGTTGCCAGTCGGATAAATAAATCTACTGGTGGTTGGCAAAGGTGCTATAAAAGGAATTGCCTCCAAGGAAGTCTTATTAATGTAACCACTGTCCAACTGTAAACCAGTGGGTTCAACAGTTGTAGTGGCTGCTTCACTTGGACTACCACCAAGAGTTACGTGTAACTCAAGGGGTGTAACCTCCTCAGGTTGTGTTGGTGGGTTAGCAAGGATTGATACATCAGACCCAGTCAGTTGTTGAGGTATATTCTCATTGATAGGTGATTGAGAAGGACTGGTTAGTTCCTGGTTCAAATCAATTGCATCCAACAGTAGTTTAGTTGGTGGGGGAATTGTGGATGTGATGAGTGATGTAGAAAATGGATTTGCTCCGGGTATTGAGCTGTGGATGATAGAAACAAGTGTTTCCAGAGCATCATGATGTGGAGACCCTATTTGTACAACCTGTTCTTTTTGTGAAGAAGCAGGAGGAGTTTCGGTTATGGGTTGAGATATTTGTACCAACTGCTGTGAGAAAGAAGCAGCAGTGGTTTCTTGTGACATTTGTATTGTCACAGGCAGGGGTTCTGGTATCTCATCCTCCAGAGTTGCCTTTTTGATGGGTTTTGGGGGTTTTCGAGTTTTTCTTTTTGGCTTTTTGGAGATTTTAGGTGTGGGTTTCAAAGCAGTTGTGCTGCTGTTTTGATCACCTTGAGCAGTGGGCTCAGCAGCAGATACCTGAGGAGCAGTTGTAACTGCTAAAATCTGCTCAGGCACCTCTGCTTGTGTTTTGCAAGGTGCTAACATTCTAGAAAAAGTTTCAGTTGTTAAACTGTTTATTTGAGTAGAATCACCTTGGTTTATTACAGCTAAATCATCCTTACTGAATATCTTTGCAAAATAGTAACTTAAAAACCTTGGAAACAGTAAGAATGATTTTGTTTCAACATTATTAACCAAATCTTTAAAAATTTCTCGAGAGTAGTTAAAATTTTCTCCTTGAAGAATTGCATATCCCAGATTTTGAATCTTTAAAGGGATTTCGTTGAAAGAAGTGGTTTTGTTTGAAACACATAGTAGGAGGGTATGAAATAAAAACCTGGTTGCAGAAGGAAAATAACCTTTTTCTAAGGTAATTTTCTTCATCATTGTGGCTTCATACCCTCTTTCAATGAAGTCAGTTTGCAACTCGTTTTTAGTGAAAGAAATTTTACCTTCTTGATCATCGAGTTGAAAGACCTCTGAAATGGATTGTGGCGTGATTTGGACAGCTTTACCCTTTATAGAAGAATGTATGATGGTTGCAATGTCTCCTTGTTTTTCAAGGGTTGCATTCTTCCAAAACTCCCTTTGGGTCGCCAAATAGATTGGTGCATCGATGGTGAACAAAGTTTTGTACTTTGATTTTGCCATGGTGTCAATGATGAAATCGAAAACATTGGTGGTTCCTGGTTTTGTAAGAAGACCCAGGAGATTGTGAGATGGTTTATGTGGGATTTCTGTGGAAATTGCCTTTTGAGAGGCTGTTTTCGATGAAGATTTGGATGAGGGTTTTGAAGATGACTTCGATTTTGTCATATTGAAGATGATGATCGAAGAAAGTTGTGAAGAAATAAGATGAAAAACTGCTTTGAGAAGAGAATTTTTTTTAAGAATTCAATTCGACAGTGAAACCCTGTTTTGGTGGTGAATGGGGGATTTTATAGGGAAGAAAGTGAATGCTGAGGTGGCAGCCGTTACAAAAAGTCTGACCAATATGTACTGCCCACGTGACAACCCCTGGTGAAAGTGAAGGACAGTACTTTTGTGAAAGTGACTGATGAAGGCAGTGGTATGAAAGCAGTGGATGATTTTCACTATCAGTGGATAGCATATCAGTGGATAAGAGACTGCTTTTGAGCAACAGAGTTTATCAAAGGAATGAGAGAACATGGGTTGATTTTCAGTAGTGGACAGACTTTTGAAGTAGAGCAGACTTTTGAACAATCAGTGGTTAATGGCAGACTTTTAAGGATTTTAATAAAAATTTCATTTTTAGTTATTTTTAAGGATGGAGTTTTGATTTTCTGAAAACATTTTGATGCTTTTATTCATAGAAAAACAAGATTTTGCTTGTTATTCCATGTTTAGCATACCAATTCTAGAGACCAAGCTTTCAAAAGTGGCTGTATCAAGTGCTTTTGTGAGCATATCAGCCAGCTGGTCTTTAGTTGGGACATGATGCAGAGAAATCAAACCTTTTTCATAGCAATCCCTCACAAAGTGATGTCTGATGTCGATGTGTTTGGTGGTTGAATGGGAAACTGGATTTTTGATGATATTTTCTGCTGCCTGGCTGTCCAACATGAGTGGTGTCTTTAAGGTAGTGATACCAAAATCCAGCAACTGATTTTGAAGCCACAGGAGTTGGGTTGTACAGCTTGCAGCAGCAATGTATTCAGCTTCAGCAGTGGATGTTGAAACAGCTGCTTGCTTTTTGCTTTGCCATGAAACTAAGCAATCACCTAGAAACTGGCACCCTCCTGATGTGGACTTCCTTGTGGTGTGACATCCAGCAAAGTCACTGTCTGAAAAACCTGAAAGCTTGATGTTCACATTAGCTGGATACCAGATACCAAGTGTGGGAGCACCTTTTATGTATCTGAAGATCCTTTTTACAGCAATGAGATTTGATTTTCTGGGAGCTGATTGACTTCTTGCACAGACACATGTTGCAAACATGATGTCTGGTCTAGATGCAGTTAGGTACAATAAAGACCCAATCATGCTTCTATAAAGTGTTTGGTCAATCAGCTCATCTTTTTCATCAGACATGACCAGCTTATTTGTTGCCATGGGTGTGCTGCATGGTTTATAGTCATTCATATCAAATTTGGTTAAAAGTTCTTTAGCATATTTGCTTTGATGAATGAAAGTTCCATTTTGCATTTGCTGTACTTGGAGACCAAGAAAGCATTGCAGCTCACCCATTGCACTCATTTCAAACTCAGCTGTCATGAGTTCTCTAAACTCTTCACACATTGAGTTACATGTGCTTCCAAAAATAATGTCATCCACATAAATCTGGACAATCAATAAATCCTTCCCTCTCCATTTTAAAAACAGTGTTTTATCAATGGTACCTCTTTTGAAACCATTTGAGAGTAGGAAGTTGGAAAGAGTTTCATACCAGGCCCTTGGTGCTTGTTTCAGGCCATACAAGGCTTTGTTTAGCCTGTAGACATGATCTGGATAAAATGGATCCTCAAAACCTGGAGGTTGACAAACATACACCTCTTCTTGAATTGTACCATAGAGGAAAGCACTTTTGATATCCATTTGAAACACCTTCATATTGTGGTTGACAGCAAAGGCCAGGAACAGTCTAATGGCTTCCAATTTTGCAACAGGGGCAAATGTTTCATCATAATCAATCCCCTCTTCCTGTCTGTAACCTTGAACCACAAGCCTGGCTTTATTCTTGACAACAATACCCCTTTCATCAGTTTTGTTCTTGAAGACCCACTTTGTGCCAATGGGACTAACCTCTTCTTGCAGTGGTACAAGCTCCCATACTTGTTGTCTTTTAAACTGTTGGATCTCCTCTTGCATGGCTTCTACCCAGCTGTTGTCTTTTAGTGCCTCTTGGTACTTGACTGGCTGATGGAGTGATAGAAAACCAGCAAAAAGACAAATGTTTTGGGTTTGGCTTCTTGTGAACACCCCTTCATTTATGTTGCCAATGATTTGATCAGGTGGATGAGATCTCAAGAAGATTAAATCTCCTTGGTATGGTATGATGGCATTGGTTGGTGAAGGCTGCAAATGTGTATCATCTGAGCTAACCACTGCTGGGGACTTTGATGATCCAGCAGTGGCTTCAAAAGGTGGTGGGATAGGAGGTAATGAAGTAGAAAACTGCTGACTTTTATCCACTGTTTGAGGACTTTTGTCAGCAGTGTTTGAGGATGTGGAAGTAGTGGTTGATGGGCTACTTTGGTCAACAACTGTTGAGGTAGCAGTGGTTGAGCTTTGACAACTGTTTTGAACAGCTGGTGCTTTTCCCTTTGTGGCAGACCTTTGAGGGATGATGATTTCATACCCATAGTCTGGTGTTGTATCTTCTGATGGACCTGCACTGTTAGTCTTGACAGCAGTATTTTCAAAAGTAAATTTTTCAAGATCAAACAGATCTGCAGGGTTTGCTGGGATTTTCATTGATGAAAGTTCATTGAACTTTACATTCAAAGTCTCCTCCACTGCCTTGGTCCGTGTATTGAACACTTTGTAGGCCTTGGCAGTGGTTAAGTATCCCAGATGATAACCACAATCAATTTTGGTTGCAAATTTTGAAATAGAATCTTTTAAGTTCAGAATAAAGCATGGGCAGCCAAACACCTTGAAATATGAGATCAGTGGTTTGATTTTATACAGAATTTCATAAGCAGTTGATACACTCTAATTTACACATATTTTAGTCCCCCGTTTTACCCCTATTTTATGCGTTTTTGGCCGTAAAACCGTCGTTCGGATACTTATTTATCTACATTTGTGTTTACAGGCCTA
The DNA here is from genome assembly GCA_030545235.1 of Helianthus tuberosus. Classification (NCBI taxonomy): domain Eukaryota; kingdom Viridiplantae; phylum Streptophyta; class Magnoliopsida; order Asterales; family Asteraceae; genus Helianthus; species Helianthus tuberosus. The sequence goes on along the minus strand of CM060446.1, from coordinate 28,381,357 downwards.
AAACTGCATTCCAGACAAGATGATAGCAAAAACGAGGACTTTTCGGACAAAACGACAAAGCTGCGGACTTTCTGTTAAGGATTCTGAACTGGGCCTGTGGAACGGTCGTTCCACCTGATGCACGGTCGTGCATCTCCGACAAAGCTGATCATCTCAGCAATGAACGGTAGGTGCGGCTGGGCGTTCCAGGGAAACAAGCTACTAGGTGAAGAACGGTCGTTCCATTTGAGGAACGACTGTGCATCTCCGGTAGATCAACAGAGTCTCGGCACTGAACGGTAGGAGCGACTTGGCGTGCAACATGAAGCCCGGAACTGAACGATCGTTCCATATGGGGAACGGTCGTGCCATTTCAGATCTGGTCAACGATCCGATGACGTATGCGGTATGGTGACCCATGACCAATAATTGAATAAAGTGAACGGTCGTTCCACAGGGAGAACGACCGTGCATCAGCAAAAAAGTATAAAAACACAGCAGAAACATTCTGCTCGAGATTCTAGATTTTTGGAGAGCTCTCAGGCGATTTTCAGGCTCCGGAGGCATTAGCTTTCACCCGGATTCAAGCCACATTATCCCGATTAGCTCGATTACTACCCGGATCCTTAGTCTAGTACTTGTTTATGGTTTGATTTTCTAATCTTTCCAAGTTTTTGTTAATCTTTCAAGTACTTAGATTATGATTTATGTTTTATTGTAGCCTTTGGGCAAAAACACAACAATCCCTTGCTAGATTATAACCATTAGTTTGTTAAACTTTGTTTGTAATGACATTTGAAGTATTTTCTATGTTAATCTTTGATGATTAGTTTGCAACCTTGTTATTGATATTGAATTCTTGATTATAAGTAATTATGTTGGATGATTGGTGCTTGGTTAGTTAAGATAATTGAAAAATGAAGCTTAATTAATCTTGTATTAGTAAACTTTGAATTTGGTTAACTAGTTTAAGTTGGTTTAAATGTATGCATCATGATACTAGAAATGGTTAGTGATTTAATAAAATGTAATTATTGTTAATCAAGAGAGCTTACCGTCACGGAAGGACCTAAACGGGTTAGATGGTGTCGTTATAAATTCTTGCCATGATTTGTTAGCTTAGTTAGTAGTTTAGGCCAAAATTGCTATCTTAGTGAATTATTGTGCAAGATTTGTAAAATGAACTCGGTTGTGATTTAATCTAGTTTATGCTTATCTCGGTGGTTGCATTGTGTTTATCGGTGTCGCTTTCCTTGTTTAAGTGAGGTTAGAATAATCCTAACGGCTGCCTAACTTATTTTTAAGAGATTTTCATAGACATTTATCAATTGCACGTTAAAGAACAATTTTAGGTGGTTAAAGTGTGTCTATCGTTTTAACTTTCCGAATGATTGTCATGTTAGGATTCCCGAAAGGGATACTAATTGTTTTAAATTGGAAAATTGATCGAATGCTTCTAGTGCCAAAACTGACTTAGTTGACATGCTGTGGTTGTGTATTTAGCAAGGCTTTTTATCTACTTTCTATTATGATTTTATTATGTATTTGGTTATGTTTACTTTAGTTTAGTTTAAAATCACAAAACCTATGTTTTTACCGGTAGTTTAGTGACAAAGGTCTAGTACAAATTCTCCGCCCATTTCCTTGGATCGATACTTGGTTCTTACCGATACTTTATTACATATATGACAGGGTACACTTGCCTCTTTCGTGTGTGTTTTGATGTAAAAGTAATAATCACTTTTATAAATTTAAAACCCAATCGTGTGTAATTCATTGCAAAATATTATGTATATATACGCACACGTCAAGTTTTTGGCGCCGTTGCCAGGGAAATGGCGAGTTTTAGGAACGACCCGAGTCATTTTGTTATCGGCGTATATACTTGTTTATTTTTGTGAATAATTTCATGATTCTTTATTTGTTCATTTATTTGTTAATATTTCTTGTTTTTTTTTCGATTTATTCATTTTTGCGTTATTTTTGTTTCATTTATTTATGTGATCTGGATTCATTTATACATTTTTTCTTTGGGTTTTCGGCACCCTAAAGCCATTTTTGTATTAGTCGATTCATTTATTTATTTTGATGAATTTTTATAAAATTTCGGGCTATTTTTCGGATTTTTATAAAATTTTCAGCCCATTTATAATAATTTTCTACTTCTATTCAGCTGAAAAAAAAAACAGAATTATTATTTTATTAATAAAATATTCACCGTGTTAAATTGTCGTTTGCAGGTTAATGTTCTCGACCCCAGCTCCCAATCCTATTGAGCCGTCAGACGAGCCCGAGCGTGATCTGAGGAGACGTCTTCGTGAGAAATCTCGTGCAGTTGGGCGGATACTCGCAGCAGGTGAGCAGGAGCCAGTGGTACCCGTTGAAGCCGAGGGCTCAGGGGCAGCAAGAAACGCGACCATGGCAGACGATAATCAACCTTTGAATGAGACGAATCAGCCCGGACGAGAGGGCTTGGAGCCCAGTATTATTAGACCCACTATTGATGCACCTTCTTTTGAAATAAAATCTAGTATTATTAACATGGTGCAGAATTCAGTGCAGTTCGACGGGCGAGAGCACGAGGATCCCGGGAGACACTGTTAAGATCGGAGGCTCTCATGATAGTGTTTGTTTGTTTAAAATGAATGATCAACGAATATGAAAACATGTTAAGTGCAGCGGAAATGAAAACAAACTTTGTAAACACAATCAAAGGAGAAAGTAGTTTGATAAACAATTGCTTCTCATAGAGTCGAATGATTTACAAATCAAAGCAAAAGATTACAGATAAGCTTACAAACTATACCCCCCCTCAGCCTGATGCCCCAAGGTTGGTTGCACACAAGATGAAAGGATTAGACATGAGGAGAAGATCCCACTCAGTCAATCAAATGTAACAGTACAGGGTACTGTTACATTTATAGGCAAACCAAACCACTGAGGTATCTCAGCTGACGTCACCATGAAAGCGACGTCTAACAGCCTAACAACTTGTATCTACTGTCCTTACACAAACACTGATGTCTAACAACTGATTGTAAATAAAATACAAAATATGAGGAAACAACTGCTTCTCGTTCCACTGTTGTAGCCTAAGCACTGATGCTCAACAACAGCATCAGTGCTTTCTTCAAAGGTGATCAGTCCTTGAATGAGCAGTGTTTGTGTCTTCAGCAGCACTTAAGAGACAGCAGTAGATAGAGCACCAGAGTTTGTCTTTAGCAGTCTTTAGGATTACATCAGCAGTTGAAAAGGGCATCAGCAGTTGATTATGAGCAGCAGATAGAGACCATCAGACGTTATAAGCCACTTTCAAGGGGAGAGCAAAGTGTAAACTGCTGCTTATTGTGAATCCTCTGTTGTGACCTGGTTTTGGCTTTACATTATCTGTTCCTCTGGTAGGGTTCAATCCCAACAATCTCCCCCTGGAACAGATAATGCCAAAACCTTTCATTATTCAGGACCTTTATTACTCATCAAGAGTGCCTTAGCTTGTTCTTTGAATTCAGCTTCAAATTCCTTTGCACTCTGGTCATCCTCATCCCTACACAGTGAAAGCCCAAGGAGATCCTGCAAATCTTGAACACTAAGGCCTAGTGCTTCTTTCCTTGATATGTGCTTCACATCGCCATTGGCTCTGACCAAGGTCAATACGTGAGTCTTTTGATCAGACATCCACTTTAGTATTTTTAAGCCAAGTGGGTTTCTTGGGAGAGACTTATTTGAGGATGAGTTGAGGGATAATGGCCTTGAAAACAACTGCAGACTTTCAGACATTCTTTTGAAAGCTTCTTCAAAGACTTTGTCAGCTGCAGCTATATCTTCTGCAGTTTCTTGTTCAATAAGTTCTTGTCTTTCAGCTTCTGTTTCGTCTTTAGCAGTGTTTGGAGATGCAGATTTGTTTAATGCCTTAAAAAGGCTTTGAAGCTTTGTTGAAGTTTCTTCTTTTAGACCCATTTTCGTGATGGTATCTTTGAAGTACTCTGCTTCTTTTTCCATTACCTCTTTTTCAGTCAACGGTTCTCCCTCTTCTTGATTTGTTACAAAAGTAGACCGGAACAGTGTGTCGAGGTTTCCCATCTTCTGTTCAAGCTTCATCATTTGTTCTTTCTTCTTAGAAGTGCCTGAAACAGTTATCTTTCTTTTCTTCAGCCGTTCATAGGCTTCATCAGTTTGCTGTTTTGACCATTTTGATATGGCTTCAGCAGTATCCATTTTTGCATCCACCAGCTCCCTTTTCTTTCTTTTATATTCAGCAGTTAAGTCAGCAATGAGCTTTTCATATTTTCTCTAGTTAGGAGCATTCTTCTTTTTCGTAGGATCATTCTTAATCTTTTCAATCCTTTCTGCCTCACGCTTAAGAGCTGCTACTGGCCATTCTCTGAACTGTTGTTCTTCAGCAGGATAGAATTTCTCTTTCATGATGTAGGCTAGATATTGTTTTCTTAACTCTTTCTTTTGATCAGCCTTTTCTTTGATTAGTTCCTGTGCGAAATCTTCCATCTGCTTTACTTTTGTGAAGTAGAACTCCAGTCTTTCAGCTGTGCCATCTTCGCTTAACTTATCTTTTTCACTATCAAATTTAGCTCTTGCTTTAGCCTGTCTTGTCTTGAGTTTGAGGTAATCATCCATATCCTCTGGTGGCATGTAGCCTATGAGTGAGGAGAATCTCCTTTTTGAAGGATCTTCTTCTATATAGAATTGCCTCATTTCATTTTTGATAGCTTCAAGTTCCAGTGGATATTTTGCAGCATTAGGATCATGTGTACCCTCATCGACATGTATTGGCTTTCTTATTCTGTTGAAGAGCTTTGGCTGTGAAGTAGAAAAGGAGAGAGCAGTGGTGGATGACTGACTCACAGCTGTTGAAACAACTGGTGTCTCAACATCTGTTGTCATTACAACTGCTGATATGTCAGCAGTTGTCTTCTGCTTTTGAGCAGGGGATGGAAGTGGTGATGTTGGTGGTGATGGTGGTGAATCATCATCTGATATAAGATTTCTTCTCCTTTTTAATGAAGAAGAAGCAGATGATGTTTTGGGTGGGTCAGTGGTGGTAGATTGGATAGCAGTGGTTTGTGGCAGTGATTGACTGACAGTGGTTGAGACAACTTGTGTTTCACTCACTGATGTCATTACAACAGATGTTGTAACATCTGTTGTCTTCTGTTTTAATACAGGAGGCAGTGGTGATGGTGTGATTGTAGATGATGATGGTGGAGCAGTAGTTGTGGTGTTGTGTGGTAGAGTGGTGTGTGTTGAAGATTTTGATGACATGGCAGCTGGTTGGCTACTGACAGCAGTTTTTGTAACTGCTGCTGCAGCAATTTTTGTAACTGCTGCTGTATCAGCTGTTTGGCTAACAGGTTTTGAGACCTGCTTTTCTTTTGCTTTTTCAGGCTCAATATGGAGGCCATGTTCTATTCCCCTCCTATTCAAATTTCCCAACAGCTTGTTATTCTCCCCCTTTTTGGCATTATCTGAAGGGGGATTTACAAGAAATGGTATGGAAGAAGGAACTTTGCCAGAAGCATTTTGAATGCTAGCCTTTATAGCCTTGATATCTGCTTGAGTGTCTTTAAATCTTGATTCAACCATGTTGGTCAGCATTTGTACTTGAATAGCATGCTTTTTATCAGCCATTTGTTGCTGTGCTTCAAGCATGGGTTGAAATATATTCCATAGCTCATTTGCAGCAAATGCCTGTTGTGCATGTGCTTGAGCAGGAACAACAGATTGTGGTGGGGCAGCAGTGGATTGTGCTTTTTGAGCTTTTAAAATCTCTTGCACCATCTCCTTTATTTCAGCAACTGATTCTTCAAGTTTGTCAACTCTGCCCGTCAATTCCTGATATCTTGAATCATCACCTACTTTAGTAGGATCATCTGAATCCCCACTAGCAGTGGTTATATCAATGTTTGACTTAGGAACTGAGTCCCAAAAGTCACCCATTGATGCCCCTTGTTCTTGGTACTGGGGACTTCTTTCTTCAGCACTTGATAAACCTTTTATGGTGCCAGTGGTTAGATCCAACTCACTGGTGGTTATCGAGGTTGCCATGGAAGAAATTGCCTTCAAGGGAGTCTGATTTATGAAACAACTAGCCAACTGGAGACCTGTTGGTCCACCAGTTGTAGTTGCTGCTCCGCTTGAACAACCACCGAGAGTTACTTGTAACTCAGGGGGTGTAACCTCCTCAATTGTTGCTGGGATAGCAGAAGTAGTAGCATCAGACCCAGTCACTTGTGGAAGTATGCTCTCAGTGATAGGTGTTAGAGAGGAACTGGTTTGTGTCTGAGCTATATCAGTTGCATGCAACAAAGGTAGCATGGTTTGTGGTAATATGATAGGTGAGGGGATGGGAGTTGAAAGAGACATGTCCTTGGGATCAGGACTGAGGAAGATGGATCCAAGTGGATTCAGAGCTTCATAGTGTGGTGTCCCTGTGCTTACAACCTGATCCTTTTGTGAGGATGCAGGAGGAGTTTTAGGCATGGGTTGAGATCTTTCTTCCAACTGCTGTGAGGAAGTAGCAGCAGTGGTTTGTGGTGACTTTTGTGTTGTCACAGGCATTTCCTCTGGGATCTCATCTTCCAGAGTTGCCTTTGTTTTGGGTTTGGTGGGTTTTCTGGATATTTTCTTTTTGGTCTTTTTAGTGGTGGCAGGTGTGGGTTTCAAAGCAGTGGGAGTGCTGCTGTGATCACCTGGAGCAGTGGGCTCAGCGGCTGATACCTGAGGAGCAGTTGTAACCGCTAAAGTCTGCTCAGGTACCCCTGCTTTTGTTTTTATTGGTGCCATCATCCTTGAAAATGTTTCTTTTGTTATGCTTTTTATTTGACAATGAACACCTTGTTTGAGCAAATTTACATCTTTCTTTTCAAATTTTTGTTCAAAATAATAACTCAAAAATCTTGGAAAAAGTAAAAATGCTTTACTTTCAACGTTTTTTACCATGTCATTGAAAATCTCCTGGGAGTAGTTATAGTTTTTATTATTCAAAATAGCGTAACCCAGGCTTTGAATTTTCAGTGGTATTTCGTTGAAAGATGTTGTTTTATTTGAAGCACACATCAAGAGTGTGTGAAATAAAAACCTGGGTGCAGATGGAAAATAACCCTTTTGTAGGGTATCTACCTTTGGTTCTTCTACATAACCCCTTTTCAGAAAATCAGCTTTTAGCTCGTTATTGTCAAAAGAGGTTTTACCGTTCTGATCGTCGAGTATGAAGACTTCTGATATCGATTTTGGTGTGACTTTGATCGCTTTTCCCTGTATCGAGGAGTTAATGGCTATGACTTTTCCGTCTTCTTTTTCAAGCGACGCCTTTTTCCAAAACTCTCTCTGGGTTTGCAGATAGATAGGAGCATTTGCTGTCAACAAAGTTTTGTACGTTGATGCAGATAATGCATCAATGATGGTGTCAAAAGTGTGATTATCAGTAGGTTTTGTGAATAAACCCAGATAGTTATGAGATTGTTTGAATGGTATTTCGATGGGTTCTTCGGTCGTTTGAGCGACCTCAGTTGAAGGTGGTGGTGATGTAGGTTTTGATTTTGATTTTCCTTTTGACTTCGTCATTTTGATGAAGAAGAATCGGAGAATGATTTTGAGGGTTTTGAGAAGAAGGGTTGAAAACTGTTATGAGAAGAGAATTTTTGGAATTCAATTCGACAGTGTAAAACCCTGTTTGGGGTTTAGGGCAGGGTTTTATTTAAAAATAATCGCTGATGTGGTAGCGGTTATTACGATCTGAGGGCTAAAAACTGACCACGTGTCAAACACTGATGGAGTGGATGAAGTATGGAGAACAGTTGTTTTATGAGCCACTGACGTATCAAGCATCAGTGATTACAACGGTAAAAGTCTTGGGCAGTGGATGATTTTTACTATCAGTGGATAGCATATCAGTGGATGAGACACTGATTTTGAGCATCAGTGCTTTTCAGAAAAATGAGGGATCAGTGGTTAACTTTCAGCAGTGGACAGTGTTTAGAGATCAGACATTGAAACAAGGCAGTTGTTAGGGTAAATGGTACAGATCTTGAAGGACAGGTGTTAGCAACAGTTTTGAGAATTTTCATTCAAGGTTTTGCCACTTGTCAATTTTGAAAGACAGTGGTTTAGTACCCCAGATGATGAAAACTTTTTACTAAGGCAACTCATTTTTGTTTAATATTCCATTAACACATGAGTACCCTAGTAATTTAATCACAGTTTGCAATCATCCTTTGAAAAACATTTAGGAGCAAACCTGAGTATGACATGACCATGACTTATGAACCATTTCCTTTTGACCCATTTCTGGGGACACAAATACCATGCAAAAATAAGGTATTACATCCTGACAGGAGCTGAAACTATTGCCAACAAAAACAAGCAACAGTTCCAAATATATTAAAAAAAATGAATAATATATCCTGGTTATTCGAGAGAATCCTTTGAACACAACAAAAAAAAATGGTTAGAGGATTTTCTAAGAATAGTGTCAAAAAGATCTGGTATAATTTCAATAGAGAATGTAATCACATCACTCACAGGTTTTTGAAAATGATCAGTGGTTTGACAACAGTGGTAGGAAACTTTTGGATACATTTTGACCACTGTTTGAAACCATTTTCTTTGTCAGTTGATTGCAAACATGAGGACACATGGATAAATTTTTGAACATTTGTCTAGTCCTCTTTGGAGTTCATTCACTGGAATCAAAACCTTTTGCTGAACAGATGAATGCACATAGTTGCTTAATTAACCATTATTACCCTACTCTTTGACTCTTTAGTGTTTTATGTTTGTACTATTTTCTTCTACTTCAGAAGTTTTGAGATAAACACACTTCGGAGTTTTCGTGAATTTTCTTAATGTATTTAATCATGGTTGATTTTGTCCTTTTGAGGAACTCAACCTGTTTCCAATACATAAGATTTAAATGGCTAAAGTTTTAATTCCCCTCTTTTTAGATTACCAAAAACACTAATGTTTCATGAACATAGGTTTTTGTTAATCTGAGGTTCATACTTTAGCATTTTAATAAAGGACATCACAATTTTCATAACAATATTTGAGATCAATTTAGAAAATAAGAAATAATCTCATAATTTGACAGATATACTTTCAGATCTGGAAACCATGAGTGTTTTATGCATGAAATCACTTGATGTATGAAATTTGTGTGTCATATGACATCTTGGTTGACTTACAGAGTTTTTGAATAACCATTTTGAACATGATTTACACAGTACTCTGTTTTTCAACTAAATACAACCAACCTTAGTATCAATGAATTTTGAGCCGAACTGTTATGTCAAATTGATTGTTAGATCGAATTTGACTGTCCGGGCTCTGATACCAATTGTTAAGATCGGAGGCTCTCATGATAGTGTTTGTTTGTTTAAAATGAATGATCAACGAATATGAAAACATGTTAAGTGCAGCGGAAATGAAAACAAACTTTGTAAACACAATAAAAGGAGAAAGTAGTTTGATAAACAATTGCTTCTCATAGAGTCGAATGATTTACAAATCAAAGCAAAAGATTACAGATAAGCTTACAAACTATACTCCCCCTCAGCCTGATGCCCCAAGGTTGGTTGCACACAAGATGAAAGGATTAGACATGAGGAGAAGATCCCACTCAGTCAATCAAATGTAACAGCACAGGGTACTGTTACATTTATAGGCAAACCAAACCACTGAGGTATCTCAGCTGACGTCACCATGAAAGCGACGTCTAACAGCCTAACAACCTGTATCTACTGTCCTTACACAAACACTGATGTCTAACAACTGATTGTAAATAAAATACAAAATATGAGGAAACAACTGCTTCTCGTTCCACTGTTGTAGCCTAAGCACTGATGCTCAACAACAGCATCAGTGCTTTCTTCAAAGGTGATCAGTCCTTGAATGAGCAGTGTTTGCGTCTTCAGCAGCACTTAAGAGACAGCAGTAGATAGAGCACCAGAGTTTGTCTTTAGCAGTCTTTAGGATTACATCAGCAGTTGAAAAGGGCATCAGCAGTTGATTATGAGCAGCAGATAGAGACCATCAGACGTTATAAGCCACTTTCAAGGGGAGAGCAAAGTGTAAACTGCTGCTTATTGTGAATCCTCTGTTGTGACCTGGTTTTGGCTTTACATTATCTGTTCCTCTGGTAGGGTTCAATCCCGACAGACACATTGCGGCTTTCCTCCATGTTTGCTCCACATTCAAGATTAGGGATGTTTCGGAGGATGCGATTCGGTTGAGGTTGTTTCCGTTTTCGTTGCGTGACAAAGCCAGAGCTTGGCTTATGTCACTCCCAGCCGGGTCCATGAGGACCTGGAATCAGTTGGCAGAGCAGTTTATGCATAAATACTTTCCACCTGAGAAAACGAACAAGCTACGAAACCGGATTACTTCATTTCGCCAGGACGAGGGCGAATCGTTGCATGCAGCTTGGGAGAGATTCAAAGATTTGTTGATTGATGTGGCACATCACGGCTATTCCAAGAGACAGCTGGTTTTGACATTCTATCAGGGGCTCAGTTACAACACGCAGGAGCTCACGCTGTGGACGATTACACAGCCATTACTGCGCAAATCTCGGCTCTGGCGACGAAATTCAATAAATCCCAATCAGCCGCGCAAGTTGGCCCTGGATGTGACCAGTGTGGAGTGTCACATGTGCCAGGTACGTGTGAGCAGGGTGTTATGTTTACCGGTCACGAAGAGGTGAACTACATGGGCAATCAAAACAGGCCCCAAAATAACCCCTACAGCAACACGTACAATCCAGGGTGGAGAAATCACCCAAACTTTGGGTGGAAATCTGGTTCGGGGAACCAGAACGCGCCCGGTTTTGCTCAACATGCTCTCGCGCCACAACAATCTCGCGGTCAATCCTTTCAGCCTCAATATCATAATCAAGGCTCAGGAAGCAGTTCACAGCCGCACGCCTCTCAAAGCAATGTAAAGTTAGAGGAAATGATGGCACAACTGCTGAACAACTCCAATAGTGCTAATCAAATGGCTGAAAAGCGATATCAGTAGCATGAGGAGCGGTTCTTGGTAAATGAAGGAGAAATGCGGAGTCAAAAGGCTTCCATTCAGAATGTCGAGAATCAAGTGGGCCAGTTGGCGAAAATGTTGTCGGAGAGACCCCCGGGTGGTCTTCCGAGCAACACGGAGCAGAATCCGAAGGGGCGTGGTAATGGCCCGCACACGTAAAGTGTGGGGACATGAGTCTTGCTATCGACTCGCCGACAAAAATTTAGCATGAGTCTTGCTATCGACTCGCCGACAAAAATTTAGCATGAATCTACGCTGCTGACTCGCCGACAAAAATGCAGCTAGAGCGTCTTTGGCGCTATAAGGGCAAAATTGTCCTTTTATGTGTTTTGGTAGTTTTTGCGTAATTTAGGTTAGTTAGGTAGTTTTCTTTTGTTTGTTTAGTTTCCGTACGTACCGGGCGAAGGTTCTGTATTGTAATAATGTTAAAACAGTTGGTGTGTCGAAAAAACGGCGAAAAAAAAAACGGCCGAAACAGCTGCTGAAAATGGCTTCTGCGGAAAAATTCTGATCTGCACCTGATGCACGATCGTTCTTCGGGTCGCACGACCGTGCGATTCCGCGGAAGCCGGAACGGTGGATCGCACCCTCGGTGCATTTCCGAGAATACGCTGCTGGGTTTGAACGACCTCGGTGACGCACGACCGTTCCATTCCGGGGAACGACCGTGCGACAGGCTGAGGGCAATTTGGTCATTTTGCACACTATATATACCATTGTCTGCTGCAAAACTCACCATTCGCGAACCCTAGCAGCTGCAGACCCTTCCTGGGCGATTTTTCACCATATCGCACGGTTTTTCGCACGATCAAGCACCCAACTTCGCACGGTACGTCCCTAGTGTTAGATTTCTCGTTTTCTTTCTTTCTAGTGTAGTTTTCATCTGATTTTTCAAGGAATTTTTAGGGTTCTCTTCATAAACAAATCGAAACCCTAACCCTTGTTTAATCGAAGTATCGTGAACACCCGGTTGATTTGCAGACCCCTGTGAGCCCAATACTTGTTGAATTTTTGAAAAATCTGATTGTTCTTAGAACAGTGGGTCGAAATCTGCAGATTCGGAAGTGCACGGTCGTTCGTCGGGTCGAACGGTCGTGCCTCGCCGGCTATTCACGATATCGTCTGGTCTGGCCTGTTAGTTCTCGGTGACGCACGACCGTGCGTCCCGGAGAACGACCGTGCCATATTGCCAGTACAGTTTGGACAGTAGCTTCATATTTGGCTTGTTTTCAACTCTTTTTTCTCCTGTTTCTGTCTTCCTAACAACATTCCCCATTACAGATGGATCACCCTTTCCTGCAATTTGACCCCAACATTGAGAAGGAAGCTCTATGTATCGTGAAGCGCGATCAATTGTGGGCGAGGCGGGATCAGTTTGGCGAACCCCGATGGTTGGACTGGGAGGTCATGAGGGATTTGAATCAATATGACCGACTGGATGAAATGATGACTCCAGCGCTGGCAAACCTGGTCGGTTGCAACCGACCCGTTTACCGGGAGTTAACTATTGAGTTCTTCGCCTCATATCAGTATGAAAGGCCGGTTGCACATACGGAACCTGATTTCCGCTACAGGAATCGGGTCACCTTCAGGTTGTGTAGGCGATGGCATACATGGTCGGTGGGTCGTTTGGGACAGAGGCTTGGAATTTATACACGGGAGGACATGGATGATCCCGACATCTTCAACGATCAGTTCAACTTCCCTAATGATGCAGCGCGTGAGGCATTCTGGACGCGTAACGCTATTGGGGGCCCATACAACCCACGGATGTCAAAGGCTTCGCGCCTCCGAGACCCTCTGGTGCGAGTGATGCACCACGTTTTCAGCCATTCCATTTGCGGACGCATGGACAGTCAAGGTAACTGTCCAACACCTGATTTGCTCTTTCTTTATGCGTTGGTTGACAAAGCACCGATCAACCTCGTCGCGCGAATGGCTGAGTACTTTGTCAAGTGTTCAGGGCGGACCCACAATAGTGAGATCCACGGCGGGCAGTACGTGACCGAGATCGCGTACAATGAGCGATATATGACGCCGGGGGTGCTTAGGGGTCTCACTTTGATCACTGAGGGGGTGCATGTTGATATACGGTCTTTGAAGTTCATGGGGGTTATTGCTGAGTTGGATGGGAGAGATAGGTTGAGGGGTTTGAATGGAGAGATATGGGACCCGTTACCTCCAGCTGAGGAGGAACATGAGGGTGATGACGACGAAGATGTTGAGATGCACGAGCCACAGCCACAGACACCACCACACTCGCCGCAGCATCATGCATTTCATCAGCATGAGGATTGGCCTACTTTCTACCAGCAGTTCCAGGACATGCGTGTCACGCAGGAGCAGCATGATACATACTTTAACCATATCAGATCCAGCCAGGACGAGATTAGAGCCAGTCAGGCAGAGCTTCGAGCCACACATGACCGACTAGAGCAGCGCCAGGATACTCTATACCAGGGGCTGTCCGCGGGTTTTTCTTATTTGTTCGGGGAGATGCATCACGCATACCCCAACTATTTTCAGCACCCGCCGGAGTTCCCACCGTGGAACCCCCTAGCTATGGCGATCAGGGCCCATCTGGCACGAGGCATGATGACGACGATGCTGATGAGTAGTTTGCGGTAGTGGTAGCACTTGGTGGTGTTTCATGTTTTAGTACATTGTTTTTATTTGGGTGTTTATTTTGACTTAGTATTTAAAACACCCCGGATATGTATTTTAAAACATTTTCCTTTCTGTTTTGTTTGGATGTTAGCATTTATGTAAATTATGGTTGTTTGATTTTTCTTTTTCTGTTATATTTTGGGTGTACACGACATACTTGCAGATTTTATCTATCGGATCTTGGACCGGAGCACGTACCAGTTAGAGCTTCGGAAGTCTCGTGGCACCAACATCATCTTGAGGGGAGTAATTTTTATCCCTTTCTCTATATTTCGGGTCTCGCATTGGGGACAATGCGAAGTGTAAGTGTGGGGAGGGGGTTAACTTTGTTAACTTAGCTTTGTTTGTCCTCATATATAAAAAAAAACAGAAAATCAGAAAAATCATTTAAAAATATGTGTGTTTTGTATATATGTTGGTAAATAAACCGGTTGGTTATGTTTTAGAAAGCATCGGACTTGATAACAACTCGACAAGCAAAATATTTTTTTGAAAAAGGAAACCGGAAAGCGTGACAAACAAAGAAAGACTTACATGATAGTTTTCACACTTTTACCCATTCCTTCCGTTACGTGAGCATATTGAGCTTAGATTGTTATATATTTGTTCATTTCGGATATAGGAGTGAGCCGGATATTTTGTGCAATTTAGAACTTGTCACTAGTATGCTTGTTAAGACCATGAACGTGCGGATTTGTGTAAACGTGATAGAGGCACTTAGATTACCCCTTTGTTGTGTACATTGTTCTTTGTGTTGTGCTTCCCGTTCACCTTATATTACCCTTTAGGATTAACCATATCGAGCCTTCCCGTTCACCTTTGTTTACCCACATTATCGCCTACTTAACCAAATTTAGCCTTTTTATGTTTTTAAACCTTTTTAGTGTTGAAACTCGGTTAAAATAATAGTTTAACTAGCTTGTTAGTGTTTATATTTCATTGTATAGTTTGTTAAAAAAAAAACAAACAGAAAATAAAACACCCTAAAATAGGGTGAAGTTGATAGTAATCGAGCAATTTTGAATGCTTAAATGTTAAAAATCTTGTTGATTAGCTCGATTGCGCTTTAGTCGCCTTTTTAAGGCGTTTGTATGTAAAGTTGTATTGTTTATTGCTAGTTAAACGCTACTACCGAGTTTTAACCGTTTTCGCCATTTTAAATGTCCACTTCCATACCCTTCGCCAAAGCCTAACGTTACAACCCGTAAAGACCTCTTGATTTACACTTATTTGCATGTTAGTTGGTGGAGACGAGATCTTATGACAAGCTTATGTTATTGCGCATTTCATTGACTAGGCGTTGAGTGTTTACGCATACACATTTTATGTATGATTCATAAATAAAACCGAGTGTGTGTGAACATTGTGAGTTGGGTGAAGATTAACATGTGAGTCAATTAAATGTTTAGTCACGGCTTTTTGGTTGTCGCTTTTTAAATTGCATATGCTTGTTGGGTTTGAATCTTTTGATGTTGTCTTTCGGCAAACCGGCTAACCGTTTATATATTAGTTTTCAATAAAATAGTGTGTAAATTATCGTTCTTATTTGTTTATGTCTTTTATTGATTTTTAGTTTAGCTTGCTTGAGGACAAGCAAGGTTTAAGTGTGGGGAGATTTGATACACTCTAATTTACACATATTTTAGTCCCCCGTTTTACCCCTATTTTATGCGTTTTTGGCCGTAAAACCGTCGTTCGGATACTTATTTATCTACATTTGTGTTTACAGGCCTAAAACTGCATTCCAGACAAGATGATAGCAAAAACGAGGACTTTCTGGACAAAACGACAAAGCTGCGGACTTTCTGTTAAGGATTCTGAACTGGGCCTGTGGAACGGTCGTTCCACCTGATGCACGGTCGTGCATCTCCGACAAAGCTGATCATCTCGGCAATGAACGGTAGGTGCGGCTGGGCGTTCCAGGGAAACAAGCGACTAGGTGAAGAACGGTCGTTCCATCTGAGGAACGACCGTGCATCTCCGGTAGATCAACAGAGTCTCGGAACTGAACGGTAGGTGCGACTTGGCGTGCAACATGAAGCCCGGAACTGAACGATCGTTCCATATGGGGAACGGTCGTGCCATTTCAGATCTGGTCAACGATCCGATGACGTATGCGGTATGGTGACCCATGACCAATAATTGAATAAAGTGAACGGTCGTTCCACAGGGAGAACGACCGTGCATCAGCAAAAAAGTATAAAAACATAGCAGAAACATTCTGCTCGAGATTCTGGATTTTTGGAGAGCTCTCAGGCGATTTTCAGGCTCCGGAGGCATTAGCTTTCACCCGGATTCAAGCCACATTATCCCGATTAGCTCGATTACTACCCGGATCCTTAGTCTAGTACTTGTTTATGGTTTGATTTTCTAATCTTTCCAAGTTTTTGTTAATCTTTCAAGTACTTAGATTATGATTTATGTTTTATTGTAGCCTTTGGGCAAAAACACAACAATCCCTTGCTAGATTATAACCATTAGTTTGTTAAACTATGTTTGTAATGACATTTGAAGTATTTTCTATGTTAATCTTTGATGATTAGTTTGCAACCTTGTTATTGATATTGAATTCTTGATTATAAGTAATTATGTTGGATGATTGGTGCTTGGTTAGTTAAGATAATTGAAAAATGAAGCTTAATTAATCTTGTATAGTAAACTTTGAATTTGGTTAACTAGTTTAACTTGGTTTAAATGTATGCATCATGATACTAGAAATGGTTAGTGATTTAATAAAATGTAATTATTGTTAATCAAGAGAGCTTACCGTCACGGAAGGACCTAAACGGGTTAGATGGTGTCGTTATAAATTATTGCCATGATTTGTTAGCTTAGTTAGTAGTTTAGGCCAAAATTGCTATCTTAGTGAATTATTGTGCAAGATTTGTAAAATGAACTCGGTTGTGATTTAATCTAGTTTATGCTTATCTCGGTGGTTGCATTGTGTTTATCGGTGTCGCTTTCCTTGTTTAAGTGAGGTTAGAATAATCCTAACGGCTGCCTAACTTATTTTTAAGAGATTTTCATAGACATTTATCAATTGCACGTTAAAGAAAAATTTTAGGTGGTTAAAGTGTGTCTATCGTTTTAACTTTCCGAATGATTGTCATGTTAGGATTTCCCGAAAGGGATACTAATTGTTTTAAATTGGAAAATTGATCGAATGCTTCTAGTGCCAAAACTGACTTAGTTGACATGCTGTGGTTGTGTATTTAGCAAGGCTTTTTATCTACTTTCTATTATGATTTTATTATGTATTTGGTTATGTTTACTTTAGTTTAGTTTAAAATCACAAAACCTATGTTTTTACCGGTAGTTTAGTGACAAAGGTCTAGTACAAATTCTCCGCCCATTTCCTTGGATCGATACTTGGTTCTTTCCGATACTTTATTACATATATGACGGGGTACACTTGCCTCTTTCGTGTGTGTTTTGATGTAAAAGTAATAATCACTTTTATAAATTTAAAACCCAATCGTGTGTAATTCATTGCAAAATATTATGTATATATACGCACACGTAAGCAGTCTTTTTGTGCCTAGGGTTTACTAAAACTCTGTTCTGGACATAGCAAGCAGTGTTTACTGCCTCTGCCCAGAAAGTTAGTGGCAAACCTGAATCTGCAAGCATGGTTCTGGCAGCCTCAATCAGAGTTCTGTTCTTCCTTTCCACTACCCCATTCTGCTCTGGTGTTCTAGGGATGTTGTACTGCCTTACAATCCCTTTCTTCACACAGAAGGCATCCAACTCCTTATTTTTAAATTTTGTGCCATTGTCACTCCTAAAGCTTTTCACAGGAAGGTCAAATTGCTTTTCAACCTGTGTTACAAAGTCTTGCAAAATGCATGCAGTCTCATCTTTTGAGTGTAAAAAGAAAGTCCATGTAAACCTAGAAAAGTCATCAACAATAACCAAACAATATCTTTTCTTTTTGAGGCTCATGACTTGAACTGGGCCAAACAAATCCATGTGTAGCATCTGCAAACACTGAGTTGTTTTGGACTCTTCAATGGACTTAAAAGAACTTTTATACTGTTTTCCTTTTAAACAGGAAA
Source organism: Helianthus tuberosus (assembly GCA_030545235.1). Classification (NCBI taxonomy): domain Eukaryota; kingdom Viridiplantae; phylum Streptophyta; class Magnoliopsida; order Asterales; family Asteraceae; genus Helianthus; species Helianthus tuberosus. The sequence continues at coordinate 28,363,610 of CM060446.1, read as the reverse complement.
TGCAATGTTCAGGACATGAAAACAATTTTTGTGGTAGGCCTCTCACCAAACCATTTTTTGATTGTCTTAAGATTTGTGTGCCCCAGCCTTCTGTGCCAAAGTTCTGTCTCTTTGTTAGAGGCAGCTGATAACAGACAGGCATTAGCTCTAGGACACTCTTTTGACATGTCAACAACATAAACATTGCCACTTCTTTGAGCAACAAGTTTAGTTTGACCAGTTTTGATTATTGCTTCAATCTTTTTGACCATTTCTGGTCCAACAATCTTACAACAGTCTTTTGTGAAGAATGACCCAAATCCCTTGTCACTCATTTGGGACACACTCAGAAGGTTGAATTTTAGATTGTCTATTAGATTGACATTTTCAAATTTTACATTTCCAGATTGAACTGTACCAGACCCTAGAACCTTCCCTTTACTATTATTCCCAAAGGATATATCACCCCCTCCATGGATTTTAAAGTCTTTGAGGAGGGCTTCACATCCTGTCATGTGCCTGGAGCCTCCACTATCTACATACCAAAGACTATCAAAGCATGCAGAAGCTCCCTGCACATGAAGTAAAAGGATTAGTTCATTAAGGTCTCCAAAGCCAACAAGGCTTTGGATGGGGTCTCAACAGTGTCTGGGATGGATGCAGAGTGATGGACAGTGGTTAGGTCAGGGGTTTGGACTGTTTTAGGACAGTGTTTCTCTAACCATTGTTGTGGGTCCTGACCAATCACCTGCTGGTAACCAAAAGGATGCCTGTTCACTCGGGGTTTAGAGGGCCTTTTGTAGGCCTCATAAACGTGTGGAATCCTTTGGTAAGACTGTTTTTCCTTGCCTTTCCTGAATTGATTAGCAGGGGGTGCATCAGTAACCTGAACATCTCTTTTGACAGATGTTCGGTTCAGCTGTTTTGTGACAGCTGTTTGAACTGGCACAAACAGTGGTTGTTTCTTGGTGAACTTGACAGATGATGATGATGATGATGATGATGGACTCAAGGATGTTTTAGCCATGTACTCATTCTTTTTCACATCAAAGTTTTTGAGATACACACATGCTTGAGTTTTGTGGTTTGTTTTACCACAAACAATGCAACTGCCTGCTGGAACAATGACACTTGTTCTGTTTAAATCATAAGCTTTCAAGTGGAAACAATCTTTTGTTAGATGATTCCTTTTCTCACAGAATTCACAAAACAAGTTATCATTTTTTCTTTCTTCTTTCTCTTTTCAGACTCCTTTGAAGCAGAGGTTTTAACCACTGCTGGGATGTCCTTGAGAGGTATGACTTTAGCTTTTGGAGCTTTAACACCATCAGTTGATGTAAAGTCCATTGGCTTGAAATTTTCAAGAATATCACACTCGTCAGACCAAGTGGGTTTAAACTGATATTTTTCAAGTTCTTCAAAAGTAGAGGAACTCCTTGTTCTGGCAAGTGTGATTTTGTTACCAAGTTTGTCAGTGATTTTCACTTCTTGGCCATTCTTGTTTGTGGGGATGAACTCAGTGGTTACATCAGTGTTTTCAACAGTGTTTTGAACAGATTTTTCACCAGTAATGCATTCATTATCATATTTTCTATACCCAACCCCAAATTTCACATTACTTTCAATCTGTTTAGCAAGCATCACCTCATATCCTCTGCAGGATTCCACCCATCTTTCACAAGTAATTTGGGTGGATTCCAACTCCTTTTTGCAAACTTGGTATTTTTCTACCATAGTTTAAAGTTGGGTTTTGGTTATGCTTTGCTCTTCTTTTAGACAGCTGATCTCTTTTTCCTTTTCAGTTAATTTGTTTTTAAGTTCTTTTAAAGACTTTTCAAATTTAACCTCATCAGTCAAGATTTTATCCCGAAGGTTTTCATTCACCTCTTTGATGTTAGCAAAAGCAATTATGCAATTGTCAGAACACAGTTTTTCAAGAACTTGAGGAGATACCTTGGCAGCTGCCATCATTGCACAATCACATTGATGATCTTCTTCATCATCAGCTTTCACCTTCTTTTCACCAGCCTTTTCTTCTTTCTCTTCTTCTTTGTCCTCTTCGGACCATGGATCTGTCATTGGTTCAATCAGGGTACTTGAACTTTCTCCCAACAGTAGTTCATCAGCCACAGCAGTAACCACTGCTTCAGTCACCTCATCCACTGTTTCACTACTTAGCTGTTCCTCCTCAGTTTCAATCCCCTCATGTATTGACTCTAATGCCATCAAACAAAACTCATTATGAGAAGAATCATTAGAAGCATAGAGAGCAAAATTTTCATCACTAAGGTCTTCAGGCATATTGCTCCAGTTAACAAACCCTTTAGTGAAAAAACTTTGTTGATCTGGTTGTACTGCTGCTGGAGCAGTGGTTTGAGGTGCAACAGGTTGCACTTGTACCTATGGAGCAGGGGTTTGAACATATTGGATCTGTGGAACAGTAGTTTGGACATAGTGCACTGGAACAGGGGCAGCAACATAGTGAGCAGTGTTCACTTGAGCTGCTGGGGCATACTGGGCATAATGCACAGTGCTTTGGTTTTGAGGTCTATGATTTGAGCTAGGATGAGTAATTATGGGACCAGTAGTTTGACTCCTACATTCCCTAGCGAAATGTCCCAACCTATTACACTTGTAGCACTTAATTTTCGATTTATCCAACCCAACCCTTAGATTCCCATGCAAACCTGGGAATTTTCGCCCTGTTCTTTTGTAAAATTTGCTAGTTCTAACACTTAGCAAAGCCAGTTGGTGCAGGATGTCCATTTCCTCTAAGTCAGTGGGATCAAAATGTTGCAAATCATTTAGTTCAAAGCTTAAATTGTCTGACATCTGGTTTTCGTTTGCAGTGAATGCATAACTAGCAGAGTGAGGATCAGGGTTGTTAAAATTTGCACCAGCAGATATGTCAATGAAGTGATCATAACCCTGATCCTTACCACTGCTCCCAGATTCTTCTTGACCCAGAAGAGCAGTGTTACCGAAAGTGTAATCATCAGTAACTTTTCCAGATTCTTGCAACCTCCTTTTCTGGTTCAACTCCCTTTCATAGGTCAGGAGTCGACCATGGAGTTGAGTCAAGGTCAGATCCTTGAATTCAGGTGAGTTTCGAGTGACAAAAGCTATGGTGTCCCATTTTTCTGGCAGTGATCTGAGGAACCTGCTATTTTGAGTTGAGTTTGTAAAATTGGTGTTAACAAGCCTCAGTTCACTGATGAGACAGCTGGAACGCTCAAATTGTTGCGTTAGTGATTCACCTTTAACATAACAAAATGTTTCATACTGTTGGTTCAGGATTTCCCTATTGTTTTCTATGACTTCTTCGGTTCCCCCAAACTGTTCCTTAAGTGCGTCCCATAACTCTTTGGCACTGTTACAATGTAACAGTCCAGCATATATCTCATTGGGCAGCGCTGATGCTATGATGCTAAACGCTTTAGCATCTAGTTCGATCTTTTGAAAGTCGGTTTCGGTATAATTTTCAACTGGTTTTGGAACGAACTTTTTAGCATCTTCAGCGCTTGGCACTGAAGGAACATGGGGACCATAAATGACAGACCTCCAACAACCTGTGCTTTGTTGAGCAAGGATGTGACCCATCCTTCTCTGCCAGATGTTGTACTCATTTCTTTTTAGCATAGGTGGTTTAAAAAGCGAGCCGATGTTGTTTTTATCATCCTGAGATTGTGACGTCATTCTTGTTGTTTTACAGACACTGAGAAATCAACTTTAATGGTGATTAATCCTTGCTCTGTTTTTCAACGGACGAACAAACGATCAGTATCAACTGTTATGAGCCGAACTATTTACGTCAAAATGATTGTTAAATCAAATTTGACTGTCCAAGCTCTGATACCAATTGTTGGATCTGAGTTTGTTTCTGATTGTATTTTACGTTTGAGATTAAGATGGAAATGAAAGAGTTGTGCAGCGGAATTAATATGAAAACAAACTTTGCATACAATCAAACGAGAGTATTGCTTTGATCAAGACATTTTCAACAAGAAACCGAATGATTGAATTAACTTTCAACAACGATTACAAGTTATGCTTGAAAACAAACTCCCCCTCAGCCAGAGCTCAGCATTTGTTCGTGCAAAGAAGACCGTATTGCAAGAGCTAATAGAACAGTACAAAGTACTGAACTATTTATAGGCACTAGCAAACCACTGAGCATCTTAGCTGACTTCACCATGAAAGTGACATCTAACCTCCTAACAACTCTAACCTCTGATCTATACAAACACTGATGTACTAACTACTACAATTACATTTTATTACATAAAAGACACTTAAACAGCTGCTGCATCCTTCCACTGCTGTGAACCCAGCAGAGCTTATCCGGATCAGCAGTACTAGACTCAAGGCAGTAGATTGAATCAGCAGAGCTTTGGTCTTCCATCAGTCTTTGACATTGAGCAGTAGATGCAAGGCAGCAGTTGTAGGTCAGCACTTAGTAAGATCAGCAGATAGGAGGTCAGTAGATATGAAACCACTTTCAAGGGGAGAGATTTGTATGTAAACATCTGCTTATTCAGGATCCACTGCTCTGATCCAGTTTTGGCTTTAATTATCTGTTCCTCTGATAGGGTTCAATCCCAACATAAATATACATATATATTTCTTACCATCTAAAATATATTGTTTTAGTGAAAGACTAAAAATATATTTTTAGAACTAACCTTAAAAATAAATTATTTTTAAGATATTTTCTATACTTTTTACCAAGTATAACATATACATTTTTATGAAACATATCTTAAAATATATAAGTATATATATTCTAAGAATACAAGATCACATATAACAAACACACGGGCATAGTATTCCTATACGTGCAACGATATGCACTGTCACATCACCTAACACTTGGTGAAAACACATTTATACAACTACGATAAAACTCGCGAGATACAAGAATATATATATGGCGAAATATATACACTAAACAGTTATCAGTTAATACATCTAAGACACAGTTCAACGAATAACAAAGACATACAAGTATTAACACATATTCAAGATAAAAGACTTGTACTCAAGTCATTACAAAGGCCGAAGTCTCTAACAACTATAGAACGTTTGTAGGTCGTGACACTATTCAGGACGACCGCACGTGAGGTCACAGTTACTATTCACAGACGCAATTATGTGAGTTCATGTCCCCTATTCATTTTAAATGCTTTACAACTATCGGGGAAAATACATGTTCATAAGTCATGGAATGAAACACCTTAGATCATGTACGATTAGGGTTATACATCTAAGCACCATTAATCCAGTTTGGACCTAGGTACAAGGGGTTAGATCTAATGGGTTTTGGCGAGCCCCACTATTGGTCGTGGACCCATACAGAAGAGTGCGTTTGTGTCCCAGTCAATAGTAGTCGACACAAAATCGTCTAGGTTTGGATTGCTTCCGAATTCGTCACACATATTAATGTCCTCACGAAACATTAATGATCAATGATTTCATTGACGCTTTACATACTACATCTTTACATACTGGCTTTCATCTTATACAACTCACATTTTACAAATACATTTTACACAACTCACATTTTACACATACATTATACACAACTCACATTTTACAGATACATTTTATACAACTCACATTTTACAAGATACATCTTATACAACTAAACTGCATGAACTCGCCAACTTTTGTTGATGTTTTCAACTTAACATGTATTTCAGGGAATTAGTGGACCATGCAGATATTTCAGTTCAAGAAAGCAAGAATAAAGACGCCATGACAACTTTTGAAGGGTTTGCCCGCTTTATACCGCCTCTTTGCGGTGATATAGTGGTCAAAGCCTTGACATTTTGAGACTTACATTTTCATGTATGAAACAATGACAACTTATTTTCATTTGATGGTTTGTAACCAATACGTTTAACTTATGTTGCATTCTTTTGAAACGATTATGACAATGGCATTGGAGCTTGTTTTTATTCATTTAGTATGTTCACTTATATTGTTATGCAATGAGAATCGATCAGATCACACCTCGCGCTTCCGCTATGAGCGGGTGTGACAGTTTTTATGATGGTCTGAGCATCGCAATTACATACAACCATGTCTTGATTCATGAAGAACGAGATGAAGAAAAAAGGGGGAAGATTTATATAACAACCCTCCAAAATAATTTTCGACACCCCTAATATATTTAAAATATTCTAATATGTCCTAAAATACACCCCGTAGGAGAAAACGGGCCCAGAATACCTTTATTTCTATTAAAATTAAATAAAAACAAAAATAATGGGTCTCTGGCGGGCCGCGTAAGACCACCCTATGGTCTACGCGGGGCGCGACAGCCCGTCTACGAGGCCTCACCCGGAGCCGACACGTGGCATAATTGTGTCGAGGCTAAAGGTGATGACCAGTCATAGCTAGGCCCTACAAGCCTAGGTCGCGAGCCGCGTAAGCCCCCTCTTAAACTTACGCGGGGTGCGAGGGACTCGAAATCAGCTCCTATAAATTGGGAGCTCAGCCCTTCAGCCCCAGTCGCTCATTCTCTTTCTTTCTCTCGAAATTCTGCGTAGATAAAGTGATTTTCGGGCATAATACCCCCCTAAATAACGAAGTTCTGCTCCGTTGTAAGTATCATAACCCCGGTTACGTATTAGATACGCTGCCCGATTGATCCAGGGTTCCGTAACGGCTGTCGTGGTTCTGCCCGACGTAGTCGTTGGAATGACGTCTCGGGGAGGGTATTACTAATGTAAATATTGGGTTATTATACTTACGCGTGTGCATTTGTGTATTTAATAGATAATCACCAGGAAATCCTTAAGAAAAACCCTAAGACAGCAATGTGAGTAATCTCCTTTTTGCAAATTGTTTTTACAAAACCTCATATGATTAACATTATATTAAGAAGTGATTGAGTATTTGTATTCTACAATTATTGTCGGTATGTTGGGGTTTTGTATACAAAATTTGTTACTACATTATGAGTAGTAACATGACCACAACTCGGGTTGACAGTACCGTGGGTGGTAATTAAAGTAGATGGAAACAAACGTAATTGCGCGACCGCCCTCAATATTATACAATGGTTTTTTTCTTACTTAACTTGATTAAACTGGGATTCACTCACCAGTATTTCCCACTGAAAAAATGTTTTTAAACGCGTTTCAGGTAACAAAATGTGAAAGCCAAATAGAAGCCAGCTGGACAGCACTGAAGGCTTGGAAAAGTGACTATAAAGTTACCTAAAATAAAGAGATGTTTTTATTAAATAAAATAGGGTATATCCCTATGAAAATGTGTGTAATTAAAACTTGGGATTATTCTCACGTGTTTAATATTATGAAAGTGTGGTATTTTACTCTGATAAAATATTTCCTAAATACGATCCTGATGTGATTCCGCTGCCAAAATGATAAACCTAGATACCACCGAAACTGGTCGTGGCCGCCCGTTCCCGGGTAGTATAGGGGACGGGGGTTGCGACAGAAGGTGGTATCAGAGCTTAGCCACTGATTCAGCCATAGAAGTGTTCTGCTGACACCAAAATATTATATGTTAGGAAATTAATTACGGAAATAAGTGCATATCTGTATTTTTTATTGTGTGTTATTTGATTATTTGTTAGTTTACAGTATGAGTGATCAAGGGCCCTCCGACGCCTATCGTCAGTTGTCTAGCTCACCTCAAAACGAAGGTACCTCTTCACAGCCTACCCTCTCAGGGTATTCAGCTGACAATGAAGATGGGATATTCGTGCTCAAGGCTCAGTCTGAAGAGTCATTCCCTCCTAAAAAGAGAGGATGTTTCAGTAGGGGAGCACACGAACGTAGGAAGAGGGTGAAAAAGTTACACCAGCAGCTAGTTCTAGCAGCCGCTAAGAGAGAAACAGATACTCACACCCAAGATATGCTTAATAGGAGTTTAGCAAATTTTCATATCTTAGCAACCACAGCTGCCGACCCAAACCTGGAGCAACTCATAGCACCCCAACCATTACCCTTGTTTCCCACACGACCAATGGAGATTGAAGTCAACCCAGAAAACCAAATCCCAGCACCAGCCTTTGACCCCACTGAGATACCTAGGGTACCAGCACCCAATCCCTTAGACCCAGACTACGACCCATGGTTCGATGATCATAAGGATTATCAGTAACGCTACCACATATCAGAAGAACCCATGACAAACCTAGCTGCTTACCCAGGTCTGGACCCTCCAGATCCCTATTATGATAATGATGAATACATTAGGGAAATCCTAGAGAATCCATATCCCCAAGAAGAACCCATGCCACAGTACCCAGATCCAGTACCAGCACCCGCACCCCCAATGAGTGCAGAGAATGTGCAAGAACTCCGAACCTTTGGTGAGGAGATTTTAGAAAATAGTGACAGAATGAGGCAAATCAGAGAACGACTCGTCTGGAAGTACGACGAGCGTAATATGGAGTTCTGGATAAACCCATATCAGTGATGGTGATAGTAATAATAATATAATAATAAATATATAAATATAATATGTGTGTATGAAAAAAAAATATATATATATGTAATGATAATATATCTATCGTAGTATAGACCACTTTGTGGTTAATGATGCATATTAGTATTATATTTTATTTCAGTTGTATTGTAATAATTATAGATGCATACTATAAGAAAGAGTAAGTCGCAACGCTCGACGCTTTTGATCAATATGTGTGTTGTGTGGTTGTTTGCCTTAAATATTATTTTGTGATATTCATAAGTGGCAAATGTTTAAAATTCAGATGGATAACGAAGTGAACCAGGAAAACCAGAATAACGATAACCAGAGTAACAATAACCCGGATAACGACAACCCGAACAATGATAATAATGGAAACCAAGTGGATAACAGTGCCATCGAACACATAGTGGCACAAGGGATAATAGATGCGATGCCATATATTATCAAAACAGTTAGGGAAGCCGATAATAAAAGTAAAGGTGATAGGAAACGACCCACTGAACCTGAACACAATGTAAACAATGGACCCTTGCTTCAAGTGCCCGTTCCCAAAAGAAGAAGAACCATGTCTTATGGTTGTTCTTATAAAGACTTTTGGTCTTGTAAACCAATGGAATTCTCGGGCAATGAAGGGATCGTTGCAGCTCTACGCTGGATAGAAAAGACTGAGGCAGTCTTAAAAATAAGCAAGTGCGCAGAAGAAGACAAGATAATGTTTGCTTCCAATCTGTTTAAAAATTCAGCCTTAGAATGGTGGAACACTATCCTCCAATCTAGGGGAAGTGATAGGCTTTACAATATGGAATGGGAAGAATTTAAGAACATGGTGGAAAGGAAATTCTACCCTCCCAATGAAAAAGAACAGATAGCAAATAAGTTTTTAAACCTTAGAATGACTGGAGTGGATAGTAAGGGTGATACCACGTTATTCTTTGAATATGCTAGAATAGTGCCAACCCTTGCATCACCAGAACCAGTATTAATCTCCCGTTACATTTGGGGACTAATAAGTGAGATTAGGAATGTAGTCAAGGCAGCTAAGCCTCAAACTATAGAAGAAGTTGTAGAACTAGCAAACACCTTGACAAATGAGTTAGTACGTACACGAGAGGAGGACCAGAGAAGGAACCTAGCTCAAAGGCTTACCCAAGAATTTCGTTATGGAAATTCCAACCGTGGGAAAAATGTAGGTTCTGCCTCTGCACCCTACTGCAAGGCTTGCAAGAAAAAGCATTCAGGAAAATGCTCTACCTACTGCAATTTCTGCAAGATACCCGGGCACAAGGAAGAAGATTGTAGGAAGAAACCAAATAATGGAATGTGCTTCAACTGTGGGGAAAAGGTCACATCAAGCCGACCTGTCCGAAACTAGTTCCAGCCATGAACAACAAGACTACTAAGAATGCTAGGGCATTTGTTCTGACTGCGGAAGAAGCAAAGATGATCCCGAACTTGATAGCCGGTACATTTTTAGTTAATGATGTTTTCGCTAAAGTATTATTTGACTCTGGTGCAAACCAAAGTTTTATTAATACTTCATTTTGCAAACTTCTCAGTCAACCATTAACTAAACTCCCACAAGAATGTCTAGTAGAGATAGCAAATGGGGAAACCATTAAGATTACCGAAATCTTGCAGGGAGCAAGAATAGAATTTCTAAATCAATAATTTATTGCAAACCTTTACCCAATGAATCTGGTAGAATTCGATGTTGTATTAGGAATGGATTGGTTAATGGCCAATAAAGCCAGTATTTTATGTGATCAAAAGACAGTCCAAGTAAATTCACCAAAGGGTGAAAAGATCACAATTAAAGGAGATAAACCCTTTAGATCAACAAAATTCATCTCTGTAATGAAAACAACCAGGTGTGTAAGAAAAGGATCATTAGTGTATTTGATTTCCATAATCATTAACACTAAAGGAAAAGAATTAAAAGATATCCATGTAGTATGTCAATTTTCAGATGTATTTCCAGAAGAGTTACCAGGGCAACCTCCAGACAGAGAAGTTGAATTCAGAATCCACTTGATACCAGGAACAGCACCGATTTCCAAAGCACCTTACCATTTGACACCCGCAGAAATGCAGGAACTGAAGAAACAATTAGACGAATTATTGGAAAAAGGATTCATTCAGCCAAGCTCATCGCCATGGGGAGCACCAATCTTATTCGTCAAAAAGAAAGGCGGGTCAATGCGTATGTGCATTGACTACAGTGAATTGAACAAAGTCACGATTAAGAATCGGTATCCATTACCAAGGATCGATGATCTGTTCGATCAGTTGCAATGATCTCGATTTTTCTCTAAAATCGATTTACGGTCAAGATATCATCAATTAAAGGTACAGGAAGAGGACATTCCTAAGACCGCGTTTAGAACAAGGTATGGCCATTATGAATTTACTGTCATGCCATTTGGTATAACCAATGCCCCAACTGCATTTATGGACATGATGAACCGAATATGTAAGCCATATTTGGATAAATTCATAATTGTCTTTATAGATGATATTCTCATTTATTCTAAGAATAAAGAAGAACATGCAAAGCATTTGCACGCTCTTCTAAGTTTATTGAGAAAGGAAAAGCTTTATGCAAAGTTTTCAAAGTGCGAGTTTTGGTTAGAACAGGTACAGTTTCTTGGACATCTAGTCAATCATGAAGGAATTCATGTAGATCCCACCAAGATCGAGGCAATTACCAAATTGGTAAACCCCTGAGTCACCAATCGAGGTTAGAAGTTTCTTAGGATTGGCTGGTTATTATAGAAGATTTATTCGAGATTTTTTTAGAATAGCCATTCCCTTAACTAAGCTAACCTGTAAATCTGTTAAGTTTGAATGGGGACCAAAACAAGAAGAAGCCCTTAGAATTCTTAAGCAAAGACTAACCAACGCACCCATACTAGCGTTACCAGAAGGAACTAAAGACTTTGTAGTCTATTGTGACGCTTCTAAGTAAGGTTATGGATGTGTATTGATGCAACGTCAAAAGGTGATAGCTTACACCTCTAGACAACTTAAGAATCATGAAGAAAATTATTCAACCCATGATCTAGAATTAGGAGCTATAATTTTTGCCCTTAAGATTTGGAGACATTACCTTTAAGGTAGTAAGTTTACCATTTTCACCGACCATAAGAGTTTAAGGTATGTTTTCGGGTAATAGGAATTGAATATGAGACAAAGACGCTGGATGGAGATACTTAGTGATTATGATTGTAATATCCAGTACCATGCAGGAAAGGCAAATGTAGTAGCTGATGCTTTAAGTCGAAAATATCATGAAAAGCTAAAAAGAGTACGTTCACTTAAACTAAATCTGTAGATAGATTTAAATGAACAGATTAGAAAGGCATAAGAATAAGTAATCAAGGATGATACTGAGAAACTGAAAGGAATGATTAAGGAATTAGAACAAGGAACATATGGAATTTGGAGATTCCATAAGAAAAGAAGGTGGATACCTAAATTAGGAAATCTACGTCATCGTATATTAGAAGAAGCCCATAAGTCTAAATATACGATGCATCCTGGAAATGATAAAATGTATCAGGATTTAAGAAAGAATTCCTGGTGGATAGGAATGAAAAAGGATATAGCAGCTTATGTTTCTAAATGTTTAACATGTTCACAAATCAAAGTTGAACACCAGAAACCCTCAGGTTTATTACAGCAGTTAGAAATGCCAGTTTGGAAATGGGAATTGATAACAATGGATTTTGTTACCAAATTACCCAAAACAAGGAAAGGAAATGATACAATCTGGGTGATTGTAGACAGGCTAACTAAATCAGCCCATTTTCTACCAATGAAGGAAACTTTCAGTATGGAATAATTAGCTAAAGTAAATGTAAATGAAATAGTTTCATTACATGGAATTCCTTTATCAATTGTCACTGATAGAGATAGGCGTTTTACCTCTCATTTTTGGACAAGTTTCCAAAAAGCAATGGGACCCAAGTTAAATCTAAGCACTGCCTATCATCCTCAAACGGACGCACAAAGCGAAAGGACGATTCAGACAATGGAAGATATGCTTAGAGCTTGTGTAATTGATTTCGGAGGTAATTGGGACGATCACCTACCATTAATAGAATTTTCTTATAATAACAGTTATCACACAAGTATCAATGTTGCATCATTTGAAGCACTTTATGGACGAAAGTGCCAAACTTCAGTCTGTTGGGCAGAGATTGGGGAAAAGCAATTATCTGGACCTGAGATAATGCAAGAATCAACTGACAAAATCATTCAAGTTAAGGAACGACTGAAAGCAGCACGTGATCGACAAAAGAGTTATTCTGATAACAGACGAAAGCCATTGGAATTTCAAGTAGGAGACAAAGTGTTATTGAAAGTCTCTACTTGGAAAGGAATAGTCAGATTCATCAAAAGGGGAAAGCTAAGCCCCAGGTATGTTGGACCTTTTGAGATCATTAGAAGAATAGGACCTGTAGCCTATCAACTACAACTGCCAGAGGAAATGGCAGGAATACATGATGTATTTCATGTATATAATCTCAAGAAATGTTTAGCTGATGAATCGCTGATGGTACCTCTTAAAGACATAGAGGTAAATGAGTAGTTAAAATTTGTAGAAAGACCTCTACAGATCGAAGACAGGAAAGTCAGGATCCTCAAGCACAAAAGATTAGTTCTGGTCAAAGTGAAATGGGACTCCAAAAGAGGACCAGAATACACATGGGAGCTTGAATCAGAAATGCAAAGGAAAGACCCACACCTATTCCAGTAGATCTCGAGGACGAGCTCTAAAACAAGGTGGGGAGGATATAACAACCCTCCAAAATAATTTTCGACACCCCTAATATATTTAAAATTATTCTAATATGTCCTAAAATACACCCCGTAGGAGAAAACGGGCCCCGAATACCTTTATTTCTACTAAAATTAAATAAAAACAAAAATAATGGGTCTCTGGCGGGCCGCGTAAGACCACCCTTTGGTCTACGCGGGGCGCGACAGCCCGTCTACGAGGCCTCACCCGGAGCCGACACGTGGCACAATCGTGTCGAGGCTAAAGGTGATGACCAGTCATAGCTAGGCCCTACAAGCCTAGGTCGCGGGCCGCGTAAGCCCCCACTTAAACTTACGCGGGGCGCGAGGGACTCGAAATCAGCTCCTATAAATTGGGAGCTCAGGCCTTCAGCCCCAGTCGCTCATTCTCTTTCTTTCTCTCAAAATTCTGCATAGATAAAGTGATTTTCGGGCATAATACCCCCCTAAATAACGAAGTTCTGCTCCGTTGTAAGTATCATAACCCCGGTTACGTGTTAGATACGCTGCCCGATTGATCCAGGGTTCCCTAACGGCTGTCGTGGTTCTGCCCGACGTAGTCGTTGGAATGCCGTCTCGAGGGGAGGGTATTACTAATGTAAATATTGGGTTATTATACTAACTGTAACACCCCGTGTTTTGAAAGTCAAAGTCAAAGGGAGACAAGATTGCTAATTGCGATCTGTCACTCCTTGCTCAATTCCTGTTTTGACTTCTTTGACTTGTAGATATTCTTTTATGCTTTAATGTTAGTTGAATTATGTGGAGTATTTGCTAATAATCGAGGTTTAATCGCTATTAATCGATATTTATCGCATGTCATATCGTTTTATCGCTTATCGCAATCGCTCTCGCAACTCGAATTAAGCGTTCTGGGTATTGTTCTTATGTATGTGTGCCCTTTATGTGTTACTTCTGAATGTATTTATGTTTTATGATGTGGTGATTAATCGAAATGCAATCGTAACTCAATCACAATCGAATCGCAAACGCTAAACGAACGTTAAATAAGGATGATTGTATGTTGATATAGTAGTTGGGATTAAAAGTAATTTAAATAGGAAAACTCTATCGCATTGCAATGCTCAACACTCGAATAGAAACTGCAAAAACTCGTCGCGCAAATCACTCCAATCGAGTGGCCAGTCGGTCGAGCTGCCACCCGATCGAGGTGCCACCCAACGGGTTACCACTCGATCGACCAGCCACTTATTCCCCTTTCCATTTATGGAAACCCTATAAATACCCCCATATGTCAACATCACTTGATGTTGACAGCTCTCTCCCTCCCTACTCGCTCCAACCGCTATTTCTTCAGATTTCTCCCTCCCTACTCGCTCCAACCGCTATTCATAAGAACTTCATGTTTTGGCTTCAATCCTTAAAAAACAACTTAGATCTGAACGATTTCCACATAAATAAACAAAGATCTTGCATAGATCTGAACATATTCATGGTGAAAAGGATTGAAAGATGGTTTTCCAACATTCTTTTAACTCTTTTACACTCAATGCACTCAAAACCGATGGAATCGGAGCTTGTTCTAATCTTCTACTCTTTCTTGTGGATGTGTTGGTTCAAGATCTGGATTCTATCCACGAGGTTACTGATTTCGGGTTAAACATGAAACACTGTCTCGAATAGATAACTGGTCGGACTAGGGTGGTTCCTGTCCGATCGGGTCACTAAGTCTTGTCGAGGTTTCTGTTGTTTGACACGTTATCGTACAACCTCGAGAAAATGACAAACTACCAAAACAACCAAGGAAGAAGACGACCAGGTCATCTAGAATGGATTGCCGTCCGATCAGACAGCCACCCGATCGGCTTGCACCTTGGGTCCCACACTTAACTTTTATTTCAACGTTTGAGGTTTTGAACATTGAACGGATTGTTGTCCGATCGGATTGCCACCCGATCGGATTGCCACTCGACCATGTGATGTTTTGACTTCGACACTTAAACAATTTTTCAACATGTTCAGTCCGAACGGATTGCCACCCTATCGGATAGCCATCCGATCGAGTGACTGTCCTGCTGTGAACTTGTTCTCAAACTGAGAAGCTTCGCCAATCAGATTGTCGTCCGATCGAATGGCCGTTCGATCGACCGACCTGAAGGGTAGATATACTTCTCTATTTTCAAAATACTACAACAAAAACTTCAAAAGACAAGCCATCATACACAAACACATCCATCCTAAACGAGATGACAATCCAATCGAGTGGCCACCCGATCGGGCGACCACCCAAACGGATTGTTATCCGATCGACCGACCACCCGATCGGATTGCCACCCGATCAGATTGTTGTCCGATCCACTGACACTTGTTTCATTTTACGCGCCGCTTATCGTTTATGCTATCGTTCTGATCAGGCTGACCTTACTCTCTAGCGCTCCCTTCAATCCATCAATCGATGTAAGTATACTCGCTCGCTTTTTGCTTTACGCACTTTTGGGTGTTACGTACGTTACTTACTCTAAATCACATCAAACACACTACGCAATACTTTAACGCTAACCGTTACCGCATGTTATACGTGACTTAATGAATGCTTGTTTGTTATGTTTACACATGGAATGATGTCTACCTGCCTTAGCAACGATAGTACTATAGTTTGGACTCAGCACCTGTTCACTCAGGGGTTGTTAAGGACAATTTGTTACGTGGCTCACAGTGGTGAGTGTGTATTATGAACTGCCTTGGGCAGTCAACCCGCAGTCATTGGTATCGATAGGTTCATGTCGATAACTAACGTGCTTCATTTTACACTGTGTACGTGCTGGTTATGCGTAACGATTTCGAACTCTAATATATCTATTAAACTTGTATGCTCACCTTTACACTATGTGTATTGACTTTTACTTTAACGTATGTGGCAGGTGCTTAAGATGTTTATATGCTTGGCTTGCTGTGAAATCGAGGCTAGGAAAGGTCTAGAAACAAACAAATAAATGAATTGTCTGTATTTGAAATCTGAGTTGTCGGAACAGAACAATTTGACTAGATCTTGTCTGTAATAATTATATTACTTTTTATGTCGTGGTATGGGACATGATGTTTTAAATAATTGGTAATTATAGTTGTTATGGAAACTTCTAGACAATATGTTTCGCTCAGTGCCACGCCCCGATGTTTCCGCCATCGGTTGGGGTGTGACAGATTGGTATCAGAGCCATAACTATAGGGAATTAGGAAAGACGCGACCTAGTCCGGTTCGATGTCTTAGAAACGACCTAGTCTATAGTTAGGTACCAACAGACCGACTTGTGCACACCCTGTATGGGTTATGTACGAGCTTACTTGCTATATCTCGCTATTCTCGCCTACGCTACACTATCACTACACTCTAATTTTCGAAAATGAACGAGCCATTAGGTCGAGATTAGGTGTGAAAACCGCAAACTCTCGACTAAATTGCTTGTTCAACCCGCATTTTATCTACAAATAAGAGAATTTGTGTTGAATTAGGAGTGAAATCCATACTTTGATGCATAATCCTCCTTTATTGTATCTAAAACAGGAATGAGGTTGTTAAGTCAGGGGTGAAACCCGAACCTTGACGATTTGTTCCGATCTCTATTTTGTTTTTACAAAACTCTCACCAAAGTCTCGACGGACTCCAACGACTTGGAGTCACACTGTAACTAGAAGGATGTGTGCCATTCGCCCAAATTCGAGGCGAGAGCACAGTCCCAAAGGCCAAAGTGTGTACCAAAGGTCTTTGAGAATAGTCGAATCACTTTGGGTAGTTGATGTCTATCAGCCTAAGACAATCTATTTTCGATTTCAAGCTCGCAATCGCCGATTTTATGTGTTTTCAATTTTTGAACGGCAAATATCAGAGTCGCTTTTGTCGTTTTATGTGGCTTTTATGTGCTTTATGTGATTTTATCTGTTTATGTGTTACAATTTTTGGTGATTTATTCGCTTCTCGCATATCGACACACACGACTCGCACTATACATCTACCACAAAACGCTGACAAATCACTACTACGTGAGGAACAACTTTACACCATGTTGCTTGCTATATTATTCGCTTATACTATACTACTCGCTATGCTATTCGCGAACGCTATTCTCGAACGCTCGCGGACTTTGAATGATAGGTTTCTGTATTCTGACTGCCTCTTGTGATTATGTGCTTCCGTGTTTTTGTGTTTCTGTGCCTTACGTGCTCATGTGCTTCTGTGCTTATGTGAATTTGTGGTTATGTGCCTACGTGTTTACATGATCGTATTCCCGAGCTTTAGTAGTATTAGACGTGTAAGGTGAGATTCGATTATATTGTGTCTGAGTCCCATGACGATGTCTGTTGTAGACAATGTCGTCATCTGGACCCTCATCTGGACCCCGTCACCCACGAGTTACTCGTCAAGAACAGAGAGACAAACACCTTGCTGCTCTCGTCGCTAAGAAAGTAGCAAAGGTGGTTCCTCAGATCGTGAGTGAGCTATACGAGAATGTGAGCAAATTGTCTGAAAAGTCCAGGACCGAAGCTCCTAAAGCTACTCCCAAAGCTTGTTTTAGCTTCAAACAATTCAAAGCTTGCGGACCGAAAGATTTCATTGGCGAAGATGGCCCTACGGCTTTGTTTCAATGGTTCGACTCAAACAAGGTCACCCTGCTTCAGAGTGGATGTCCTGACAATCTCCGCACTATGAATGCTACCAGCGTTTTTCAGTCTCACGCTTTAGACTGGTGGACGGCCGAGAGGAACAAACGCGGAAATGACACAGCTTATGGTCTGTCATGGGATGAGTTGAAGAACGTCATGCTAGAAGAGTTTTGCCCTCCCCATGAGCGCCAAAAACTGGAGGATGAATTCTGGCATCTGAAGCAGAAGGATGGTGACAACGCTGCTTTGACTGCTCGCTTCAAGCAGCTCAGTATTATCTATCCTGACCAAGTGAAGACTGCTGACATGACAATCAAGAAGTACATCCGCGCTCTGCCAGATTATGTTGCAGATTTTGTGCATGCTTCAAAGCCAGTAACAATCGAGGAGACCTACCTGCTTGCCGCTGAGATCAACGACAAGCGATTCAAAGCTGGCTACTAGGATAAAGCTACCAAGAACCTGCACCAAGCTACCACCGCACCAACCGCCGAAACCGCCACCGTTCAGTCATCGAAGTCCTTTCGTCGCAAGAGGAAGAACAACAACAGCAGCTCCAGCAACAAGAACTGTGATGTCACTACCACTGCTGCCCCGCCTCAAGCCGTACCGGCTCAGCAGCAATCTCAGCACCGATCAGCTCCAGCACCACTTACCTATGCACCGCCTGCAAAGCGTGCATACACCGGTCCTCACCCTGCTTGCCCGACATGTACTTATCATCATCCGGTGGGTATCGCCTGTGGATTTTGCGTGCATTGCAACATGTACGGCCACTTCACCGCCAATTGCCGTACTGGTCCTCGACAAGCACCAGCTCAAGCTACTGCTCGTCAAGCTCTACTTCCAGCTCCTCAAGGCCAACAAGCGGCTCAGGCACCCGCGATCAAAGTGTCACACGCTGACTTTTACGGAAGCGTGATTATGGTGTGACTTACTTGTTATCATTGCATTCAACCATATCAAACAACTATATGATAAAACCAGAGATTTGTCATCCATAAAATGAGTTTAAAACATAACAACATTGTCTAAAATGTAGACTTCAACTTTAAGCTTTACAAACCATGTGAATTGTGTAAAAGTTCGCTAAGGACTCGTCAAAAGATATTAGTTGTAATCAAGGCTTGGAAGACGTGTCTCGTCCAGGAATAAAACACACTGACCAAACCCAAAGACCATGGATGACATCTTTATTTCAAACGTAGCATAAAAACTTTCAACGCCCGCCAGATCCACTTATTAGTTCCCTGAAATACATGTAGATTGAAAAACATCAACAAAAGTTGAGCGAGTTCATGTGTATGTGAGTTTGTATAAATCGTTAATGTGTGTCTGCATGAATCATTAAAATGTGTCTGTATAAATGTATGTCCTTGGTATGTAGCAATAAGGAAAAACAGATCAATTAATGTGTAGCTAATACATTAATAAGTGACATGGTCTAGGAAGCACTCAAACCTGTAACGCGTAGTTCATACCGGTCATTCCGGCGGAACGACATAGTCACCACATGCAGCCACACGCTGGCCCATGTGTGGGGCTCGCAACACCCAATAGATCTATCATGCATGTCCCTCGGTCCTTATACAAGGATTAATGGTCTTACGATAATAGCCTATCCATTCACGTGATCTAGCAGTAAATTCCTTAGCTAATCATACCATGTATAAAAGTGTCTGTAATAATTGTAACATGTATTTCACCCCCGAAGTTATAAAACTGAAAATAGTTAAGAGAAAAGGGGGACATGAACTCACTGTTTTGCGTCTTCGTATCCAATGTAACTCGAAGCTTCCACTAGAACGCACGACTACCTACATGTGTACTAACGTCTATTAGACGAACGGGTCATGCCTTGTCTTAATATGGATTGGTGCCTTTGAGTTATGTTTAAAAGCGTCTTTGGTAGTATTCCAAGTTATATAATTGGTTGTTAAAATAATAAATATTTTAACTTGCATTTTCTTTTGGAATAATTTGTTAAACAATATTTTTGTAGTAATACTTCTCATGTATTTGTATTCGCATTTCCTTCCCAAGGATGGGGGGTATCTCATACGTTGTGTATTTTCGTATTCGTATTTGTATATCTTGCCAGATAACGGCGTCGTATTTCGGTGCATTATTCCCATTAAAATATACCAATATATTCCCAATATATATTTCCAAAAACAATATATTTTCAAGTCTTACTTAGAAAATATATAACTTATTTGTCAAAAATAACGTATGCCAAAATATATATATTTTTCCCAAAAATAATATATTTTTACTTCCTTTGTTTCCAAAATAATATTTTGCCCATAAATATAGTGTAATGGTATATCTCGGAATATTTCATAAGTTACGTTTTCTTGTTCGGTTTCATAATATTACGTGTGTAACTTCAGTATTTTATTCCTTGCAAATTGGGTATTATTTTGGAGTTGTAATTTCCATGGTATTTTGTAAGTTATATTATTTTACCCTAAAATAATATAACTAGTTCACAAAATATACAAACGATCACACAAGTGTCTTAATATAAAATACATATTCTAAATACATATTTACCCATTTTTCTTTGCGAAAAACCAACCTCCGATACTTTGTATTTAGTAAAAAATTTATGGCGAAGTTTATGTTCGAAAAACATAGTCTAAAATATACTAGTAAACACTTATCTAGGAAATATTTACTAAGTGCTAGGGTTTTCAGAAAATTTCGCCATAGTCTCCTTTGTAAATGGAGGTGTCCATGCTAAATAGCATATCATTTTCTTTAACATATAACACATTAGATTGTTCACAAATAACCAACCCGACATTTAGTCGTGCAAAATACTACTTTTATCATTTCAGTTTTAATATACAAAACTGGTCTGTTTTCGGGCATTTTAATAAAATAGTTATCTTATTCCAAAAATTCCCAAATTTTTAAAGAATGTCTTAAACGATCTAAATATTATTGTGTAAAAATATCGGGGTCCAAATCATCACCAATATTTTATAGAAAATCATTTTCCGGACTGCATTCAGATTCATCTTTTTCTGACTGCAGTCCACGGAATAATTTATTTAAAATTCCTCGTACATCCGATTTATGAAATTCCAGTGGGAGAATTACAAATACATCGGTGGTCATCTATAGTACAAATTTCATGAGCTAATTCTTCACAGAACTCAAGTTATGACGAAAAATACAACACATATTTTCAGCAGAAAAATGTAGCTTGAGCTGCTGTTACAAAACGACACTTTAAAAATAGTAAACGAAATCCAAAAATTATGATTCCAGTGCCATTAGAACCATATTTCATAATAACACGTTATATACTCAATAAAATCAGTTTTTCTTTAAATATTGACCTGTTTACAGCCAGTTGAAGGTGGCTGAAAATGCTAATCAGCAGGTTTTTTATAGGTTAAATGTTACTAAAACGCACACATACGATCACCATACTTTCTAATACGATTAACGTCATACCATAAGTCATTTACAGCAGGTCATGGTTTGTTTAATTCAGATTTATCATGATTTCATCATTATTTTAACACTACTTCATCATATGTTAGTTGATGTTCAAGGCTTTGTTTAAGGTTCTTTAGAGTTCTTATGTTTTTTATCTTTAAACATCATTAACCACTTAAATAACAAGTAAAATACAAGGATCTAAGTGCTTACCACTAGCACAAAGCTAGGGGAGTTCAAGAGTGTAAAAGTGGTGGATAAAAGAAAATGAGAGCGGTCCTTGAGCTTCCGAACACACCGAGCTTACTTGTATGATCACCAACACCTTTGGTTGTATGTGGATTGCTTGGAAGGGACTTGAATGAAGGTGATGGTGGTTGTGGTTGTGTTCTCGGCTGAACAAGCAAGAGGGAGAGAGGAGAGTTTGCTAAATGTTGTTGTGTGTTGAAATGAAGTGTGAAAGTCCCATGTGCCATTTTATAAACCATCTCCTTCATTTATTCCTTGTGTAAAGTGTCTCCTAATCACCAACATGATCTACTTAAATAAATCAAAAAGATCTAGGAGTGGGGACACTCCATAACCGATTTTTGGGAGGGGGTCTTAGTTTAGTTGGGTTGTGATGGTAATGGTTACCATCTAGTTGGATTTAAATTGTTTAGTTAGTGGTTATGGTGTGTTGTTATAATATAAAGTGTGTTAGGGTGTTCGGGGACCCTAACTAGCTCAGAAAAGTAAAAACAATGGGTTTGGCAATATTTTTTTGTTTCGGGTATAGTCCGGTTGTTCGGTTGGGTGTTGTTCCGTTAAAGTGTTTAATTAATCCGTAAAGTATCTTTTATATTACTTTTTGTGACACATTTAATTCCCCACACTTTGGAAAGTATCTAGGACCATTTTGTCAAGTTTTTGCACATTACTAGCATATCTAAATGCTGTATTTTATTTAAAAGTGCAGAATTTTGAAGTTAAAGTATGTTTTAGGCACTTCCCGGCACTATAACTATCACCTAGTGACGCAGTTTTATGGTCCTCACTTCCCTACACACTACCCTAGTGTGATACTTTATTTCTGACTCATACTGGGCCTCAAAATACTGTATGTCTTTGTGCTGGCATTGTCAGCATGTTTTCTGCGTTATCCGCTCACTGTGCTAACTGTGCTTTTTATGCATCAAGTTTGTCACTAAAGTTTGTGTGAAATAAATGGAGTGACAGTATGAATGTGATGCATATGTATGTATATAACAGAAATCAGAAAGCAGTTAACTCAGCAGTTGTAATCAAGTACAGTCATTAAGCACAAATTAAATACTAATTAATTGTACGGATACCCGCAAATTTGACAGTTGTCACACAAAGCCAGAGTCTGCTTCGCGTGTGGTGATCCCAACCACTTCGCGAACATGTGCCCGAACAAGGTTGTGAAACAAGAGCCCCAGGAGCAGCAGCCTCAGCAACAGCAGCAGCAACAACCTCAACAGCAACAACAACAAGCCGCCCGCGCCAGAACTTTCAACATCAATGGGCGCCAAGCCCAGGCTGACCACAATGTGGTCAATGGTACGTTTCTCGTGAATGGTATTTATGCTTCGTGTTTATTTGATACTGGAGCCGATAACTGTTTTGTGTCGTTTGAATTCGAGAAGCTCTTGAATCATAAGCGCTCCCATCTCCCCTCTACGTTCGATGTCGAAGTTGCCACCGGAAGAACCATCGCCGTCAATTCTGTTCTTCGTGATTGTCCTCTTGAGCTCAACAATCACATATTTCCGATTGACCTTATTCCGATGCAACTCGGAAGTTTTGACATCATAGTAGGCATGGACTTTCTTCGTGAAAACCATGCTGAAGTTGTGTGCTTCGATAAGATGATTCGATTCTCGCTCGTGAATGGTGATGTATTGTGTTTTTATGGCGAAACTACTTCGAAAGGTCTCAAACTCATGTCATGTGTCCAAGCTAGCAAGTATCTCCGCAAGGAATACAGAGCTTTCTTGGCTAATATTGTAGTAGCGGAGAAGGAAAAGAAAGGTAGACCAGGAGTAAACGATGTTCTAGTGGTTCGAGAATTTCCTAACGTTTTTCCTGAGGATCTTCCCGGACTACCGCCAAGTCGTGATATTCACTTTCGTATCGACCTCATTCCTGGAGCAAACCCTATTACTAGAGCTCCTTATCGACTCGCTCCATCCGAAATGCGTGAACTCTCGAGTCAGCTCCAGGAATTGCTTGATAAAGGCTTCATTCGCCCGAGCACCTCTCCATGGGGCGCACCAGTCCTTTTCGTCAAAAAGAAGGATGGGTCATTCAGGATGTGCATCGACTATCGGGAATTGAATAAGTTGACAATCAAGAATCGCTATCCCCTGCCTCGAATTGATGATTTGTTTGACCAGCTACAAGGTGCTACGTGTTTCTCGAAGATCGATCTACGCTCAGGCTATCACCAACTACGCATCCAAGAGGAGGATATACCCAAAACCGCTTTATGCACTCGATACGGCCACTATGAATTCATTGTTATGCCTTTTGGTTTAACCAACGCACCCGCGGTTTTCATGGATCTGATGAATCGGGTGTGTAAACCATTTCTTGACCGCTTCGTCAACGTGTTCATCGATGATATCCTGATCTATTCAAAATCGAAAGCCGAACACGCGCAACATCTACGTTTGGTTCTCGAGCTACTCCAAGGGAATCGACTCTATGCCTAGTTCTCCAAGTGCGAATTTTGGCTGAAGGAGGTTCAATTCCTCGGTCACATTGTCAATAGTCAAGGTATTCATGTCAATCACGCGAAGATTGAAGCAGTTAAGAGTTGGGTTACGCCGAAGAACCCATCTGAAGTCCGTTCCTTTCTCGGACTAGCGGGCTATTATCGTCGATTTATCGAAGGGTTCTCTAAAATCGATGTGCCGCTTACCTCTCTCACGCAAAAAGACGAGCCTTTTGTTTGGGGAACTGAACAAGAGACTGCCTTTCAAACCCTCAAGTACATGCTCTGCAATGCTCTTGTTCTCACTTTACCCGACGGAAACGATGACTTTATTGTCTATTGTGATGCCTCGAACCTTGGTCTTGGTTGTGTTCTCATGCAGTGAGACAAGGTTATTGCTTACGTATCTCGTCAGCTCAAGATCCACGAGAAGAAGTATACAAACCATGACCTTGAGCTAGGCGCAGTTGTTTTTGCGTTAAAGATTTGGCGACACTACCTGTATGGTACCAAGTGTACGATCTTCACCGATCATAGGAGCCTACAACATATCTTTGACCAGAAGGAACTTAATATGCGTCAACGCCGATGAGTAGAACTTCTCAACGATTAAGACTGTGAGATTCGTTATCATCCTGGCAAAGCAAATGTCGTAGCCGACGCTCTCAGCAGACGGAGTTATTTGCACAGCATTCGTAATATCCAAGCCCAGTACGATCTCGAAACCCTCATCCGCGAAGCCCAGCATGCTTGTTTTAATTAGCGCACTTTGAAGAAGGAAAGGATCTATCACGATGGAGCCCAGCTTGTGAATAAGTCGAATGGGATATTCCACTATCTGGACTGAATTTGGATCCCTAAGCGGACCAATTTATGACGGATTTTGATGGATGAAGCCCACAAGTCTCGATATTCCATTCATCCCGGTTCCGATAAAATGTACCAGGACCTTCGCTACAAGTACTGGTGGCCGGGCATGAAGAGAGATATTGCCCTCTATGTTGGGAAGTGCCTGACTTGCTCGAAAGTCAGGGCTGAACATCAAAGACCCTCTGGCTTACTCGAACAACCCCCCGATCCCTATGTGGAAGTGGGAGAGTATAGCTATGGATTTCATAACGAAACTTCCGCGTACGCCATCAAGTCACGACAGCATCTGGGTTGTCGTTGACCGTTTGACCAAATCTGCTCATTTTCTGCCAATTCGAGAAGACTACGAGGTAGAAAGATTAGCCCGAATCTACACCGATGAGATCATTTGTCGACATGGGACGCCTCGTGACATCATCTCTGACCGTGATGCTCGGTTTACCACGCGTCTATGGGAAATGTTTCAAACGGCTCTCGGTACTACGCTTAATCTAAGTACCTCATTCCACCCTCATACCGACGGTCAGACTGAGAGAACAATTCGTACCCTTGAAGACATGCTCCGTTCGTGTGTCATAGATTTCGGTGGTAATCGGCATGCTTACCTGCCATTAGTCGAATTCTCGTATAATAACGGTAATCATTCCAGCATTCAAATGGCACCGTTTGAGGCTTTATACGAAAGAAAATGTTGATCGCCAATTGTATGGCACGAGATCGGGCACTCGCAATTAACCAGTCCTGAGCTATTGCAAGAAACGACTGAAAAAGTTCTCCAAATTCGAGACAATCTGCTGAAAGCTCGGAGTCGTCAGAAAAGTTACGCCGATAGACGACGCAAGCCCCTTGAATTTGACGTTGGCGACTACGTAATCCTAAAGGTATCACCTTGGAAGGGTGTGGTCAGATTCGGCAAGAAAGGGAAACTAGCGCCTCGATATGTTGGACCTTTTAAGATTACGGAAAGGATCGGAAAAGTCACCTACAGACACGAACTACCGGAGGAACTTAGTAACGTCCACCCGACTTTCCATGTGTCGAACCTCAGAAAGTGCCTGGCTGAGCATGATTTAATTGTATCTCTAGAAGATCTTCAAGTAAACAAAACACTACACTTCGTGGAGAAGCCTGTCAAGATCATGGACCGCCAAACCAAGCAGCTCAGACGCTCACGCATTCCCATTGTGAAGGTTCGATGGGAAGGCAAACGAGGCGAAGAGTTCACTAGGAAACTCGAAAGCGACATGAAGGCGAAGTACCCGCAGTTGTTTGTTACGGCTTCGGCCTAATTTCGGGACGAAATTCCCTCAACTAGGGGAGGCTGTCACTAGGGATGGGCTTTTTTTCCCAAATACCCGTACTCGTACCCGTACCGTACCCGTATCCGTACCTGTACCCGTACCGATTTTAGGTATTTGGTACATGTATCGGTACCCAGTTTTATTGATTTTGGTATTCGGTACTTTCGGTATTGGTACGGGTACGGGTACGAGTAAAAACGGGTACTGGTACCGAATTCTATGTATACCTTTAAAAGTTTTTTTGTATTATGTTTTATTTCATATTATGGTATTTATAGTGTACTCGTATTGATTTTACCTATATGGTACCCGTATCGTATTGGTACTCGTACCAATTTTACCTATTTGGTACTCGTACTATATTGGTACTCATGTCAATTTTACCTATTTAGTACTCGTACAAGTGCTCAAAAAGTAAATAAAAACAAAATGGTACCAAGCGGGTACTGTACCGAAAATACCCGTACCAGTACCTGTACTTGTACCCGTACCGTACCTATATATTTGGTACGGTATCTGGTACCTAGTTTTGTTCAAATTCGGTACCGGTATTTTCGGTACTGGTACGGGTATAGGTACGGGTACTGTACCAATCCCATCCCTAGCTGTCACACCTCGTGTTTCGAAAGTCAAAGTCAAGATTGAAGTCAAAGGGAGACAAGATTGCTAATTGCGATCTGTCACTCCTTGCTCAATTCCTGTTTTGACTTCTTTGACTTGTAGATATTCTTTTATGCTTTTACGTTAGTTGTATTATGTGGAGTATTTGCTAATAATCGAGGTTTAATCGCTATTTATCGATATTTATCACATGTCGTATCGTTTTATCGCTTATCGCAATCGCTCTCGCAACTCGAATTACGCGTTCTGGGTATTGTTCTTATGTGTGTGTGCCCTTTATGTGTTACTTGTGCATGTTATTTATGTTTTATGATGTGGTGATTAATCGCAACGCAATCGTAACTCAATCGCAATCGAATCGCAAACGCTAAATGAACG
The DNA here is from genome assembly GCA_030545235.1 of Helianthus tuberosus. Lineage (NCBI taxonomy): Eukaryota > Viridiplantae > Streptophyta > Magnoliopsida > Asterales > Asteraceae > Helianthus > Helianthus tuberosus. The sequence continues at coordinate 28,336,400 of CM060446.1, read as the reverse complement.
TTAAATAAGGACGATTGTATGTTCATATAGTAGTTCGGATTAAAAGTAATTTGTATAGGAAACTCTATCGCATCGCAACGCTAAACACTCGAATTGAATCTGCAAAAACTCATCGCGTGAATCACTCCGATCGATTGGCCAGCCGATTGAGCTGCCACCCGATCGAAGTGCCACCCGATCGAGCTGCCACCTGAATGGGTTACCACTCAATCGACCAGCCACTTATTCCCCTTTCCATTTCTGGAAACCCTATAAATACCCCCATATGTCAACATCACTTGATGTTGACAGCTCTCTCCCTCCCTACTCGCTCCAGCCGCTATTTCTTCAGATTTCTCGCGATTCTTGTAAGTTTTCCACCTAAATCTTGTACTTTCTTGATCTACACGCATTCCTACACCCTTCTATCTTTTGAATCTTAACTTTTAACCGTGAAATCACTATATTTGAGGTGTTCTAGGATGATGTCATCATGGTGTTCATAAGAAGTTCATGTTTTGGCTTCAATCCTCCAAAAATAACTTAGATCTGAACGATTTCCACATAAATAAACAAAGATCTTGCATAGATCTGAACATATTCATGGTGAAAAGGATTGAAAGTTGGTTTTCCAACTTTCTTTCAACTCTTTTACACTCAATGCACTCAAAACCGACGGAATCGGAGCTTGTTCTAATCTTCTACTCTTTCTTGTGGATGTGTTGGTTCAAGATCAGGATTCTATCCATGAGGTTACTGATTTCGGGTTAAACATGAAACACCGTCTCGAATAGATAACTGGTCGGACTAGGGTGGTTCCTGTCCGATCGGGTCACTAAGTCTTGTCGAGGTTTCTGTTGTTTGACACGTTATCATACAACCTCGAGAAATCGACAAACTACCAAAACAACCAAGGAAGAAGATGACCAGGTCATCTAGAACGGATTGTCGTCCGATCGGACAGCCACCCGATCGGCTTGCACCTTGGGTCCCACACTTAACTTTTATTTCAACGTTTGAGGTTTTGAACATTGAACGGATTGTCGTCCGATCGGATTGCCACTCGACCATGTGATGTTTTGACTTCGACACTTAAACAATTTTTCAACATGTTCAGTCTGAACGGATTGCCACCCAATCGGATAGCCATCCGATCGAGTGACCGTCCTGTTGTGAACTTTTTCTCAAACTGAGAAGCCTCGCCAATCAGATTGATGTCCGATCGAACGGCCGTTCGATCGACCGACCTGAAGGGTAGAGATACTTCTCTATTTTCAAAATACTACAACTAAAACTTCAAAAGACAAGCCATCATACACAAACACATCCGTCCCAAATGAGTTGACAATCCAATCGAGTGGGCACCCGATCGGGCGACCACCCGAACGGATTGTTATCCGATCGACCGTCCACCCGATCGGATTGCCACCCGATCGGATTGCTGTCCGATTCTCTGACACTTATTTCATTTTACGCGCCGCTTATCGTTTATGCTATCGTTCTGATCAGGCTGACCTTACTCTCTAGCGCTCCCTTCAATCCATCAATCGTTGTGAGTATACTCGCTCCCTTTTTGCTTTATGCACTTTTGGGTGTTACGTACGTTACTTACTCTAAATCACATCGAACACACTACGCAATACTTTAACGCTAACCGTTACCGCATGTTATACGTGACTTAATGAATGCTTGTTTGTTATGTTTACACATGGAATGTTGTCTCCTTGCCTTAGCAACGATAGTACTATAGTTTGGACTCAGCACCTGTTCACTCAGGGGTTGTTAAGGACAATTTGTTTTTATGCTTGTGCGGAATAGTTTTAACGATTGTATGCTCACCTTTACACTATGTGTATTGACTTTTACTTTAACGTATGTGGCAGGTGCTTAAGATGTTTATATGCTTGGCTTGCTGTGAAATGGAGGATAGGAAAGGTCTAGAAACAAATAAATGAATTGCCTGTATTTGAAATCTGAGTTGTCGGAACAGAACAATTTGACTAGATCTTGTCTGTAATAATTATATTACTTTTTATGTCGTGGTATGGGACATGATGTTTTAAATAATTGGTAATTATAGTTGTTATGGAAACTTCTGGACAATCTGTTTCGCTCAATGCCACGCCCCGATGTTTCCGGCATCGATTGGGGTGTGACACTAACGCGTGTGCATTTGTGTATTTAATAGATAATCACTAGGAAATCCTTAAGGAAAACCCTATGACAACAATGTGAGTAATCTCCTTTTTACAAAACCTCATATGATTAACATTATATTAAGCAGTGATTGAGTATTTGTATTCTACAATTATCGTCGGTATGTTGGGGTTTTGTATATAAATTTATTACTACATTATGAGTAGCAACATGACCACAAGTCGGGTTGACAGTATCGTGGGTGGTAATTAAAGTAGATGGAAACAAATGTAATTGCGCGACCGCCCTCAATACTGTACAATGGTTTTTTTTTACTTAACTTGATTAAACTGGGATTCACTCACCAGTATTTCCCATAGACAAAATGTTTTTAAATGCGTTTCAGGTAACAAAATGTGAAAGCCAAATAGAAGCCAGCCGGACAGCACTGAAGGCTTGGAAAAGTGGCTATAAAGTTACCTAAAATAAAGAGAAGTTTTTATTAAATAAAATAGGGTATATCCCTATGAAAATGTGTGTAATTAAAACTTGGGATTATTCCCACGTGTTTAATATTATGAAAGTGTGGTATTTTACTCTAATAAAATATTTCCTAACTACGATCCTGATGTGATTCCGCTGCCAAAATGATAAACCTAGATACCACCGAAACTGGCCGCGGCCGCCCGTTCCCGGGTAGTATAGGGGACGGGGGTTGCGAAAATTTAGGGTTTTTTTTTCTTCTCTGTGTAAATGGGTTTTATGAAGAAGGTATGTTATAAAAGGCTCATAAATAATATCTAGAAGATAATTTACAAGTTACCCTCTTATAATTGATAAATTTCAAAAAGTACCCCATAATAAGGTATAAAGTAACTTGGTTAGGTATTTGGATGAAAACGGCAACAAGTTACAAACGTGGGGGGCAAAATGGTACAAAAACTTCATTTTGGACGAACATGGCAAATGTGCCCAAACCTCAGGGACGATTTTGGCAATTAACTCTTTTATAATTATCTTTTAAATTTATCTCGATCTCTACTTTATTCAAACCCCAATTCCAAAGCTATAAATAGGGGTCTCTACCCTCATTATTTTTCACACCTCAAACAAAAATCTAAAGCCTTCTGGAGCTCGCAAATTGTTCTCTCCTCCAATCTCTTGAAGATTCAAGAAGCTTTTACTTCAAGTAAGTTTTAATGTTCTTTGCATTCTTCGTGTTCATATATTTCCATTTTTGTTTTACTAAAATCTAACATAGCTAGCTTAGATCTATGATTCACTAACATGTTATGGTTGCAATCATAGATCTAAGATGAATCAAAACTCAAAATTTAATGTTAACCATCAAAAGTTTTTCTTAAGAACATAAACAATTTTTCCAGCAAACTGATATGTTTTTGTGATGGCCAAAACCATGTCTAAACAGCCCAAAATGGGTTGGATTTTCTTTATTATTCGTAGTTCGTCAAGTTAGCTTCGATTTGTTATATGGCTCACTTTCTTATTCATTTGAATGAATTTTTGACAATTTTTACAAGAGTGCGCAAAGCTGACAGAAATTCGTTTTCAAAACCCTAAATTGATTGGCTAATACTAAATTCATAATTTTGATCCTAAAATCAATGTTGTAGAAATCGGATTAGGCAGTTGATTAATCGGCGTCTAGGCGCTGATCGGAGGTCCACCAGCCGAATTATCCCAAATCGGTCAACTTAGGCGGTAAAAGTCAAAATCATTCAAAATCGGTCAAAAATCGTCTGAAATCGGAATAGTCGGTCAAAAAAAGGTCAAATTTGGTTCATAATGGGTCAAAGTTGGACCAAATCTATCAAGTGGAATGAGTTCTTACCTTGATTCGAACCAAAATCAGACCTGCAACTGTATCCATTGTTCAAAATCGAACCCCATTGAAGAAATAATTGTTTAGATAAAGGGAATTTGGGGATTAGGGTTTGTGCTTTGTTTTTGTATCTGATGAAGAGAAGATGGGGAGCGGGAAAACGGCGTATGATGAAAGTGGGGATGATTAGGGTTGTTTAAGTTTGGATATTTTAACATATAACCCTCTTCCATCTTTATTAGTTTATATTTAGTCCTTATACTTGTGAATTTATATATGAAAAATATAAAAGTAATGGTATATGTATATAAATTCATAAAATTATACATATAAAGTCTATTCCGATTAATCCCTAGGCGGTACCTCACCGCCCGACTAGCACCTAGCACTTTCTACAACATTGCTTAAAATAGTGTTTTCAACTTATCCAAAACACTTTTATTAATTCCATCAAACAATTTTTATTATTTACAATATTACTCCTCCATTATTCTAGTTATTCAATTCGATGCTAACAAAATTCATATTTTCCCGTTAGCACCTAAATTACAAAACAAACCCTTAACTTCAACATATCTCTGATTAAAATCATAACTCACTTAGGGTAATCCACAAATCAAGGTTGTTGCAAGATCAACCTTCATACTTTGTAAGGTGAGTTTACATAGACATTTTCTTTAAACTTTTGGGTGGAACATGTTATTTAAACTTTTCATTTATTTATGTCATACTTTTACATTCATACTACTTGTCTTAAACCAACCCGAATTCGAAGTCACCCGAGCCTGAATTAGAGAATAACCGAAAAACCCGAACCCGGACAACACAAAACCTTAAATGGGTCGGTTATCGGGTCACTTTTTCCTAACCAAAAACCCGAACAACCCGACCCGAATAACCTGAATAAAAACCCGAACATTAGTTGTCTTTCTTTATAGATGTGAATTGATTTAGAGTGTTTTGTATTTGAAATATAAAGTTTTGAGACTTTTGAATATTATCATATCATATTGTTAAATGATATTTGAATTGTGATGATAATTTTTTAACAACATGATATATTTGATGATATTTTGTGAAAAAAAACATTCTTTTTTTTGTTTTTCATCTAAACCCGAAAAACGAACAACTTGACCTGAACTAATTCGAACCCGAATAAATAACCCATACCCGAACAACCCGAACTTTAAATGGGTTGGTTATCGGGTCACTTTTTCCTAGCAAAAAACACGAAAAACCCGAAACCCAAAAAATAACCCGAAGAACACCCCTAGCTGTGATGGAGAGAAACATGTTAGCGTTGGTGAAAAGCGATATGGCCGACGCAAGTGAAAGGCCCTGGTAGTTGTGGTGGTTGGAGTGTATTTAAGGGAGAGAGTGGACTTAAGAAAAAAAAATCAACCTATTACATGTTGACACGTGGCAGCTAGCCGCCATGGAATGGCGCAGCATTGTGGGGGCTGGAGGGGCGGCCGACCCCCCGAACTTTTCGCTCAGTAGTGGTGAGTATGTCGTTTTCATATGGAATTTTTTGAGTATATACATTTTTGACCCCCCGATTTTATATAAAATTTTGGGTATATACGTTTTCGACCCCCGGTCGGAAATCTCAAGCTTCGGCACTGCCGCCATGTTAACCCATATTGGTAAATGTTATAGATGTAATTATTAAATGAAAATACCTTACGATCATGTAATCCCTTAGTTATCTAATCTAAGGTGCTGTTTGTTTTTTCTGCGGGAAAAGGTCTACAGTCTGCGGACCACATCTGCAGGCATCTGCAGGAGAAGAGGTGGACCAAATGTCTGCAATCTGCGGGAAAAGGGTTTGTTTTTTTATATAAAAAGATCTTCACACCCCCTACACACAAACACACACACAGATCTGCTCTCTCTCTCTCTGCCTTCCTCACCACCACCAAGCACCACAGCCTTACACAACCACCGTCGTCACCACTACACCACCGCCCTTCACCGTCTCTCTCTATCCTCCCTCGATCTCTCTCTATGCCTTCACCACCACCGCAAACCCTAGCCTTGAACTCTCTCTCTCTCTCTCTCTCTCTCTCTCTACAAACTCTCTCTCTCTCTACAATCTGTCCCCACCACCGCAATCTCCTTCTCCGGCCAGCCTTTTCCCGAAGATGATGACGATGATGGTGTTTTGATAACAGATCGATTTGGTGGTTTTGATAACAGATCGATTTGGGGATTTGGGGGGTTTTTTTGCCATCGGTGGAGGTGGTGGCGGAGTGGAGGTGGTGGCGGAGCAGGGGTGTCGGAGGTGGAGGTGGTGTCGGAGGTGGAGGTGGTTGCAGGTGGGGTGTGATGGCAGGTGGGTGTTGGTGACGGTGGTTGTGGCAGGGATGTGGTGGTGGCAGGGATGTGGTGGTGGAGGTGGTGGCGGTGGTGGTAGGGATGTGGTGGTGGAGGTGGTGGCAGGGAAGAAGAGGTCTGCGTGGTGAAGAGGTTCCAAGAAGACATGGGTCATTGTCTGCGTGGTGAAAAGGTCTCGCAGACCTTTTTTAATGAAAGGTCTGCGAGAAAACAAACAAGCTGCAACATCCAAACGTCTGCCCGCGTCTGCGCGGCGCAGACATAAGTGGCCAGAAGTGCTTTTGGCCAAAAAACAAACACCACCTAAGGCTGGACGGTACGGGGCTCGGCCTGGCCCATCGCCGACCCAAACACCGTTTCCCCCCCCCCCCCTCCCCCCGGTGTCGTCTAGTTCATCGCCCTCTCGACAATTGAGACTGGCATAAAAGACAAATTTTTTGAACGTTGCAAACTAGCCGTTTGCTTAAAAAAAATTCAAATCCCACTTTATAAATATACACCATTATTCTCCCACTTTCAACCCAAAAGTCTATTATTCTCTCTCATTTTTTTATAAACCATCATACTTTAAAAAAAATAGGCAAGTCTTCATCTTCTTCTTCAACGTGGTATTCGTCATCTTCGGGTGAGAGCGAAACATTTTTTTAAAACGTCATTATGTACGCAGCTTATATGATCATGGAGGAGGACGAAGAGGCTGAAACGTCGTCACAACAGCAAACTAGGAGAACCGCCTTAAACCGAGACCGAGAAGGTATTTTAATTTTTTAGTGTATCTTTATTTAAATTTAATAATGAATTTAATTTACTTTTCGTTTTTACTATATAGTCGGCCATGGTAACTTAGTGGCCAATTATTTTGCCGACTTACCTGTCTACACGGATGCAATGTTTCGACGTCGGTTCCGAATGAGTCGTCGACTGTTCTTACGTATTGCAGACGACTTGTGTTACACCCCGACCACGTGGAACATACAAAACGTGGCGGAAACGTCGGGGAGTGTTGTAACAGAATTAATTGTTTCAAATCCATGGCAATTGAAGTTTCGTTTTATTGATTAAAAGTGTTACAATGTCTTAACAAACAAAGAAATACAACATAATTAACTAGTCTTGCATCTTTTATTGTCACTAAAGCCCAAGTCTGCCTATGTGTATCTTGATCATCTTATGCAACAGCTCCTGAAAAACACATGTGAAAATAGGTACGTCAGCATAAAAATGCCTGTGAGATACATAGGTTTTGTGAAAATAGGTTTCATGACTTATGTTTGAGAAAATGTTTAGTCATGAACCTTGTAATTTGCTTTGTCTTGTAAATCATTTGAAAAACGATAAGATCAGATGATATGTATAAATAAGAGAATAATGTATGGTTAAATGAATAACCAGTGTAAAATGAGTTTGTATAAGATATGTTGTTTGTAAAACAATGTCTTGTGAAAAGTATGTTATTTGTATAAAATGTTATATGTCTCAAATTGAAATGATTGAAATAACGCTACGATATGTAATACCATACAAACACTTATATATAGGAAGTACCAGCAGCGTATCCACCATGCTTGTATCATATTACACACGCTTCGTTACTTAATCACTTACTCAAACCAAACTACCAAAGTAAAATGTTCATGTCTAATGTAAATCATGTAATATGTATCCAAAATGTAAGCATGTGATGAATAACAAATGTACTAAGTATGCAACAATAGACATACGTAGCATGTGACTTGTACTAAGTATGCAACAATAGACATACGTAGCATGTGACCTGTACTAAGTATGCAACCATAGACATACGTAGCATGAAATGTAATGTAAAACGATGTACTAAGTAATGCACACTATGGGCACACCTAGCATGAAATGTAATGAAATCATGTACTATAATGTACTAACGAACATAGCAGGTATATGATGTGAAAACAGGAAAGCATGAAAGTAACAAGTAGGCACATGTGTTCCACCCCAAAACGTTTGGAAAACAGTAAAAGAGGGGTCTATGTACTCACTTGAGAATGCTCAGTAGTCCTTGAGTGGCAACCAAACAATGCTAGAGATCACGGATATCAAACGGCACCTAATATAGGTAACTATGTTAATAAACCGGACCTAAATTGGAGGATCAGATAGAATGAGGATTCGTAAACCAAACGAGTGTAGAGACTCGTGTCATTTGGTTTAACAAAGCCTACATACTAAATGAAACCTAACATAAATGCATACGACCCATTACGACCCGTTTAGGTAGCTTATGCTACTTTAACGCGTCGTTCGCGTGAAGCGCGTTCGGACCGTCTAACTAGTCCTATGACAAGTGTTATATGCCTAACCATGTTACATAATCAGTTATGTGACAAAAGTTTAGGTTACATATGCTTAATTATCAATTATACATGATAAGGGTATTCTGGTAATTTACCTAAGGCATATAAACTACCTATCATACAACTATTCAAACGAAGCGACCATAGGGTATAACCTCGGAAGGTTATTCCCTATATACTATGGTCACCTAATGTATTTGGTGGGATCCTAATGATCGACCAAATGGGTCGGGTTCGAAGGTATAAGCGATTTATTAGATCGCTTACCCTACGACCCTAGACAACGTGGTAATCAGTAGGCATAGTCCCAAGGGACTATAACCAACGTGATTACACTCACGTTGCGAAGTTCAAACGAACTTCGCATTGACCATAAACTGGTCAATGCAGAAAGTCAAACAAAGTTTGACTTTCAGACTCGAAAATACTCGAAAAGCAATAAAAGAACGAAAGAATACTTACGAAGGGTCCCCGAATGCTAATCCCGATCCAAGTAGCTCAGGTATGAAACAAAGGTTTCAACTTAGAGCTCCTCAAATCAGAATTCTTGTGGGTTTTGCAATGGGGTGGGTTGGGTATTTATAGTATTCGGGTAACCGTTAAGATCGTTTCATGGAAACCGTGCTCGAATCTTGTGCGTACACTTGTCACAAAGTTGTGGTAACTTAAAAATGGTCCTAATGAGCTGAATGTGCAGTTGTGAGTGTGTGGTTGTGGTTAAAACAGCTGGAATATGCTGACTGCTCGTTCTTATCTGTTATGGGAGTCTGATGCGGCCCGCTTCAGGATATGCATAAACTCAGGCGGGCCGCCTGGCCCTTCTGATCAACATATAACTTTCAAAAATGGCAGTTTCAGCCCCTGCACGTGTTTAAGGCCATTCCCGACACTTCTAAGGCCCGTAAAGCCAACTTTAAGGCCCTAAAATGATTCCTAAACATTGTGGACATGAAACATGCTCAAAAATATGTCGTATGTTGGTTCGTTTGGTCGTACGAACACGATGTTCGCTTAATTACGACGGAATGCGCACAAGCGCGAAAAACGATCCAAATGACACGACGAATGGATTTTTCTTATGCCGAACACTAAAATAAAATATTTTAGTGCTTACATAAATTTTTGGATGTCCGGATGTATTCAGAACGTAAGTTATGCGTGAAAATGCAAACTTGTGCACTTTTTGACACTTTTAGTCCCTGAATGAGCCAAAAGTTTATTTTAGCACACCGAACCCCTTAAAGCCTATTTCTAAGCTATGTAAAGGATATTTAAGGTGTGATTAACTTATGGTCATGCTCCGGAATGTCTGTTACAGTTCAAATTGGCATACTTTCGCAGTTTGTCAACTTTAGTCCCTGTAAGCGATTAAACTAGATTTTGCCATACCGAAGCCTTCAAAACTTATTTCTAAGTTATGTAAAGGTTACTTAAGGTATGTTAAGCCTATTTCACTATTCCGGAGTGTTCGTTGCATTAAACTGGTTATATTTACGCATCAGTGCGCGTATAACCTTCCAGAAAGCGATTTAAAGCTTGAAATTGAACAAGAGTTGATATGTGCAAACGATACACATATTTTTACAAATCCCAAGTATGAAATACAATATTTCATTGGTTTGGCATTTGTTTGATGGTTGAGGTGACACAGGTGTCACAGTCTCCCCTACTTTAGGAAATTTCGTCCCGAAATTAATTCGTAGGAGTCTATCTGTGGCTTTGTGTTAAGTAACCATCGAAGATAAGCAAGGCATAATCCTGTTATTTCTCTTTAACGGACATTTTTCAGAAATGAAAAAAATGAACGGAGTTATTTCCAACAGGCATTCTTCAGAAACGAAGAAGAACAGAATGAGTCATTTTCCACAACCTCTTTAGAAACGAAAATGAACGAAATGAGTCATTTTCCACAACCTCTTCAGAACCGAAAATGAACGAAATGAGTCATTTTCCACAACTTCTTCAGAACCGAAAATGAACGAAATGAGTCATTTTCCACAACTTCTTCAGAACCGAAAATGAACGAAATGAGTCATTTTCCACAACTTCTTCAGAAACGAAAAATGAACGAAATGAGTCATTTTCCACAACTTCTTCAGAAACGAAAATGAACGAAATGAGTCATTTTCCACAACTTCTTCAGAAACGAAAATGAACGAAATGAGTCATTTTCCACAACTTCTTCAGAACCGAAAATGAACGAAATGAGTCATTTTCCACAACTTCTTCAGAACCGAAAATGAACGAAATGAGTCATTTTCCACAACTTCTTCAGAAACGACCAAACTTGCTGTGGTTTCCGTGCACTGAATTTCATAATTATGTATGCATCCATAATTACGCAATTCCTTGCACAGTCCGCACAATTTGTTTGTAATATGAAGGGGAGGAAAAATCAAACCTGTGATGAGTGTGACTAGACTACCATAAGGTCCTTTTAATTAGATTGCCAACTGATCCTTTTAATTAGGCCACCAAGGAGTCCTTTCAGCTATCTCATCACATGATATTCCTAACCAGATTTTTTTTTTTTAATCAATCTGTTTAACTAGACCACTCAGGGGTCTAATTATGGAATAGTACAATATAATCTAAGGGTCTTTACTATTACGTAAAAGCCCATTGAGGATTTAATATAGTACCTTTGGATATCCTACTATGAATCCCTTATACGAAGATATGGAAGATTCTACGAGGATTTGGATAACAAAAACTTGGATTACACAAAAACATAAAAGGAAACACATAAGCACATAATCACATAGTTGTTTAACTTGGTTATTAATTTGTTATCTTTGGACGCGGATACTTAAAGCACACCAGGAATCCAATTCGTGGATTTCATTTGGCACTTTAATCATTTCAAGAATCCATCCATGAAGATAGGATGATCTTTCAAAAATTCGATTTTCGTTTACAGGAAAATGCAATATTCGAATTAAGGTACACAATAATTTAGGACATACAGAAATACTCTTGGGTACCTTATTAAGAATTTATAGTGGTACTTGGGTATTCGTACAGAATTATAACTTGCACCTTGTACTTCGTTTCTTTGCAAGAGACGGGTACTTTAGGATCTTTGTGTAAAACGCAAGAGATTGTAAAATGGAAGAATTTTGGGGGTAGTCTGTTCTTCAAGGAATGCGGTTCCTTGATTGTCGGTATTGTAAGGGATATGTTGTTTATACATACAATCATATAAATACATTGCAATGTAAATAATAGATTTATTTATAAACAATGTTAACAACTGTTTCATGGACCTTGACAACAAAAGAAAATAATACATAAGATGTGATTATTTCTAAAGAGTGTTGTCTTCTAGTCGGTCAGATGCTCATTTCTGTGCTGGATTAGCATTAGCAAGCTTTGGGCAATTTCTTCGGAAATGACCCATTTCGCCACATTTGTAGCAAGAACCTGGTGGAAAGTGAGCTCGAGCAGGTTTGTTGTCAGCTTGATTTGGTGCAACTGCTGCTACGCAAACTTTTGCTGTATGACCTTTACGTCCACAAATTTGGCATTCGCGGCACTTCACCATAGCATGATGATAAAGGTTACATTTGTTGCACAAGGGTGAAGTTCCATTGTATGGCTTCCTAGTACGGGGTTGAGCTGGTTGGTTGGGGACGGCTTGATCGTTGTGAGTAACCATGGCGAAGTTCTGAGAAGCCTTTCGCTTCTTTGACCTCTTAGGGGATCCAGTCTGCTCATCCATGGTCTTTGATTCCTCTATTGGTTTCGATTCCTCGACCGGTTTCTTGTCACCCTTTCGGAAAAGCTTACGTTTCCTGATCTGAGATTCAGTCAAGGTTGCAGATAGCTCAATGGCCTGCCTAACCGTAGTGGGGTTACTACCAGTAACAATGTCCTGAACTGAGTCAGGGAGACCATCAATGTATTTTTCGATCGCCTTATCCAAAGGCGTAACCATGGTAGGACACAACAGGCTCAGCTCCTCATATCGATCAGTGTACGCTCGATGTTCACCGCTGTCTTGCTTAAGATCATCGAATTCCCTTTCCAAGGCCCTGATCTCGTGACGAGGACAGAATTCCTTCATCATGAGTGCTCTAAGTTCTTCCCAAATTTGGGCCAGTGCTACATCGGCACCCCTATCTCTCACCACACCGTTCCACCACGTCAAAGCTCGTTTCTCAAAGACACTAGATGCGAAATCTACCTTTCACTCGTTTAGACATTGAACATGCCTGAAGGTGCTCTCTAGACTCTCGAACCATTGCAGAAGTGCAGTCGCTCCTTGAGACCCAGAAAACTTTGATGGCTTAGCCGAGTTGAACGTCTTGAAGTTGCAGAGGGCATTATTGTTGTTGATAGCTTGGTGACATTGGGCAACGATGGTCGGGATTGCAGCAGTTATTTGCTGTGTAATGACAGCTGCCAGATCGTCAATAGATACCGGATTTTCGCGTCGTGGAGGCATTCTAAAAGAGAAGAACATGAAAGGAAACAAGTGAGAGAATTAGACGAAAAGAATGAGATGAAACAAATCTAATGAAAGCAAGGATAGTGGTCATTTGTTTGTTACTACAAAGCAACAAACGACCTCGGTGATTAATCAAAGTAAATAGGTCAAAAATAATGTATCGCGAAGACATGCTCGCCTATAAGTAAACACTCATCCCAAGAATTCCCAGGTAAGCACGACTGGTCTCGCGTCTGATGAGATGTATACGAAGTGCTTGCCTAGACAGAAAACCCAGAATACAGGCATTCACCCTTCCAGTTTGCACGTGTTCACATTATTTAAAACCCAAAACCTTGACGAGATTTTGAAAACTCAAGGGGGTTCAAAACCATATAACAGAGGGTTCAAAACCTTACAATAGAGGGTTCAAAACCTAGTAATCAATCATCCTAGAACAGATGATTAGTTTTCAAAGCGGTTTTGAAATTTATGTTCTTGTTGTGGTCGTCGCCTAAGGATAGGTGACGGTATTGTTTTATGACTAAACGCAAGTAAACTCGCGTTAGGGTCCTAAGAAGGTTATAGACTAGGTCAAAGCATTACTAATAACCTAATTCCCTATAACCATTGGCTCTGATACCATCTTTTCTGTCACACCCCGACCACGTGAAACATACAAAACGTGGCGGAAACGTCGGGGAGTGTTGTAACAGAATTAATTGTTTCAAATCCATGGCAATTGAAGTTTCGTTTTATTGATTAAAAGTGTTACAATGTCTTAACAAAAAAAAAAATACAACATAATTAACTAGTCTTGCATCTTTTATTGTCACTAAAGCCCAAGTCTGCCTATGTGTATCTTGATCATCTTATGCAACAGCTCCTGAAAAACACATGTGAAAATAGGTACGTCAGCATAAAAATGCCTGTGAGATACATAGGTTTTGTGAAAACAGGTTTCATGACTTATGTTTGAGAAAATGTTTAGTCATGAACCTTGTAATTTGCTTTGTCTTGTAAATCATTTGAAAATGATAAGATCAGATGATATGTATAAATAAGAGAATAATGTATGGTTAAATGAATAACCAGTGTAAAATGAGTTTGTATAAGATATGTTGTTTGTAAAACAATGTCTTGTGAAAAGTATGTTATTTGTATAAAATGTTATATGTCTCAAATTGAAATGATTGAAATAACGCTACGATATGTAATACCATACAAACACTTATATATAGGAAGTACCAGCAGCGTATCCACCATGCTTGTATCATATTACACACGCTTCGTTACTTAATCACTTACTCAAACCAAACTACCAAAGTAAAATGTTCATGTCTAATGTAAATCATGTAATATGTATCCAAAATGTAAGCATGTAATGAATAACAAATGTACTAAGTATGCAACAATAGACATACGTAGCATGTGACTTGTACTAAGTATGCAACAATAGACATACGTAGCATGTGACCTGTACTAAGTATGCAACCATAGACATACGTAGCATGAAATGTAATGTAAAACGATGTACTAAGTAATGCACACAATGGGCACACCTAGCATGAAATGTAATGAAATCATGTACTATAATGTACTAACGAACATAGCAGGTATATGATGTGAAAACAGGAAAGCATGAAAGTAACAAGTTGGCACATGTGTTCCACCCCAAAACGTTTGGAAAACAGTAAAAGAGGGGTCTATGTACTCACTTGAGAATGCTCAGTAGTCCTTGAGTGACAACCAAACAATGCTAGAGATCACGGATATCAAACGGCACCTAATATAGGTAACTGTGTTAATAAACCGGACCTAAATTGGAGGATCGGATAGAATGAGGGTTCGTAAACCAAACGAGTGTAGAGACTCGTGTCATTTGGTTTAACAAAGCCTACATACTAAATGAAACCTAACATAAATGCATACGACCCATTACGACCCGTTTAGGTAGCTTATGCTACTTTAACGCGTCGTTCGCGTGAAGCGCGTTCGGACCATCTAACTAGTCCTATGACAAGTGTTATATGCCTAACCATGTTACATAATCAGTTATGTGACAAAGTTTAGGTTACATATGCTTAATTATCAATTATACATGATAAGGGTATTCTGGTAATTTACCTAAGACATATAAACTACCTATCATACAACTATTCAAACGAAGCGACCATAGGGTATAACCTCGGAAGGTTATTCCCTATATACTATGGTCACCTAATGTATTTGGTCGGATCCTAATGATCGACCAAATGGGTCGGGTTCGAAGGTATAAGCGATTTATTAGATCGCTTACCCTACGACCCTAGACAACGTGGTAATCAGTAGGTATAGTCCCAAGGGACTATAACCAACGTGATTACACTCACGTTGCGAAGTTCAAACGAACTTCGCATTGACCATAAACTGGTCCATGCAGAAAGTCAAACAAAGTTTGACTTTCAGACTCGAAAAGAAATAAAAGAACGAAAGAATACTTACGAAGGGTCCCCGAATGCTAATCCCGATCCAAGTAGCTCAGGTATGAAACAAAGGTTTCAACTTAGAGCTCCTCAAATCAGAATTCTTGTGGGTTTTGCGATGGGGTGGGTTGGGTATTTATAGTAATCGGGTAACCGTTAAGATCGTTTCATGGAAACCGTGCTCGAATCTTGTGCGTACACTTGTCACAAAGTTGTGGTAACTTAAAAATGGTCCTAATGAGCTGAATGTGCAGTTGTGAGTGTGTGGTTGTGGTTAAAACAGCTGGAATATGCTGACTGCTCGTTCTTATCTATTCTGGGAGTCTGATGCGGCCCGCTTCAGGATATGCATAAACTCAGGCGGGCCGCCTGGCCCTTCTGATTAGCATATAACTTTCAAAAATGGCAGTTTCAGCCCCTGCACGTGTTTAAGGCCATTCCCGACACTTCTAAGGCCCGTAAAGCCAACTTTAAGGCCCTAAAATGATGCCTAAACATTGTGGACATGAAACATGCTCAAAAATATGTCGTATGTTGGTTCGTTTGGTCGTACGAACACGATGTTCGCTTAATTACGACGGAATGCGCACAAGCGCGAAAAACGATCCAAATGACACGACGAATGGATTTTTCTTATGCCGAACACTAAAATAAAATATTTTAGTGCTTACATAAATTTTTGGATGTCCGGATGTATTCAGAACGTAAGTTATGCGTGAAAATGCAAACTTGTGCACTTTTTGACACTTTTAGTCCCTGAATGAGCCAAAAGTTTATTTTAGCACACCGAACCCCTTAAAGCCTATTTCTAAGCTATGTAAAGGATATTTAAGGTGTGATTAACTTATGGTCATGCTCCGGAATGTCTGTTACAGTTCAAATTGGCATACTTTCGCAGTTTGTCAACTTTAGTCCCTGTAAGCGATTAAACTAGATTTTGCCATACCGAAGCCTTCAAAACTTATTTCTAAGTTATGTAAAGGTTACTTAAGGTATGTTAAGCCTATTTCACTATTCCGGAGTGTTCGTTTCATTAAACTGGTTATATTTACGCATCAGTGCGCGTATAACCTTCCAGAAAGCGATTTAAAGCTTGAAATTGAACAAAAGTTGATATGTGCAAACGATACACATATTTTTACAACTCCCAAGTATGAAATACAATATTTCATTGGTTTGGAATTTGTTTGATGGTTGAGGTGACACAGGTGTCACAACTTGGACCAGTCTGATCCGTTTTTCATAATGCGATACGACGCTAGGGGCCAAAGGGGATTCACTACTTTCTAGAAAGGTACGTCGGCCATTCGCCAACTGGCATACGGGTACGCACCCGATTTGTTGGATAAGTATTTAAGGATGTCCGAAAGAATACACCAGTTTTATGGTTTCGGGGGTGAAATACAGGCGGAGTTACTACCTTGATGATGAAATATACACAATGTACTTTACAATCGTTAAAACTATTCCGCACCCGACATACGATAAAAGAAAGAAATTTGCGAAGTTTCAAGAGGGTGCGAGAAAAGATATTGAACGGTGTTTTGGGGTTCTACAAAAAATGGCATATCATTGAACATCCAGCACGTTCTGCTACACCACAGAGGTTGCGATACATTATGTACGCTTGTATCTTGCTGCATAATATGATCATACGAAGACGAAGGTAGAGCGATTTGTGACTACGACGAAAACGCGTCTAACGGGAATTCTGTTCCAGTTAGTTTGGAACAACAAGATTTAAACGGATTCTCTCTACGTAACGAGTACACACATCAAAACCTACAAACGGACTTGGTGGAGTACATTTGGAACAATGTACAAAACGAACCTAACGACTACATGCCGAATGAAGACCAGTAGTTTTTAATATTTTTTTAAGAATATGTTGGTTTTTTTAATGTTATGTAGGAATTAATATTTATTTTAGAGTTTATATTAATTTTAGTTTTATGTAATATTTGGTTCATAATATTATGTAATGTTTGGTTTTTAATATTTATGATAAAATTAGTTTTAATAAATGTTAAAAAAGTAGATAAAATTAAAAAAAAATTAAGTTGGTGGAGTAGGCTCATCCTCCATTTTTATTGTTTCATCCTTAGAGGGGCATCCTCCAAGGACTATGACGTGACGCCTATGTTGAGGGTCATCCTCAAATATAAATTGTTAATTTAATATATTTTTAAAACAAATACCTCTCTTTCCTACTTATCTTATATTAAATATATAAATAATAAATTAATATTAAATGTTATCCTAATTTATTAAAAGTATAACTTTTTTTTATTGGGTTAATGGATTTAAACACCCCCAACTATTGCCATTTGGCCGATGGCACTCTCAACTTTCACTTTGGCTCAGACCACTCCTAACTTAACACATTGATTGTCATGGCACCCCCTCGTTAAATATTCACTAACCAGGTTACTAAAATTAGCCTATGTGGCAATTTTATCTGATGTGGCATTTCCTACATGTCATACATGAGCTGATGTGGCATTTTTATCTGGTCTAGCATGATGACATGTAAAACAATATAATTTTTTTAATCTACATTTTTTTTTAAATATAAGAATATTTTTTAATATGTATTTTTCAAAATTCAAAAAAATTATAGATTTTTTTATAAAACCCCACCTACCCATCCCTCCATCTTTCTAACACCACCTCCACCCTCATTGCCAGTCACCACCGCCACAAAACACCACCACCGCCACCCTCATTGCCAGTCACCACCGCCTTTCGCAGCGTCCTCATCACCATCATCAACCACAGTGGCGTCGTTAACAAAGATAACCGTTTAATAGGTGAAATTTCCCCTTTTACCCTTGCGCTTGCTGTGACGAAACTGTCGCGGCAGCAATAGCTACCCTCTCAGCCGGGGATCTAATGGCCTATATTGACTGCTCTGGCCCGTCAGACGATTTGGTCAACTTGGTCAAAATGAGGTTACACGAAAGAAACTTGACCTCAATGTTGGATCTTATGGATGACTACTATAACCCATTATCTTCATCATCGTCTTCGTGTTGCTCATCAGATGAAGAATCCGGGTCTGTTAAAAATGGTTGTGTGGGGCGGTTTTATCCATGGAACTCATTGATTGCGGTTACGGTTCAGATGATAGCGCTTCGTGTTAGTTATGCTTGGGTGGTTCAACAGGATTATACCTTGGTAGGGATTATAACGTATGTAGAGATTTTGAAGCAATTTCGGAGCATCGTAGACCGCTTGACTTATAATTTGCATAAAGTTTCTATCCATCTAGTTCTTCAACTTTAATGTCTGCATCGTAGACCGCTTGACGTAGATAGAAACTTTAAGCAATTTCGGAGATTTTGAGGTGGATTCATGGCAGATTGTATTGAGTTGGATTCATGGCGGGTTGGATGGATTAAAGGAACTGGAGTGGATGATTGATTAGAGTTAGGGTTTGAGAAAGGGGGAAAAGTGAAGTGGTGGTGGAGAGAGGAAGGGGTGGGGCCTATCGTTTTAAATATTTAGAAATATCAATTTTGTACACGTCATCATGCCACATCAGAAAAAAATGTCATATCAGCAGAAACAACTAACAGAGTTAGCGGCTAGTTAACGACGGGGTGACACGGCAACCCAAGTGTTAAGTTGGGAGTGGTCTGAGCCAAAGTGAAAGTTGAGAGTGCCATCGGCCAAATGGCCATAGTTGGGGGTGTTAAAATCCATTAACCCTTTTTTATTATTTGGTATACAAAATTAGGGTTGAGATCCTGTACAAACAGTACTAACTGTAAGAACCGTAAGAATAGATCTGAACCATTGATAGTTTAAATTAAGGGTTAGGGTTGATTATAAATAAAAGCCTTATACCTAAAAATTAGTACTAAAAAGTTATGGGTAATTTCGTAAAATTGCTAGTCATTTGACCATTTTCAATTAAATATAAATTCCATCAAGGTTTTTTAAACTAAAATAACTTTTATATACTTCATTATTTTTTTAAAAAGAATACACCATAAAATCAAGTATTTTTTTATCTTTAATATGAGTACCATATTGCTATACATTTTTTTTATTTATAAAGTAACTTTTAAAAAAGTTACCAAAAGTTGTTTTATAATTGTGTTGATTATGTGTTAATTACAATATAATACAAACAAACACCAAAAGTAGACATAATCAGCACATCTGATGTGCTGATAATGGAGAACGATTGAGGATGTTGTGCTAATGTCGTTTATGTTCATAATGGAGAACGAAGGAGGACGATGTGCTAATAATGGAGAACGATTAAGGACGTTATGCTAATTATATAGTGTTGTGCTGATTATATTTTTTGTAGTGGTTCTTACAGGCTGGTTCGATCATGGAGAGTTACTAGATCATAGATATGTTAAAAAATTCAAACTTTGATTTGAATTAAACTTACATGGATGTTTTAATAATTATTTTTAATTGGTTATAAATAAATATGGTGAAAAGGTCTAAATTTCCTCTAAACTAATTTTTTTATTGAGGGAGACTTGTCAATTATGTGTTGGTTCTTACGGTTCTTACAAACATAAGTGTTTGTATTTGATCCCATTCCTACAAAATTATATTTATTTAACTCGTGTAAAACGAGGGGTTTTTTAAAATTTAACTTTTTTCATTATTTACTATATAAAGTTACATTTATATAACCCTTGTAATACACAGAGTTTTTAAAGATACAACTTTTTATCATTTGCTATGTAAAATTAGATTTATGACCCATACAATATACGAGTTTCATAAAGATATAACTTTTTATTAACTAATATATAAAATTACATTTATTCAACCCGTGTAATACACGGGGTTCTCAGCTAGCTCTAATCTAATTTAATCTGTTTAATCTAAACTATAACAAAGGATCCTAATTAATGTCCATGACATTCTATCCAACCTTAATTTTATGTATATCTTTTTTTTTAATTTTTTTATTGAATTTACTTATATCTTTTTTTAGTTTTTTAATTTTAATAATCAATACATCCATATCACTAATCTTTATCATTATTTTTAAATATAAAATATTATTATTATTATTTATCGTCAGTACCTCGGTGTATATAATCTTTGCAAAACATTTTAATTAGTTTAACAATTGTGAGTATGTCATGCATATAAATTAAATAATTTCCAATGTTTTAACTTTAGTTATCTTTAAACAATATATGTGATACGTACAAATTAAATAATTTCCAGTGTTTTAGACAATATATGTGATACGTACAAATTAAATAATCTCCACTTTCACTTTTTGTCCTTTATGTTTGCACTGAATTTTAAAACGTGCCCTTTAAAACTTTTAGTTTCAATTTATGTCCAAAAAACACTTGTTTTGTATCACTTTATGTCCTTTTCACCAAACTGAGTTAAATTACTCATTTAGATTTATTTAATGCAAGGGTATAATTGTCATTTCACTATTAAGTATTGTTGTTTAAAAAACAAATAAAACCCTAAAAGCCACAACTTAACCATCTCTCTTTAAAAGTGCAGACTCTCTCATTCTGTCTCTCTCTCCTAGCCATCCATGACCATCACCACCAACGCCCCACCATAACTACCCAGCCACCACCACTACTACAACCACCTCCACGCAACAACCATCATCCCCAACCCCCCCCCCCCATCATCGTTAAACTCCTGCATACACCCACCCCCACTCTCGTCTCCCTCTCGTTTCGTTGACAACAGTTGCAGCGCCGCCGCTGCTACGGCGGCTGTGGAGGAGGTGATCTGATAATGTTAAAGTTCTGTTGAGGAAGATGATAACGATGATGATGATAACGCCGATCTCCCTAAACCGACGACAGATTAGAAGTGGCGCCGCCGCTCACGGCGGCGGCGGTGGATCTGGATGACTGAACGACACACCCCCCATTTTTCGAGTTCTTTTTGCTAACAATTTCATTTTTAAGCGGAAGTGAATTCGGAGCATTGGGTTTTAGATCTGAATGCTTTGTACCATCACGGCTTCCGTTACATGAATCTTGAAAATTCCCATTTTTAATTACCAACTCATCTTGGATTTTCATCTTGCCGTTTAAAGATAATGATGATGATGCTGATTGAAAACTTCCAGTATCATCCGACGATCAAGATTCAGCAAGATCTTGAACAAACTCATCCCTTCTGTTCAATATGCTTTAATTTGAAATTAGTTTGTTAGGCTAATTATATAAATGCAATACTTGATTATTATGATGTTGATTGATTGGAATTTATTATTGGAAATTTCTAGATAACCAATGTGTTTTAATACCGGATAGTCCCTGTCAGAGAAGCCGCAGGTGAGAGTTGTGATGGAGGTGCCCGACGACGAAAGGTGCGGTGGTTGTCGGAGAAGTTTCAGGTGGGTTGGGGAGGTGGTGGTGGGTGGAGGAGAAAAGGGGAAGAAAAGAGAGGTTGTGAAGAATATAAAAGGGACACAGCTGCAATCAGGGTTTAAATGACAATTATACCATTGCATTAAATAAATCTAACTGAGTAATTTAACTAAGTTTGGTGAAAATGACATAAAGTGATACAAAACAGGTGTTTTTTGGACATAAATTGAAACTAAAAGTTTTAAAGGGCACGTTTCAAAATTCAGTGCAAACATAAAGGACAAAAAGTGAAATTTTCTCTTTCCAGTGTTTTAGACTTTAGTAATCTTTAAACAATTAGTTCTCTCGAATGACGTTTAATACACAGTCGGTTTTAAACAAAGAAGCGTTAAAATCGTGATAATATCTATTCACGGTATCAAGTTGATAGAGTGTTAAAAGGGGAGTTGTTTATCTTTATTTAAGACCATCGGGTATGGTGCACGTCGCCGGCCCGTCGCCCTCGTCGTGGGTCGTCCCACACCGCTCCCTGGGCACGTCGCGGCACCTCCGTCCTCTCCTGGACGTTGGAGACGGACCAAAAGCTTTGAAAATTGTGGGCCCCCTTCATTAATGTCTCTCTCCCCTTGAATATTAGGGGAGGATGGGTGGTCACTAGTGATAGATTTCTATCACTCTCATTATCCAATCAAATCATGCCATATCATCACCCAATATTCTATCACTAGTGATAGAAATGTAGGCCCCGGTATCACTAGTGATGGAATTCTATCACTCCCAAATTTTTTTAATTTTCATTTTAAAATTAGAAATTTTTAATTTTATTTTAAAACAAAATTATAAATTTCACTAATTTTTTTAATTTTTTATTTTAAATTAGAAATTAACAATAAACACTAAAATTAAAAATTTCATTAAATATAAAACATACTACTTCAATTTAATATACTAGAAACATACAATTTAAAAAAAAACTACTACTCGTCCGAATCATGAAACTCAAAACCTAGAGAACCTACTAGTTCGATTAAATCGTATCTCAACCGAAAGTGAGTTTATTCATTACGCAATTCTAGATGGATATTTTGTGGAATTTGAACTTGTGTAGGAGGATCCGGCACACAATCCGGGGATATTGCACGTCCGTCTTCTTTGATCAGCATATTGTGCAATATGATACATGCATACACTATGCTATGTATTGATTTCTTGGTCGTCGCACGAACCGGTCGGTGTAGTATACCCCATCTACCATTTAAAACACCAAATGCCCTCTCAACATCTTTTCTTGCCGATTCTTGCAATTTTTTGAACGCCTTTTCTTTAGCCTCGACAGGAAATGAGGGAGCTTTCACAAAAACAGACCAAGACGGGTGAAGGGGTATGGTCCCAAAAACGCCGCGCAAACCTCCAGTCAGGACGCGCGCAGGACCATACTCCTTAATCAACATATTTCTTATTGCCAACCTCGCGCTGGCTACAAACATACATAACGATTCGGCGCGAGGTCTGAGCAAGTGGAGACTTCATTTCTAACACTTAGCATTCTGAAAGAACATTTGGAAGCCCCTACCCCGCGCGGAGTAGTAGCGTGCCCAACAAGAATCATGCGTGACTACGGCGCAAGGCTTATCCAAATAGTACACAAGGTACAAGTGGCAGAAGAAAAGAGCCAATCAACGCCCTTCTGGCTCTGCTCAATCGTGCTCCACGATCATCTGACATGCAGGAGACAAAAAGTACTTAAAGACGCCTACATGGCACCAATCATAGGACAGAGACAACTGCCCCACGATCTCCACTCACCTGCTGATGGCAGAAGGCCGGCCAGGCCGACAACAGTGACACGTGGCTCCAATCATATTGCGCCAGCTCGGGAAAGCTCCTAGAAGCCACTAACGGTCAACACCAGCGAGACAAGGAGCATATCCTCCACGTTGTCGCCTTCCGGCCCAAGGCCCATCAGCCCACATCCTCTTACACCTCTCCGGCTATAAATAGAGACCTCACTTCACAGGTTAAACATTCCATTCCCTCTACTCTCTCACTTAATACTTAATTATCTCCCCAAAGCAGTCGCTTATTCTCATGCCGGAGCCCGGTTAAGAGGGAAACCCCCACATTCCCCTCTTAACGAGTAACGGTGTTCTGTTTTACAGATAACCCCAGTCATTAAGGAGCTCAGGAAACTATAAAGAAGATTAACCATCATGGTAGAGACATAAACCAAACTGATTAGTCTCATAATTAGTTCTGTGTTTCTTCAACGGGTAGATACCATCCACAAGAAAAAAGCCTCCTATGTAATGTCGACCGTTAACATAGAAATGAGAGGAAGGTGCGGTACCATCCGTTACGCTTTGGAACAACGGCGACGTGTGCAACACATTGATGTCGTTGTTTGAACCTGGAACACCGAAATACGAATGCCAAATCCATAAATCATTCGACGCCACCGCTTCTAGTATGATGGTTGGTCTTTTGATGTCTCCCCTAACATACGCCCCTCGCAACTCTCTTTGACAATTTTTCCACTCGATATGTGTACAATCGATGCTACTGAGCATCCCGGGAAAATGCCATCTAGCCTCGTGTGCGGCGTAAATACGTGAGATGTCGTGGCTCGTCGGTTTACGTAAAAACTCGTTAGCATACAACTTAATGACCGCGTTTTTAAAAAATTGCAAACATTCACGTGAAGTTCTTTCCGACATAGCTAGGTATTCATCATATTGATCGGGAGGGTTACCTGTCGCTAGTTGGCGAATGGCAGACGTGCATTTTTGTATCGGCGTGAAACTTGGTTTGCCCCTCGCATCGTAACCTTCTTGAAACCATTCCTCGCTTGCTTCGATGTCTCCAACAATCTTTAAAAATAATTCTTTGGGTAAACGAAACCGATCTCTAAACGTTTCAGCATTGTAGAGCGGATTTTCCACAAAATAATCGTTCATCAAAACTTCGTTGGCACGTATACGATCACGGTCGACCATCTTCTTATTTGGGCGAGACGACTCGGCATCAAGCTCGTTATACACCGACACAAAATATTTTAGCGTCTCGTTGTCGGAAGACGACTCGGTATCACTATCGCTAGACATCGGAAACGTCGAATCCGTAGGGAATTCCATTTGAGAAAGATATAAAAAAAGGTTTAAAATTGTGTGAAATGGAGATATAAAAGTTGTGTGTAGAAAATGGTTTAAATGGAGATATATATAAAGGTTTAAAGGTTTTTTTTTTATAAAAAGTTACCGTTATTCAACGGATATATAACCAACGTTGAAAAATCGTCCAATTTCAACGCGTTATACATTCCACGCGTTACAAAAATAACGCGTTAAAGTGTAGGCGGCGACGGTGTTTCGTTTTCGTTTCACGCGTGATCGGGGTGGTACAACAGACCACCCCGTGTGCTCTTATATTGATTTTTTTATTAAAGTGGGTAGTCCCCCCACACCCTTGGCTAGTCCTCAAGAGGATGGTCCTCCTCCCGTGGTGATGTGGCGCCTACGTGACGGGTAGTCTCTTTAGGGGCTATCCAAACTGTACCCCATGGTCTAAGCTACTAGGTTAGGAACCCATGTGTTACACGGATTGAACAACAAAATTGGTAAAATTTATAATATTATAACATAGGTTGAATGTTTAAAATTTGTTAATATTTTAAAAAAAATTTGAATATGTGGCAAAGATCATAAAATAATAATGTAAGAGAAATATATACACACTTGAAATGGTATCAAATGAGTACTTATTTATTTCTTTACCAAGTTTATTTAAATAGCATAGTGTAAACACAAAAATAAAGGAAGTTACAATAATGCTGCTTAGAATGTATACAAGTTTATTTCCTAAGGTAATATTGATATGTGCTATTGTGACAACCCTCATAATTCCATGTATTCGTACAATTTATTAATGATAAATAAAGTGCTTGATAACTGTGCTGAATCATTTAACTGCTTTCTGATTACTGTGTTATACTTACATGTGTTTGTTAACATACTAGTAGTATACATAAAAGTTACTAAATAGTCCGGTATGCTTACCTAAGTGTTGAGAATTAAAAACGTTACAAAATATATATGTAGGACACTTTACGGATTAATTAAGCACTTTAACGGAACAACACCGAACCGAATAACCGGACATTACCCGGAACATAAAAATATTGTCAAACACATTATTTCTACTTTTCTGAGCTAGTTAGGGTCCCCGAACACCCTAACACACCTTATATTGCATGACACACATTAATACACTAACTAAGCACTTTAGATCCTAACTAAATTGTAACCATTACATTACAACCCAACCCCCCTACACCCCCTCCCCCACTTCAACGGTTATGAGGGTGGTACACCCTCACCCCTTTCTTTTTATTATTAAATTACTAATGTTGGACAATTAGAGACATGTTGCATGTTGGATAAACTTGGGACTTGGTTTATAAATATACACACAAGACTTCCACCTTCTCTAATCAAATCACTTCAACAAACAACTCATCTTCTTCCTCTCTTCCCCATTCACGGCAGCCAACAACCATCACCATACCACCACCTTCAACTCATTTCTCATACATTCCACAAGCATCCATAGGTGTTAGAAGGCATACAACGAAGCTCGGTGCGTTCGGAAGTGGAAGGACCTTCTCTATTCGCTATTAACCAACACTTTTCTACTCTTGAACTTCCCTAGTCTTGAACTAGTGGTAAGAACTTAGATCTTTGCTTCTTACATCTTGTTTAGGTGGTAAAAGATGTGTAGTGATCAAAATGATAAGAAACTCTAAAGAACCTTAAACAAGTCTTGAACATAAACTAGTCTAGTGATGAAGTGATGTTAATATGATGTTGTTATGATTCTAGTTGATTATCTGATGATTTGTTGGTTAATATTGATATTTGATGTTGTTGTGATCACTAAACATGTTAACGGAATTAATCGAACACGAATTAGAAAGCTAAAGGCTGAAAAACAGAATCTGTCCATGCCTTTACAGCCAACCTCAGTTGGCTGTAAACAGATCATAACTCAACGAAAAAATGATATTTTGAGTCTATAACGTGTTATTATGAAATACGGTTCTAATGGCACCGGAATCATAATTTTTGGACTCCGTTTACTATTTTTAAAGTGTCATTTTGTAACAGCAGCTAAAGCTGCATTTTTCTGCTGAAAATATGCGTTCTGTTTTCTGTCATAACTTGAGTTCTGTGTAGAGTTAGATCATGAAATTTGTACTGTAGATGACCACCTATGTATTTGTAATTCTCTCACTAGAATTTCGTAAATCGGACTCTTGATAAATTTTAAATAAATTATTCCGTGGACTGCAGTCAGAAAAAGATAAATCTGATTTCAGTCTGGAAAATGAATTTTTATAAAATATTGGTGATGAATTGGACCCAAATATTTTTACATAATAATATTTGGATCGTTTAAGACATTCTATAAACATTTGGCAATTTTTGGAATAAGTTAACTATTTTATTAAAATGTCCGAAAACAGCCCGGTTTTGAATATTAATGCTGAAATGACATAAGTTGTAATTTGCGTGTCTAAATGTCGAGTATGTTATCTGAGGATGATTGATGTGTGCAAAATGCAACATATAAATTACATCAATTGTGACATAAAACTAACCTTTTTTTAGTACTAATGTTGGAAAAAGTGTGCTTTTGTCTTCCTTTTGTATTTTCAGGATTAAATGAGCTCAAATTAACAAAAGAAGCAAAAAAGACAGGAAAATCTAACATAAATACAAGAAAAGGAACAAACGTGACATGCCCGACCCCACGACAGCATCTTCCCAAGCAAAACAAGAAGACAGAAGACTGAACACGCCCCGTGCTCAGCCAGCATGGGGGCGTGCCCAAGTGTCAGCAGAAAAGACAAAGTGGTAGAAGCTTCTATTGCCCACCACGGGGCCGTGCTCAGCGGGCACGGGGCCGTGGTCAACTATAAGATTAGCAGAATCCAGGCAAATCTTCATAGTACAGATATGCTTCTGCACACGGGGTCGTGCTCAGTGGACACGGGGGCGTGGTCAACTAATAAAGACAAGAGCAATTAATGAAGAAAGAGAAGGATGTGGACACGGGGCTGTGCCCACTGGACACGGGGCCGTGCCGAAGCTTCTGTTCAGCCTATAAATAGGAGTGCTTGGCTCAGGCTCAAGCTCAAACCATCCCTTGGCACACCACCTCTCTCACACTTCACCCACCACCCACCACCACCATAACACCATCATCCACCACCATCATCCATTGTCCATCGTAGAGTGTGTGAGTCGTCTCGGGATCCAAGATTGATCGTAAGAGTTCTTGACAATCAAGGCCATGTTTGCCTAAGTCTCTTACATCACTTGGTGAAGACAAGTGTCTAGTGTAATACTTTTTATTTTTAATCTTTTCGCACTTTTTAATTAGTTATGTATTAATGACTTTAATAACTAGTTTCTTATGTTGAAGGTGATTCTTCCTTATCGTTTGTTCGTGGTGTCTTGGCATTATTTTACTGTCTATATAAAATAAAAGATTTTCACCATTCATATCTCCACGGTCTATATGGAGGTATGTTGGCTACCTGGTCGGGGGTTAAGGGAACGGTTTGGTAAGAGTCTTGCCGTTGTTCAGCGTTTAGAGATCCTGCAAGGGACATGGGTCAAATTTAGTAGGACCTCCTTCAATACTTAGCGGTATTGGATGGCGGGGGTCCAAACTCTTTGATCCCCTCATAAGTTAAACTACTATTAATACTATAACCCGGCTACTTAGGACTGTATCCTTGCTGACTCAGACTACTTATTCGAGGGTAACGTCACCTTCAAAAGAGGGGCCGTGCCGGGACACCACGGGGCCGGGCCGTGTTCAGCGCCCAGTAACACAAAATTTTTGCTTTTTCACACCTTTTTACACATTCAATCAACCTAAAAACTTATTTTTGGGACACATTGAGACAATGTGTAATTTAAGTGTGGGGGGGATGCTAAAACCTTGAATCTTGCAAGTCCTAAATAACAAGCCTTACACAAAACTCTATTGGAACCGCTAATCACCCCAAATTTTTTCAAAAATTTTCATTTTTTTTTACTTGTCTAGGTTTAATTTGGGAATTTCAAAGTTCTAAAAAGGTTATATTTTTACAAATTTACAACCAATAGCGTCGTGATAAAAAGAACCAACATAAGAAAATTATGAAAAGGCATGGCAAACATAGTTAAAATTTGATTATATATACTTGATCACATAAAACTCATTCCCACAAAAGTGAGTTTTGAGCCTTTATTGAGCATACAAATATATATCTTTAAATTAAATGCTCATTTTTTGTTTCTTGTGTGAATAGCCGCTTGGTTCTACGACTCTAGAACTTGCCATGACGATACATTCCCGGTCCTTACCAACTTAAACCCGAGTAAGTAAATGATGGAGGCACTAGGACTAACCCTTTTTATTTCTACACCATTATTTTTTTTACCACCTACCCAAAATCCCCCTAATTAGCCCCTTTGAGCCTAAACCTTTTCATTTCATAACCCAAACCAAACACCCTTTCACCCACCAAAACCTTTTTTCATTTTTAACCCCTTGTTTTAGTAACTAGCTCGGTTTTTCGTATGACTTAAAAAAAAAGAAAAAGAATGATGATGAAGATGAAGCAAAAGAAATAAACAAAAAAGTTTTTCAAAAATAACTTTGTTTGAATAAAGGCTTCATCAAAATAAAAAGTTCAAAAATAAAAAGTCTTACGAAAACCGACGCTTTTACGTCTTTCGCCCTTTTCTACTAACCACTAAGCAAACCACCTACCTTTAACTCAAGCCTAACCCTTCACCCAAAAAGTCCTCTTGATATTTACAAAGGTATAAAGTTAAAAAGGAGGAGGATTTATTGCTTGGCAAGCTTATGGTAGGAGTAAGTTCCATGCCGCTCTCGAGTGATCCACTAAAATACATTTTCGGCCGAGTGTTGAGTGATCCCCCGTGAAGTATGTGATCTTGTATATAAAAAGAATTTTAAAGAGGCATGTTATGCCCTAATAACTAATTTATCTTATGAAAAGTTTTAAATAAATCATTACGAATAGGATTGTAAATAAATAAAAATAAAACTAAATAAAGAATCTTGGAAATCCCGACACTCTATGACAAGCCCAAAAATCTTCTCTTCTACCCATTCCATTTGGGAGTGTAAAGCCACATTATAAAGAGTTCTGCTTGAGGACAAGCAAAGATTCAAGAGTGGTGATATTTGATGTGTGCAAAATGCAACATATAAATTACATCAATTGTGGCATAAAACTAACCCTTTTTTAGTACTAATGTTGGAAAAAGTGTGCTTTTGTCTTCCTTTTGTATTTTCAGGATTAAATGAGCTCAAATTAACAAAAGAAACAAAAAGACAGCAAAATCTAACATAAATACAAGAAAAAGAACAAACGTGACATGCCCGCCCCACGACAGCATCTTCCCAAGCAAAACAAGAAGACAGAAGACTGAACTCCTAGTGTCAGCAGAAAAGACAAAGTGGTAGAAGCTTCTATTGCCCACCACGGGGCCGTGCTCAGCGGGCACGGGGCCGTGGTCAACTATAAGATTCGCAGAATCCAGGCAAATCATCATAGTATAGATATGCTTCTGCACACGGGGTCGTGCTCAGCGGACACGGGGGCGTGGTCAACTAATAAAGACAAGAGCAATTAATGAAGAAAGATAAGGATGTGGACACGGGGCCGTGCCCACTGGACACGAGGCCGTGCCGAAGCTTCTGTTCAGCCTATAAATAGGAGTGCTTGGCTCAAGCTCAAACCATCCCTTGGCACACCACCTCTCTCACACTTCACCCACCACCCACCACCACCATAACACCATCATCCACCACCATCATCCATTGTCCATCGTAGAGTGTGTGAGTCGTCTCGGGATCCAAGATTGATCGTAAGAGTTCTTGACAATCAAGCCCATGTTTGCCTAAGTCTCTTACATCACTTGGTGAAGACAAGTGTCTAGTGTAATACTTTTTATATTTAATCTTTTCGCACTTTTTAATTGGTTATGTATTAATGATTTTAATAACTAGTTTCTTATGTTGAAGGTGATTCTTCCTTATCGTTTGTCCATGGTGTCTTGGCATTATTTTACTGTCTATATAAAATAAAAGATTTTCACCATTCATATCTCCACGGTCTATATGGAGGTATGTTGGCTACCTGGTCGGGGGTTAAGGGAACGGTTTGGTAAGAGTCTTGCCGCTGTTCAGCGTTTAGAGATCCTGCAAGGGACCTGGGTCAAATTTAGTAGGACCTCCTTCAATACTTAACGGTATTGGATGGACGGGGTCCAAACTCTTTGATCCCCTCATAAGTTAGACTACTATTAATACTATAACCCGGCTACTTAGGACTGTATCTTTGCTGACTCGGACTACTTTCGAGGGTAACGTCACCTTCAAAAGAGGGGCCTACCATAATTTGCATTAATAACTTAATTAATTATCTTTCAATAATCTGACCCTTTAGGATTGTATCCTTGCTGACTCAAACTACTGGGCTGAGGGTAACGTCACCTTCAAAAGAGGGGCCTACTACAATAACTAAGATAATCCCTTAAATAAGTGCAAAAGTGCGGAAATAATCAAAGGTTACACTATACACGAGTCGGAACCAAGTGATTCATCTTGTCTATCTGTTTTTTCTTTTATTTTTATTTTCAGCATTTTAGTTAGTTTTTATTTTCTTAGTTTAAAACCTTTTTCTAACTTTTTGATTTGATTAGACGTTGAGGATAAACCGGTATTAAAAGCTCTTGTATCCTTGGACGACCTCGGTATCTTACCAACATTATACTACGCTCACGATGGGTGCGCTTGCCCATATGTGTGTTTAGTGTTAGTAAATATCGTGTTTTATAAATTTAAAACTTGGCTAAAGAAAGTGTAAAAGGGCTTAAAATATACTTAAACCTATATATACACCTAACGCACATCAAGTTTTTGGCGCCGCTGCCGGGGACACAAGGATTTTAAGAAAGTTAGGAATCAGCGGCCTAATCGTTTTTCTTATTTTTCATTTTTTTAAGGATTTTTCTTAGTTTTTCAGCTTCTGCAGAGCTCAACACGGGCCGTGCTTGGTCGGACACGGGTCGTGCCCAGCAGTATCACTGGCAGTTTTTATTTTTCGAGTTACAGAGAGCTGAGCACGGGGCCGTGTCCAACTCCTAGTAACAGGGATCCGGAAAACAATCACTGTACCTCCGACCACGGGTCGTGTTCACTGAGCACGGGGCCGTGGTGAACCTTCTGACCTACATTCTTTTCTGTTTTTATTGCAGGATTTGGAACCCAGGCGCCACATTTGAACTTCCTACGTAGTGCATGAGCTCCAGTTCTAGTAGAGACATAAAAGAACCTCTAGAAGAACCCGAACGCTTTCTCAGAAAAAGGCTTAAAGCAAAAAACCAAGAGAAAGTTTTGGGGGACCCACTTCCAATGGCGGATCAACGTACCCTCATGGATTACCTATGACCTACTGTAGGTAATCTCGGCGCCGCTATCAATGCACCAAATGTCGAGGCCAATAACTTCGAACTTCGACCGCATTTGATACAAATGCTTCAAAACTCCGCAACCTTCCATGGGCTTACGGACGAGGATCCCCATCTACATATTACTAATTTCTTAAAAATATGTGATACCTTTCGGATCAATGGAGCATCAAACGACGCCATTCGCCTTCGGATGTTTCCATTTTCACTAAAAGACCGAGCTAAGGCTTGGCTTAACACCCTCCCAGTTGGCTCGGTAAACACCTGGGATGAACTAGCCCAAAAGTTTCTATATAAGTATTTCCCTCCTGCTAAAACGGCTAAATTAATGACTGAAATTAATACATATTCACAAGAAGATGGGGAATCCTTATATGAAACTTGGGAAAGGTTCAAGGAGCTACTAAGAAAGTGTCCTCATTACGGTCTTGCGGTATGGCAACAAGTATCCACTTTCTACAATGGGTTGTTACCACACACAAGACAAACACTTGATTCTAGCTCTGGGGGACTTTTAGGTAATCGTCGCCCAAATGAAATATATAATCAAATTGAGGAAATTGCTCAAACCAATTTTCAATGGCACACTCCCCGAGGCAATAAATCTATTGCCCCGGGCGCCCATAAGGTTGATGAAAGCACTTCTTTACAAGCCCAAATCGAAGCCCTTTCTTCAAAAATCAAAAAATTAGAAATGACAAAAACGGTTTCGGTTATGGCTTGTGAAGGGTGTGGTGGGCCACATGAAAATTGGAGTTGTATGAAAGAATTAGATGAACAAACGGAAACGGTAAACTACATTGATAACAGACCTAGGTCGTCGGGTCCTCCAACGGGTACCTACAACCAAGGATGGCGTAACCACCCAAACCTTGGTTGGAGAGATCCCGGCAATAGTAGTAACCAACAAAACCAACGAACTAACTTTCAACAACCACAAAATTTTTCTCAACAACAAGGTGGAAGAGAAAGGCTTGAAGATACTGTATCTCGCCTCATCTCCAAAACCGAAAAGAAAAACTCGGATCGGTTTCAACAATTGGAATCGGATTTTAGAAATCAACAAGCTAGCATTCAAAACATTAAAAAACAATTAAATCAAGTAGCTCGAAATTTCTCCGAGAGACCACAAGGCGCGTTACCAAGCAATACCGAAACCAACCCAAAGGCTCAAGTACATCTCATCACATTAAGAAACCGAACCGTAGGTCCCAAGGAGGCTCCATTACCTCCAGCAGAGAAGGGCCAATCAGCCAAACCACGACTCCACCCGGTCCCCAACCAGAAACGGCTTCTCCACCAACTCAAGAGCCCACTAAGGCTCCTCCGGTTCCGTACCCCGGTCGGTTAATTCGTCAAAAGACCGATGAGCAATTCGTAAAGTTCAAAAATTTACTAAAACAATTGCATGTTAATATTCCTTTTATTGAGGTCCTTACCCAAATGCCTAAATATGCAAAATTTATGAGGGACTTCCTCACCCATAAAAGGAAAATTGAATCATTGCAATTAGTTAACTTAGGCGAAGAATGTTCCGCCTTAGTACTCAACAAACTCCCACAAAAGAAAATTGATCCCGGAAGCTTCACGATTCCTTGCTCGATTGGGGAATCCCCCGTTCGTAATGCATTAGCCGATCTTGGGGCTAGCATTAACCTTATGCCCACATCAATTGTCAAACGACTCGGCCTAGGAACAACGAGCCCTACAAAAATGAGCATACAACTCGCCGACAGATCCGTCAAATTTCCACAAGGTGTCGCTGAAAATCTATTGGTCAAAGTTGACAATTTCGTTTTCCCGACCGATTTTGTCATCCTAGACATGGAGGAAGACACCGATGTCCCTCTCATCCTCGGGAGGCCATTTCTAGCCACCGCCCAAGCAGTGGTAGATACGAATGACGGAACACTAACATTGAAGTTTGGGGACAAGGAAGTGAAGTTTGAATGTGGAAGGAGAGTATAGGACGAAGACCCGGTTAACTACATGAAGGTCATAGACTCAAGTTTGGATGACGCTCTCCGACGGTGTAGCATGGGATGCAAAACATCCCACTTGGGTAACATATGACCAAAATTTGGGTCTAGCCAAGGACCCTTATAAACGTGGCGCACCACGGAGGCATTCCGCGGAACTATCCTTAGTTTAGTTTAGATTAATCTTTATGTTTTCTAGTTAGTTTTAATTTTCAGGAATAAAACACACTTGAGATGGCAAAGGAAATAAGGGAAACTTGAACCAGCACCCCATGCAGGAAAACAGGACCATCCGACAAAATTTCTTCATTAACAGTAAGCTCAGCACGGGCCGTGTCTGCCCAACACGGCCCCGTGCTGCACAGTCTGCAGAAAAGACCCAGTTCAGGTTGCTGGACACGGGCCGTGCTTACCCAACATGCCCCCGTGTCCAGGCTTCTGTTTCTCTTGATTTAATTTTGTTACTGGCACTTGAACACGGGGCCGTGCCCGGACACCACGAGGCTGTGTTCAGCGCCCAGTAACACAAAATTTTTGCTTTTTCACACCTTTTTACACATTCAATGAACCTAAAAACTTATTTTTGGGACACATTGAGGACAATGTGTAATTTAAGTGTGGGGGATGCTAAATCCTTGAATCTTGCAAGTCCTAAATAACAAGTCTTACACAAAACTCTATTGGAACCGCTAATCACCCCAATTTTTTTCAAAAAATTTCATTTTTTTTACTTGTCTAGATTTAATTTGGGAATTTCAAAGTTCTAAAAAGGTTATATTTTTACAAATTTACAACCGATAGCGTCGTGATAAAAAGAACCAACATAAGAAAATTATGAAAAGACATGGCAAACTTATTTAAATTTGATTATATATACTTGATCACATAAAACTCATTCCCACAAAAGTGAGTTTTGAGCCTTTATTGAGCATACAAATATATATCTTTAAATTAAATGCTCATTTTTTGTTTCTTGTGTGAATAGCCGCTTGGTTCTAACGACTCTAGAACTTGCCATGACGATACATTCCCGGTCCTTCCCAACTTAAACCCGAGTAAGTAAATGATGGAGCCATTAGGACTAACCCTTTTTATTTCTACACCATGATTTTTTTTACCACCTACCCAAAATCCCCCTAGTTAGCCCCTTTGAGCCTAAACCTTT
Source organism: Helianthus tuberosus (assembly GCA_030545235.1). NCBI lineage: Eukaryota > Viridiplantae > Streptophyta > Magnoliopsida > Asterales > Asteraceae > Helianthus > Helianthus tuberosus. The sequence continues at coordinate 28,300,849 of CM060446.1, read as the reverse complement.
TCATTTCATAACCCAAACCAAACACCCTTTCACCCACCAAAACCTTTTTCATTTTTAACCCCTTGTTTTAGTAACTAGCTCGGTTTTTCGTATGACTTTAAAAAAAAGAAAAAAAATGATGATGAAGATGAAGCAAAAGAAATAAACAAACAAGTTTTTCAAAAATAACTTTGTTTGAATAAAGGCTTCATCAAAATAAAAAGTTCAAAAATAAAAAGTCTTACGAAAACCGACGCTTTTACGCCTTTCGCCCTTTTCTACTAACCACTAACCAAACCACCTACCTTTAACCCAAGCCTAACCCTTCACCCAAAAAGTCCTCTTGATAGTTACAAAGGTATAAAGTTAAAAAGGACGAGGATTGATTGCTTGGCAAGCTTATGGTAGGAGTAAGTTCCATGCCGCTCTCGAGTGATCCACTAAAATACATTTTCGGCCGAGTGTTGAGTGATCCCCCGTGAGGTATGTGAACTTGTATATAAAAAGAATTTTAAAGAGGCATGTTATGCCCTAATAAGTAATTTATCTTATGAAAAGTTTTAAATAAATCATGACGAATAGAATTGTAAATAAATAAAAATAAAACTAAATAAAGAATCTTGGAAATCCCGACACTCTGTGACAAGCCCAAAAATCTTCTCTTCTACCCATTCCATTTGGGAGTGTAAAGCCACATTATAAAGAGTTTTGCTTGAGGACAAGCAAAGATTCAAGAGTGGGGGTATTTGATGTGTGCAAAATGCAACATATAAATTACATCAATTGTGGCATAAAACTAACCATTTTTTAATACTAATGTTGGAAAAATGTGCTTTTGTCTTCCTTTTGTATTTTCAGGATTAAATGAGCTCAAATTAACAAAAGAAGCAAAAAGACAGCAAAATCTAACTTAAATACAAGAAAAGGAACAAACGTGACATGCCCGACACCACGACAGCATCTTCCTAAGCAAAACAAGAAGACAGAAGACTGAACATGCCCCGTGCTCAGCCAGCACGGGGGCGTGCCCAAGTGTCAGCAGAAAAGACAAAGTAGTAGAAGCTTCTATTGCCCACCACGGGGTCGTGCTCAGCGGGCTCGGGGCCGTGGTCAACTATAAGATTCGCAGAATGTAGGCAAATCTTCATAGTACAGATATGCTTCTACACACGGGGTCGTGCTCAGCGGACACGGGGGCGTGGTCAACTAATAAAGACAAGAGCAATTAATGAAGAAAGAGAAGGATGTGGACACGGGGCCGTGCCCACTGGACACGGGGTCGTGCCAAAGCTTCTGTTCAGCCTATAAATAGGAGTGCTTGGCTCAAGCTCAAACCATCCCTTGGCACACCACCTCTCTCTCACACTTCACCCACCACCCAGCACCACCATAACACCATCATCCACCACCATCATCCATTGTCCGTCGTAGAGTGTGTGAGTCATCTCGGGATCCAAGATTGATCGTAAGAGTTCTTGACAATCAAGGCCATGTTTGCCTAAGTCTCTTACATCACTTGGTGAAAACAAGTGTCTAGTGTAATACTTTTTATTTTTAATCTTTTCGCACTTTTTAATTGGTTATGTATTAATGACTTTAATAACTAGTTTCTTATGTTGAAGGTGATTCTTCCTTATCGTTTGTCCGTGGTGTCTTGGCATTATTTTACTGTTTATATAAAATAAAATATTTTCACCATTCATATATCCACGATCTATATGGAGGTATGTTGGCTACCTGGTCGGGGGTTAAGGGAACAGTTTGGTAAGAGTCTTGCCGTTGTTCAGCGTTTAGAGATCCTGCAAGGGACTTGGGTCAAATTTAGTAGGACCTCCTTCAATACTTAACGGTATTGGATGGCGGGGGTCCAAACTCTTTGATCCCCTCATAAGTTAAACTACTATTAATACTATAACCCGGCTACTTAAGACTGTATCCTTGCTGACTCAGACTACTTAGTCGAGGGTAACGTCACCTTCAAAAGAGGGGCCTACCATAATTTGCATTAATAACTTAATTAATTATCTTTCAATAATCCGGCCCTTTAGGATTGTATCCTTGCTGACTCAAACTACTGGGTTGAGGGTAACGTCACCTTCAAAAGAGGGGCCTACTACAATAACTAAGATAATCCCTTAAATAAGTGCAAAAGTGCGGAAATAATCAAAGGTTACACTATACACGAGTCGGAACCAAGTGATTCATCTTGTCTATCTGTTTTTTCTTTTATTTTTATTTTCAGCATTTTAGTTAGTTTTTATTTTCTTAGTTTAAAACCTTTTTCTAACTTTTTGATTTGATTAGAAGTTGAGGATAAACCGGTATTAAAAGCTCTTGTGTCCTTGGACGACCTCGGTATCTTACCAACACTATACTACGCTCACGAAGGGTGCACTTGCCCATATGTGTGTTTAGTGTTAGTAAATATCGTGTTTTATAAATTTAAAACTTGGCTAAAGAAAGAGTAAAAGGGCTTAAAATATACTTAAACCTATATATACACCTAACGCACATCAAGTTTTTGGCGCCGCTGCCGGGGACACAAGGATTTTAAGAAAGTTAGGAATCAGTGGCCTAATCGTTTTTCTTATTTTTTATTTTTTTAGGATTTTTCTTAGTTTTTCAGCTTCTGCAGAGCTCAGCACGGGCCGTGCCTGGTCGGACACGGGCCGTGCCCAGCACTATCACTGGCAGTTTTTATTTTTCGAGTTACAGAGAGCTGAGCACGGGGCCGTGTCGGTGCAGCAGGGGGCCGCGTCCAACTCCCAGTAACAGGGATCCGGAAAACAATCACTGTACCTCCGACCACGGGCCGTGTTCACTGAGCACGGGGCCGTGGTGAACCTTCTGACCAACATTCTTTTCTGTTTTTATTGCAGGATTTGGAACCCAGGCGCCACATTTGAACTTCCTATGTAGTGCATGAGCTCCAGTTCTAGTAGAGACATAAAATAACCTCTAGAAGAACCCGGACGCTTTCTCAGAAAAAGACTTAAAGCTAAAAACCAAGAGAAAGTTTTGGGGGACCCACTTCCAATGGCGGATCAACGTACCCTCATGGATTACCTACGACCTACTGTAGGTAATCTCGGCGCCGCTATCAATGCACCAAATGTCAAGGCCAATAACTTCAAACTTCGGCCGCATTTGATACAAATGCTTCAAAACTCCGCAACCTTCCATGGGCTTGCGGACGTGGATCCCCATCTACATATTACTAATTTCTTAGAAATATGTGATACCTTTCGGATCAATGGAGCATCAAACGACGCCATTCGCCTTTGGATGTTTCCATTTTCACTAAAAGACCGAGCTAAGGCTTGGCTTAACACCATAATTTGCATTAATAACTTAATTAATTATCTTTCAATAATCCGACCCTTTAGGATTGTATCCTTGCTGACTCAAACTACTGGGTTGAGGGTAACGTCACCTTCAAAAGGGGGGCCTAGTACAATAACTAAGATAATCCCTTAAATAAGTGAAAAAGTGCGGAAATAATCAAAGGTTACACTATACACGAGTCAGAACCAAGTGATTCATCTTTTCTATCTGTTTTTTCTTTTATTTTTATTTTCAGCATTTTAGTTAGTTTTTATTTTCTTAGTTTAAAACATTTTTCTAACTTTTTGATTTGATTAGACGTTGAGGATAAACCGGTATTAAAAGCTCTTGTGTCCTTGGACGACCTCGGTATCTTACCAACACTATACTACGCTCACGATGGGTGCACTTTCCCATATGTGTGTTTAGTGTTAGTAAATATCGTGTTTTATAAATTTAAAACTTGGCTAAAGAAAGTGTAAAAGGGCTTAAAATATACTTAAACCAATATATACACCTAACGTACATCAATGATCTAACATGTTATATGTGTTATGTGCATTATCGTATGTTTGTGTATGAGTGGGGAATGGATGGAAAATTTATATGGGCATGAACCGTTAAAGTGATGCATGTTATGTGATAGATACGTGTGGAACTTTGTGCTCTATTTGAAAACCACTAAATGACTAACTGGTAAATTATACTAGGACGTGATTGACCGACCTTGACTGTTAGCTAATTTTGAGAGTCAAACTGAGCAACCGAGGTGAGTTCACACCCCTACTAAGGCATGGGATTCCTGGTGATTGGGAATGGGATTGAATAACTACTTATACTAACAACACTACTAGACTACTTACTACTGTCCTCGGATTGGGAAGGGCACTTACGTAAAACCTACGTAAATTCACACTTACTACTGTCCTCGGATTGGGAAGGGCACTTTCGTAAAACCTACGTAAACTCATACTTACCACTGTCCTCGGATTGGGAAGGGCACTTACGTAAAACCTACGTAAACTCATACTTACCACTGTCCTCGGATTGGGAAGGACACTTATGGATACGACAAGTCTAGTACATACAAAATGGGAAGCCCTCCACTAAATATCGTAAAGGTTTGGGAATCAAGGATAATGGGTAATACATGGTTATGAAACGAACTTACGATTTCTGATATGAACTCATTAACTGAACAACCAACTGTGAACTCGCTCAACTTTGTTGTTGATTTGTTGTTACATGCCTTGCAGGTCGTTAGGTACTTATGGAGCTTGCGCGAGGAGGAGGTCGTTGTGGAATAGGGACTGTTATGTCCCGTGCCTAATAAATAAACTTTATGAACTTATGGAACTTATGTTTGGTCGTTAAACTTATGAATTATGAACTTATGATTTGGACTTATGTTTTTTTGTTAACATATTAACCTAAAGTCGGTTACTTATCTTTTGGTCACCAATGGTATTGTGATTGGCTTTATTAACTTAAATTACGTTGTTCAATATGATTGGTGGCTCGATCCTAGTCATGTCACGCCTCCAAGTGGTGACGCACCGCATGGTGTATTTTGGGGGTGTGACAGATTGGTATCAGAGCCATTGGTTATAGCGAACTTGGTTTTAAAAAGGGGGAAACTTTTTGATAAAACCAGACTATAACCTGTACAGTGCTCAACGATCCACAACAACGCTTCGCTCCACGTGCAACACTCGACACTATAGGTGATACGATTCATGTTTATATTACCTACTTGTTAGTTATATGGAACATTGCTTATGGTATGCTTAGATAACATAGTATCTACTGCTTGAAAACTTTGTGTGTTCACTCTCTTCTGTCATTCCACACTTGCGTAATGATACGACGCACTTCTCACTTGTGTTCTCTGTATGGTGAAGATCATGAGTGGATGAATCAACCTCGCACAAGCTCAGCTGGCGGCTTTGATCAACGAACAAGTTACTGCGGCACTTGCAGCCGCTCAAGCAGGAGGCCAGCTTGCCCAGCCGCCTGTGTGCACATTCAAGACTTTTATGGACTGTCGTCCTAGTACTTTCAGTGGCACTGAAGGGGCCGTTGGACTCCTCCACTGGTTCGAGAAGCTCGAGTCGGTCTTCGAAATGTGTGAATGCCCTGAGGCTCGCAGGGTGAAGTATGCCACTGGTACCCTCGAAGGCACTGCGCTGACTTGGTGGAACGCGCAAGTTCAAATGTTAGGGCTGGCAGCTGCTAATTCCACCCCATGGAACGACTTCAAGGAACTGATCAAGTGAGAATACTGTAATCGTGATGACATTCACAAGCTGGAAGTGGAGTTCTTTAACTTGAAGATGACGGGGTCAGAGATAGAGGCGTATACGAGGCGATCCAATGAACTGGCAGTGTTATGTCCAACTATGGTGGATCCTCCCATTAAGCGTATCGAGCTGTACCTCAAAGGCTTGGTACCAGAGATTCAAAGCCATGTGACTGCTACTAACCTTGCTACCATCCAGGATGTTACACGTCTTGCTCATCACCTCACAGACCAGGCAGTAGAACAGAACAAGCTGCCTAAGCATATAGGTGCTACTGCTACTACTACTTCTGCTATTCCCAGTGACAACAAACAAAAATGGGATGGAGCCAACAGCAAGGGTTCGACTATAATTCAGTCCCAGGCGCAGCAGCGAAAGATTGATGACTACCAGAGTCCTGGTCAGCAATCTTCTGGTAGTCAAGGGCAGGGTGGATATCGAGGAAACCACCCAAAGTGCAACAAATGCAACAGACACCACAGTGGTCAGTGCAATAAGGGACATTGTCAGAGGTGTCTCAAGATGGGTCATGAAGCCAAGGATTGCAGGAGCTCACGGCCTACAAATCAGAATCGTCAGCAGCAGCAGCAAGCACCGCAGAATCAGCAACAGCAACAGGGAAACAGGGGATGCTTTCAGTGTGGTGCTGAAGGTCACTTCAAGAGACACTGCCCGCAGTTAAATCAGAATCAGAACCACAACCAAGGAAACGGGAACAATAATGGGGGCAACAATGGGGGAAACAATGATGGCAACGGTGCCAGGGGTCGTGTGTTCGTGATTGGTCAGGGTGATGCAAGGAACGATCCCAATGTTGTAATGGGTAAGTTTCTTCTGGACGACTTCTTTGTTACTGTTTTATTTGATTCGGGTGCCAATACTAGTTATGTGTCCTTAAAAGCTAGCCAAATGCTTAAGCGCACTCCAACACTTTTGAACACCAAACACACGGTAGAAGTAGCAAACGGTAAAAGTCTCGAGGCCACGCACATAGTTAAGGGTTGTAACCTCGTCTTAGCTGGTTAGACCTTCTCTATCGATCTTATTCCCATCGTACTGGGTAGTTTTGACGTCGTTATTGGGATGGATTGGCTATCTCATCATCAAGCGGAGATTGTTTGCAAAGAGAAAATCGTCCGCATTCCTCATTCTAGTGAAGAACCTCTCGTGATTCGTGGCGACAAGAGTGGTGCTGTTGAAGGCATCATCTCTTTCCTTAAGGCCCAGAAGTGTTTGCGAAAGGGCCACACCGCCATTCTAGCACTCGTTACTGACATATCAACGGAAGAGAAGAGGGTCGAAGACGTTCCTATTGTGCGTGATTTTCCTGAGGTATTTCCTGAGGAATTACCTGGTCTTCTACCTCATCGACAAGTCGAGTTTCAAATCGAGCTAGCTCCTGGAGCAACACCAATAGCTCGTGCACCTTATCGACTAGCTCCGTCAGAACTTGAAGAACTGTCCACGCAACTACAAGAACTCTTGGAAAAGGGTTTCATACGTCCTAGCTCTTCGCCCTGGGGAGCCCCAGTCTTGTTTGTGAAGAAGAAAGATGGTACTTTCAGAATGTGTATTGACTACCGCGAACTCAACAAGGTGACTGTGAAGAATCGTTATCCTCTTCCACGCATTGACGACTTGTTCGACCAGTTGCAAGGGTCGAGTTATTACTCTAAGATTGATTTGAGATCGGGATACCATCAGCTGAGAGTCCGGGATGAGGACGTTTCCAAAACAGCATTCAGAACTCGCTACGGCCATTTCGAGTTTCTGGTCATGCCTTTCGGGTTGACGAATGCACCAGCGGTCTTCATGGATCTCATGAACCAAGTGTGCAAGCCTTACCTGGATAAGTTTGTCATTGTATTCATCGACGATATCCTGATCTATTCGAAGAGTCAGGAGGATCACGAGCAGCATCTACGACTTATGCTGGAACTTCTTCGAACAAAGCAGTTATATGCCAAATTTTCGAAATGTGACTTCTGGCTTCGCGAAGTCCACTTTCTAGGCCAAGTAGTAAACAAGGATGGGATTCATGTTGATCCATCCAAGGTTGACTCGATCAAGAACTGGCCTGCACCCCGTACACCAACAGAAATCCGCCAATTCTTGGGTTTGGCAGGATATTACAGAAGATTTATAAAGGATTTCTCAAAGATTGCGCAACCTCTCACTTCACTGACTCAGAAGTGTGTCACCTACCGTTGGGGTGATGCACAGGAATCTGCTTTTCAGCACCTAAAGGATAGACTTTGTAGCACGCCTATCCTCTCATTGCCTGAAGGCACAGATGATTTTGTGGTTTATTGCGACGCTTCCATCCAAGGACTTGGTTGCGTGTTGATGCAACGTGACAAGGTCATTGCCTATGCGTCACGCCAACTTAAATTTCACGAAAGGAACTACACTACGCACGACTTGGAGCTGGGAGCAGTTGTTTTCGCACTTAAGATATGGAGACATTACCTGTACGGTACCAAGTGCACCATTTACACCGATCACAGGAGTCTCGAGCATATCTTCAAGCAAAGGGAATTAAACATGCGACAACGCTGATGGGTTGAACTTTTGAATGATTACGAATGTGCGATCAAGTACCATCCGGGCAAGGCCAATGTTGTGGCCGACGCCCTCAGTCGAAAGGATACTATACATAAGCGTGTACGTGCTTTACAGCTTACCATCCAATCCAACCTTCCCGCTCAGATTCGCGATGCTCAGGTTGAAGCATTGAAAGCAGAGAACATCAGGGCTGAGTCCCTACGAGGATCGAGGCAACGGCTAGAACAAAAGGAAGATAGCGCCTACTATGTAACATGGCGTATTTGGTTCCACTTTATGGAAACTTACGTGAGCTTGTGATAGATGAGGCACACAAGTCTCGTTATTCGGTACATCCTGGTTTGGATAAAATGTACCACGACCTCAACACTACGTATTGGTTGCCTGGCATGAAAGCCCACATAGCAACCTACGTCAGTAAGTGCTTGACTTGTGCGAGAGTCAAGACTGAATATCAGAAACCATCAGGCCTACTTCAACAACCAGAGATACCTAAATGGAAATGGGAACAAATTTCCATGGATTTCGTTACTGGCCTGCCTAGATCTCAACGCGGAAATGATACCATTTGGGTGATCGTAGATCGACTGACCAAGTCTGCACATTTTCTGGCAATCAAGGAAACAGATAAGTTTTCTACTTTAGCAGACATTTACCTAAAGGAAGTGGTATCAAGGCACGGAGTACCAACCTCCATCATTTCTGATCGCGACGTGCGTTTTACTTCGGAACTGTGGCAAGCCATGCATAAGTCTTTCGGCTGACGTTTAGATATGAGCACCGCTTATCACCCACAGACGGATGGGCAATCTGAACGCACCATCCAGACCCTTGAAGACATGCTTAGGGAATGCGTAATCGACTTTGGTAATGGCTGGGAAACGCATCTCCCGTTAGTGGAGTTTTCGTACAACAACAGCTACCACACCAGCATCCAAGCCGCTCCGTTCGAGGCATTGTACGGACGCAAATGCCGATCACCTCTCTGTTGGGCAGAAGTTGGTGACAGCCAAATCACTGGCCCAGAACTTGTGGTGGATACCACCGAGAGAATTGCTCAGATACGACAGCGAATGGCGGCAGCTCGTGATCGTCAGAAAAGCTATGCTGATAAGGGAAGAAAACCACTTGAGTTCCAGGTTGGGGATCGAGTGCTACTCAAAGTCTCACCTTGGAAAGGTGTAGTCCGTTTTGGCAAACGAGGCAAGCTCAATCCGCGTTATGTCGGACCGTTCGAAATCACCGAGAAAATTGGCAAAGTCGCCTACAGGTTGAATCTACCTGAAGAACTCAGCGGAGTTCACAACGTATTCCATGTGTCGAATCTGAAGAAGTGTCTGTCAGATGAGACTCTCATAGTTCCTCTAAAGGAGCTCACTATCGACGACCAGCTGTGATTCGTCGAAGAACGAGTAGAGATTACGGATTGAGATGTTAAGATTCTCAAGCGTACCAGAATACCTCTTGTCCGAGTTCGTTGGAATGCCCGTCGTGGCCCAGAGTATACCTGGGAACGAGAAGACCAAATGAAACTCAAGTATCCCCAGCTGTTTAAGAAAAGTGCAACCACTACTGAGGCGGAAGCTACTGCAGAATTTTGGGACGGAATTCCAAATCAACGGGGGTATGATGTGACACCCCAGGAAAACCAGGAAACCAACGCAACTTAACTAGCTTCCTCAGTAACCACGCACTAAATTTCGGGACGAAATTCTCTTAACAGGGGGAGAATGTGACAACCCTCATAATTCCATGTATCCGTACAATTTATTAATGATAAATAAAGTGCTTGATGACTGTGCTGAATCATTTAACTGCTTTCTGATTACTGTGTTATACTTACATGTGTTTGTTAACATACTAGTAGTATACAGAAAAGTTACTAAATAGTCCGGTATGCTTCCCTAAGTGTTGAGAATTAAAAACGTTACAAAAATATATATGTAGGACACTTTACGGATTAATTAAGCACTTTAACGGAACAACACCGAACCGAACAACCGGACATTACCCGGAACATAAAAATATTATCAAACACATTATTTCTACTTTTCTGAGCTAGTTAGGGTCCCCGAACACCCTAACACACCTTATATTGCATGACACACATTAATACACTAACTAAGCACTTTAGATCCTAACTAAATTGTAACCATTACATTACAACCCAACCCCCCTACACCCCCTCCCCCACTTCAACGGTTATGAGGGTGGTACACCCTCACCCCTTTCTTTTTATTATTAAATTACTAATGTTGGACAATTAGAGACATGTTGCATGTTGGATAAACTTGGGACTTGGTTTATAAATATACACACAAGACTTCCACCTTCTCTCATCAAATCACTTCAACAAACAGCTCGTCTTCTTCCTCTCTTCCCCCATTCATGGCAGCCAACAACCATCACCATACCACCACCTTCAACTCATTTCTCATACATTCCACAAGCATCCATAGGTGTTAGAAGGCATACAACGAAGCTCGGTGCGTTCGGAAGTGGAAGGACCTTCTCTATTCGCTATTAACCAATATTTTTCTACTCTTGAACTTCCCTAGTCTTGAACTAGTGGTAAGAACTTAGATCTTTGCTTCTTACATCTTGTTTAGGTGGTTAAAGATGTGTAGTGATCAAAATGATAAGAAACTCTAAAGAACCTTAAACAAGTCTTGAACATAAACTAGTCTAGTGATGAAGTGATGTTAATATGATGTTGTTATGATTCTTGTTGATTATCTGATGATTTGTTGGTTAATATTGATGTTTGATGTTGTTGTGATCACTAAACATGTTTACGGAATTAATCGAACACGAATTAGAAAGCTAAAGGCTGAAAAACAGAATCTGTCCATGCCTTTACAGCCAACTTCAGTTGGCTGTAAACAGATCATAACTCAACAAAAAACTGATATTTAGATTCTATAACGTGTTATTATGAAATACGGTTCTAATGGCACCGGAATCATAATTTTTGGACTCCGTTTACTATTTTTAAAGTGTCATTTTGTAACAGCAGCTAGAGCTGCATTTTTCTGCTGAAAATATGCGTTCTCTTTTCTGTCATAACTTGAGTTCTGTGTAGAGTTAGATCATGAAATTTGTACTGTAGATGACCACCGATGTATTTGTAATTCTCTCACTGGAATTTCGTAAATCGGACTCTCGATGAATTTTAAATAAATTATTTCGTGGACTGCAGTCAGAAAAAGATAAATCTGATTTCAGTCCAGAAAATGAATTTTTATAAAATATTGGTGATGAACTGGACCCCGATATTTTTATACAATAATATTTGGATCGTTTAAGACATTCTATAAAAATTTTGGAATTTTTGGAATAAGTTAACTATTTTATTAAAATGTCCGAAAACAGACCGGTTTTGAATATTAATGCTGAAATGACATAAGTTGTAATTTGCGTGTCTAAATGTCGAGTATGTTATCTGAGGATGATCTAACATGTTATATGTGTTATGTGCATTATCGTATGTTTGTGTATGAGTGGGGAATGGATGGAAAATTTATATGGGCATGAACCGTTAAAGTGATGCATGTTATGTGATAGATACGTGTAGGAACTTTGTGCTCTATTTGAAAACCACTAAATTAACTGGTAAATTATACTAGGACGTGATTGACCGACCTTGACTGTTAGCTAATTTTGAGAGTCAAACCGAGCAACCGAGGTGAGTTCACACCCTTACTAAGGCATGGGATTCCTGGTGATTGGGAATGGGATTGAATAACTACTTATACTAACAACACTACTAGACTACTTACTAATGTCCTCGGATTGGGAAGGGCACTTACGTAAAACCTACGTAAATTCACACTTACTACTGTCCTCGGATTGGGAAGGGCACTTACGTAAAACCTAGGTAAACTCATACTTACCACTGTCTTCGGATTGGGAAGGGCACTTACGTAAAACCTACGTAAACTCATACTTACCACTGTCCTCGGATTGGGAAGGACACTTATGGATACGACTAGTCTAGTACATACAAAATGGGAAGCCCTCCACTAAATATCGTAAAGGGGTGGGAATCAAGGATAATGGGTAATACATGGTTATGAAACGAACTTACGATTTCTGATACGAACTCATTAACTGAACAACCAACTGTGAACTCGCTCAACTTTGTTGTTGATTTGTTGTTACATGCCTTGCAGGTCGTTAGGTACTTATGGAGCTTGCGCGAGGAGGAGGTCGTTGTGGAATAGGGACTGTTATGTCCCGTGCCTAATAAATAAACTTTATGAACTTATGGAACTTATGTTTGGTCGTTAAACTTATGAATTATGAACTTATGATTTGGACTTATGTTTTATGCTTCCGCTGTTAACCTAAAGTCGGTTACTTATCTTTTGGTCACCAATTGTATTGTGATTGGCTTTATTAACTTAAATTACGTTATTCAATATGATTGGTGGCTCGATCCTGGTCCTGTCACGCCTCCAAGCGGTGACGCTCCGCATGGTGGATTTTGGGGGTGTGACAGCTATTAGTAGCTCAATTCATACAGATGTTCCACTAATAATAAGAATAGTTAAATGCATGGTTGGTCCCTGTGGTTTGCAAAAATTGCAGACTTGGTCCCAGTGGTTTAATAATTACACGCGTGGTCCCAAAACTTGTCAAAAATGCACTCGCTTGGTCCTTAACACTAACATCTGTTAGATTTCTCAGTTAAGTGTATGTAAAATTACTAGATTACCCCTAAACTATTAAAAAGGAAAAAAAACTAAAACTAATGGGACCCACCTCTCATCTTCATCCACACATCCTGCACATACCCACCTTCCCTTCAACTCAGCATCACCGCCATCTCCACCTCCATCGACACCTTCAACCCACCGCCTCCATCGACACCTTCAACCCACCGCCTACATCTCCACCGTAAACCCACCACCACCGCCGTCACCTTCAACCCACCACCTCCGCAGTCACCTTCAACCCACCGCCTCCACCTTCACCGGAAAACCACCACCTTAAACCCACCACAACCACTGTCACAAGCACCCTCACCGCCGTCACCTTCGACCCACCGCCTCTACCTCCACCGTATACCCCACCTCCTCCACCTCCACCGTAAACCCACCACTACCACCTTCAATCTGCGATAACTGTTCGAGTAATCGATCGAATCCGGATTCAATTAACAGCTCCGACATTACCGCCTCCGACCGGTCGTTGCTGCCGAGCATGTACATCGCTGCGGCTGGAAAACGCCAGCGAGTTTCCTGTGACGACGGCGTGTTGGTTTGAATCAAGGTCCTCCGGTGGGTTGGATCAAGGTTGGCGTTGCGGCAGTGGAGGATTTGGGGTGGTTAGGGTTAGGGTTGATGCAGGTTTCCGGCGGTGGTTCTAAGAAGAAGACCAAGAATCCAGGATTAATCTGAGTGTGGCGATGGTAATTGAGAGGTAGGAGGGGTGGACCGTTTGTTTTTAGAGAGAGAAAGAGAATAGAAGATGAAGAAGATGAGGGTTGGTCTATTTTTTATTTTTTTAACTGTTAAGGGGCAATCTTGTAATTTTACACATATTTAACTGAGAAAATTAACATGGGTTAGTGACAAGGACCACCCGTGTTAAAAAATTACAACCACTAGGACCAAGTGTGTAATTAATGAACCACTGGGATCAAGTCTGCAATTTTCGCAAACCACAGGGACCAACCAAGCATTTAACTCTAATAAGAAATATATTGTCAATCTCTAAACAATACATAATTAATATTAAATAACTTTGTCAAATGGGTGTGTGGTTTCTTAAAGGGGCCCTCAAACAGGGAATACAAGAACCATGTAAACCATCCTATGGATGGAAAATAATGACTAAACTTATTGTCCTGATCCATATGATTGTGGCTCCTTTGGGTAAAGCTTACTCCAGCACATAAGATTCTATCCGTCATATCCAATAAGCAGATATGATCAGAGATTAAATATGAAAAAACAAACCATTTAATTATAAAGACACAAAGAACATAGGTCTAAGGAACAACAGTAAATGCCACATAACTACCCTTAAGCTTTTAGTGCACATAAATCTGAGTAACAAATTGTTCTTCAAGAAACTACTAATCCAATAAATATTATCCTACAATCAAACTGAAACTATGGCAATTATTTAACTCTCAATACATACATCAGTTACAGAAGCAGTAAAACGAAATCATTATTCAAATACAATAAATGAAAAACACTAACTTCAAAACTATCGCACAACTGATGCTCACAATAAATCAAAAACACTAACTTGAAACTTAAGCTGGTACTCGCAATTGAGAGAAGCCTTATGCATTAGATAATTAGATAATAAAACCTATCACAGGGAAGGTTCATTGGAGAACACTAAAAAAGTGGGGAACAGCGGGGAACCGACTCAAACGAACTCCGATTGGACTCGTTCCAGCGGCGTTGGAACCGGCTCGTCGAACCCTAACTAAGATCTCTTGACCCTAAACCCTAAATCCTAACTCCTAAACTCTAAACCCTAAAGCTAAAAAATAAGGCTAAAACCTAAGCTAAACCGTAAAATCTAAACTATAAACCCTAAAAGCTAAACCGTAAAGGCTAAACCTAAAGCTAAACCCTAAATCTAAACCCTAAACCCTAAAGCTAAACCGTAAACCCTAAAGCTAAACTCTAAAGCTAAACCCTAAGTCTAAACCCTAAAGCTAAACCCTAAAAGCAAAACCCTAATATATTTAGGGTTTAGGGATTATGATTTAGGGTTAACGGTTTAGCGTTCGACTAGCCGGTTTCAACGCCGCTGGGATGAGTCCAATCGGAGTTCGTTTGAGCCGGTTCTCCACTGTTCCCCACTTTTTTAGTGTTCCCTAATGAACCTCACACACTTATCACATATATATTATATATATAGCACTGTTAGCAGGATTGAAAGTAAAATAGCATGGATTTGAATTTGAATTCTGAAATCTATCTATAACAAAAAAATATGAAAAATAGGAACACCTTAATTGGAATCGGAAGAAATCAAGCGACAGACTCAAATTTACTATTAGATTACAGATTGTTTGACCCAACTCTCCGATTAAGAAGCTGACAAATGATAAATAAATTGTGAAGAATAGAAAGGGTCAATTGAAACATGAATCACGGAATTTATATCTATTGTTTTGTTTACATAATTAAAGAACAATTAAAGAATTAAATTATTAAGTTACTTGAATAAATGTCAGTATTGTAGATTTGTAGGAGAGCTTCCCTCCAAAATCTTAAATTGTTAACGGTGTCACGTGGCAACCCAAGTTCTTCATTTATTAGATAGGATAGATGTGCTGTGAATTAACTAAACGCATTGTCACATGATTGCCACGTCACTGCCACATAAGAATTTGACCATTAACTAAATATCCGTTAACAATGTGTTGTGGATTAACTAAATCAAAAGATAAAATAAAAACAAAAGGATGTGATTGGTTTAGATTAGGGTGGGCCTCATATTCTTCTCATTAAGAAAGCCAACCTATTAACTAAGGCTTCCTTAACAAAACCCATTAAGGGAAGGGGGCGGTGTTGAGCCTGTTAATGGGTGATGTGGCACCCCTTGGTTAATCCATAAAGCATAGTCTTATAATTAATTTTACATTAAATGACTTGTAGAAGATTTTGTATAGTTTTTTTTTAACGGCTAACAGAATTAATCCCGAGCATTCTCGGGCCACCCACTGGACAAACGGAGTACTCCGAGAGTAACCCGAGTCCACCACCAATTTCGGGGAAAACCTAGTAACCCACCGGCCCATAGGCACGATGGTGAAATTACCAGTAAAACTCGTTTGGCTCAAGGATCCAACTCAGGTTTCTCTGGGTCTCCTATCATTGTCCACCAGTGCTTCACTCTGCACCAAGTGACATGCATCTCTCAAGAGAAATACAAGCCTTCCAAAACAAAATATGTATGTAAACACGCAATGGTTCATAATTTTGATTGCTTTTCATGATTAATTTTACATAAAAAGACTTCTAGAAAACTACTGATGTAACCCGTGTAACAAGTGTGTTTTAACATTTGCTTGGGTAATTTTCTTAATGCAAATCGCTTTCTGTTTCAAAAAATAAAATTAACAAAACAAAGTAAATGTTATAATAAATAAATAGTACATTAAAATTCATTTTTAATGACATGTGTCGATGACTGTATGTGTTAACTGATTAAATTATATTTTATTCAACCTGTGTAATATACGGTTTTATTTAACCTATGTAGTACACGAGTTTTTAAAGATATAATTTTTTATTACTTAATATATAAAATTACATTTATTCAACCGTGTAATACACGAGGTTCTAACCTAGTTCAACTAATATGATTAATGATTCATATTTTTTTTTATGTTTGTCCTTTTTTATTAACAATTATTTTATGTTTTTCCTGTTTTATTAACTTTAGAGATGAGAACAACTTTCGAGCCTCAAATCTAGATGATAAAAAAATCAATAGCTGAGATGTTTTACAATATTTGAATTCAACCTCTCTATGGTGAATTGTAAGAAAAAAACTAGAACCAAACTGAACAAAGGAGAACATAATTAACTGAAAATAAATGAAAACTGATAAAAACCTTGTTACAAATCAAAAGACCGATGAGAAATATTGGATTCATATTTTCTATAACAGCAAATTTCTTTTAATCTTCGTCATCTGTAGGGAAGACCTCCCCTTTTAAACCCAAAAACCAAAAAAAAGTGCAAATCAAAAGGAGAACAAATTGTAACGCTAAACACATGTGTGACAACAATTGAACGAGAATAATAGAAACGACATACGAAACAATCGAAATCGGAATATATCATAAATAAACATCAAACATAAAGTATCCATACGTTAGAGTAATGGAATAGTTCCCTCTTGACCATAGTTTGATAGAACTAGTCCTTTTGTTAGACTAGAAGCTACAGGGAGGCTAATCCCTATGAGGATGGGCCGCCATGTAGGCGTCACATCACTGGCTCGTAGAGGATGTGCATTTTTCAGGGGGTGGAGGATGGGGCTACCCCACCTCAATATATTATAATTTTCTAATTGTTTTTTATTAACTTAATAAAAACTTTATAAAAGTTAAAAAATGCAACATAAAACAACATAAATAAAGTCATTTCATAACATAAAAAAAATTACATTTCCTAAAAAAAAATTCGAAAAATAAAAAAAAAATTACATTTTGTTGTGAAACAACGACCTACTAGCCTAATAACAAACAATAAGGGGAGGAGGAGTGGTCACTAGTGATAGATTTCTATCACTCCCACTATCCAATCAAATCATGCCATGTCATCACCCAATATTCTATCACTAATGATAGAAATGTAGGGGGGTGGTATCACTAGTGATGGAATTCTATCACTCCCAAATTTTTTTAATTTTCATTCTAAAATTAGAAATTAACAATAAAACACTAAAATTAAAAATTTCATTAAACTTAAAACATACTACTTCAATTTAACATACTAGAAACATACAATTTAAAAAAAAACCTACTCCTCGTCCGAATCATAAAACTCCAAACCTAAAGAACCTACTAGTTCGATTAAATCGTATCTCAACCGAAAGTGAGTTTTTTCATTACGCAATTCTAGATGGATATTTTGTGTAACTTGAACATGTGTAGGAGGATCCGGCACCCGATCCGGGGATATTGCACGTCCGTCTTCTTTGATCAGCATATTGTGCAATATGATACATGCATACACTATGCTATGTATTGATTTCTTGCTCGTCGCACGAACCGGTCAGTGTAGTATACCCTATCTACCCTTTAAAACACCAAATGCCCTCTCAACATCTTTTCTTGCCGATTCTTGCAATTTTTTGAACGCCTTTTCTTTAGCCTCGACAGGAAATGAGGGAGCTTTCACAAAAACAGACCAAGACGGGTAGATACCATCCACAAGAAAAAAGCCTCGTCTGTAATGTCGACCGTTAACATAGAAAGGAGAGGAAGGTGCGGTACCATCCGTTAAGCTTTGGAACAACGGCGACGTGTGCAACACATTGATGTCGTTGTTTGAACCTGGAACACCGAAATACGAATGCCAAATCCATAAATCATTCGACGCCACCGCTTCTAGTATGATGGTAGGTCTTTTGATGTCTCCCCTAACATACGCCCCTCGCAACTCTCTTGGACAATTTTTCCACTCGATATGTGTACAATCGATGCTACCGAGCATCCCGGGAAAATGCCATCTAGCCTCGTGTGCGGCGTAAATACGTGAGATGTTGTGGCTCGTCGGTTTACGTAAAAACTCGTTAGCATACAACTTAATGATCGCGTTGCAAAAAAATTGCAAACATTCACGTGAAGTTCTTTCCGACATAGCTAGCTATTCATCATATTGATCGGGAGGGTTACCTGTCGCTAGTTGGCGAATGGCGGACGTGCATTTTTGTATCGGCGTGAAACTTGGTTTGCCCCTCGCATCGTAACCTTCTTGAAACCATTCCTCGTTTGCTTCGATGTCTCCAACAATCTTTAAAAATAATTATTTGGGTAAACGAAACTGATTCTAAACGTTTCGGCATTGTAGAGCGGATTTTCCACAAAATAATCGTTCATCAAAACTTCGTTGGCACGTATACGATCACGGTCGACCATCTTCTTCTTTGGGCGGGACGACTCGGCATCAAGCTCGTTATACACCGACACAAAATATTTTAGCGTTTTGTTGTCGGAAGACGACTCGGTATCACTATCGCTAGACATCGGAAACGTCGAATCCGTAGGGAATTCCATTTGAGAAAGATATAAAAATTGTGTGAAATGGGTTTAAAATGGTTTAAAAGATGTAGATTGGTGTGTGTAAAATGGTTTAAAATGGAGATATAAATAGATAAATGGTTTAAAGGTTTTTTTAATGAATATTACCGTTTTAAAACGGTCAAAAAATCAACAACGGTCCAATTTTTCAAAAGTTCAACGCGTTATACATTCCACGCGTTACAAAAATAACGCGTTAAACTTGTACCGGCGGCGGTGTTCCGTTTTGCTTTCACGCGTGATGGGGGTGGTATAACGTACCACCCCGTGTGCCCTAAGAGGAAGAAAGAGATGTAGGGAGAAAGAGACTGATATTTCATTGATAGATATATCTAATACAAGAGATACAATGTAGTATATATAGGAGGAGAAAACTTGGAGAAGAAGTCAGTCTATTTTAGGAGTTGATAACCATAATAATATAATAATATAATAATATATTTACAACACTCCCCCTTGGTAACCAACTGGGGTAGCCCAGTTGGCCAGCCCCACCCACCTCTTCCCAAGAGACCCGGGTTCGAATCTTGGTATGATGTATGTTCAGCCAAAGAGGCGAACTCGGAGGGTATTAACCGTCAGGCAGCTATGGGGCTAAGCTAGCTTGTGGAGTGGGTTCACTCCAGCGGATGGGAGGTCCGTGCAATACCCCCCCCAACACTCCCCCTTGGTTATCAACTTAATACGCTTTGAGATGCTGCCTCGTTAAAAACCTAGCTTTGGAAAACCCAGTGGGACAAAACCTCAGCTAAGGGAAAAAAAGTGCAGCGCATATTTTCTTCTCCTGATACTTCTGGATGAGATATGTTGCCTCATTAAAAACCTTACTAAGAAAACCCAAATGGGACAAAACTTAGTGAGGGAAAAAGAGTGCAACTTGAATAAATCTCCCCCTCATTATAATATGCATCCTTTAAGTGACGTGTGTCTATCTTCCTTGAAAGTTGCTCAAAATTTTTGTAGAATGACTTGTCGCTTGATGCCTTGAAGTGCAATCTTTTATGTTGAATGATGTTGCAAAATCTTCTTGTGAGACTTCTAATGCTTCCTCTTGCGAACAAATACCATAAGATCCACAACTATGTTGTGTTACATTCTTTACATCTACAAGACTAACAAAACTTATTTTCATGGGTTAGTAAAATCTAGGCACATATCATTCTTACCTTTAGGGTATCGACATATCTTCTTTACCATTCGAATGTCTCCTCACTGGACATGTGCTATATCATGTTTATAAATTCAAATAAATATATATATATAATCATGCATAGCTAGGAAGAAATATCAATGCACAATTTCACTTTAGCCATGGTACTTTTGGAATGAGAATCCTTACTTTGGTAGGAGATGATGATAGTCATTTCTTAAAAAAATGTCTGAACAACCTTTAACATACTTTAAAGTTCAGTTTTATCCATACTAAAATGTCCCAGCATCTTCTGGATGTAGTTTGATCAATGGATAAAAATATGATCACAACTATACTCGAACTGTAGGTTGAATAGTAACTAGACTGGGCCAGGGTCATTCAAAATTCCCCCCAAAAAGCTTGACAGTTTCTCTCGATGGTGCCTAGACATCATCACTGTAAACTGCGATTATAGTGAACTTTTAGGAGAGGACTTTTGATAAAGATGGATGCTATTATCAAACTCATATTGCTCTTTTATCAAAATATCTCACGAGTTGTACAACACTCAACCCAACTATTTTATCCATACTATCTTTTTAAGTTTAAAAAGATACATTCATGAGGTTTGAAATCAATGCCTCAGGCATTTCCAATCATTCACTTACTTCTTTCCACTTTGAAAAAACAATGTATGTGCATACACTCTTTAGGAGTTCTGTTACATAAACCTCCTTATTGATTTCTATATCATATTCAAGGATGTCTTGAACACTTGCTTCATTTGTATAATACATATTGTATCATGCTTATACACTGTATATTGAGATACCATAATCATCAAGTACAGGTATTCTATGTATGTTTATTGGTGCACAAGAATTACATCCATAAGATGTTTCCACTTAACCTTATAAGCACTTAAATGCTTTAGGATACTCATCAGGAGTTCCAATTATATTCAACGTATTCAAATATGAATCTATATACAATAATTATATCGTTCTCGAGAACTTATTTTACATTTATTTAATAAATTAAATCCTTGAGGGACTTTCATGTAAACTTTTAGTATCCAGTGATTCATAACTTTCATAAGACACCTATCAATTCTCTCTTTATATTACCAGACTAATTAAATATTGGAAAGCCAATACATCCACCACCGGAGAATACGTCTCCTCATAATCAGTTATAGGTCTTTGCGAAAATACTTGTGCCACCAATTTTCCTTATATTACTTGATTTGATTTTCAATTCATAATTCGCATAAAAGACCTATTTGTTTCCAACATGATTTACAACTTCAGTTGCATGGATTGTTGGTTCGAAAGCTTTCCATTTCATTAGAGAATTCAACTCTGCTTTATTCACGTCTTTTCTCTTTTGGCTAATCATTTCTCATAGGCAGATCTTAAATTTTGATCCTCATCATTTTATCATTTCAAGCGCTATTTTATATACAAAAGTATAACGACGTCGATTTCAATTTGATTCCATATATATATTTAGTATTTAGACATGATATAAATTAACGAGATCTCTTTAATTTCAGGTACCTGAGGTTCTTCTTGAACCATCATGTCTACTGTCTCTTCAGGAGATCTTATTACTATAACCTCGACTTGACCATCTTAATTACTTGCTCCAATTTTAGAGGAATTTTATTATTGGAATCAACTAGTCTACCACGCTTCAGTCGTGCAATAGACTCATTACACACATGTGGTTGTCCGTCTAGGACACTCATCTTAACTGGAGCATTAGCAGTTGGTATATGTGACATAGTCACCTTTTTAAGGTCAGTGAATGCGTCTGGTAATATATTCGCTAATCTTTGTAATTGAGTTATCATTTGAACTTCTGGTTCACACTTTTAGTTTTGAGGATCAATGATAATTCATACCAACTCATTTATTTTCCAACTGCTTTTTATCTCCCCCTAATATTGGGAATGTTAATCCATTGAGATGGATATCAATTAATTGAGCCGTAAATAAATATCTCGTGAAAGGCTCTATTCGTTACCATATATTCCCAAACACCTTTTAAAGTCCCATCTTTGTGCGTAGTGGTGGATCAGTTTCAATATATACCGCACAAACAAATCTTAGAAGGGACATCTTTGGTTCCTGACCAAACACCAACTATAATGGGGAGAAACTATTACAACATGTTGGCTTGATGTGAATTAATGTTATTTCATGTAAAATTACATGCATTCATATATAAACATGAACTTGCTCTCATGATTATTGGCTTTGCTATCAACTGTAGGCGTTCAATGATCGTCTTAACAAAAGCAATTTGTGTATGAACATAATCTACAAGAAGTTCAACACTTATTCCGCCGATCATTAATAGCTAGGGAAATAAACTTATCGTCACTACTAATAAATACATGCAATCTGGAATATTGTGCTTGCTATCTTATTAGCTAAGCCATAAATTACACAAACATCAAGTTGTGAATTTGATAACCATCTAGATGATGCATCGATTTAAGACACTAAATGGTATCATGTTGGGATATACATATCCCTTAATCACTTCCAAAATATTTAGGGATACACACCCTTAACTGGCAAATACATAATTTCCCTTAAGAGCAAACAATACATGCTATCAGCTAGAATAATCTTCAAGTTCTTCATTATGTTTCACATCATCATTGACTCGGTGTGGTCCAACCGGTCATGCCAATAAGTAAATAATCATGATACATAAACTTCTAGTTTACGATCGTATGTGTATTAGTTGCATTATGCGAGAGAACAACGCATTATCATTGCAAACTATCATGTTATATAACTTTTAACCTTTTCACATTTTGTTCTCATATAATATTTACTCCTTTAATTGCTACTTCCAGTGGTCTATCTCGTTATGACCATTATTACAATTATAATAGTCGGTCTCATTATTAACTTGACTATCATAACATTCTGATGGTCAATCTCATTATCAACTTGGTTATCATAGCACTTTTGATGATCGATTTCATTATTAACATGACCATCATTACAAAATTTCTTAACTATGTCCATGATCACGACATTTTCAATGATCGTTATATAATATCATTCACTTTAGGGAATGGAATAACCAAAACAAGCTTCATAGCTTTTCATTATTTATTTTCTTAGACATACGAACATAAAGTCACTTCAAACCTTTCATACCCTTTTAATAATATTGATACTTCAAGAGCATATTTGAGGTGTGACAACCGAAAATCTTTATCCGAGTTTCCCTTGTAATAATCTTCTCTTTGCAACTTTCATAACACCAATAGAGAAGTAATTAGATGGCCGAGTCATATAAGATTTATGAGTATGACACTTCGAGTGTAATGCCTAAGCATATCTATACTCTTTCATGAGATTTATACCAAATCACAACTTTAATTTAATTGTACTATTAATTTCCATCTATGTAATAACCAATAACATATAAAATAAAAGGTATACTTGAAGTCAAATCATACATGTCACCATATAAAACAACTTATATTAACATACTTTGTGGAATAAAACTTTCCAATCACTTATAACAAAACATATATATATATATATATAGTCAACACCATTTTACAAACGCATACTACTAT
This sequence comes from Helianthus tuberosus, assembly GCA_030545235.1. Taxonomy (NCBI): domain Eukaryota; kingdom Viridiplantae; phylum Streptophyta; class Magnoliopsida; order Asterales; family Asteraceae; genus Helianthus; species Helianthus tuberosus. The sequence goes on along the minus strand of CM060446.1, from coordinate 28,277,150 downwards.
TTTAGTGTTAAGACATGTATTTTATTAACACTAAAACATGTATACAATAAACCATTTAATCACTGAATGTATTAAATTTATTATCATCACAACATTCACAATACTTTTACTAACTCATATGTTTATTTTTGAAAAAATTTTTACCAGTGAATCATGTATATGCACACGAGAAAAAAAGTATTAAAGCGATATATTATAAACAAATACATTCTAAGATTGTTCACAAATAATATATACACCTTCACTTTGACATATTATTAGAAATATCAGTCAATTAATATACTTAATATATGATAATATTCTTAATATACACAAGATAGCATATATTACATCTATACAGTAACAAAATATATGATAGTAGGTATGATTAAAATTAAAATTATAAGTGTATATCAACTCATGTAGCATACACCATAACTCCAACCTTAAGTTGATTACTTTAAAACTCATCATTTTATCCAAAAGAATATATGTATAATTTATTAATACATAACTTTACTATAATGAAAGTTTGAGAAGACAAGAGTGATAGCCAATAATGAAGCTTATAGATAGTAACGCTTTAATCGATTTTAGAGATTTTGAGGATATCACTTAAAATATTTATAACTATATCATCGAAAGAGTGATAACCAAGATTTAAAACATTATTAATTAGTATAATTTATTCATAACAAAGATACCAGTTAAATAAAATCAAGAAACAGCCGGTTCTAATGGAAACACTATATATTAACCAATAATCAGAATAATAATTAACTCTTTTAAAATAATCAAATTTGCTTCCTTTTAGCACCACCCAGTTGTATAGTCGGTTTCCGATTTAATATGAAGTATTAATGAATATACTTATATAAAGATTTAATTGAGTCGGTTCACATATTAGTTTTAAGAAAAAGATTATGATGTCCCTTTCTTTCCTAGGGATGCCAAACGAAACTCCTACCATCATCTTCTTTGTTATTTTCCGAGAAACAAACATAGTCATTGGGGTTATAACAAAATCTAAACGAAGTCGTTTTCACAAAGTACATATGTAATCTACGACTCAAATAAAATAGAAGAGATTGTTTAGTTGATACCTGAGTTGCGTATTAAGAACAAGTCGCCCGAACTTGGTGGAACACCGGTTGCAGCCCACACCAGCGTTTTACGAGTCTTGTGTGTAAAGGAAGCCAAATAGTATGATGAAAAGAATTGTCATTGTTTCATTGTGTTAGCAAGTTATTAACAGAGACTAAGAGTTTGATTTTGGTATTGGTGATGTTGGTAGCGGCCAAAGAAAATTGGAAAACTGGAGACGACAATGGTTATATGGTACGGAATCAAACAATTAATGTTTTGATGAGGGCACTTTCGTGCTGATAATGTGTTGTGAAACAACGACCTACTAGCCTAATAACAAACAATAAGAGGAAGAAAGAGATGTAGGGAGAAAGAGACTGATATTCCATTGATAGATATATCTAATACAAGAGATACAATGTAGTATATATAGGAGGAGAAAACTTGGAGAAGAAGTTAGTCTATTTTAGGAGTTGATAACCATAATAATATAATAATATATTTACAACACATTTCCTAAAAAAAAAAACCTACGACGTCCATTTTTTCTTCACCTCTTCCTTCATCCTCCGATACACCTCTCGTTCATCCTCCGGAACCGAGTCGAGATCCAACCTCATTATCCTAAAATCCTCCGCTCAAGCATAGTCGTCCGACACGTTTTTCTTGTGACTATATTTTTCGGCCGCAAAGTCTTTAAACGAACGGAATTCGGAAATCAACTCGTCCATTTTCGAAGACGCCTTCCCGCCACCTCCACCCGAGCCGCCACCTCCACTCGAGCCGGCCCCTTTGCGCTTTCCGGCCGCCTCTTTTTTTGCTTTGTCCCTTCCGCCGGGACGTTCGATCTCGTGAGCGGGCACCGCATCCTCGTCATATTCCGGTTCGTCGTTTATGTCGATTTGACAACGAGCGGTGGAGCCTCCCGCACTATAACTTCCGGACTCAGAAGTTTTAGTCCGTTTGGCGGTTGCGATCTCATTTGGAACCGGCGCCCATTTAGGTTCTTTCTTTAAAATGTTCCATGCTCGGATGTGCGGGAAAGGCAGATTTTTTGCTTCCCATTTAGCCGTCGCAAGGTTAAGAACGTCCTCGTCGCTACTCCCACTAGGACAATTGATGTAAAGTGGGTTATAAATCCCGATAAAATCATTCACGCACTTGTTCATTTTCCGCCACTTGGCCGATACGGATTCGAGATCACGGTAGGGGCCATCCCCCATAAGGTTATTAAATCTATCCGTACATGCCTTCAAAAAACTAGAACCCGTTTGATTGTTCCCTAAATTTAAAAAAAATTGCATTAGTAAAACTAAAAAATAAATATTTTTAAATTTAAATTAAAAAAAATTAACTTTGGTTCATACCGACAATCGGGCAAGTTGAGGCCTTAAGATACGCAATTGCTAGCGCCTCCTCTTCTACTTTTGTCCACTGTCTCGGCTTTGCTCTCGAACCGTTTTTTTTTTTTTTTGCGGTGTCGGGTTCGGTTTCAATCGCCTTCCCTTTCCCCGTGTTTTTTTTGCGCTTGAGTTCTTTATGTGGCGATTCGGGGACGACTTCATCATCATCGTCAAGCTCCACCGAGGGTTGCGGTTGGGAAGTTGGCGGTTGCGATTGGAATTGATCAAGTTGAACCGAGTTGCGTTGCATGAATTGTTGGAGTGCTTGGTATTGTTGCATTTGTTGAAGTTGGGACATTTGGGAGAAGGCGTTAGGTGATTGTTGGAAACCCGAAAACGTAAATTGTGGATTCCCCCACGAAGGATCCGTAGCCGGAGTGTAAGCGGGACTCGAAAAAAAGTTAGGATTGTTCGGGTTGGGATTGTTCGGGTTGGGGTTGTTTGGGTTGAAGGGATTCATGATTGTATAAAAAAAGGGATTGTTTTTTTATAAAAAAGGATGAGAGAATTGGAGAAGAATGAAAGAAATGGGAGAAGAATGGTATAAAATGGATGAGAATGGTATATATTTAAATTGAAAAAGGTAATTTTTTTATTAAACTATTTGTTTACCAACGGATATAATTTTGAAATTTGGCCCGTCCTCTCCGAGCGTGGGCTGCCGGTCAAGCCTAGATGGGGCGAGGGGGGAGGTGTGGGGGACCGGCGCCGGGCCTCGCCGGGCCTAAGCCGGCCCCCATACCTCTTAGTGTTATTGGTTGTAAAAAGAAATCTTAATTTACAAAGTAAAATAAAATACTCATGTAGTACAAAAGAATGGGAGTTATTGAAAAAAATTGTAAGATTTGGTTTCTATCTTCATTCTTCACCAATGTCTAATCGGCCGCGGGTCTCATGTGACTCAAATCCCTTTTGTGCACTACTTTTTTTTTATCACTTGACTTATGTGATGGACAAGGTTTAATAAACATATATTATTATATTCATAAAGCCATACCTTTATGTTCACAAAAAGTGAATAAATGTGTGCTTTTCATTTCATGTGAACCAGAGGACTAGAAAGGGGAACGGAAAGAATAATATTTGTTTAATATTTAGTCCATTCTCTCTAGTATAAAAGTAATGCTATTTTATTGGATATATAGATTGCTTTTGATATGAGGGTATGGCCACTTGTTTGACTTATGATTCTTCTCCATTGTACCATGTAATAGTTGAAAGTTTTGAGGTTGGAGATCTCTAAGTGGCCACATGAAAAGTGAAGTGGGGGATGGACACTAAAATGCCAATAAAGGTCAAGTGTTGAAGTCTTCTTGTTTTAAGAATTTATTTATGTGTTCCACTATTTAAATACTCATATTTTTGTGTGTATATATATAATCTTGTTGGTAGTTTTGGGTTTATTAACTAGCACCGCCTAAATCATATTGCCATGGTAGTGGTTTGTCTACAAAATTCGTTTTTGCCAAAAGGTGTGAGAAGTCTGAAATTTTAGGCATCATGTTTTTTTTTCATGGTATTATATAGAAAAACATCAAACATAACAAGCTGAAACACAATGAAATGTATTATAGGCATGAAATTTAAAACGTCATGCAAAGAAAGTTAATCAGTGTGTTTTAAATTTCAAACATAACAAGTTGTTCGAGCTTGAAAAAATGTGTCTTTCCGTAATGTTTTATGATGATTTAAAAATTTAAAAAAAAAATCTCTTTAGTATTGGGCTCAATAAACCTAATGTCAAGTGAGCTAAATTCTAAACCATAAAAATGATTTGTAAATGGGTCTATATTGGAATTGTATATGTTTACTATGTAAAAAAAATAACGTGCCCCTCGAAATCACGGGCCTTGTGTGGAGGTCCTCCCCGCACACCATCAAAGCTGCCACTACTTAGAATATATTTGATTGTGATTTAAATTGTTGTCTTTCTTGTTTTTCTATATAATATCACTAGGTTATAACCCGCGAGTACTCGCGGATTGGATATTTAAATTTTCTTAAACACAATTTTATATATATTTTAAATAATGAATAATGCGTGACTAATAAGGTATATTAATTAAATGTTAACATCTTCAAAATTAAAAATAATTTTCAAATATAGATTAGTTGGACAATTAAATTTAAAGACAAATGCAACTTTACTTTTATTCAAAATTTTATGAGTTGTTAGAAGCATCTCTTCTCTTGACATAAGGTGCTTCAGATATGAGTTATCATACTAAAAACATCTAATCATAATCAGTCTCATACTAAGAGCATGCAAAATGCTGGTTTAAGCCCAAAATCCAAACCCGTCACATCACTCGCCACATCATTCCAAACCTCAACCATTACAAAGTTACTTTTTCTTCCAACACTAAACCATTCAAAAACTCCACGTCACACCTCACTTTTACAGTAAAAATAAATAAAGAAATGCATGTGTTTATGTAATACCACTTAATCAAACCGAATTTGTTAGCTAAACCAAACCCGACCACCATAGTCAACCTCATATAACGTGGGGTGGTCTACAATTAGTTGGTTTGTGTTGTTGCATTAACAACACTTATTCTCCAAATGAAAATTACACCTGATTTTAGTATTATTATTACTGTATAAATTAAGAATTAAATTCATAATTATCAAATCATTTCATTATTATTAAATAGCTTATCTAACATGAGGTTCTTATTGTGCAAATCACTACGATATAAACCAAATAAACAAATCCGATACAAAACTGCAGAGTTTGGGTAAAAACTATTTAACTCTTATTTAATTATAACAAAACAAAAATTTATCTTTTTGCTAATCTCAGATATAAAGAATAAGTTATTACTTTCAAATGCTATTGGTCTTAAGTCTTAACTGAATTAATAATTAATAATGTTATTTTTTCAAATCAAAACACATATTGATTAGTATTCAACTTATTAAAGTTGAGTTGTGAATTTATGTCGTTAAATAAAATAAAAACACATGTTTTCAAACGTTCTTGATGAACAAATTTGAGAGAGATAGTATAAACGAATTCGTGAGTTCTTGATATTATTAAAAATTTTATGTGTTCGGATATTTAAATTTATTAAAACTATATATATATATATATTAAAAACTGAATAATGTGCGACGACTTAGATATATTAATTAAACGTTAATGTCTTCAAAATTAAAAAATAATTATGGGAAGTTTAATATTAATTTGTTTATTATTCTAAAGAATAAGAATATGAAGTATTAATGATATAATTATTTATAATTTTCTTTGTAGTAAAGTTTTTGTAAATCAAGCAACACAAAAATATTCAAATGTATAATAAACAATGAGGAAGTTGAACTTTCAGTGATCCAAAAAAATAAAAAAAAACATCGGTATGCATACCACACAAACATAAACATGGAGGATAATCTTAAAAATTAAGACATGAGGATCAATCACATTGGTATGTCCCAGTTCAACTAACCACTATGGCTCAACAGAAGTCACACATTACAGGTATTCTTTTGTCGTCGGTATAAGCTCATGGTTCACCACATAATCCGGCATATCCCTCAACCCATAAAGAGCCGAGCTCGGGTGCATATGGCACGACATTCCTTTCCTACAATTTACATATTCTCCCAGCCCTTTTAGTCTTGCAACATTATGAAAATGATCCTAACGTATTGTTTTCCTTACAATATCACAATCTGGCTCGCACGAGGTCAACCGAATCTTTAGTGTTTTTAATGTCTTCAACCGATGCGACCTAACTTTCGGGACCTTTTTCAGACCCTTCACCTGCAGATAATGATAGTTACATCAAGACCAAACTCCACGATATTGATTAGCTATCCACTATTGGTACACAGCCAAACTGACCCAGGTTGTTTTGCCACTTGTACATAATATTTTTTCTCTTAATTATAAATACTTAAGCACATTGAAATTACCTCCCAAAAAAGTTGGAAAAATTCTGAGCATTGAGGGTGGCAAAAGTAAGAATAAGCTTAAAGTCTCGACGCCTTGCAACCACTTTTTTAAGGATCCCGAATAACACATCAGTACGTAATCATCTTTCATGGGCTTCGTCGATCACAACAACACTGCAATATTGCATGAAAAATTAGAGAAGTTAAATTAAATTAAATAAATAATTTTATATTGCACACACCATCAATTGCACTATTAGATAATACTTACCACTATTTGTCAATATCAACATCTTTCAATGTTTCACGCAGAAGCACACCATCAGTCATGTACTACAATGCAAATTAAAGAGCATAAACATTTGATAAAAATGAAAGATTCTGCCACGTGTTCAATTAATTGCCATATCCAAGCTTTAGTTACAAAAAAACGATGTAGGAAGTTGTATGCATTAATGATTACACATTTGGTAACTTTCGAATTTCAAATTTAACACCACCATACAACCCATCCCCCCAACCTTTTTTTAATTGACCCATTTGATAATGTATTCCTCGCGAAATTATCCATATGTGATTTCTTTGGCTCTAAATAATCAACAATAAACAAAATAAAGAAGCTGATATATGGAAACAAATTTTCATTCATGCATTTTAACAAACACTTCATATGCATTCAATCTTAGCACTTACTCACATCAAACAATTGTATTGAAAATTAAACTAACATTGATTATTAAAGCGTGATGCCGAGAAAGAAAACAGATACATACCTTTAGATTGAAAGTGAGTCCTCGCTTTGATAAGTTCTTCGACGACGCTTGCAAATTTCATCATCGCGAACCCTAATACTATCATCATCACCCCTAATATACAATATGCAAATCAACTAACATAATAGTGTGAATTTTACAACCACATATACATAATAATGTATCTATTGAATGAAACGGCTACCATACTGGTCCACACTGATAAGACCAAGTAACAACAAATTAGAAAATATATATTTATTAAAAAAACAAAGCTATTTTCTTGCATTTATGTACCTAAACTTGACAACATGACTGTTGATTTCCGAAAGCTCAAAACTCTTAGTTTTATTGCTTTTAAACTCTTCTAGCAAAGAGGACACAAAGTTACTTTCTCCGCCATCTAGATGCCAATGTCCCATCATGCCACTACCACCACCTAAATTTCTCATTTGAGGAGAAAATCGAGCATTGAATTCACCGAGCCTCATTGGGCTACCGGGCCCTCCAGGAGAGTTGGGAAGTGGGCCTGCTAACGGGCTTCCTGGATACGACATTCCAAATGCAGGGTTCCCGTAATAACCATGGTGGTGAGGACTACCAGACGATCCTACATATGGAACACCACCGTTTTATTAATCAGAGCCAAAGAATCAGAAAGTTTGGTGTAACAGTAACAAAATGAAGAAGAATTTCCAAGTGCCACATAAGAGAGAACCTCAATTCCATATCCGATCAATAGTGGTCCAACATCAAGCAACCAAGAAACCTGCAACAAGATGAATCAAATTTGGAAAAAGTAGTCTTAAAAAGAGATGAGTGAGGAGAAGAATTGCATGTGAATATATAATTGCTAACCACCCTAAAAGACAGAACATTTCAGAAAGTCCCATAGTCTGTATGTATATGAATATCATCAATCAAACAGTGAGAGAGATAACCAAATGAAAACATGGTAATAGTATTAAGTAGCATCTACCATTCCCCGCCCAAGTCGATCTGCAATTTTACCATGCACGAATGCTCCTACCATTGCTCCAATTGTCAAAATGGAACCAAAAACTGAGTACTGCAAAACATTAATTTATTTAAACTTTAAACGCTATGCTGAGACTTGTTAATGATATTGAAATACATCTACAGATAAAGATAAAGCATTTAAAAAAAACAATGACTGATGAAGAACATAGCCTATAAATCAATACTACAAATTCAACACCAAAATCGGAGCACACTGGATTCAACCCCAAAATGCATCTACGAACCCCACTTGATGAAGAACGTAACCTAAAAATCAATACCTATGCTCTGATTGCGCTATTAAAAAAAACAATGACCGATGAAGAACATAGCCTTTAAATCAATACTACAAATTCAACACCAAAATTGGAGCACACTGGATTTACCAGACATTTATAATCAGAAAATAAAACCCTAATCGGTAGCACACTTTAGCAATAAAGATTTATTTAAAAATTCATCAAAAAAGAACACAATGCACGCAAATATTTACCAAATCTCAATAAAAATATAAAAATGTGTACCTTTTTCTCTATGGTGAGCAGCACACTTCTTGGAAGGAAATCCACGGGACCATGGCTCACCTCGTGTCTCTCAGTTGTAATAGGTAATGTTGATCTACTGAGATAACATACACACACCTCGAATCAGTTCGCCGGAATCCTAATATAAGCAAAAGACACCAATAAAATCAAAATAAGATGAGTAAGAACAAAAAAAAACATCAATCTGAGGCTAAATACAAATATGAACCGACATGCGTCGTCCACCTTCAGGTTTAGCAAAAAAGTCTGTTTCATCAGTTGTTGACACGATGTTTGCAAAGTCTGTCTGCACTTGGCCCTTTATAGTGTCCCAAATCTGAAAACCAAATTAAAAAAGCATCATGTCACCTCTTAATCCCTATTGGGGCGTACATCAGTTCACTAAAAGCACATTAAGCAACTGGTAATATTTAACGCAAAATAAACAAACAATATGAACTTAAAGAGCTATTGTAGCACTTGCTTAAAAGCATACCTTAATCCAGCAATCACCGGAACTGATAGCAAGAAAATCCAACGATGGACTAAAGGAAGTCAATACGTCTCTGATATTTGCAGACTCCATTGGAAACCTTTAATCGGTTGTTGAATTGAAATTGACAATCACCTTAAACGGAAGATTGAAATCAAAGCAGAGGAACGGCCGAGCAGTGCTGCGTTCTGTTAATCATATCACACATCATTACAACTTACATTAAAATCTACAGTTTCTGTCAACATATACCAACAAAATACATACCTAAATCACAACAGAGAACGCTACAACCTTCAACGCAAAATCAAATCAAAATCTATTCACAAATCAATCCTAATCGATACCAACGCAACAACACACATCGTCATAAACCCTAACACTCCAAGTATCACGATTGACCCGTTTCATTTACAATCGGTGTGCACTCAACTTGTGGTGTTAGATTGTTTGCATTATGGTTTTAAATAAGATTAAATAATATATATATACTGCAAGAAAATGATTTGGTTTTAAATAAGATTAACTAATATATATATTCCAAGAAAATGAAGGATATAAGAAAATAAAAGGTTCAATACAACATAATTCTAAAATCATGTATATATTTAAAATAAGTTTGAATTAAAACAAAAAAAAATTGAATTACGATTAGAAAAATAATAAATATTTAAAGCAAACCAAGTGAAATTCCAAAATCATGTGAAATTCTATATCTTCAAAACATTTTAAAAGTCAAACCATGTGTCGGTGTCGAGGCTCACCACACAATCTACAATTCTTTTCTTCATATGGAATCAAAAAGTTAGGTCAAGAGTTCTATAAACCGTTGTATGTTGTGCTAAAAACTTTCTGTATGGGCAAATTCGACCCAAAGTATATGTATTGGTCAATCAAACGGGTCAAATAAGTTGCAAAATACATTAAGGTTCACTTAGAACGAAAATCAGTTTAAATCACCAAACCGTCAAAACTGAATCGTTATACCGTCACCCAACCCCGCCAGTTCGCTTAGCTGTTACCTAAAACTATAGTTAGCAGTTCGACCGTCAAAACCGGTCAGCCGAACCGTGAACACTCCTAAACAAAAAAAAAAGAATATTGGATAAAAATGGTTATACATAGCGAACAGGTACCTGAGTCTTCTATGTGTAATAGCTCCATAATTATGTTTCAATTGACTTTGAACCGAGACAGAAACTGGTGTAGAGTCCAAAAAACTTTTATAGCAAAATGAAGCCCTTGTAGATCATCATTTTTGTTCTAGGCCTTTCCAAACTTAGGCTTTGAGTCTAACTGTCGCCACATACCTTCTGGACCAATTATTAAAGCACCAAACAAAACTTTAGAACCAAAGTTAACATTAAGCATTTTATTTAATTTTAAAGAAGGTATATTATTTCCAACCTATAAATTAGCAACCAATTGTTGCTTTATGTTGTTGTAATTTGTGCATTGTGAGTTTTTCAAAAAAGTTTTGGCATTTTTCATTTTTAACTTAAAGATTTTTATCTTTTACATGTCAACCCTTTTAACTTTTTTACTTTTAACCCTAAACTTTTCATCTTTTACAATTTAGCTCAAACATTTTTTTTTCAACTTCCTAATCCCATAATTTTCATCTTTCGCAAGTTTTTCGTTTTATGTTTCGTTTTAAATTTTGTGAGATAACACGTCACAACGTGCATGTGGGGTTTAACGTTTTTCGTCTGTGCTTTCCCATTTGACAGGCCAGTCGCAACGCGTCAACTGTTCTCCGTTTGACAATTTCGTCGCAACGTGTGGATCCTAAATCGGCTTAGTTATTATTTTATACGTTTTACGTTTATGTCTAATTTCTTCGCATTAACACGCTGCAACAGGCGTACATGATTCAACGATTTTATGTCTGTTTTTCATTCGGTGTTATCTTTTACATTTTTTTTATTTGTACGAGATCTTCTGATGTTGGTGGTCGCTTGCAGTGGTGTGGCATTAGTGCTACTTAGCACGATTTTACGAAGGTATTTAACCTATTAAGTTTTTTACTAATAATTTGTGTTGTTTTTACCATCATACCTCCTTTACTTAAGAAAAACTAATTTTTTTACGTGCATATTTTTATGTATGTGTCTATCTAAATTTGATTTCCTCTACGTTTCGACGTAAACTTTTTCTGGAAACGAGTTAGGTTAAATATAATACGTTTTCGTTTAAAAAACCATTTTTACTTGCATATTTTTATGTGTGTTTCAGTATAAATTTGAGTTGAGTATGTTTAGACGTAAACTTTTTCTGGAAACGAGTTAGGTTAAATATTATACGTTTTCGTTTAAAAAACCATTTTTACTTGCATATTTTTATGTGTGTTTCGGTATAAATTTGAGTTGAGTATGCTTCGACGTAAACTTTTTTCGGGAAACGCGTCAGGTCAAATATAATATGTTTTTGTGATTATTTTATGAATGTTTTGTAAATTTTGTTTTAATCCGAGTGGAGTAAAATTGTGGTTTCTTTCTTTCCCTTTTCTAAAAGCTCTAATTAATCTCTTTTGATTATACGTGTAAGCTTTTTCCGTTTTACCCATTACGTTTTCTATGTATGACTCAGGTCACATATAATATGTTATGATTATCCGGTATAAATTTGATTTACTTTATGTTTTAATTCAATTGCAATGCATATATAGGTTACACCGAGTTCAATCAAATATGTCGAAATGTGTGTTTTCAAAAGATTAATGCATCAGATAACGTTTGGAATAATCCATTCGATGTTTGCGATGTACCCGCGCCGCAACGCGCGCGGGACTTATTGCTAGTTATTTTAAAAATGTAGTTTGCACATATTTATTGCATCAATTATTAAAAAAATAAAGTGGTGATGAATTGATTAATCCAACTCAATTGCTTACAGAATCCAAAAAGAAGAAAAAGACAAAGAAAGCGTTGCGGGGTTGATCAACCAACCTGACCTGTGTTGACCTACGGATAAAAATCAATTATTTACCCGGTCACCAAAGCTACTTCACGCACCCTATATAATTATAAATCCAAAAACATATTAAAGATGTGTATTATCATTCATTTTCCGAGAATTCAGTTGACTTATCATTGTTAGTGCTTAGTCACTTAGAGAAAATGAACAATTATTATTGTTTTAGAAGCACATTTGTAGATGATTAGAGAATGAATACTAACTGATGCCCCATTTCATCTTGGATTCTTATTGATGTTGAGCCGTAATTGACACCGTTAAGTATGGCTCGACCCTGAGCATCTGCATATGGTCAAAGGAAAAGAAACAAAAAATAATTCACCAACTAATTAAACAAATGGAAGTTGTTTAAACCATGAGATCCACCTAAATGTGTAATGTGGTAATGGGTCAAAATATACAGTGTTAAAACCTTGAGATAGTTTATATTCAACATACAGAAGCATTAAACACATAGTAGCAATTTTATGAAAAAACGAAACATATATATATATATATATATATAGGACAAAGATCCGTTAGGAACCACCCCTTATTGCGAGAACCGCGAGAACCAGTGTGAACACAAACAGTAATTCCTAAAAAAATCTAAAAAACACCCAAAATTTTTTTTTTTTATTTTTTTACTATTTTTTTTGAAAAAATCGCAATATTTTGTTAATAAAAAAAATAAAAATAAAAATTTCAAAAAAAAAAAAAAAATTCGAGTAACAGTTATCCATGCACATGTGCATATGTATCGTTTCTTTGTCAAATTCCGTAATTCATTACAAATAATAGTCAATTGCACTTTCATTTACACTACCACGTGTAATACACTACTTTTTACGTTAACAATATTAGAAATGCACATGTGCATTTATATGTATTAACAGGAAATAAGGTGTTTTGGTACACTACTTTCTCTTTCATCTATCATTCCATCTATAATACACAAGCATGCACATGTGCATTTTTTGTCATTTCTTTGACAAATCCCGTAATTCATTACACATATTAGACAATTGCACTTTATTTACACTACCATATGTAATACACTACTTTTTACATTACCAATATTAGAAATGCACATGTGCATTTATATGTATCAACATTAAATAAGGTGTTTTGGTACACCACTTTGAATACACTTTCCTTTTTCATCTATCATACCATCCATAATACACTACCATTACCTTCTACCATCCATAATACAATACCATTACCTCCTACCATCCATAATACAATACCATTAACAATATTTTCACTTTAATACATGTATGTAAACACCATTTATACCATCCAATCAACATATTACATAAAAAATTGACAACTATAACCAAACCATCAACCACTAGATATAACTAACCAAAAAACATGTATATGAGCCTACTTCTCCATTCAAAATCACAAACTTTTTGTAACAAAACACGTTATATCATGGTTATACCTAATGATGCACATGTGCATTTTGAATATTGGTAATGTAAAAAGTAGTGTATTACTAATGGTATTGTAAATTAAAGTGCAATTGTCTATTCCTGATAACGTATTACTGAATTTGTTGAAGTAATGATACATATGCACATGTGCATGGATAACTGTTACTCGAAAAAAAAAGTTTTTTTTTTTTTTTTTTTTTTTTTTTTTTTTTTTTTTTATGGTAACGAAATATAGCGATTTTTATTAAAAAAATATTAAAAAAAATAAAAAAAAATTTTGAGTGCTTTTTTGATTTTTTTTAGATTTTATTTTGTGTTCACATTGGTTCTCGCGGTTCTCGCAATAAGGGTGGTTCTCGCATGAACCTTACCCTATATAATATATATATATATATATATGTGTGTGTGTGTGTGTGTGTAAAGAATGATTTGTAAAATACTAAACAAATCTTTGTCCTTTGAAGCTATAAATCTATAAGAACATAACTGGCAGTTTTACGTATGAAAAACTTGTCGATTAGACTAAAGCACCATACTCAACATACCTGCAAACAAAACAGAGCAGGTGAATCAAGTGACTTAAGAATGATCCATATTTTTTACTTTTACCATAACAACAGTTTATGAATTCTAAAAGAGATAAGATAACCAACATCAAATATGAAACATGACTAACCAATTAGATGCCTATTCTTCATGAGAAGTCCATAAGCAAGTCATCGTATTATTTTAGTTCATATACTTATTGGTTTGTGCTTATATCATTATTTTTTGTTTATATACTTATTGGTTTGTGTTTAGATTTATTACGTTAAAGTTTAGATTCATAACCAACAGTATATAACTAACTAACTAACAAAAATACAAAATCAAAACCCTAGGGCATTATAACATTACCTGTACCTAATCATTTTAGGAAAAAGCAACAATCTCCATTCGATAACTCCGTACCTTCACATCCCTGGCATATCATCAACAAACTCTACAAAATCCAGATAAAATTCACAAATCTCGCATTGAAACAATATAAACACACATACGCATCATAAAAGTAACCTAACCTTCACAGGAATGTCGTTCTTCCGAGCTTTCAGCGCTCCGGCAAGCACCTTCGGCAGCGAAAAGTCATCCTTTCTAACATGTGAAAAGTCATCTTCACCTTCAATTGCAAAGACCTGCCACCATATAAAAATGTATCACCAAAGAGTCAAAGTCAAAGACGAATATTTTCAATATCAAGTTTGATATGAATTTAAAAGGTCTGTAAATATAAGCTTCATTTAATTGAGTGGAATCTCCACAGTGGACATCTGCACGGCTTCATTAACTAAGGCCCAAACAATAAAACGATCATGAGCCCAAACAGATAACTCCCCAACCTCTTGGTCTCCAAGTAACCCCAACTGGCTAAGCTAATACAAAAAGTGGCGCCAATTACAAACATCAATTCACATATGTTGGGACTTTAAACGGTGAGGCAAACAACAAAAAAAAATATACCAGCGAACGATAAACAATAAAAACCAAGGGACTAAGTGGGGCTTTTTGTCTGGGCGTTTGGGCATATAAAGAGCATGCCATAAACCAGCGCTGAAATAGAAATAACCACCGGGATCTAATAGAGGCAACCAACCCAAAAAACCAAACCGCTTCCATCTATCATCCAAAACCCATTGCTTGCCCCACTTATTTGTTACATATCATACATTTAAAATAAATCTTTACATTTAATAATATATTTAATCAAATAACATAGTATTCTTCCCATCAATAATAACCCGCAAAATTTACTAACCAATAGTTGCAACTTTTAATAGACTATATATTATCCTCAACACATAAAGTTTCTTAATAAAATGCAGTTACATGAACCAAAAAGGAACACGTATCGATTTCCAGTAAACATTTGTGGATTTATACGATTAATAACATATGATTGTGATACTGAAGAAGCTCAAGTGCTGATAACGACAAAAAAGACACTTGTGCAATCCATATACAGCCTACATTACTTTTGCAGTTCTAGGACACCTACGTATAGTATATAACTTATGATAACCTAAACTGTGAAGTGTGACCCCTAATAATTTTACCAATTTAAGTGTGACACATGGGTAACTGTGACCATCAAACAAATGCCAAGCCAATGAAATATTGTATTTCATACTTGGGATCTGTATAAATATGTGTATCCTTTGCACATATCAATTCTTGTTCGATTTCAAGCTCTAAATCGCTTTTTGGAAGGTTATACGCGCACTGATGCGTAAATATAACCAGTTTAATGCAACGAACACTCCGTAATAGTGACATATACTTAACATACCTTAAATAACCTTTACATAACTTAGAAATAAGTTTTGAAGGCTTTGGCAAGGCAAAAACAAGTTAATTCGCTTACAGGGGCTAAACTTGACAAACTGCGAAAGTATGCCAATTTGAACTGTAACAGACATTCCGGAACATGACCATAAGTTAAACATATCATAAATATCCTTCACATAGCTTAGAAATAGGCTTTGAGGGGTTCGGTGTGCTAAATTAAACTTTTGGGTCATTCAGGGACTAAAAGTGTCTAAAAGTGCACAAGTTTGCATTTTCGCGCATAACTCACGTTCTGAATACATCTGGATATCCAAAAATTTATGTAAGCACTAAAACATTTTATTTTAGTGTTTGGCATAAGAGAAATCCATTCGTCGTGTCACTTGGATCGTTTTTCGCGCTTATGCGCATTCCGTCGTAATTAACCGAACATCGCAACCGTACGGCTAAACGAACCGACATCTGAGATATTTTTGAGCACATTTTAAGTTCCCTATACTTTAACTTCATTTTAGAGCTTTGAAATGGGGTTAACGGGCCTTAAACGCGTCGGAAATGACCTTATAACACAGCAGGGACCAAAACTGTAAATCTGCCAAACTGGTCCTTGCGCACTTCAACACTCTGAGTGTTGCGGTGCGCAAGCAGGGGTCAGATATGCAGAAAATCGTTTTCTCAGCTGTTAACAGCCTTTAACCCCTCCAAAAGCCAAGGCCAAGTGTCAAACTCTTGTGGTGGAGCATTATGAGTTACCACAACATTCCGACAAGTGTACGGGCGAGATCATTCCCTCTTTTCCAAGAAATGATCCTAACGGTGATCCGAAAACTATAAATACCCACCTTATGTTCACTCATTCCTCACAAGAATCTGATCTAATGTGCTCTAAGTTGAAACCTTTGTTTCATACCTGAGCTATTTTGATCTAGATTAGCATTCCTGGACCCTTTGTAAGTGTTCCTTCGTTCTTTTATTGCTTTCGAGTCCGAAAGTCAACTTTGTTTGACTTTCTGCATTGACCAGTTTATGGTCAATGCGAAGTTCATTTGAACTTCGCAACGTGATTGTAATCACGGTGGTTATAGTCCCTTGTGACTATGCCTACTGATTACCACGTTATCTAGGGTCGTAAGGGCAAGCGATCTGATAAATCGCTTATACCTTCGAACCCGACCCATTTAGTCGATCATTAGGATCCGACCAAACACTTTAGGTGACCATAGTATATAGGGAATAACCTTCCGAGGTTATACCTTATGGTCGCTTCGTTTAAGTAGTTGTATGATAGGTAGTTTATATGCCTTAGGTAAATTACCAAAATACCCCTTTGATGCCAAAATTCATTTTAAACATATGTAACATAACTTTTGACATCTAAACCTGATTTGACAACAATATTAGACATGTTAAGGCATATTATACTTATCGTAGGACTAGTTGGGCGCTCCGAACGCGTTTTACGCGAACGACACGTTAAAGTAGCACAAGCTACCTAAACGGGTCGTAACGGGTCATGAGCACTTATGTTAGGTTTCATTTAGTATGTAGGCTTTGTTAAACCATATTACACGAATCTCCATACTCGTTTGGTTTACGAACCCTCATTCTATCCGATCCTCCGATATAGGTCCGGTTTATTAACATAGTTACCTATATTAGGTGCCGTTTGATATCCGTGATCTCTAGCATTGCTTGGTGGTTATCTTAGGACTTCTGAGCAATCTCAAGTGAGTACATAGACCCCTCTTTTACTATTTTCCAAACTGTTTAGGGGTGAAACACATGTGCCTACTTGTTACTTTCATGCTTTCCTGTTTTCACATCATATACTTGCTATGTTTATTAGTACACTTATAGTACATGACTTCAATACATTTTATGCTATGTATGCCCATTGTGTGCATACTTAGTACATCACTTTACAATACATCTTATGCTATGTATGCCCATTGTGTGCATACTTAGTACATCACTTTACAATACATCTTATGCTATGTATGCCCATTGTGTGCATACTTAGTACATCACTTTACAATACATTTCATGCTATGTACGCCCATTGTGTGCATACTAGTACATTGTTTTACATTACATTTCTGTTGCATATGCTCATCCAGCATATGAACACATTATACTACATTTTGAACCGTTGTAACCATTTGACTATGTGAACCGTCGTAACCCTTTGATTATATGAACCGTTTGTAACTATTAAACCGTGTGAACCAGTTGTATCTGTTGACATGATTTACATTTGACAATAGACTTTGGACTATACATAAACATTTCTACAATTGTTAAACATTACATCTTGATGGTTGGTTTGAGTAAGTGATTTAAGTAACGAGGCGTGTGTAATATGATACAAGCATGGTGGATACGCCGCTGGTACTTCCTATATATAAGTGTTTGTATGGTATTACATATTGTAGCGTTATTTGAATCATTTCAATTTGAGACATATAACATTTTATACAAATAACATGCTTTTCACAAGACATTGATTTACAAACAACTTATCTTATACAAACTCATTTTACATGGTTATTCATTTAACCATACATTATTCTCTTATTTATACATATCATCTGATCTTATCGTTTTTCAAATGATTTACAAGACAAAGCAAATTACAAGGTTCATGACTAAACATTTTCTCAAACATAAGTCATGAATTCTGTTTTCACAAAACCTATGTATCTCACAAGCATTTTTATGCTGACGTACCTATTTTCACATGTGTTTTCAGGAGATGATGCATAGGACTTATCAAGACATACTTAGGCGGACCTGTGCCTTAGTGACTTAAAACGAGACAAGAACTAGTTAATTTATGTTATGTACTCTTTGGTTATTGTTTAAAACAATGTAAACTTTCTTGTTTGATTAATAAAACGAAACTTCAATTACCATGGATTTGAAACAGTTAATTCTGTTACAACACTCCCCGACGTTTCCGCCACGTTTTGTATGATCTACGTGGTCGGGGTGTGACAGAAAAGTTGGTATCAGAGCCAATGGTTATAGGGAATTAGGTTATTAGTAATGCTTTGACCTAGTCTATAACCTTCTTAGGACCCTAACGCGAGTTTACTTGCGTTTAGTCATAAAACAATACCGTCACCTATCCTTAGGCGACGACCACAACAAGAACATAAATTTCAAAACCGCTTTGAAAACTAATCATCTGTTCTAGGATGATTGATTACTAGGTTTTGAACCCTCTATTGTAAGGTTTTGAACCCCTTTGAGTTTTCAAAACTCTCGTCAAAGTTTCGGGTCCTAAATAGTGTGAACACGTGCAAACTGGAAGAGTGGATGCCTGTACCCTGGGTTTTCTGTCTAAGGCTAGAGTGTTCGTACAAATCCACATAACCGGACCAGTCACTCTTACCTGGGAACTCTTGGGGTGAGTGTCCACTTATAGGCGAGCATGTCTTCGCGATACATTATGAGGATCTATTTGCTTTGACTCAGCCTTTGTGTTGTTTGTTTGCTTCGTGGTTCAAACAAATGACCATCACCCATGGTTTTGGTCGGTAATTGTAACATCCTATTCATACCCAATGCCATTTCATTTGTTTTCTTTCTTGTTTCTCTTTTAGAATGCCTCCTCAACGCGAAAACCAGATAGCGACTGCCGAACTAGCAGAAATCATTGCGCAGCAAATGGCTGCTCAATTCCCAAACCTCTTTGCTCAATGGAACCAAGCCAACAACAAAAACAATGGTCCATGCAATTTCAAGAGTTTTAACTCGGCTAAACCACTCAAGTTTAGTGGTTCTGAGGGAGCGACTGGGCTTCTTCAATGGTTCGAGAGCATTGAGAATACTTTCCGCCACGTGCAGTGTCCTGACAATCGCAAGGTCGAGTTTTCTTCGAGTGTGTTCCAGAAGAGGTCTCTTACATGGTGGAACGGGGTTATGAGAGATCGCGGTGCAGAAGTTGCTTTAGCACAGACATGGGCTGAACTTAGGGCCCTTATGATGAGGGAATTCTGTCCTTGTCACGAGATTAGGGCCTTGGAAAGGGAATTCGACAATCTTAAGCAAGACAGCGGTGAGCATCGAGCCTACACGGACCGTTATGAGGAGTTAAGTCTGTTATGCCCAAACATGGTCACGCCTTTGGATAAGGCACTCGAAAAGTACATTGATGGCCTCCCTGACTCAATACAAGACATTGTGACTGGTAGCAACCCTACTACAGTTAGACAGGCCATTGAGCTATCTGCAACCTTGACTGAATCAAAGACCAGGAAAGGTAAACTTTTCCGAAAAGGTGACAAGAAACCGGTAGAGGAATCGAACCCAATCGAGGAATCAAAGACCATGGATGAACAGACTGGATCCCCTAAGAAGTCGAAGAAGTGAAAGGCTTCTCAGAACTTCGCAATGGTTACTCACGATGATCAAGCCGTCCCCAACCAACCAGCTCACCCCCCTGCCAGGATACCCTACAACGGAACTGCACCCTTGTGCAACCAATGTGGCCTACATCATCATGCTGGTGTGAAGTGCCGCACATGCCAAGTTTGCGGACTTATAGGTCATACAACGAGGGTTTGTCCAACAGCAGCTGCACCAAATCAAGTTAACAACAATCCTGCTCAAGCTCGTTTTCCACCGGGGTCTTGCTACAACTGTGGCGAGATGGGCCATTTTCGTAGGAATTGCCCAAAGCTTGCTAATGCAAATCCAGCGCAGGGATGAGTATCTGACCGACAGAAGATAACGCTGTTTAGAAAATAATCGAGCCTTGTGTATTATTTTCTTTTGTTATCACGATCTATGAAACAGTTGTTGTTATTACTGTTATAAATAAATCTTTCATTTACATTTTAATATGTTTATGTGGTTGCATGTATAAACATATCCTCTACAATACCAACAATCAAGGAACCATATTCCTTGAAGAACAGACTACCCCCAAATTTCTTCCATTGTATGATCTCTTGCGTTTTCCACGAAAATCCTAAGTACCCGTTTCTTCCAAGAGAAACGAAGTACGAGGTGCCAAGTTAATAGCAATCAATAACAAGATAATAACAATTAAACAATTATGTGATTATGTGCTTATGTGTTCCCTTTTATGTGTCATGTGATCCAAATTATGTTATCCAAATCCTCGTAGAATCTTACATATCCTTGTACAAGAGATTCATAGTAGGATACCCAAAGGTACTACCTAAAATCCTTAATGGACTTCTACGCTATAGTTAAGTCCCTTGGATTATAAAGTACTACTTCATAATTAGACCCCTTTAGTGGTCTAGTTAAACTGATCGATCCAAAAATCTGGTTAGGAATATTATGTGATGATATAGATGAAAGGACTCCTTGGTGGCCTAATTAAGAAGATCCTCTGTCGATCTAATTAAAAGGACCCTATGGTAGTCTAGTCACCCTCATCACAAGTTTGATATCCTTCCCCACAACATTACAAAACGAACTATGTGGACTGTGCAAGGAATTACGTAATTATGGATGCATACATAATTATGGAATTCAGTGCACAGAAATCACAGCAAGTTCTATCATGTATCTAAGTTAACCCAATTCATTTCCAATTATGATGAAGCATCCGTTGAGGAAAAATGAACTAGCTATTCATTTTTCACTTCTGAGGAATATCCGTTGAGGAAATGAATATCCGTTTATCTTTCATTTCCGTACCTGAGGAAGCAACCGTTGAAATTGACTCTGTTAGTTCATTTTCGTTTCTGAAGATTATCCGTTGAGGAAATGAATATCCGTTGATTATTCCTTCATTTCAAATTCTGAAGAATAACCGTTGAGGAAAATGACCCCGTTTGTTCATTTTCGTTCTGAAGAATATCCATTGAGAGAAATGAATATCCGTGGATTATTCCTTCATTCCCGTTTCTGACGAAGGACCCATTGAGGAAGAATGAATCATCCATTCGTTTTCACTTCTGAAGAATATCCGTTGAGGGAAATGTATATCCGTTTAGTTAAAAATCCTTTATTTTCCATTTCCGAAGAACCAGTTGAAGAAAATGACTCCGTTCGTTCATTTTCGCTTCTAAAAAATATCCGTTGAGGAAAATAACAAAATTATGCTTTACATATCTTTGATGGCTATTTAACACAAAGTCACAGACAGACTTCTACGAATAAATTTCGGTACGAAATTTCCTTAAGTAGGGGAGACTGTGACACCTGGGTCACTGCGACCATCAAACAAATGCCAAGCCAATGAAATATTGTATTTCATACTTGGGATCTGTATAAATATGTGTATCTTTTGCACATATCAATTCTTGTTCGATTTCAAGCTCTAAATCGCTTTCTGGAAGGTTATACGCTCACTGATGCGTAAATATAACCAGTTTAATGCAACGAACACTCCAGAATAGTGACATATACTTAACATACCTTAAATAACCTTTACATAACTTAGAAATAAGTTTTGAAGGCTTTGGTAAGGCAAAAACAAGTTAATTCGCTTACAGGGGCTAAACTTGACAAACTGCGAAAGTATGCCAATTTGAACTGTAACAGACAATCCGGAACATGAAAATAAGTTAAACATACCATAAATATCCTTCACATAGCTTAGAAATAGGCTTTGAGGGGTTCGGTGTGCTAAATTAAACTTTTGGGTCATTCAGGGACTAAAAGTGTCTAAAAGTGCACAAGTTTGCATTTTCGCGCATAACTCACGTTCTGAATACATCTGGACATCCAGAAATTTATGTAAGAACTAAAATATTTTATTTTAGTGTTTGGCATAAGAGAAATCCATTCGTCGTGTCATTTGGATCGTTTTTCGCGCTTATGCGCATTTGGTCGTAATTAACCGAACATCGCAACCGTACGGCTAAACGAACTGACATCCGAGATATTTTTGAGCACATTTTAAGTTCCCTATACTTTAACTTCATTTTAGAGCTTTGAAATGGGGTTAACGGGCCTTAAACGCGTCGGAAATGACCTTATAACACAGCAGGGACCAAAACTGTAAATCTGCCAAACTGGTCCTTGCGCTCCTCAACACTCTGAGTGTTGCGGTGCGCAAGCAGGGGTCAGATATGCAGAAAATTGTTTTCTCAGCTGTTAACAGTCTTTAACCCCTCCAAAGGCCAAGGCCAAGTGTCAAACTCTTGTGGTGGAGCATTATGAGTTACCACAACATTCCGACAAGTGTACGGGCGAGATCATTGCCTCTTTTCCAAGAAACGATCCTAACGGTGAACCAAAAACTATAAATACCCACCTTATGTTCACTCATTCCTCACAAGAATCTGATCTAATGTGCTCTAAGTTGAAACCTTTGTTTCATACCTGAGCTATTTTGATCTAGATTAGCATTCGGGGACCCTTTGTAAGTGTTCCTTCGTTCTTTTATTGCTTTCGAGTCCGAAAGTCAAACTTTGTTTGACTTTCTGCATTGAGCAGTTTATGGTAAATGTGAAGTTCATTTAACTTCGCAACGTGATTGTAATCACGATGGTTATAGTCCCTTGTGACTATGCTTACTGATTACCACGTTATCTAGGGTCGTAAGGGTAAGCGATCTGATAAATCGCTTATACCTTCGAACCCAACCCATTTGGTCGATCATTAGGATCCGACCAAACACTTTAGGTGACCATAGTATATAGGGAATAACCTTCCGAGGTTATACCTTATGGTCGCTTCGTTTAAGTAGTTGTATGATAGGTAGTTTATATGCCTTAGGTAAATTACCAAAATACCCCTTTGATGCCAAAATTCATTTTAAACATATGTAACATAACTTTTGACATCTAAAACTGATTTGAAAACAATATTAGACATGTTAAGGCATATTATACTTATCGTAGGACTAGTTGGGCGCTCCGAACGCGTTTTACGCGAACGACGCGTTAAAGTAGCACAAGCTACCTAAACGGGTCGTAACGGGTCATGAGCACTTATGTTAGGTTTCATTTAGTATGTAGGCTTTGTTAAACCATATTACACGAGTCTCCATACTCGTTTGGTTTACGAACCCTCATTCTATCCGATCCTCCGATATAGGTCCGGTTTATTAACATAGTTACCTATATTAGGTGCCGTTTGATATCCGTGATCTCTAGCATTGCTTGGTGGTTATCTTAGGACTTCTGAGCAATCTCAAGTGAGTACATAGACCCCTCTTTTACTGTTTTCCAAACTGTTTAGGGGTGAAACACATGTGCCTACTTGTTACTTTCATGCTTTCTTGTTTTCACATCATATACTTGCTATGTTTATTAGTACACTTATAGTACATGATTTCAATACATTTTATGCTATGTATGCCCATTGTGTGCATACTTAGTACATCACTTTACAATACATCTTATGCTATGTATGCCCATTGTGTGCATACTTAGTACATCACTTTACAATACATCTTATGCTATGTATGCCCATTGTGTGTATACATAATACATCACTTTACAATACATTTCATGCTATGTACGCCCATTGTGTGCATACTAGTACATTGTTTTACATTACATTTCTGTTGCATATTCTCATCCAGCATATGAACACATTATACTACATTTTGAACCGTTGTAACCATTTGACTATGTGAACCGTCGTAACCCTTTGATTACATGAACCGTTTGTAACTATTAAACCGTGTGAACCAGTTGTATCTGTTGACATGATTTACATTTGACAATAGACTTTGGACTATACATAAACATTTCTACAATTGTTAAACATTACATCTTGATGGTTGGTTTGAGTAAGTGATTTAAGTAACGAGGCGTGTGTAATATGATACAAGCATGGTGGATACGCCGCTGGTACTTCATATATATAAGTGTTTGTATAGTATTACATATTGTAGCGTTATTTGAATCATTTCAATTTGAGACATATAACATTTTATACAAATAACATGCTTTTCACAAGACATTGATTTACAAACAACTTATCTTATACAAACTCATTTTACATGGTTATTCATTTAACCATACATTATTCTCTTATTTATACATATCATCTGATCTTATCGTTTTTTCAAATGATTTACAAGCCAAACCAAATTACAAGGTTCATGACTAAACATTTTCTCAAACATAAGTCATGAATTCTGTTTTCACAAAACCTATGTATCTCACAGGCATTTTTATGCTGACGTACCTATTTTCACATGTGTTTTCAGGAGATGATGCATAGGACTTATCAAGACATACTTAGGCGGACCTGTGCCTTAGTGACTTAAAACGAGACAAGAACTAGTTAATTTATGTTATGTACTCTTTGGTTCTTGTTTAAAACAATGTAAACTTTCTTGTTTGATTAATAAAACGAAACTTCAATTACCATGGATTTGAAACAATTAATTCTGTTACAACACTCCCCGACGTTTCCGCCACGTTTTGTATGATCTACGTGGTCGGGGTGTGACATTAAGTACCAAAAAGGCACGTTCTAATCAAATCCAGTCACTTTATGTTCTAATGAATTGCTGCCTAATACAATAACAGTACCACTTATCAAACATTGTTAATATTTCAGAATCCCATATTAAGTAAAAAAAATTAGCATCTTCATTAATCATTACCATTGTAGCATCTACTAAATAAACAAAAATTATCAGAAGTGCGGATCACAAATTCTCAATTTGCTGATTGATATTTGATAAGCCAACATTAAATCCCAAACAACTTATAAGTTATAAGTAAATTTAGCGCTTACAAAGAGACACAATGTGTTCTTGAGATGCATTCATTTATTCATTGTGCATTGTTCTGGTTAACCAATTTAAACCGAAAACAAGTAAAACAATTTGAAAAATTTAGATGCTATACCAAAACTTAATCAAAACGATCGCTTAATGAATCATGATATAAAACATCTTGTAACATAATCTTTATACCTCTTTAACATAAACTTTTTTTCATCAACATGAATTCAAGCCAGGCTCCCCTAATCAATCTATTATAAACACATCTAAAATCATAATATAATCATATATTACCACATGAACACAAACGATACACGGATCACAAAACCAAAGCCTATCATCCGTAATTTCGTATAACTTGAGCATAATAAAAAAACATACGTTTTCACAGAAAACCAATAAAAATCGTATAAATTGAATACCGAAGAAAAATAACTTTTCATTGAAACAATAAAAAGAGTCGTCAAATCTAAAACAAAACTTATTTGAAAATAGAAAACATTAGGGTTTCGATTGAGACCTCAAATCTACAGAATCGGTGGTGTAAAGGTAACATGAGAATCACCATCGTTCGATTTGCTGAAGAAGATGTGTGGATTTGCTGAAGATGATGCATATGCGCCGCTAGGGTTTTGAGGGTGATGGTAGAGATGAAGGAGATTTGATGGAATTGTGTAAAGGAAGAAAGCTTTCAAAAAATATAAGGGATACAAAGCAAAATGATCCGACCCGGAGTTTATTCGGATCCCGCGTCCATTTTGAGAATGCACCTAGCCCAAATTGTGATTTCCCTCCTAAACTAAATTGCCACATCAGCCAAGATGGCCAAATACAAATGCCACCTAGCCCAAATCCATCTCATTTATATATATATATATATATATAGATGCAAAACAAATCTAAAACAATAAAACATCATGCTCAAAATTTAAAGGGTTATTGGATTTTAATAATCCTAAGTTTCACCAGTTGGCCGATAATAATCCCAACTTTAAAAATTCCCTCCAATAATCCCAACTTGTAAAAGTTTGGCCGACATTGATCCTTTTCAAACATATAAGAATTTGGTCTCCTTAATAGATTCAATTACACCTAAAGACTCCTTAATTGATTTAAGTGCACCTATGTTAGAAAAGGATCAATGACGGTCAAACTTTTACAAGTTGGGATTATTGGAAGGACTTTTTAAAGTTGAGATTATTATCGGCCAACTGGTGAAACTTAGGATTATTAAAATCCAATAACCCAAATTTAAAACACAATGTATACATTGACTTCTTATTTTTTTTAAATGCCTTCTGTATACTAACAGGGGAAGCATTTTGTTCTTTCATCCACGACATTAAGCCAATTGGTTTCTCAGTTTTTGTAAATAAATCCTTTGTTGGAGATTTTCAAAGATTTTAAATCGTTGCATATCTTTGCTTCTATTGCTAAAAGTTTGTAATACAAATATACTGATGACGGGGTAGCCCAAGATCAAATAAAATGACTTAAGTACATATACGTTCGAAAGGTTAAATGGTTCGAAGGTTAAAAAGCTGTGAGGTGGGGAAAAGCAATACGGGAACAGTAGCCAGTCACATCCCGGGATTGCTTCACCAACCCACCAGCCGCAAAAGGAATGCAGGTCTGCAGAGCACACGCTATTATCCAGGGGTCAAAAGGCTTCAACCCCCAAAAGGGCAAGCCCCTCACTGCAAGCAAGGTCACTAGTCAAATGCATTCCTCTTTGGGAGATGTCTTCTCCTATATAATTGACACTTCATTTACTGAGTTGGGAGATTCTCGGCCAGGCCTGTTTCCTTAAACTATGGTCATTCATATCGAGTACTTGCTTCATGCGAGTTACTCACTTTCACATCCAACACACACATCCCGTTTGCTCCCACATCCGAATCTGAATATACTTCAGAGGAGGATCTTCAGCAAACAACAAAAATAAACTAGTGAACCTCCTTCCACGTCTTGCAAACGTGGGGGGACCCCACGACCTGCGTTAGGCAAAGTTGAACCCTCCAACCCTTTTGCCTAACCAGCCCAGCTACTATCCTTGGTCTCTCATTTGTTGCATCAACAAGTTGGTGCCCACCGTGGGGCTACGCCGCTATTTCTCCTCAAAGAAGACCTAGTAGTGTAGCTCTTTTCTCTCGAAATCACCATGTCTGAAAGTGGATCCCCGGGTGAAGTAAATCAGATTTCAAACACTTCAACCCCAGGTAGCAGCCAAGCTCATGTGGCTATACCAACTCCTTTCTCAACTCCGGGGAGCACACCCGAGTTCCTTACCTTCAACACACCAACTCCGTCCAGATCCGGAGTTCCTTCTCCCAATGTTGGTGTCACTGACACCCCAGCGTGTGTTGAACTTACCCCTGAGGGGGTTGCCAACAATTTCCTTGAGTTGAGGTCTCTCCTCAACCAATACGTGAGTAGAGAGCGAGACAAGGGAGTAAGGATTCGTCTAGACTATGACGAACCGGAACCAACGTTATCTCCCGGACCTCCTGTTCCTCCTTTTACAACTAGGAATGGGGCTGGTCCCAGTAATCCTCCAAATCCTAATCCATACCTGTCCACAATGACGAATCCTACAGTGCACCCCATCTTCTCTTCCCAACCAATTACAAGTGGTGTTCCTTTGGGGCATGAGCTAACCCTTGACCAGCTCCTACAGTCCCCAGTAACAAGCCTGCCAGCGTCTACAACAACTTCGTGGGAACAAGCCCTGTCCGTACTTCCCCTGGCACGAAGTGCTGTTATGAGTACCCCCCCTTGGAGTAAGCTGCTCAATTGCACCCGGAAGCGTTCAAGGCTTCAACCTCATGCCCCCGACGATGGCTCAAATGATGGCCAACTTCCCATGGCAGCACTTTATTAATCAGGTGCTAGCCACTCAGGGAAACAACAGTAATGGCAATAACACGGGTGTAAGAGCTGAAGAAGATCTGGCCAAACCTTACAAGCTGAGTAACCTCTCGTGTTTTTCACAGCAAATAGCCGATTATGATTTCCAAACAAAGATCAAGATGCTATCCCACATTAGAACGTATGATGGGACTGAAGATCCTGAGGATCATCTTCAGATCTTCACTGGCGCAGCAAGGATTGAGAAGTGGTCAAACACTGAATGTTGCCTAATGTTCATGCAAACTCTTGTTGGATCAGCAAGGATCTAGTTCAACGACTTACCTGCTTGAAGCATTCGAAGCTTCGATGACCTCAGCAAGGGTTTTCTGGCCAACTTCTCCCAACAAAGGCGATATGTCAAAGATGCAACCGTGATCTTTCAAATAAAATAGCGTGACGATGAAAGTCTCTGCGAGTTCATTGAACGATACAAGAAGGAAGGTCTCACATATGTAGGGGCAGATGAGAAAATGAGGGTAGCCGGCTTCATGAACGCTATCACCTCAAAATATCTCACAAGAGATTTCAATAAATCCCTGCCCAAGACCTTGGAGGAAGCTCTAGAAAGGGCAGAAGCCCATATCCGGGGAGAGGAGGCAGTTGATATCAAATAACAAAGGAAAAGAGGGTCCAGTTGGCGGGATAGCAGCCCAGCCAGAAAAACGAGGGAACTTTAACTCCTATGAAAGACGTCAAAAGGGTTCAGACCATCGAAGGCCTGAAGGTCAGAACCCCCCAACCAGAGAGAAATGCATGAGTTTCACACCCCTCACAAAAACTCCTCAAGAGATCCTTGCAACGGAAGAAGTCAAGCAAAACTTTCGGCCTCCTAGGCCTCTCCCCAAAAGCAGAAAAAATGAGAACTCCACACAATATTGTGAGTTTCATGAAGAAAAAGGTCACCACACCAATGATTGCTTCCAGCTCAAGAAAAGAATTGAAGAAGCTGTTAAGTCCGGAGAGCTCGCTCATTTGGTAAAGGGAGTCCGGGACAAAATGGCTGAAGTAAAAGGCAAGGAAGTCAATATGGTGGATTTTGATGGAAGGGTTCCTCATAAAAGACAGCGGTTGGAAGCTTGGGAGCTTCAGTGTGTCTGCTTCCCCCCAACGGAGAAAGACCCTCTCTCTAGCCCTCTTGTGATAGAAGCTACCGTGGGAATGTTGCAAACACATAGGGCATACATAGACACTGGGGCAACTACTGAAATCATGTTCGAGAAATTCTTCAACCGTCTGAGTAATGAAGAACGTTCAAGGCTTCTACCCTCTGGAACCTCCATAAAAGGTATTGCCGATATACCTCTCAAGCCTTTAGGGCAACTGACACTTAATGTTCGTTTCAGCGAAGGTCAGAAGGAAAGGATCCAACCACTCACCTTTGTGGTTATTAACATACCTTCAAACTATGATGTGATCATTGGAAGACCAGGGCAGTGTGCATTCTACATGGTCGTGTCTGTTGGACATGGCACAGTCAAATTTCCAACCGAGAGGGGGGTAGCAACCCTTCAACCCTCTCAAGAAGCCTACCTGGTTGAGGGTGAAAGCCCCAGAGGTGAAGAAGACAAGCAAAGGCTAATCATAAATCCTAAGTACCCTGAACAGAGAATAAGGGTCAATCCAAGCCTTGCACAAGAAACCCTCTCATATCTAGAAAAGTTGCTAACACATTACAGCGATGTCTTCGCTTGGTGTCCAGAGGATATGACATGGATCCCTCGAAACATTGCTGAGCATGAGTTAAGAATACCACCGGATGTCAAGCCTGTAGTCTAAAAGAAAAGAAGCTTAGCACCTGAAAGAAGCATGGCTGCTTGTCAAGAAGTTGAAAAGCCTGTGTCGGCAGGCATCCTCCGAGAAGTCAAGTACCAATCATGGGTTGCAAACCTGGTTATGGTCAAGAAACCTGATAACTCTTGGAGGATGTGCATAGATTTCAAGGATCTTAACAAGGCTTGTCCTAAGTGTAGGATCGGTTTGCGACCCAAACGAGTCGTTCAGAAGAGACTTTATCAGTTTCAGAGGCGGAAACTAAGAAACCGAGTGCGAAACAGCTTGCGTATCATTTTAACACTGATTATATTGATAATAACACGTATACAATCAGTCCTCACACCGACAGCACCTCGGTATGGAATTTCTAGAACTGTTACAAATGACAAGACATATCCTCTATATATAGTCACATGGTTTCGCTTGAAATAAAACAAATCCTGTTCAAGCGAAACCTTGAAGCGAAACTAACAACTTCATTTTGTCTTGAAGCGAACCTATCATGCAAACGTGCAATCTGTTTCAATTTGTTTTTTGTCTTTTGTGATGATGTCACTTGTGATATCATATATGTGATGTCACTTGTGATGTCACATATATGATGTCACTTGTGATGTCACGCTTGTTCAGATCCGCAACGAACCCGAGACTCGACATAAGACGAAGACGACAGATGAATGCACCAACAGACTCCCCCTCAGATGTTGACGAGTCTTAAATGTCGAGAATTCTTTAATCTTCAGTCTTTATCGGTCTGTTCACTTTCTTTGCTCACTTTCTTTGCATATACCAGGATCTTCTTTTTGGCTCTAACCTCGTCAGACTCCCCCTCTCATCATGATGGGATCACCGTCTGGAATTAGCTATCACCTTGAGATTAATCCCTGGTTTCATCTCTTTTTAGCACATTACCTACACATTTCTCAACACAACATAAGTTTTCACTTAAACCAATAAGAAAAACTTACTAGAAACAGTTACATCAAGTTCAAATTAATGACCTTGATTAACTAATCAAACTTTTTCAAAATCAGTTTTTTAAACACACACTCCCAAACCAGTTCATCTTGTTTAGCACTTGAAATTTTGAAAATCAGCTCTCCAACATCAGTTGTCGAAAATCTTTTTGGACTTTTTAAAAAAAAAATGAAACACAAATGCAATAACAGAAATTAAATGCAGAAAAGAAATATGTACAAACATATTTTTGTGAGTTCGTGCAAGAGGATCATATCAGTTTATGTGACCAATCACTAACACCGTTAAGCTTCATTTCATTTTAAGTTTTAAACGATTCACGTTGATTGACGATATTTTTGTCCACTTAAACTCAATCTAAAACTTTCAATCTGCTTACCGATACTTTAAGGTATATTAAGATAGCACTAAGTTCTTATGGACCCCACGATCTCAGCATATCCCCTCATCATGCAATACACTGACTCAAGTAATGCCTTTAAACTTTTATCAACTGTGATTTGTGCGAAAACAAAGCAGAATGTTTAAACATTAACAATCAGGTCGATACTTCCGTATACGCAGAGAAAGTCCAATGTTTAAACAAAATAAGAAAATAAAACAAGTTGAAGTTGTTTAGGCTTTAACCACCAGGTCGATACTCCCGTATACGCAAAGGTGATCCAAAGCTTAAACGAAACACCAAAGAAAATAAAGCAGAACGTTTAGGCAACAACATCCAGGTCGATACTCACGTATACGCAGAGGATGTCCGATGCTTAAACAAAATAAAGAAATAAAACAAGTTTAAATCTTTGCAAAATAAAATGCACAATCACAGCGACTTTTAAGCAAAGTTGTGAAAGTTCACAAACTTAACCAGTTTTATGTCTTTCGACAATCAGCGATTACTGAGTAGGCACACAATCAAGAAGGACAAAACTAAGTACTATGCTTTCGACCATGTTTCCCACTAGAACTAGGCTTTTTCATTTAAGTTTGTATCGTTATCGCAAATCTACTAGTCTAGCTGAGCCTACCGTCACATCTTTAGTGAGACCGTTTATCACTTTTAGGCTTTACATATCTTTAGCATGCTGTGACAGTCCAACTGATTTTCTATCATTTCCTCTTTTTGACAACAAAACTCATTTTTGAAATTTTGCAATGTTTTTGTCTTTTTCAAATTTTCAAATGTTTTTGGATTTTCTGAAATTTTCTACTCCCCCTAAAATACAAACACATGAAAGGAAATTTGAAAATAAACTGTACAAAAACTTGACAACCGATATCAAATCACCTCAATTCGCCATCCACCTGGCATAAACAATCAGAACTCCCCCTCACAACAAACTATTTTCCCATAGTGATTTCAAAACACTTAAGTTTGTTTTAATCAAAATGGTTTTTCCGGAAAATTAGTTTTGTTGATTTTACCACTTGTAGGTTAGGGGTTAAATTCATCACATTGTTTTCTTCAACCACTTATAAAAATTTTAACATTTGTAAGATCAATCCACAAACATCACCTGTAGAAAATCAAGTACAACTTAATGTCCCTGATTTACCACTTTTAAGTCGAAATATCACCGAAGTGAATTTCTCAAGAAATGTGCCGATTCCTACTCCACACTTATCAACCTGGGAGTTCCGGCAAGTCAGGTTTTTCATTTAAACAGATTCACCCAAGCCTGACCGTTCTTGGGTGATTTTGAATTCTTGTTCAACAACGATGGAAAATTTTCATCATCCATTGTTAAACTAGAATTCTCAGTCTTTACCTCAACA
The DNA here is from genome assembly GCA_030545235.1 of Helianthus tuberosus. Classification (NCBI taxonomy): domain Eukaryota; kingdom Viridiplantae; phylum Streptophyta; class Magnoliopsida; order Asterales; family Asteraceae; genus Helianthus; species Helianthus tuberosus. The sequence continues at coordinate 28,244,170 of CM060446.1, read as the reverse complement.
ACTGGCTCCTCTGGCTTTACCACACCAGATTCATTGCCTGAATGTGGCTTGTCTGACTTTGATGAGCCAGATTCATCGCCGACATGTGGCTCCTTTGTTTCTGAAGAAACAAATTCATTGCCACCAACTTTCTCTTTCTTTACTCTCTTTTCTGTCCTCAGATTTGTATCTGATGAATGCGTTTTGCTTGATTTGTCATTCTTTGGCGAGCAAGACGATTTATCAGAACTTTTATCTGTTTTACCAGTTGTATCCGAGGACAAAATCCTTTCGAGATACTCTCTGGCCTTCTTCCTCTTCTTCCTCAGTCTGTCTTTTTGGCCCTGAGAAAGCTTTACTTTCGTTTCTTGAACTTTCGGTTCTTGAACTTTACGTTCTTGAACTTTCTGTTCTTTGGGCTTGACAGAGACTGGAATCTTTACCAATTTCTGAGATTTAACCCTCGATCTGTCATTTGATCTCCTTGGGCAATCTCTGGCAATGTGACCTTTGATATGGCAGTTATAACATCTTCTCGTCTCATATCTCCAACTCTGGCAGTTAACAGCAATGTGTCCTTGATAACCGCATTGGTAACACACTCTGTTATCGTACCAATCACCATTTTCAGCCCAAACATTCAAATCATGGCACTGTTTGGCTTGGTGATATCCAGCTCTCCTCTTGTATGCTGGATTTGGCTTTTGAGCACTATGGTCCGTCCTGCACCACTTTTCACCAACTATTTTTGAATTTGCATTTTTTAATTTTTGTGTATTTTTGAAGCGATTGGATGATTGAACTGATGGCTTTTTATCTTTTTGTTTTTGTTCCACATTCTTCTTTACAGGTTTTTGCTTTGAGCATTCACCTTTTTCAGTAGAATGTAGAACAGTTTCTTGAAACATTTCTTTTGATTTCAAAAATGTTTTCTTTTTCTCATTTTCAGCATCAGACTCTGAATCAGACTCGTCTGCTGAATAAAACTCCTCATTTTCATCATCAGTTTTCTCATCACAATCACTCATAGGAACGGAATTGATCGGTTTTGGACAGGGATAATTCAAAGACTCAGATGAAGTCACAAAACCTTTCAATTTCTTTTCAAGCTCATCAATTTTGTTCCTCGAATTCTCAGCTTCATTTTCAAGCTGAGATATTCGTACAAGATGATACTTGATAGTTTTTTTATTCTCAATTTTAATGTTTTCAAGAACAGATTTTTCATTTTCCAAAACTTTCAACTGTTCTTGAAATTTTGTTTCATTCACTTTTAGATTTTTGTTCTCCAATTTTATCCAGAAATCTTCATCTTCTAAAGATTTCTTTTTGCTTTCAAAATCTTGTTCTTTCTCTTTCAAAACCTTGTTTTCTAATGTCAAACTATTCAAATCCTTTAACAGTTTGTCATTTTCAGATTTCAACCTCTCACAATTTTCCTGCAAAACAAGAATCTGTTTATCAGCAGATTTCTTTTCATCCTTCATAACTGAAATCTCTTCAGTCTGTTCCTCTCCCACTTGGACCCCTTTACTCTTGCTCTTCTTTAAAATTGATTTTCCACTTTGACTTTTCTTTTTCTCAGCATTCTTCTCCATCTGTTCTCTAAGTTTCTCAATGAATTGACAAATTGTCAATCTAGAGTATTCTCCAGTTCCTTTTAAATCCAAAAGATATGTACCCCACTCTTGTTGAGGTATGGCATTGGCCAATCTTTCAACCCATTCATTTGGACGTTTCTGAATACCCTTCTCAGACATTGAGCGAACTAGATGGCTATACCTCTCAATGATAGTCTTTGTATTTTCTCCTGGACAACCTGAAAACGAATCAAATTCTTTCTTTAATACATTTATTCTATCCAATGTTTCTTGAGACATATTAAAGAAATTAGTATCCATGATTTTAAAATCCGTTTTTCAAAACAGTCCCGTTAAACGAAATATCAAGTCCAAGTAAGATCACCTAACTCAAAACAATATTCACATGGATCAATAATATCACATGCACACGTCTGCTGTAATGAATAATTCTGACACACTTTTTCTTGAATTCCACACTCACATGTGACCAACACTATACACTTTAACCGATGATAGTATTCAAAAGATGTAATGGATTATCAACAATTAATTGTTTCACACACAATTATCACATGAATTCTGACACATTTGATCAAAATCAAAACAATATCACGTGAACTATTTAATCACTATATTAATATCACATAAAACGAATTAGTATGATTGGACCACACATCTTGATCAAAGTGATATACACATGCATCGAAACATTTTGTCAACATCACATGTAATATTGATTGAAACTTTTAATGTGGCAGACAAAATTTTTTTTTATAAATTCTTGATTGGACCGAGGATTAAAGTAACACACTTTACTGAATTTGATTCCCACTTAAAATCATTTAATTGATATATTCACTAACCCGACAAAAACATGTTCAAAGATTTCTCATTGGACCTCAATTTTGTAGTGAATTGACAACAACTTTTTCAAAAATAATGGGTCACATGCAAACTGACAATATGATCACATGTATCAACTCGAATTGATTGGACCTTCACATAATATCATGCATGCAAACTGACAAAATGTGAGAACAATTTTCGATATTCACTTGCAATCTAAAATGATACTTATCCTAAATACAAGTAATGATGTTTAACCGACAATTTTTCCAGTGATACACGTGATATTTTCAGTTTGTAGACTCGAGACACTTTATCAAACTTGTAAACCCAATTCACATGCTCCTGACAAACACACTTGTGATTTATCGTTCCAACTAACTGACAATCTCAATCAGAATTTTACACACCAATCGACGTACACACTCAAGCAGTCATTATAATCAATCGGTGCACGTATTTTCAAGCACACTACTGATCACTTCGATTAGAACGTTTCACAATACACGACGAACTTCCAATCGGTGGGACGGTTTCAAGCGAGACTCACGAAGTAAACTTCAAGTGAAACAGTTTCGCTTCAAACACCGCCAAATTTCAAGCGAAATTCTCAATTTCGCTTCAATCTCTCAAGCGAAATCGGATGATGTCAGCAAATGACGGACGAACTTCAAGCGAAAACACACTTTTTTTTACCAGTTTTAGGCTGTTTTAATTTCTGAAACTTTCCAGGAACTGTTAAAACATGATTACGCGTGATATGTGAGAATTTTGAGCCGTTTTTAACCATGAAAATTTTTCAATTTTGAAAGAAGGTGTAGAAAATCAGAAAAAATGACAAAAACGAGCTGTTTTGGCGAAATCTCTTCCTCCTGAGCTCTGATACCAATTGTAGGATCGGTTTGCGACCCAAACGAGTCGTTCAGAAGAGACTTTATCAGTTTCAGAGGCGGAAACTAAGAAACCGAGTGCGAAACAGCTTGCGTATCATTTTAACACTGATTATATTGATAATAACACGTATACAATCAGTCCTCACACCGACAGCACCTCGGTATGGAATTTCTAGAACTGTTACAAATGACAAGACATATCCTCTATATATAGTCACATGGTTTCGCTTGAAATAAAACAAATCCTGTTCAAGCGAAACCTTGAAGCGAAACTAACAACTTCATTTTGTCTTGAAGCGAACCTATCATGCAAACGTGCAATCTGTTTCAATTTGTTTTTTGTCTTTTGTGATGATGTCACTTGTGATATCATATATGTGATGTCACTTGTGATGTCACATATATGATGTCACTTGTGATGTCACGCTTGTTCAGATCCGCAACGAACCCGAGACTCGACATAAGACGAAGACGACAGATGAATGCACCAACACTAAGGATTGCTATCCACTACCGGAAATCGATCTCAAGGTTGACTCACTCACCGGTTACCCTTTCAAGTGCTTTCTTGATGCTTACAAAGGGTATCATCAAATACTCATGAAAGAAGAAGACGAAGAAAAGACAGCGTTCCACACGGATAAAGGAATCTTTTGTTACCAAAAGATGCCTTTTGGCCTCAAGAACGTCGGAGCAACCTATCAACGTCTAGTAGACAAAGCCTTTGCAAGCCAAATTGGTAAAAACATGGAGGCATACGTCGACGACTTGGTGATCAAAAGCAGGACAGAGTATCAAATGCTCAATGACATTCAAGAAACTTTCAAGAACCTCAGAAAAGTTAACATGAAGCTCAACCCTGAGAAATGTTCATTCGGATTTGAGGAAGGAAAGTTCTTGGGTCACATTGTCGGGAAACAAAGCATCAAGGCTAACCCGAACAAGGTGAAAGCTGTCCTTGAAGCCAAGCCACCGAAAACTAAGAAGGAGGTTGAAAGCCTAAACGGGAAGCTTGCAGCCTTGAAGCGTTTCACCTCCAAGCTGGCTGAAAGGTCTCTACCCTTCTACAAAACGCTCAAGAATTGCTCTGATAAGAAGGACTTCAAATGGACTGAGGAGGCTGAGGAAGCCTTCAACCAGATGAAACAGCATCTTGCTTCCTTACCAGACATCACAGCTCCTGAAACGGGGGAATTAATTTCAGTCTATCTATCGATTGCTGAAGAGGCCATAAGTGCAGTCCTCACCATTGAACGGGACAAAGCTCAGGTACCCGTTTATTTCTTCAGCAAAACTCTAAAATTGGCTGAAACCAAATACCCTCCTCTCGAAAAACTTGCCCTAGCCCTAGTTGAAACAGCTAGAAGGCTTCGAAGGTATTTTCAAGCACACCCTATACAAGTGGTCACCGACCAACCCATTAAGAGTGTGCTTGAAAAACCAGAGAACTCGGGAAGGTTGGCCAAATGGGCAGTGGAACTAGGTGAACATAACATCACCTACGTCCCACGAAAAGCTATCAAAGCCCAAGTCTTGGCCGACTTCATTATAGAAGTCCCAAACCAAGAAATCACTGAAGTGAACACTGCCACCACTGAACCTTCCAACCCTGAAGCTTGGAAGCTTTTTACCGACGGGGCTTCAAGCGTTGAAGGGTCAGGGGCTGGGCTAATCTTGATCAACCCAGAAGGGTTGGAATTTACATATGCTCTCCGTTTTGATTTTCAGACAACCAATAACGAGGCTGAATACGAGGCACTGATCGCTGGTTTAAGCCTGGCCAAAGAGATGAAAGTCCAGAAGCTTGAAGTGTTCACAGATTCATTATTGGTCTCAAGCCAAGTGAACGATAGCTACGTTGCAAAGGAACCCAACATGAAAAAATACAAAGAGAAATCCAAGGAGCTGATGAGCACCTTCCAAGCATGCAATATCAAGCAAATTCCCAGATCCCAAAACAAAAAGGCTGATGCCTTAAGTAAGCTAGCATCCCTCACTTTTTCCCACCTCACCAAGAAGGTGTTGGTAGAAGTGTTGAAAACTCCATCAATTGATGAATTGGAAGTTCAAGACGTAGTCACCGAGGAAGATCCAAATTGGATGACTCCCATAAAAAAGTTCCTTAAAAATGGTGAACTACCCAATGATCAAGTAGAAGCTGAAAGGGTTAAAATCAAATCAAGGCAGTACGTACTACAAGGAGAAACCCTTTACAAAAAGGGTTAACTTGCCCCCTTGCTAAGATGTGTTGGTCCTGAGCAAAGTAAGTATTTGATCAAAGAAATTCATGAAGGCATATGCGGAGCTCATTTTGGAGCTAGGTCGGTGGTTGCAAAACTCATGAATCTTGGATATTTATGGCCCTCAATGCATCGTGATACAGCTGAAGAATTGAAGAAATGTGATGCTTGCCAGATTCATGCACCAATACCAAAAAATCCCAAGCATGATCTTGTCCCAATAACCTCGGCATGGCCATTCCATAAATGGGGAATGGACATTGTTGGCCCATTTCCCCCAAGCAAAGGAGGAGTAAAATTCTTGCTGGTGGCAATAGATTACTTCACCAAGTGGCCCGAGGTTAAACCACTTGCAAAGATCACGGGTAAACAGGTCATCGACTTTGTTTAGGAAAACATTATCTGCCGTTATGGATTGCCGGGAGTAATTGTCACTGACAATGGAAAGCAATTTGCTGAGAAGCCTTTCAGCGTTTGGTGCAAAGAATACAGAATCAACCAGGTTTTCAGCTCAGTGGCTTACCCGCAATCAAACGGTCAGGTTGAAAGAACGAATCGGAGCATAGTGGAAGGTATCAAGACAAGATTGGGAAGATACGAAAGCAACTGGCTTGAAGAATTTCCTAGTGTCCTATGGGCAATTAGAACAACCGAAAAAACAAGCCATAAGAAAACACCCTATAACTTGGTATTTGGATCCGAGGCTGTGATCCCCGCTGAGATAGGAGTTGTAACCCAGCGAATCGTCAACATGGATCCCGAAACAAACCAAAAAGAGACCATGTTGTATTTACAACTCCTAGAGGAAGCACGAGACCAAGATGCAATCCAAGAAGTCAAATACAAGCAACAAATGGAAGCCTACTACAACAAGAAAGTCAAGAATGAACGATTCAAGCCAGGGGACCTGGTCCTCAGAAACAATGAAGCTAGCAAAAAGGAAAATCAAGGAAAGCTTGGCCCAAAATGGGAGGGTCCATATACCATCCTCGAAGCACACAAGGGTGGATCCTACAAGCTAGCAGATTCAGAAGGCAAGAGGCTTCCAAGGCATTGGAATAGCAAAACCCTGAAAAGGTTCCATGTTTAGACAGGAAAGTTTGGTTCGTATAAAAATGTATTTCGAACAACACTATGAATACCTTTTGTAAAAAACAAGTATTGCTTGAATGAATGAAGTTGTTTTATCAAACTTGTCTTTCTATCCTAAGATCAGGTTGAGAACCTAGCAAAAAACTCCATGGCAAGGGCCATGTAAGGGGATGAGCTCCCAGGCCACATCGCTCAATAGGTTCAAGGGTTGAATGAACCTATATAAGGGGTGAGTTCCTAAATCAATACAACTCCATGAGACTTATTAAGTACAAGCAAAATTGTCTCATAGACGGGTTCGAACAGCCTACACCAAATGTTCCATAAGCCTTAGAAAAATAACCAACAAACAGGCTTACAAAATCAAACAAAATAAAAAGGTAAAAAGGATAGATGCTATGTCTTCTTGTTAAAAATACCAAGGCTAAGTGTCTGCAGCACTGAACCCTTTAAGGTATAAAAAACATAAAGGCAGCACAAACTCGACAAGGACAAAGTTACAAGAAAACAAAAAATTATCTAAAGGATGATGCAAACGAAAAAATCACACAAAATGCAAACCAAATCAGGTCATAAAGCTAAAAAGCCTTCAAGGCTTCAAGCCACCTACGTGACAACTCGAAACCTCAAAGGCTTCAACCTACCTACGAGTAGCCAAAAAGCTTGAAAGGTTAAGACCAACCAAACTGCCCTAACAAAACAGACATAAGTATAAAAACATAGCACAAAGAAAATAGTTAAACATCATACCATGTCAAAGGAAGCCCTGAAAGACTTTCAAACAAGAGTTAAGGCAAGTCCTAGTGACTCGCAAGTTTAGCTATTGTTCATACGGCCATACAGGCCTAAAACACAACCAACAGGAACCTTAAGGGTTCCTGGAAACCTAATATTGTTCAAGTTAACATTACAAACCACAAATTGTTTTTGGCTGCTAAGAAAGCTACGAATTAAGCATCAGCAGAGGACTTGGAAACCCCGGAACCTTCACCCTTGACCTTCTTTGCTTTTTTGGACTTCTTAGCCTTTGCACCACCATCATCACCCACTATTGAAGCCTCCAAGCTTGCATCCTTTGGAGCACCTTGTTCTGCCGAGAAGGTGTCATCACTATCTCCCGAGTAGGACCTCTTCCTTGAAAGGGAGCCCAAGATTTCAGCACAGACTTTTTCATTAAGGCCCTTTGGCTTCAAGTCCTGCAACACAGCAAGAGGCTTACCAAAACAAGCAGAAACTTGATGGATGTAAGGGTAGGTCAGCTTCTCCATTTGCTCAACGGAGCCTTTGAAAACATCGGAAGCCTCGGGACGGAACAGAGGAGACTTCTCCAAAGGATGGCCGGATTCGTGAAGCTTATAACCAGCGATGAGGCCTTGGTGTTTCCCCAGGTTGAGCAACTTAGTATACACTTCACCAAGGGCAGAGTTAAATTCCTTGGAATGTAAAAGGTAAGTAACAACCTGATGAAAACCCTGCTCAATCAACCACTGATTATCAATGATGGATCGAGCAACCGAAGCCTTCAACCCTTCCTTTTCCTCATCAAAAACCCGCTGCTGAACAAATAAGGCTTCCCTATCAGCTTTAAGCTTCAATCGATCAGCCTCAAAGCTCTTCTTCAAGTTACTCATCTCAATCTCATGCACCTTAGTAAGCTCACTAACCTTCTTGTCCCACGCCTCTTCCTTCTCAGCAAAACCAGCTATCTCCTTTTTCATCGCAACCATGGAAGATTTCATTTTATCCTTCTTCTTAGAAAATTCTTCATATTCCTGCATCCTCTGACGAAAACGAGCAATCCCTTGAGGAAGCATAGCAGCAAGGTTGCAAGTGCTCAAAATCATGCGGGACAACATCAAGTCATCATCCATCCCAGCAATGGTCTTGTGAACTGAACGAGGAGCAATGTGACTCAGAGCATCTTCACAAACAGCAGCATCCTTAAAGTTGTCATCATTTTTCACCGACCAATTAGGCACATAAACCTCTTCCGGATCCAACCCTTCGACGTCCCTGCTTGAAGAACCCTGAACAGGGGTAGCAACAACCTTTTTGCCTGAAACCTTCTTACCATGAACAACCAATTCCTTCTCTTTTTCAACACCTGCCTCAACACCTTGATCTTCACAAGCTTCAAAATCATCACTCAAATCCACCGGTTCAGTAGAAGTGGATCGAGGAGCAGCCTTCAACAAACGGCGGGTAGATCGACGGGTTGAGGACTTGGGAGCACTAGGCTTAGAAAAACCTTTGACATTGGAAGTACTAATATAACCCGAACCCTCGAACCTTTGCTCAGCAGTTCTAACTACAACATTTTCACCAGGAACAGATGGAACATCCCCAAACACAACATCAGAAGTGTCGTCACTCTTAATGAAATCCAAAGTAGACATGACTGAAAATAACAAAACAAATACACATAAGGCATAAGTCAAGAAAAAAGAAAAGAAGGCAAAAAAGGAAAATGCATACCCATGCCACTTCTCATTAGAACCGGATCCCGATCGGCATTTCCCCAGATTTTACTAACCCCTAAAAGAACTAGTAAGTGTTCAGGAAAGGGACGAACCCTCGAAGGGCACTCCCGGATAGCTTTGAGAAAAACATCATTCAACTCAGATTCAGAGGGCTCCGGATCATTGAGAACGGCATCCGGGTGCTCCACACCATCTTGAATGGGACAATAGTATCGGAAACCCAGAAAAAACGATCCTTCCAAGTCCCAAGTGTTGTAACCATAGACGAAATAAGGCAAGAATCAACCTTGGATGTTTCAAAGGTGAACCAATCGCCATTTTTGGCCAAACGAAAAAACCGGCGAAAAAGCAACAATGAAGGATCATACCCGAGGGCACGGCACAAAACCTCAAAATGTAAAACCCTAGCCATGCCCTTCGGATGAACTTGCCCAAAGGAAATTTGATAATACTCTAGCAGATTCAAAACAAAGAGAGAAAAGGGATAGCGAAGATTCGAAAACTCAAAGTGGCGACAATAAAGAGCAATCGAACCAGGGGATGGTTTATCAACAGGAACATCACAAGCAGGAGCAGTCGGTTTAAACTTTTTTTATCAATACCATATTCCACACAAAATAAGTCTACCTCTTCTTGTGTTAATCGGGAAAAGGATTTTGCCAAATCCTTACGAGCACCCATTTTTGAAAATACAAAGAATGTAAGAAAAATGCAAAGGGAACTGAAACTAACCTTGGAGAGGAGGAAAGAAATCGCAGGAAGAAACTTGATGGAAATATGTAGAAAGTGAACAAAAAATGTAAATATAAAAGTAAATAACCTAAAATAGGGGTGATAATTGCAAACAGTAACTCCTGCAAAAACCGCCACCCTATGAACTGCCACACATCAATCAAATCGGTTGTCAGTTATTTAAAATTCAAATATTAACTGCCTACAACCTTCCAAGCCTTCAAGAATTGAACCCTTGAAACTTTCAGGCAATAAAATATATGTACAAAAGTCAGACGTCTTTGAGCTCATTCCACAAAAACCTCTGAATTGGGGGGCTGATGACGGGGGTAGCCCAAGATCAAATAAAATGACTTAAGTACATATACGTTCGAAAGGTTAAATGGTTCGAAGGTTAAAAAGCTGTGAGGTGGGGAAAAGCAATACGGGAACAGTAGCCAGTCACATCCCGGGATTGCTTCACCAACCCACCAGCCGTAAAAGCAATGCAGGTCTGTAGAGCACACGCTATTATCCAGGGGTCAAAAGGCTTCAACCCCCGAAAGGGCAAGCCCCTCACTGCAAGCAAGGTCACTAGTCAAATGCATTCCTCTTTGGGAGATGTCTTCTCCTATATAATTGACACTTCATTTACTGAGTTGGGAGATTCTCGGCCAGGCATGTTTCCTTAAACTCTGGTCATTCATATCGAGTACTTGCTTCATGCGAGTTACTCACTTTCACATCCAACACACACATCCCGTTTGCTCCCACATCCGAATCTGAATATACTTCAGAGGAGGATCTTCAGCAAACAACAAAAATAAACTAGTGAACCTCCTTCCACGTCTTGCAAACGTGGGGGGACCCCACGACCTGCGTTAGGCAAAGTTGAACCCTTCAACCCTTTTGCCTAACCAGCCCATCTACTATCCTTGGTCTCTCATTTGTTGCATCAACATATACATATTTCAACATACATGTAGTTATAGAATTTTACAAATCATTTTCAATGCTTCTAACCCTTTACATTAATTTTGTTCATTCGAGTTTATATGTTCAATATTTCACATACTTTTATTCACTCTCCCACATTCATCCTAACAACCCATATCTTGTCGCAAAACACGTTGTACGCAATCATAGTTAAGCGCTTTTAGTACAACGAATGGACAACTAAACAAAATGCATATACCTAAATAATGTAGAAATTAGGTTCACCTTTTGTAAAATATAATTACAAAATATATAATAACGAGACTCTCGTTATTCATAGGAAATATCATAGTACAATACCGGTTGCAATAACTAAATAAAAAGAATATAAAATATAATTATATATACCAATCTTGATTCAAGCTGCATCTCTGGTGGGTCCTTCACGTGCACTTGATAGCATCCTAGACTCGAGTATTCATCATCCCGAGTCTTGAAAAATACTCCTTTACTGCAACAAAGAGCACACTAAAACGTTGACGATTTTGGTTGAGGCACGTGTTCAACACGCTTCCCTTAAAACAGATTTCGCACCTCTACTAAAGATAACGCGTCTGTCTCCCATGGTACAACAGCCGAAGCAGTCTGTACTGCCGGAGATGGCTCACGGGCCCAAGGTTACATCTGATAATTGTAGTGTTTGAACTCATGTGGTGGAAAACAAGTAGAGAGTACTCATCTCTCTAGTTGGTCTTCAAGTGTTCATCCTCCTTCTAGTATTATTCATGTATCAAGCAATACAATATTCTTGTTGTAACAAAAGATGCACATAGCCTACTATTTGTACAAGACTTAAGGATTAGTGAAAGGTTTTACTTAATTAGTCACTTAATTAGAGACTTAAAAACTCTAATAAAACTAATTAAATGTCATTAAGAAGCTCTACTCAAGAGTTTCTCTTTTATTTACCACATGAAGATTCTAATTAATATTTATAATTTCATTAAATTATAAATATATTAAATATCCATTCACCAAATTTCCAACAATCCCCCACATGAATGGAGATCGTTCAAAACACTTAAAATTTCCAATGTAACCTCGACAGTTGAGTTTTGCATACGATAGGTATGTGTTACCCTTTGAACCTTCGCTCATGAAATGCACTTAGCCCACTAGCTCTGAGTAGATCTCGATGTCTTTGAACTCGTCTGCCGTTTGTGTAGACGACAATACACTTCACACAACACTCTCCCTAGCTGGGTCATCTCCTCATAGTCGTGTCCAATAATGGTCGTGGAACACTTTCCTGGTTCTGCGAGAGCTCTAAGAATTATGCCCCCAATTCCATTCGAAGCGACCCCACTTCTCTCTAACATAGGTGATTCTCGTTAGATCATTAAAAGCATTGTAGTTATCGTGATTTATCCAAATCATTTACCACATATTATGCTTAGCCTCACTTTTTGTCACTGAATATCATAGGAATAGACTAGGACGTATTTAAACACCCATTTATACTTTGGGGGTATGTATAACCATATATACTAGCTTATGCATATCATTTATGCCTTCACAGTGACTACTTTTAGGCATATGAGTTAGTTGTCCTATTGAACTTAGATCTTGGGATCTCCAATCAACAAAGCTAGGTGTCCTTCATATACCCTTTTTCCATGGGCTTTAGTCTCATTCCACAACTTGATCTCTAAAAAACCCTCAGGTTGTTGGATCCATAACATTAACAAATAACTTTGTGTATTTGAGATCAGTTGTCATGATGTGTTCTTAACTCGTAAGTTAATTTTGCCTATTGTCAACTTCTAAGACTATAACCTTAGTGGCCATCTGAATCTGGTTATAATATATGTCTTTGTAAGATACGCATATCATTTAAGGCAAACACATCTCCATTATGCACTGCGACCTTTGTGTCCTCCACATAATCGTCTGTTTGCAATGTTAGATTGGATTACAAAATCCTTATTGCCAAACTTTTATGATACAAATGCAAGACACCCCCACATTTAAGTGTTATAGGATATCATCCAGATGGGGTAATGAAATCCATTTCTACATACCCTTATAGGGTTGTTTCTAAAAGGATCCTCCCCCACATTTCTTGCCATTTGATCAACATTTCCGTAAACTTCACTTATGATGACATTTATACACATATGATTGAACAAGATCAACCTCATTGTGTGAATTCAACTCATATTGCATTCTGAGTTGACCAAAGCAACACATGCCATTGTCATAAGTTTGTCACCAACTTAGAATAATTCTAATTTAACATCTAGAATAAGCTTAGACAATGAGTTCTCCTCATTAGCTTTTCGAACAAACTCTTAAAAAGTTACATATCTTTTCCATATAATGAATGAAAATTTTCCCTAAACTTTGTCTATACACAAATTCTTTTTGTGTTCATACACATTTGAATGTTTAGAGTTAATTAGTCTCCGTCAAGACCTATAATTAACCAAGTACTAGTCTAGCATGCTTTAGACTACAATACTTTAATATGTGAACAGAAGATGCATCATTCTGATTCTTCACAGCCCTAAGGATATCATAATATCACTTTGCAACATTCATCCCTTGTTAAGACAAAATGATGAGACTTATTCATAATCCTAAAACATCAATATTTAGGAAGGTCTCACAAATTATTGTATATAGCACATAGCTAAATTTCATCATTCATTTAAGGAACATAACTTGTTTACCTTTGATCTCCAACAATCTACCATTGACTCATAAGTACTTAAACATAAGTCTTAATCCAAGTCACTTGGTGAACACATTCATCACCAACAAGATGAATGTTTCTCGTCTACAATCACTATTATGTGTGAGATAGAGTCAACTAGATCGACACACAACAACATGGCATTCATAATTTTTCCATAAGTGATTTGCACACATCTATTGTTATTCATTAGGAGATATGTATATTTAGGATGCTCTCCCAAATGAAGGTAGAATCTCCATATAGATCTAACAATAATCAAGTGGTAGACGCATCTACTTATAAATCTCGCAAGATTTATTTAAGGTATACAATAACATATAGTACTTTTACTTTCATATGTTAGAATTCACACTTGTGAATTTTCCAATGACTTCTAATGAAGTATGTCGACATGAATGTCGTTAGTGTATTTCATCTCAATACACTCACTACGTTCTTTCATTACTCACTCATGATGTGGTTATACATTTGATGTTTCGTCTTTGACTTTTAGTCAATGTAACAACTCTCAAGTTGTTTATGTCCAAGTATTTTCATGTACTATCCGTTTAAAACCATATTCTTTTAAACAATGTATAACCGACGTTATAATTATTTTCCACAAAAATAATTTATACGTCACAAACATTAGTGATTTATTTCTTTGTAAAAAATTGCATGTGTTATCCGAAGATATTGAACACAAAACAATAAAATACATTGGAAACTAAATCATAAGTGCCAAACACTTTTGAAATTTAAACGGAAGCATAGACATTATGTAGACATCAAATAGCAAAGTGCTTTTATCTTCAACACTTTATAATATGACCGAAATCTTCTCAACAATATCGTCCCATGTCATGTCTTGAGGTACTCCCTCAATAAGACTCCATGCACTTGTAAGTACAAGTTTCCCATTTTATCTTGAAACTTTAAACTTGGACAATTATGCTCAAAACAACACCAAGTTGTTACAAATACTATATTTAAGTAGTAAACTTGAACAATTAAATTTGTTAACAACAACACCAAGTTGTTTTTCACCAAATAACATCCACCGCACTATTACTTTGTTCACCATATGCTACTTGTAGTAAGAGTAGCGAACCATTTGAATTATCAATTTTATGCAAAACTTTGTTTTAAAAATAATTCAAAACAGTTTCTTAGTTTTGCAATATACAATATTAATACTATCAATTAGGGTTATGAAAACATAGATCAAACCCAAAATATCAAATGGTTTTATATTGTTTGGTCTTACTACACATGTACTAAACATTTTCTAACACGCATGTTAGAAAAAAAATAATATAACAAGCACATTATAGAATCGAACGTTTACATAAAACGTTTTCCAAAAATATAGTTTATAAAATAAACCATTTCTCATCATTTTTAATGCAAATATATGCAATTAAATGTTTACATAAAACATTTTAGTTCATTATGAACAATTTCTAACCTCATATTCGTGATACACATTTTCTAACACACGTGTCAGAAAATTTAAGTGATTTTATATAAAACATGACAAATCACAAATTAAAGTTGGTGATAAAATCACACACAACTACACCATCACTTTATGGTGATTTAATTCTTGTATTCTTACTCTTGTATTTTTTTCAATCTCATCAAGTTAGGCACATAGCCTACTTTTAATACAAGAGACATGGGTTGGAGATAAGTCTCACTTCATTAAAGATTTTGTTAGAGAGACAAACTCTAATAAAAACTAATAAATTTACATGAAACTCTCCTTAAGAGTTTATCTTCCATATGAAGAGTCTAGTAAATGATTTTAATTTCATTAAATTCATATAAATACCACACCATCATTTTATGATGATTTAATTTCTTGAAGCCAATCAAACATCAACTTCAATGTATGACATTTTATTTCTAAATCATTCAAAGCATTAAAAACAATGCTACAACAAATTGCTTATATAAAATGTCTACATAAAACATTTCAAAGCATTTGTATTTTAACCATTTTTAACAATCATGTTAAAATGAAAGAAATTCTAACGCGCACGTTAGAAATATTAACATTTCCACAAAATGTTAATTCGACTTGCTAAAAACACATATGGTTCAAATAATAAGTCATTTCTAATACACACGTTAGAAACTAAACAATTAAAAAATTTCTTCCAAACTAACGCTTTTCATGAACGTTTCTAACACACATGTTAGAAGACAAATGATTACAAAAATCATTATAAGACTTATTTGTTCATATCAATCCATGGGTGGATGAAGAGTCTACTTTAAATAAAGACTTAATTAGAGACATAAAACTCTAATCAAGTAACATAAAACTCTTATTAAAGACATAAAAAACTCTACTTAAGAGAAATTAACGTTTACAAGAAACGTATGGTTTACACCAATAATTCCGGTCTAACACACATGTTAGAGAATTTAACGTCTACAAAAAAACGTATGGTTTACACTAATAAACCCGATCTAACACAAAAGCTAGAAAAATTAACGATTCCCAAAATCGTTTCAAAACCAAACGTTGGAACCAAAACTATTCGTTTTGTAACACGGTATAGGATTTAAGATTATATCTCAATCTCAAACAAATCTAAATACAACAAGTTGTACTACATACATATTTCCCAAAAAAAAAAATATTTAAACGATCATAACCTCTAAAAATATTTTTTTATTCTATTATAAATCCTTTCGTAAACCCAAAATCCTTATAAATAAGGTTTAAAGATTGTACCAACAATCTCATGAAATCTGTTTTTAGTTTTTAGAAATTAGGTTCACGTTTTGTAAAATAAAATTACAAAATACATAATAACGAGACTCTCGTTATTCGTAGGAAATATCATAGTACAATACCGGTTGCAATAACTAAATAAAAAGAATATAAAATATAATTCTATATACAAATCTTGATTCAAGCCGCATCTCTGGTGGGTCCTTCACGCGCACTTGATAGCATCCTAGACTCGAGTATTCATCATCTTGAGTCTTGAAAAATACTCCTTTACTGCAACAAATAGCACACTAAAACGTTGACGATTTTGGTTGAGGCACGTGTTCAACACGCTTCCCATAAAACAGATTTCGCACCTCTACTAAAGATAACGCGTCTGTCTCCCAGGGTACAACAGACGAAGCAGTCTGTACTGCCGTAGATGGCTCACAGGCCCAAGGTTACATCTGATAATTGTAGTGTTTGAACTCATGTTGTGGAAAACAAGTAGAGAGTACTTGATGTGAAATAAGTAGTTCAAATAAATAAACTAAAATAAACCTAAATTTAGACTCAAGTAATAATAATCTAGACTCTCTAACTTGACTAAACTACTCACCGGCAAGTGAACCGGTCGACTCTAGCAAAGAAAAGCAAGTCCGGATGTCGAACCCACAAGGACTCTGATTAAATACGTTAAAGACTTTATTTAGACTAGACACTGGCACGACTTAACTATTGTTGTGTTTGAAGGGGGGGTTTTACTAAAATCCTAGAATTGAAATTAAAATGAAAACTAGACTAAGACACGAATAAGAACTAAGGTTTGATTTAGATGAGATTAACGGCTACCTAGGCTTGAATCTAGTTTAACTAGGAATGGATTCCTAACGGTACTATTGTGGTATGCAATCGGGATCGTGAAGTACTAAACCCTAAGGTATTTCAAGCTAAGACTTCCGGACCCTTCTCAGGAAGAAACCTAGGAAACCCTACAAGGCTGTTGTGAACACCGATTGTTAGACTTCCTCTCAGTCCTCTAACGACTCTAAAAGTGCCCTAATACGACTATCTACCTCTTAGCGCGACAGTCTAAGGCAATCCTAGATTCTAACTTGGTTTAATAGACACAAATACAATTAGGGAACTAAGATTGACTTCTATCAAAACCTATCTTAGATATATACTACACCGAGATCTAATAACTAACTCGAGACTCTCAGCGACAAGTTAAGCAGAATACTTAATTCTAATTGAATTTTAGTTACTGTTTCTAAGGCTATCGGCCGATTTACCCAAAGATCACCCGAACCCGCAAAGGTATGAATAATCAACACAAATTCATTATGTGAAAGACATCCACCAAAATTTATGTGAAACAGTAAAAAATCAACAATCAAAATCAAATACGCATATGCACCAAATCAGAAATTCTAGGATAATTTACTTTCAAAATCAATCCAAAACAAATAAATAAAAACCGTTAAAAATCCAAACTTGATTAAACTATCATCTTGCCTAGGTCGTAACGAAGGTTTTAGCCACTAAACATGATGTCTAAAATAAACGAAACAAGTTCAAAACAAGAATTCATCGGAAAAATATCTAAACAAGAAAATAAAGAAAACCGGGAGATAAGACCCGAACAATCTTCTTTACTACGCTCCGTGCTTCAACCAAATGATTCCCGCAAGCTAAAGCACTCCGAAAACCATGAAATCTGCTCCGAAATTCGCCTATGGGTTCTTGAGTTCGTAAGTTGTTAATGATGTATGATTTTCTTAATGATTTTCTTAATGATTATATACCAAACCCTAGCAATCAACGATTCTGGGCCGTCATACCACCCCGTCGCGTCGCGCGACGGGCAATAACACTCCTGGTGGCGCGACGCCACCATGTAATATTTCAGATTTTCTTTGTTTCAAGCTGGCGCTGCGCGACTGATGTCCCATTTAGCCGTGGCGCGACTCCACGACTGTTTTTTCACAGACTCTTGCTTAAAAATCCCAGCTTTAACTTCTTAAAAACTTCAAAAATAATTGTAACTCTTTTAAGCTGGTTCCAGGACTTAATGTTTCAGCAATGTAGCTCGTTTTTGCTCCTTTTTCAGCAACTTTATGTATCAAGACCTGGAAAACGCAAATATAATCAATAGCACATAATTCTAACTAAAATTAAACGAAAAATAACGATAAATCTATACAAACTATACACGAATAAAGGATGTATTTTGCAATACATCAATATCCCCACACTTACTCTTTTTTCGTCCTCAAAAAAGAATTATGCAACGTAATCATAGACGAATAATCACTTGGGTAAAAAATTATTTATATCTTATTAAAACCAAGGCTTGCGTTAGCCGCGATTGCGAATATACTTGTCCCTTTAAACCCGAATCCAATCCAAAGCCCTTATCATGTGAATTTAATTTAAGTGCGGTCAATCTACCTAGGGCCTCACACTAGAATCTATGTTCCACATACTCCCACCTCAAGCTTATAGGACTAAAGGAACGATCACTGGACCAATTCCCAACCGTCTTATATCAAAACCAATAAAGTTTACCATCAATTTTTTTTTCTTTTTTTTCATTTTTTTTATTTTTTCATGAGCGTAGACGATGCTTTCCCTAACCAAGAGGCAATCCGGCTGTAGAGTCATTATCCCCAACTCGGATTACTTAAGCTTCGGTACTTTTTAACTTTTCTTTGCACAGTCGATTTCACACATCCTAGCGGTAATCTGGTTGTAAAGTCACTATCCCCAACCCAGACTACATAGGAATGCACTACTTTCATTTAGTTTCTAGCTCACTTTTTATGTTATTTTTTCTCATGATCACAAACTCTAACAGTTTTAACTTATAACGGTGCCCCTTATACTATTATTGGCAATTTTAATTTCCCATATCTCCCAGGAGAAAACTCACTAGCAGACCGACAATTAAGGTATATTAGCTCAAAGGAACTTAAAACCAAGCCCGGGCCTATCCACATATCCCTAACTAGATGCAAGCTCGATTTATTTAAATCTCATATTATTATTTTTCGAACCCAAGCAAAAATTCACCTTTTCTATCATTTTTCGTTTTAAATATGCAAACTTCTTTTTTATTCGAAAGACATTTTCTGATTTTTCGATTTTTTTTTGGATTTTCAAATTTTTTTTTAATTTTTATTATGACTCGATTATTTACATGTATCACATCCCCACACTTAAATATTGCATTGTCCCTAATGCAAGAACGGAAATATGACTCAACAACTACTTAAACACTAAAAACCAATAACCTACTAACGAACTAACTAAATAATAAATAACGAACTAACGACGAAATAAAAAAAATAAAATACAACAACAAAAAGGGAAACGACTTAGCTGATATGTGAGACTGTCAAAGTGCCAGTCGTTTCCACATAAGCCCTCCAATTCGAAACGCGCTCAGCAAACAACTCTAACCTCGGACACGCGAACGAAAGTGGCTAACACAATCAACCTATCAATCATCAAACAAACTACCAAAACATATCATATATATCATCAAAATATTAGTAGTTTCAACATCAACCAACCCAACCTTCCCTAACCAACCTGTTCACAGTATATCAATATCAGGACAGACCAAAAGTGAGGAACAAAAACAACATAAAAGAAAAATAATCAAACAAAAGATATAGTCGTCAGCTGCTGCTCCTGCATCCTCATGCTATCCACACACTACTCCTCATCACTGTCCTCCTCCTGCCCAGCTGCACCATTGCTCTCTCCAAATACATGGAATGGAGGCTCCGGATCAACTCTCGCACCAGCACCAGTCGGGCCCTCCTGCTGCCTTAGCTGGAAATAATCCGGGATCCTCATACTGTGAGTGGTCATCATGTAACGGAGAGCATCATCCTGCCTCTCCTGACCCAACTGAAGTGCCTCGATCAAATGCTCCAGCCTGTCAAATCTCTGCTCCACATAGCCAGAGAGTGTCTGTAAAGTGAGAGGCTCAGGTGGAGGCTGCCTCCTCGGATACTGACAAGCTGGCAGCTCGTGTCTCTGCAGTGGCCGCTGTCTGTGTGTCGGCTTAATCTGAATCATGACATCCTCAGCCGGATGTCCCCATGGCGGCTGCACCTGTGGACCCTGCCTGATCAGCTCCCAGCCGTGGGGCTCCTGCCATGACACTATGCCTGCCTGCTATAGCTCTTTCAAACCAAAAGTCGTCGTCGGGGGCCCCACATGTAGAAATTCGGGGAGATATTTGGTCAAAACCCCCAAATTTGTTGCAATCCTAGTAATGTAGGGGCCCATATCTAAACCAGCTCGAGGACCTCCTCGACGACCTCTACTAAAAGAATCTTCTAAGACCGTAGCTAGATTCATCTCCCTATTCTGCACTCTACACATCAATATAAATAACTCTATCCAGTTCGCCTTGTTCTCCCCCCGACTTCCGACCCACTAGTGTAGTAGATAAGATCTTCAGCACATACCTATAAACCGGATTACGAACCGAAGTGATCAGGTTCGTAGTCACGAACGGGTGGTCAGAAATTGTACTCCAGAACTCTTTCAACCTAGTCGTACCAACACCATAATCCCTAGGCTTAGTATAAGCACCCCTCAAGCTAGTAACAAACTCCGGCCTCTTTACCTCCTCCTCAGAATACAACCCCGAAACTATGGCAAACCGCGCCATATTCATCTCATACACCTGCCTACCTAAACTAAACGACACAGCAGTGCCCTGCTCGAACTTTCCCTCCTTATGCGCCCAAGTGCTATGAAACTCTAGCACCAATTCCTCATACTGAGGTTCTATACAATCGATCGCCCTTGCCAACCTCGGACCCAAAAGGTCCATTACCTCCTGCTCAGAGCCTATTTCACTCAACCACAACCAGTCTATCACCCTATGCTAAAGTAGATCATTATCATTTAATTTATCATATTTGTTCCATTCTGATGTCATCGGCTCAAATTTCAGAATCGGGTGATCATCTCTATGCATTTTCTGATCCGGAATGAAGTTATAAGACGATTGATATACAATTTTTCTCAGCTTAGGATCATCGGCATCTATCTGAATGATCGGTGTTTCCTAAGGGACCGGGTCCTCCTGAGGCGGATCCTGTTGCGGTGCCGACTGACCCTCTCTTGTCTTTCTCGCCCTACCTCGGCGAGAACTACTAGCCATGCCTGCAAAACAAATTAAAATCAAGACAAAACAGGCAGATAGTCAGTCATAACAAACTATTTTTGGTATTTTTCATTTTTATAATTTTTTGAATTTTTTTTTAAATTTTTTTTAATTTTTATATATTTTTTTCGAAAAAGAAATAAAGAATAGCCGTATAGCATTTCATTCGCGGCTAATTATACGAAAAACGGGTTACTTTTTACAATTGCTAAGTGATAGTTAAACTCGCCCGAATGGAGATTGAGTACGGGCGAGCTTAAACCACTTGTACGTGCAAGTAAACCTAAACACAACTAAAACAACTAAACTATGCTAAACCGACACTAATACGACGCAAAGACACTAGAACGACTCATATAACACTCAAAACGACACACACGACCTAAACGATGCTACACTAGACATTAAACTAGATAACCTCTACCTCCTCCCAGCACTTTACTCGCCCTCGAGTATTCCCAAGTGCCCACAATCATCAACATAGAGCCGAAGTGTGGAAGCAACGGAAACGGGTCAAAGTTTGGTGACAAATCACATTTTTATGTCAAAAATTCGCGACCTGTATCCCCACACTTAATGTTTACTAAGCCCAAAACAATTCATACGCAAAATCAAGTCAACCAGCCCCAAACAACCCGAGTATAACCTGTAATTTAAATCAAAGCAACCCCGTAAATAACTCTTTTCACGTCACTGCAAAACAACTAATCAACTTCTCTTGTTCGTTCGATGCAGCCTAAACATAACCACCCCAACCTCCTGCATATCGACAATCCTAAAATAAATTATAACGAACCTAAACAGGGATTCGACAACGTGATTACTGCAGAAATACATTTAAACCAAAAACGCCTACCCGTCATCAAATAAACATGGATAAAGTCTTTACGTATTGCAGACATAATCCACAAACCAAAAACACACTCTTAAATGACTCGACACCACTGAACTGACCATGAAGACGACTCAAACAATACTGACTCGACAAATCACAAAGGACGAGAACGGACTCTACACAAATAACTTACAACTGACTCTAATCAGCAAATAAATAAGAAAATAAAGAAGAAACATACCTGAGTAGCTGCAAATCGAAAGAAAAATTGAAACTTTTCGCGATATGAAGGTCCCTAATCGGATCGATACGATTGCTGGATGGTAAATATTTTATGGGGGTTTTGTTCGGGTTAAAATTCCTGTCACATGGGTGGAATTTCAGGATAAAATGGTGGGATTTCGTGTAGTTATGGAGGTTTAATGGAGGGGGAAAGGTTATCGGCGGTGGGGATAAGAGGGAAGGGTTTTGGTGTGTTTGGGGGTAGCTGGTAATGCAAAAGGGTTTTATTTTGAATCGGACAGCGTCGCGTGACGCCAGGAAGAAATACAGTAGCCGTGGCGTAGCGCCACGCTAGGGGTCAGGTCAAAACGTTCAATTATGGGGTTCAAATTGTGTTTTGGTGACCTTAGGTGGTGGCGCTGCGCCACCAAATGAGGATTTGGTGGTAGCGCGACGCCAAGGACATTTTTAAACAGAATGTTTCGTAATTTTTCAAGTTTTTTTGCCTTAGAAAAATTTTCTAACTCTTACCAAACCTTCCCCAAACCATCCCAAATTTTTTCTAAGTATGGGACTTACCCGGGATGATATTTTCTTCGCATTTTCAGCTCTTCAATGGTACGTTTCCTGCAAATTTTCTCAAACACACGAAACACAAACACGAAAACTACGAAATATACAAAAAATAAAGAAATTTACAAACGGTACATACTCTACAAACGAAGCTCTTCGCAACTCACTGTTCGGTGAAGGTGGGTGGGTCCTCTAGAGGAATTTCTTCCTCTTCGGTAGTATCAATGGGACCTCCCAAGTAATGCTTCAATCTATGACCATTAACTTTCCACACACCTTTATCGACTTCATCATATAACTCGACGGTACTGTATGGAAACACCTCCTTTACCATACGGTCCGGTCCATCTCGATTTCAACTTTCCCGCTATCAATTTCAATCTTGAATTGAATAAGAGCACTCTATCACCTACCTTAAACTCCTTCAATCCTCACAACTTCCTATTATGCAACGCCTTAGTCTTTTCCTTGATACTCCAAGATCGTTCATATGCGACATCCCTCAAAGCTTCCAATTCATGGATTTGGAAAAACCTCCTTCTTGCCGCTTCGGTAAGGTCGAGGTTAACGGTTTTCAATGCCCACAAAGCTCTATGTTCTAACTCTACCGGAAGATGGCACGCTTTGCCATACACAATCATGAAGGGTGTCGTCCCTAACGGTGTTTTATAGGCGGTGCGGAATGCCCACAAAGCGTCGTCGAGCTTTTCCGACCAATCCTTTCTACTTTTTCTACCCTTTTCTCTAAGATTCTCTTCACCCCTCGGTTTGCATTCTCTACTTGGCCACTAGTTTGCGGGTGGTATGCGGTAGAAAGACGGCGAGTGACACCGTAGCATGCAAGTGCCTTTTCCATGGCGGAATTGCAAAAATGCGTACCACGGTCACTTATGATAGCTTTAGGGACTCCAAAACGTGTGAATAACTTTTTAAGGAATCTCACCACCACTTGGGCATCATTAGTAGGCAAAGCTTGAGCTTCCACCCACTTTGAGACATAGTCAATGGCCACGAGGATGTACCTATTCCCACTCAATGAGGGGAAAGGTCCTATGAAATCAATGCCCCAAACGTCAAATACTTCAAGAACTTGGATGGGATTTTGGGGCATTTCATCCTTGGATGAGATGTTGCCAGTACGTTGGCAACGGTCACATGTCCTAACAAACTCTATGGCATCTTTAACTACCGTTGGCCAATAGAAGCCACTATCAAAAACTTTTTGTGCCGTCACATTTGGCCCGTGATGTCCTCCCGTTAAACCCTCGTGCACATGTCTAAGGATGTCCATCCCATCCTATTTTGAAACACACCTTCTAAGCACTCTATCTCCACCTATCCTAAATAGGTACGGGTCATCCCAAATGTACTTCCTAGCATCCCTAAGAAGCTTTTTCTTTTGTTGGTAGGACATACCCCTTACAAGATCACCGGTCGCTAAATAATTTGCCAAATCCGAAAACCATGGCAAACCCTCTACCTCGGCACTAACAAAGTCTGTGGTTTCGTGAGGAAACGTGTCTCCTATTGAATCCTCATGAACTTCTTCTCTCTTAGGATCCTCTAAGTGTGACAAATGGTCGGCGGCCACGTTTTCCGCTCCCATTTTATCCTTTATTTCGATATCGAACTCGGAGAGCAAAAGAATCCATCTAATGAGACATGGCTTTGCGTCTTTCTT
Organism: Helianthus tuberosus; assembly: GCA_030545235.1. Lineage (NCBI taxonomy): Eukaryota > Viridiplantae > Streptophyta > Magnoliopsida > Asterales > Asteraceae > Helianthus > Helianthus tuberosus. The sequence goes on along the minus strand of CM060446.1, from coordinate 28,219,443 downwards.
TTGGAATAGAAAGCGCAAAGCGGCATAGTCGGTGAACACGGTGGTTTTGGAAAGAACGAGATATGAGCGAAACTTATCAAACGCAAACACTACGGCTAAGAGCTCTTTTTCCGTGGTGGTATAGTTCTCTTGAGCATCATTCAAAGTTTTGCTCGCGTAGTAGATTGGATGAAAGTGTTTATCGAATCTTTGACCTAAAACCGCACCTACGGCATAATCGCTTGCATCGCACATGAGCTCGAAAGGCAAGCTCCAATCGGGCGAAACAAGGATAGGGGCACTAACGAGTTTCTCTTTCAAAAAATCAAAAGCCTTGATGCACTCTTCGTCGAAGACGAAAGGTACATATTTCTCTAAAAGTCGGGTCATGGGGCGCGTAATTTTAGAAAAAATCCTTAACGAAACGCCTATAAAAACCCCCATGACCTAGAAAGCTACGAACGGACTTGACACTAGTATGTGGAGGCAATCTACTTATGGTGTCTATCTTGGCCCTATCCACCTCTATCCCCTCTCTAGACACCTTGTGTCCTAAAACTATCCCCCCCGTCACCATAAAGTGACATTTCTCCCAATTCAACATGAGGTTTGTCTCTATACATCTCTTAAGCATCCTATCAAGATTTAGAAGACATTGATTGAAAGTGGTACCATAAACCGAGAAGTCATCCATGAAAACCTCCATAGAAGTCTCAAGCAAGTCTTGGAATATATAGCAACCATGCATCTTTGGAAAGTAGCCGGAGCGTTGCATAACCCGAAAGGCATGTGGCGATACACATAAGTGTCGTAAGGGCATGTGAACATCGTTTCATCTTGATCCTCCGGGGCGATTGGGATCTGAAAATAACCCGAAAATCCATCGAGAAAACAATAGAATTGTTGACCCGCTAGACGCTCCAACATTTGGTCAATGAATGGCAAGGGGAAATGGTCTTTCCGGGTGACGTCATTTAACTTTCGGTAGTCTATGCACACACGCCAACCGGTAACGGTACGAGAAGGGATTAATTCATTCTTTTCATTCATGATCACCGTCATCCCACCCTTCTTTGGGACAACTTGGGTTGGGCTAACCCATGGTGAATCAGAAATAGGGTATATCACCCCGGCATCTAACAACTTATGCACTTCCTTCTTAACAACCTCTTGCATGTTCAGATTTAGGCGTCGTTGAGGTTGCACCACCGGCTTATAATCATCTTCCAAGAGTATCCAGTGGGTACAATAGGCGGGGCTTATGCCCTTGATATCCGAAAGTCGCCATGCAATGGCTTCCCTATTCTTTCTCAACACCTCTAACAACCTACCCTTCTCTCCCTCCTCTAACTTAGACGAAATAATGACGGGAAAATCGGACCCCTCACCTAAGGGTGTACTCTCAAGCTCACTTTTTACCTCACTCAACTCTAGCACTTCGGGGACCCACTCGGTCCCTTCTACTTCCTCACTCTCACTCGCAGCCTCCTCTACCTTCTTAACTACCTCATCTAACTTACTCTCAACTAAATCAGTTCCACTAATATAGTCAAAGCAATGGTCGACACATGATAGAAAAGACTCTATGAAATAGACCGAATGACAAGGACTACTGATGCGTGTGTGGTGGTATATATTTTTATGTATATTTTTAGCCCTTTTTAACACATTAGTCAAGTTTTAAATTTATAAAACACGATATTTACTAACACCAAACACACATATGGGCAAGTGCACCCATCGTGAGCATTGTATAGTGTTGGTAAGATACCGAGGTCGTCCAAGGACACAAGAGCTTTTAATACCGGTTTATCCTCAACGTCTAATCAAATCAAAAGTTTAGAAAAAAGTTTTAAATTGGAAAATAAAAACTAAAAATGCTGAAAATAAAAATAAAACAGATAGACAAGATGAATCACTTGGATCCGACTCGCCTTTAGTATAACCTTTGATTATTTCCGCACTTTTGCACTTTTTAAGAGATTATCTTAGTAATTGTAGTAGGCCCCTCTTTTGAAGGTGACGTTACCCTCAACCCAGTAGTTTGAGTCAGCAAGGATACAATCCTAAAGGGTTGGATTATTGAAAGATAATTAATTAAGTTATTAATGCATAATGTGGCATGCCCCTCTTTTGAAGGTGACGTTACCCTCGGCTAAGTAGTCTGAGTCAGCAGGGATACAGTCCTAAGTAGTCAGGTTAATATATTAATAGTAGTTTACATATGAGGGGATCAAGAAATTCGGACCCCCGCCATCCAATACCAGTGGGTATTGAAGGAGGTCCTACTAAGCTTGACCCAGGTCCTTGTAGGATCTATACACTGAACAAGGCAAGACGCTTACCAAACCATTCCCTTAACCCCCGACCAGGTAGCTAACATATCTCCATATAGACCGTGGAGATATGAATGGTGTAAATCTTTTATTTTATATAGACAATAAAATAATGCCAAGACACCACGGACAAATGGTAAGGAAGTTTCACCTTCAACATAAGAAACTAGTTATTAAAGTCATTAATACATAACCAAATAAAAAGTGCGAAAAGATTAAAAATAAAAAATATTACACTAAAGGCTTGTCTTCACCAAGTGATGTAAGAGACTTAAGCAAACATAGCCTTTGATTGTCAAGAACTCATACTATCAATCTTGGATCCCGAGACTACTACACACACTCTATGATGGATGATGGATAATGGTGGTGGATGATGGTGTTGTGGTAGTGGTGGAGTGTGGGTGAAGTGGGAGAGAGGTGGTTTGCCAAGGGATGATTTGCAAGTGAGCCAAGCACCCATATTTATAACCTACACAGAAGCCCGGACATGGCCCCGTGTCCATTGGGCACGACCCCGTGTCCACCCGTCTTCTCTTTCTTCATTAAATGCAGTTTGTCTGCATTAGTTGACCATGCCCCCATGTCGGCTGGGCACGGCCCCGTGTGTAGAAGCGTATCTGTACTATCAAGATTTGCTTGGATTCTGCGAATCTTTGCGTTGACCACGGCCCTGTGTCCGGTGGACACGCCCCCGTGTTGGGTGATAGAAGCTTCTACTGGTTTGTCTTTTCTGCAGACACTTGGGCATGCCCCCGTGCTCATTGAGCACGGGGCGTGTTCAGCCTCCTGTTCTCTTGTTTTTGCTTGGGAAGATGTTGTCGAGGGGTCGGGCATGCCACATTTATTCCTTTTCTTGTATTATTGTTAGATTTGGCTGCATTTTTACTTCGTTTGTTCATTTGAGCTCATTTAATCCTGAAAATACAAAAGGAAGACAAAAGCACACTTTTTCCAACATTAGTACTAAAAAAGGGTTAGTTTTATGCCTCATTTGATGTGATTTATATGTTGCATTTTACACACATCAAATACCCCCACACTTGAATCTTTGATTGTCCTCAAGCAAAACCCTTTATAATGTGGCTTACACTCCCAAATGGAATGGGTAGAAGAGAAGGTTTTTGGGCTTTTCATAGAGTGTCGGGATTCCAAGATCTTTATTAGGCTTTATTTTTATGTTATTTACAATCCTATTCGTCATGATTTATTTAAAACATTACATAAGAGAAATTATTTATTTGGGCATAACATGCCTCTTTAAAGTTCCATTTATATACAAGTTCACATACCTCACGGGAGATCACTCAACACTCGGCCAAAGATGTATTTGTGAAACACTCGAGACCGGCATGGAACTTACTTCTACCATATGCTTGCCAAGCAATCAATCCTCATCCTTTTTAACTATAAACCTTTGTAGATATCAAGAGGACTTTGGGGAAGGTTTAGGCTTGGGTTAAAGGTAGGTGGTTGGGTTATTGGTTAGTAGAAAAGGGCGAAAGGCGTAAAAAGCGTCGGTTTTCATAAAACTTATTGTTTTTGTGATTTTTCATTTCAATGAAGTATTATTCAAACAAGCCTTCTTTTGATGAGCTTTGTTTGTTTATTGCTAAGTTCATTTTTCTTTTCTTCTATAAAAATTTATTTATTTATTTATTTATTTTTATTTTTTTTAAGGAAGTCACATGAAAAACCGAGCTTTGTTACTAAAATAAAGGGTTTAAAATGAAAAAAGGGTTTTGGTGGGTAAAGGGTGTTTGTTTTGGGTTTAGAAATGAAAAGGTTTAGGCTCAAAGGGGTTAACTAGGGGGATTTTGGGTAGGTGGTAAAAAAAAGAAGAAAAATAATGGTGTTGAAAGAAAAAGGGTTAGTCCTAATGCCTCCATCATTACTTACTTGGGTTTAAGTTGGTAAGGACCGGGAATGTATCGTCGTGGCAAGTTCTAGAGTTGTAAGAAACCAAGCGGCTATTCACACAAGAAACGAAAAATGAGCATTTAGTTTAAGATGTATATTTGTATGTTCAATAAAGGCTCAAAACTCACTTTTTGTGGGAATGGGTTTTTATTGGATCAAGTATATATAATCAAATTTTAACTAGATTTGTTATGCCTTTTCATAATCTCCTTATGTTGGTTCTTTTTATCACGACGTTATCGGTTGTAAATTTATAAAGATAACACATTTTTTTGAACTTCTTATTCCCAATTTAAACCAAGACAAGTAAAAAAATGAAAAGTTTTTTTTTTTTTGAAAAAATTTGGGGTGTTTAGCGGTTCCAATAGAGTTTTGTGTAAGGCTTGTAGTTAGGACTTGCAATATTCAAGGTTTTAGCATCCCCCACACTTAAATTACACATTGTCCTCAATGTGTCCCAAAAATAAGTTTTTAGGTTGATTGAATGTGTAAAAAGGTGTGAAAAAGCAAAAATTTATGTTACTGGGCGTCTGAACACGGCCCCGTGTTCAGATTGCCAGTAACAGAAAATAAAATAAAGTAACAGAAGGCTGGACACGGGGGCGTGTTCAGTGAGCACGCCCCGTGTCCAGGTACCTGAACTGGGCATTTTTCTAAAGATGGTTGAGCACGGGCCGTGTTGGCTGGGCACGGCCCCGTGCTGAACTTGCTGTAATGAAGAAAAATGGCCGGGTGGCTCTATTTTTGTGCATGGGGTGTGGGTTCAAGCTTCCCTTAGTATTCTTCACCATCCCGGGTATGTTTTGACCATTACAACATCATCCAAACACCAAATTAATTAAAACCATCATTCCATTAATTAGAGAGAGTTACATTAAGACCTAAAGTAACAAAAGAAAGAAGAAAACTAGATAGTTCCTACGATAGTTAGGTCAAGTGGTACATGAAGTCACCCTAACGAGTTCTATCCTTATTTCAAGGAATAACAAAAGTCCGGAAGTAGCTTTCCCGGTATTTCATTTTAGAACTCGGAACCGAGAAGTGTCCTCTAGAGGTCGTTGAGCCACTCCTCTATCTCCTTCGGGAGGAAGAAGGCGGGCTCGTTTTCCGCAACATCTTGAGGAGGAGGGGGAGGAGGAGCGGTGGCAACCGGGACCCCATGTAGTATGTCTTGAGGGGGTCCATATGTAGGGCGTACCACTCGGCTGGTATGATAACTTCCGGTACCACATTCCATGCCCTTTGGGTGATGATTAGCACAAAAGGAGGAGAGGCGGGAATATTCAACCTTTGGTGCAAAAGGTTGACTTCTCTGAGACACCCTTCTAGTCCCACCGATAGATGATTGATACGGTCGACCAAAGATTCCTCAACCCTGGTCATCTCATCTATGGCCTCTCTCAAGGCATAGACATAGTTGACGAGGTTGTCTTCCACAGATGACCTTCTTCCTTGTCGGTTGTTTCTGGAGTGTGATGAAGATGTTCCACTGTTTCTGCTCGATATTCTAGGAAAACAAACCGAAAAAAGTCATTTTAATAAAACAGTAGCCTCGGACACGGCCCCGTGTTCACCTTTCTGCAGTTTTTTGGAACAAGGAATCTTGGAGTTTCAAATTATTTTTTCAACTTATGAAGCATTTTTGAGTGGAAATAACTTAAAACAATGTTGTAAAACTTATTTTTAACAAGATTCCTTGAACAAAAACCTTACAAACATCATAATAAAGCTTGGAACCATGGTGACCTCAAGCTCTAATGGAGGTGTTGAGGTAAAAAAATGAAGAAGAAGAAGGGAATGGACAAGAGAGGAAAGGACAAGATGGTTGTTGAGAACCTTCTTTTCGAAAATACCTAGGATGGTATGTGTGAAGATCCCACCAAATCTCTGTCCCTGAATGGTCCAAATGTGCAAGATCCTTGGCTGCATTTATAGAAAACGACAACACGCTGCACACGGCCCCGTGTCGGCTGGACACGGCCCCGTGTGCAGACGAGATCCTGACACATTTTGTCCGTATTCTGACAAAAAGTCAGAAAGGAATCTTTTGGTGGACACGGGGCGTGCTGACCTGGACACGGCCCCGTGTCTAGAGGCTGCTTATGAAGATTCATCTATTTTTAAGGAATTTATCCAGATCGGGGGGTTCCTTACTGAACGGAACAACACCGAAGTGCCTGAGGTACCTTAGTTGCGCTAGATTTTGACGAGAACGCAAGAGGTTATCGGTAAGGGTGGTTCCTATGCTAAATGTAGGTGGACAAGTCCAACCCTTTCCCGGGCTCTCGTTAAAGAAGGTGTATGTCGAATCACTTGGGTCTATGTATGCATCGAACGAGGTCGATGGGGAGTCCTTCACGGCACAATTGACACAGGGACGACTATCACTCACGTTTTTGCTAGCGTTATAAGTAATATCGGGAACAACGAAGTTGATTTTATCCGAATGCGATCTCAATAATTCTTCTTGGGCTTCGTCTTGAGGTGAATTAATGATATCCATCTCAAGTTCTTTCACTCAATTAAGAATTAGATTGTTGGTGCACTGAATGTCTGTTGATTACATCATTATCAAGTTTTGTGTCTAGGATTGTTTGATTATACATGTATTAGGGTTTAAGTTAGGGTTTTTATGTTGTATTCATGGGATTTCGCTTGAAAGGGATTGGATATGCTTGAAGCGAAATCACAACACATGATTTCGCTTCAGATAGTCTCAAGCGAAATCTCACACTCTATATATAGGTGGTTAGTTCCTTGAAGGGAAATAACTAGGTCATTGTATGTGTGACGAAGTGCTGACGGATCTGTATCAGAAAACCTTGTACAAGCACTCAAATCAATCAGAAAAGAAAGATTAAAAGGATTAGAGCTGTTATGACTTAGTTTACTTTGATTCCGCCTCTGTAAACTGAGATGAATTGCCTTGACTGATGTTTTAGGGTCATACAACGGTCCAACAAGTGGTATCAGAGCTCAGGACGAGGAGTTCATACCATAGCAGCGGATTATCTTCTTTCTACTCACTTCTTTTTACATTTTTCAGATCTGAACTATTTCCAACGGTCAAAATGGTCTAATTTTCGAATATAACGTGTAAAACTGAGTTTTAACAAAGCCTACAAAGTTTCGGATTAAAATTCAGCTTAAAAAGTGTTAAAATTGACCTAGAACTAGATTTCGCTTGAAAGGTGTTCGAGTTTATAAGTTGATTTCGCTTCAGATCTACTATTTGGACTGGTTCGCTTGAAAATCTGCTGAAGCGAAATAGAGTTGTTTGATTTCGCTTGGAGGTCTGTTTTACTGAAGCGAAATAGAGTTGTTTGATTTCGCTTGAAGTTTGATTTTGGTTGAAGAGAAATAGTTGGGTTCGCTTGAAACGTTTTGGTTTGTATCTTGTTTTGTTGAAGCAAAATAGAGTATTTCGCTTGAATTAGTGTGTTATCTGATTTCGCTTGAAGGCTGTTTACTTCAAGTATTTCGCTTGAACTGTTAATCTTTTCAAAACCTAAAATTTTTCTAAGTGTTTGATAATCTTGCAGGTACGATCAAGATGGATGATATTTTCATGAATCCCTTCAGCGACATGTACGCATTCGCTGGAGATTCCGGAAACAAAGAAACGTCTTCAAGTGATGCAAACAAAAGTCCACCGAAAGAAAGGAAAAAGGAAGCTTGGGAGTCCGAAAGCGCATTTGGAACGTTTAACAAACCTCCTAAGCTGATGGCTATAGAAGATTATAGTAGGTGGGCAACAAAATTCGAAGACTGGTTGATGGCATTTGCTTTTCCTAGCTGGAAGAGTATGAAGAATGGTTTTGAACAAGGAAAGAAAAATGGTGAAGCATTAAGATCAACTGAAGAGATTGACAATTTTGTGGCTGAGCAAAAATGTGTGGCATTATTGTTTCAGTCGGTGCGTGAAGACATCATTTCACTGATTGATTACTCAAATTCTAAAGACTTATGGGAAAAACTTGAAAAGAAGTGTCTTGGAAGCAAAGAGATTGTAAAAAATAAAAGGAAACTTCTTAGGAAAGAGTTTGATATGTTTGGTTGTCTTAAAAATGAATCGGTGTGTAAAATGATTGAAAGGTTTGGTCATCTGAAGTTGGAATTAGCAAGACATGATATCAAATATTCTGATGAGGAGCAAGTAGACAAGTTGTTCGATGCATTGCCAGACGAGATGGAGTGGAGATATTATGTTCTCATGCTTAAGAACACTATTCCTTCTGATTTGTTGAAACCAGATTTGGTGATTGAGAAACTGGAAAGTCATGAACTGGAATTGAAGAAGACGTACAAAGTTAATCATTCATCTTATCAACAAAATCTGGATTTATACTATCCAAAGAGCATGATGCCAAAAGCTACTTCTCCAAAGACTGCATTTTCTGCTGAAAATGTGTCGACAGTCGGCAAAGAAAGTCAAAGTGGTCAAAGCAGTGGAAGTCATAGTGGTTATCACAGTGGATCTACGTCTTCTGCAAATCATTCTGATGCGAAGTTTTCTTGCAATATCGCTATAGATCTGAAGAACGCACAGAATTTTGATGCAGAGTCAGCCAAGCAACAAATGGTCTTTCTAGCGTCTGTTTTGGAATCCTACGAAGGATTGGTAGCTGGAAAAATCGGGAATACAAATCTGACGAAAGAAGACTACGATCAGATAGACCCTGAAGAAATGGAGCTGATCGATATTCGTTGGGCAATGGCTAGTGCAGTTCGACGTGCACAACGCTTCATGGAGATTACAGGGAGAAAAACGATTGGTGGTCCGTCTACTAAGTTGGGGTTTGATAAATCGAAGGTGACTTGCTTCAAGTGTAAGCAGAAGGGTCATTTTAAGAGAGAATGCCGAAACGCTTATGCTGATGAATCGGAGAATCCTTTTCGAGATGATTATTACAAAAAGGCAATCTACCATCAGAATAAATCCGAGCCGCCTAGATTGAAGCAGTCTGAAGATAACAGAGACAAATCAAGGGCTCTTGCTGTGATTTATGATGATGAAGGGTATGATTGGAGTAAGGAAGTTCTACCGGAAGAAGATGCGGTTGGTTACGCATTCATGGCAAGCAATGATGAACCTAAGCCATGGAAAGATGATCGTACTGAAGAACAGAAATATAAATACCGGAAGATGACTGCTGAAACTAAGATTATCAGACTTTCTGGTATCTTTCTGGAAGCTAGAAGAGCAAACAGATGGGATCCAGATAGAGAGTGCTATCTTGATAGATATGGCAACATTGCAATTGATGACAAAACGATTGATATCGAAGCCATCATCAAGGAGTACCAAGAAGAAGATGAATATTGGCAGCACAAGTGGTGGGGAACACCAACTTCGAAAATGATTGAAGAAGCGAAAGAGAAAGAGAGAAAAGAGAAAGAGGAGAAAGAGAAGAAAGAAAAGCAGGTTGATACAGGCATAATTGATACTACGCAAGAGTTGACAGCTGAGAACCTGGGAGTGATGGCTGACAAAGTGCTAGCTGCAAAAGCACTTGAGGTAGATCCTAATTCTGTCACTGAGTCAAAGGGATCGGTCAGTCAAAGTGTGTCAACAAATGCGTCAGGTAACAAGTTTGATGGAAATGCTGACTGCAAAAATTGCACCAAACAATGCAATTTTTGTAGCACTGTCACGTATCTTAACAATGAGAAAATTCAGAATCTGACAACAAAGGTTAGAAATGTTGAAAATCAGATTCTTGATCGTGACAAAAGTGTAAGAGCTTCAATTGAACGGAACAAAGAATTAACGGCTCAAATTGAAAATGATAAAAAGGAACATGAGAAACTAAAATCTGAAAATGAAAAGTTAATTCTTGAAAACCGTCAAATTTCTGAAAAGTTTGAGAAATTGAAAAGCGTTGTCAAAGATAGTGATGATCGAAATGGCAAAACTTTTAAAGAAAATGAACATCTAAGAGCTGTTTTGAGATTAAAAGAAGAATCGATTAATGAACAACTGGATCAAATTGCTAAATTGAAACTTAAAGTTCAAGAAGCTGAAATTGAGAATGAACGAATCCAGTTGAAGCTTAACAGCTATAAATCGGCAAGCTTTGTTTTGCAGCATATTGTTCCTAAACCTATAGGGAAAAACAAAGATGGCGAGGATGTGTTTTCTGATGGAACGGGTATAGGTTTTCACAAAGTTCCACCGCCAATTTTAGACAACTACACGAAAAAGCAGTCTAGTTTGGTGGAAATTGAGGAAGAAAGTGAAGTTAAACTTCCTGAAAACATTGATGTCACGTTTACATCTTCCAATGAAGAGGGTGTCCAAAGTGATGTGGTGAAAAGTGTGGTAGACAAAGTGCTTAAACCGGATTGTGACACTTCTGAGGAGGATGGGTGTTTCTTTGATAAATACATTCCGAAACTAAAGTCCAAAAACAACTTAAGTGATGAACCGGGTCTTGTGATGTACAAGATGGCTGGATCTGATAAGTTGTATTCGGATTCAGAGTTTCCAATTGAGAATGTTAACATGAACAAATTGACAAATGTTTTCAAACTTGTTGAAGTCGAGTTGTCAGAAGTGAATAATCTGAGTCGAAAGAAAGACAGGGTTTATAACAAGAAAATTGTTTATTCACCACGTTTTTACAATAACAATCGAAACAATTGGTCGGGTGATTATCGGGGTGGTAATAGTTATCGGAAGAACAGTTTTCAAAACAAGAGGTTTACTGAAAAGAAGGTGTTTGTGAATGGTTCACGATTACTTTCTGATGAGAAAAATGAATTTTTTTCAAAATCGAATGAAGAGTTCTTTGAGAAAAGAGCTTCACAGGCTCAGTCTGAAGGCACGAGTCAAGTAGCTGATACTCGTACTTGTTTTAGATGTGAACAAGTTGGCCATATTGCACGAAAGTGTACATATGTGAAGCCTAGGACTGAAGCTGTGAAGGTTCAACAAAAGAAGGTTGATGTGAAGGGTAAATCACCAATGTATGTTGAGAAGAAAGTGGTTGAGAAGCAAAACGTTAAAATCAACAATGTAAAAGCAAAAAATGAACCTGTAAAGAAATTGGTAACTCAAAATGACAAGTTTTATAAACGGGTTGCTTTAACTGAACAAATTTGGAAACCAAAAGGTGAAATGAAAAGTTCAACTTCTGAAGTGAAAAAGGCTGAAGAATCAATTTCGGTTGATTATGATGCAAATTTTCCGCCTTTGAAGGCTAAAAATTTCAAAATTCAAATTGCGAGAGTCAAGGCTACACCTAAGGCTGATGAGGCCTGGGTGGACACCATGTTTGAATAAGTAGTTTGAATTGCCGGAGCTTCCTGGATCGCGAAGCATGAATCGGCATCTTTCTTGAAGTTGGTTAAATTGTAGTTTGTTTTGTGCAGGATCTTCCACAACTAATATCCAGATGGATTATGGATAGTGGTGCATCTCGACATATGACAGGGAAGACCGCATTGCTGTATGATGTGAGAAACATTAATGGTGGTTATGTGGGATTTGCTGGTCATGAAGGTGGTAGAATTGTTGGTGAAGGAACGTTATCCAATGGGATAGTGACGTTTGAGAGAGTTAACTACATCACTGAGCTGGAGAACAATTTGCTTAGTATCTCACAGATTTGTGACAATCAGTATACTACTCACTTCACTGATAAAAAGTGTTTGATTTTGAAACCTGGTTTTGTTGTTCCTGAAGAATGGATTATTATGAGGGCACCTAGAGTGAATGATTTATATGTGTTAGACATGTCGGTAGCAACTACAACTACTGGTCAAGCACATTGTTTCGTGTCTAGAGCAACTGAGAAAGAATCCAGATTGTGGCACCGCAAGATGGGGCATATTCACCTAAGGAAGATGAATCACTTGGTGCACAATGATTTGGTATTGGGAGTTACTATCAAAGGTTTTCATCTGGAAGGGGAGTGCATTAGCTGTGTCAAAGGCAAGCAGAAGAAAAAGTCACACCCTACAAAGCAAGTCAATTCAGTTTCAAGACCTCTGGAAAGACTTCACATGGATTTGTTTGGTCCTGTGAATGTTAAAAGTGTTACAGGAGATTACTATTGTTTGGTCGTTACTGATGATTATTCCAGATTTTCATGGGTTTCTTTCTTGAAGACAAAAGATGAAACATTTGACAGTTTGATGAGTCTGTTCAGGAAGATAGAGAATTTGTACCAAAGGCGTATCAAGAAAATTCGAAGTGATAATGGTACTGAATTCAAGAACAGCAAGATGGAAGAATTTTGTGATGAAAGAGGTATTTTGCATGAGTTTAGTGCTCCGTACACTCCGCAGCAGAATGGAGTCGCAGAACGCAAAAACCGGACGCTAATCGAGACGGCTAGAACTATGCTCGCAGATTCAAAGTTACCGATTAATTTTTGGGCTGAAGCTGTTTCTGCCGCATGCTATACGCTCAACAGGGTTCTTACTGTCAAGAAGTTCAACAAAACATGCTTTGAGCTAATCAATAACCGCAAACCGAATTTGAAGTATCTAGAACCGTTCGGGTCACCTTGTACGGTTATAGAGCCTTTTGGAAAGTTTGGTCCGAAGTGCATTGAGGGTATATTTGTTGGTTATTCAAATCCATTGCTACGTGTCTTCGTTCCAAGTGAGAAGCGGATTATTGAAGCTGCAAATGTTGAATGTCAAGGTTATACAATGCCGCCGCAGAATCCTGGTGATTCATGGCGTTATCATTATGACAAACTTTGGGATTCGTTTGACATGAGAGAAGAATCAGAGGATGATGGAGATTTCTTTGATGAGTTGGATATTTTGCGTGAATATGAGTCACAGTTAAGGTTCCCAGCTGAGTATTCAAGAAGACCACGGGAAACTTCAAATGATGATGAAGCAGGTCCAAGTAATGCTGGTGAACATGATGATGTCCAACAGAATGAAGTTGCTCAAGATAATCAGTCGGTTCAGAATGATGATTTAGAAGCTGAAAACATGCCAGTATTTGATCATGGTGATTCAGATTCTGAGGGGGAGCAAATTCAGATTTCAAGTCAAACAAACCAAGTTGGTGATCAAGATGCAGAGCAGAATGTTACTAATCTGGAGGGAAATGTAGATGTTCCAAGCGAAGTGATGCCGCGAACTTTTTCATATCATCCAGAGGAGTTGATCATAGGAGAATTGCAAGCTGGAGTTCGCACTCGAAATCAGATTGATAAAGGACTTACATGTTTTTATACAAAAGTTGCTCCTTTGCAAACTGAATTTTCTTTGAGTTGTTTTATCTCGCAGGTTGAGCCAAGAACTTACAAAGAGGCGCTTACTGAAGACTCTTGGGTCAATGCTATGCAGGAGGAACTTAGTCAATTTGAGAAATTGGGAGTGTGGAAGTTAGTTGATTTGCCGGATGGTCAAAGGAAAATTAACACTAAGTGGGTGTTTAAGTGTAAGAGGGACGATAGAGGAGTTGTCATAAGGAACAAAGCTCGACTCGTTGTTCAGGGCTTTAGTCAACAGGAGGGGATTGATTTTACGGAAGTCTATGCTCCTGTAGCACGACTAGAGGCAATCAGAATTTTTCTTGCATTTGCGTCTTGGAAGAATTTCAAAGTATATCAGTTGGATGTTAAATCGGCGTTTCTTTACGGGAAGGTTAAAGAGGAGGTTTATGTTGGTCAGCCGCCGGGCTTTACTGACCCAATCCACAAAAACAAGGTCTACTTATTGGACAAAGCGTTGTATGGTCTACATCAGGCACCGAGAGCCTGGTACGAGACTTTGTCTCAACACCTACTCGCTAACAAGTTCATACGTGGAACAGTGGATGCCACTCTCTTCACGAAAGTCGTTGATGGTCATTTGCTGATAGTACAGATTTATGTGGACGATATAATCTTTGGGTCGACGAATGAAAATCTATGCAAAGATTTTGAATCAGTGATGAAGCAGAAGTTTGAAATGTCTTCAATGGGGGAGATGAAATTCTTTCTAGGATTACAAGTTGAACAACTTCCTGAGGGAATTTTCATTCATCAGTCAAAGTACGTTCATGATATTCTAGAGAAATTTGGGATGTCAAGTTCTACTCCAGCTGCTACCCCACTTGCAACAAATCATGGGATTCACCCAGATCTCACCGGAGACAGGGCTGATGAAACTTTTTATCGATCCATGATAGGTTCTTTAATGTACCTAACTGCTTCACGTCCTGATATTATGTACCCAACGTGCCTCGCAGCAAGATTTCAGTCTAACCCGACAGCATCACATATGATTATTGTGAAGAGGATATTGCGCTACATGAAAGGAACTCCTTCATTGGGGTTGTGGTATCCTAGGAAAGGTGATTTTACGCTCGAAGGGTATTCCGATTCGGATTTCGGATGCTGCAAAGTCAATTCAAAATCAACAACTGCAGGATGCCAGTTCTTTGGTCCTAGATTGGTTACCTGGCAGTGTAAGAAACAAACTTCTGTGGCGTTATCTACATGTGAAGCGGAGTATGTTTCTGCTAGCAGTTGTTGCTCTCAGATCTTGTGGATACAGCAACAGATGCGCGACTACGGTTTGCAGTTTCTTAACACACCTCTTTTTGTTGATAATGAGGCCGCAATAAATATAACTAAAAATCCAGTACATCACGCTAAAACGAAACACATAGAAATTCGTCATCACTTTATTCGTGATTGCTTTGAGAAAAAGTTGATACGAATTGAAAAAATCCACACTGACAAACAGAAAGCTGATTTACATACCAAAGCTTTTGATAAAAATCGGTTTAAATATCTGTTAAAACTGAATGGTATGAAGCTTCTGTCGGTGTCGGATGGCATTATTGGCGTTGATGAGGGTACTGTTGCGGATGAAGACGAGAAACAATCTGCAATGGTTTGTCGCATTTTTACTTGTTTTGGTATTTAGGGGGAGTAGATGTTTGTACATAGTTTATTTTTCTGAAAATACAAAAACAGTAAAAAATGCAAAAATACAAAAACATGATAAAATCTGAAAAAGAGCTTGTGTATATGGGAAAATGATAGTACATTGGCTAGACGATCACGGTATGCTAAAGATTTGGAATGTTTAAAAGAGTTAAACAATCTTACTGATGATGTGTCGATAGGTTTTCATACATTTAGTAGATTTATTCGTGATATAAACCTAAATTCAAACTTGTGAATTCGTGGGGAACACTACTTGGATATATAGGTAACCCCTGAAATCTCGTTTGAAAGGTTTCGTAATCTGATATACTAGGTCTTTATACTCTATGTTGTCTGGGGTATTATTCCGGGACTTCTGCTGAACGGTAGTTCTGACCTAGTCCCTGGCTAATACTTGCTTTAATGCTTGAAACACAGCATTACACCCTCAGCATGCTGAAACAATAAAATTGATATATGCTGCTGTTGTAAGCAAAAAGATCCTCTAAAGGGGACACACCTGAAAGTCGAAGCTGATATCTCTCTGCGTATACGGAAGTATCGATCTGAGATCCCTCGGCCCTCGCATACCTAAATTATATACAGATATCATTGTAGTATTCTCACCTGTAAGACTGATTATTGAGATTCTGGATACGGGAGTATATTCAAGAGGTGGGACACATGAATGATCTAAGTTCTTAATTCATCTAAATCGTATCCTGAATAAATTGAAATTTGTGTGAGAATTTAAGATGGATCAGTATATCGACAATCGAGGTAAATTGTTTAAGTCTGAGTATGAAATGTAGCTTAACGGTACTTGTGATTTGTCTGAAAAAGCTGATATGATTCCCTGACACGCTCATCAAAAATATGTTTGTAAATAGTTTACTTTGTTTAATTTCTGCAATTTAAGTTTCTTGTATTTCATTTCTTAGTTTAGATCACTTTATAAAATCCAAAAAGATTTTATTTCTGCTTTATTTTAGACAAACCAAAGTGGAGAGTTGATTGTTGGATTCTCAGATGTTTGAAGCAGATGCAGGAGATTCTGAGCTGAAGAATGAGGAGAGCTTACTTTGAAGAAGTTTTGATTTGTTTTGAAATGACAAAAACAAGTTCATTAACTTGATACTTGTTATTTTCAGAAAAAGTTTGAAAATGTTGTTTTTAAAATCAGTTTGATTTGTCAAAAAATCAACCAAGGTCATTAATTTGGACTTGGTAGATTAATTGAGTAATCAGGGTCATTAACTTGAACTTGAATACTTGAGTGGATTGTTAAAGCTGATTGAGTTTGTGTTTTATTGTTGAAAAGGTAGAATAGTTATGTTTGTTGGTTGAGTAACAGGATTGGACTTCATTATTTCCAACGGAAGCTTATTGACAAAGCTTGAACCAGATATCTCAGATTCTAGCATATTGAGAGGGGGAGTCTGTGAAAGGGGGAGTCTGGATCAACAGTCAAAGGGAAGATTGAAGTTTAAAGTTTAAAGCTTGAAGATAAAGATTGATGAGAGTTTTTACAATGTTTGAAGATTGTGAAAGACAAAGACTTGAAGCCAAAGACTTCATCAACATCCAAGGGGGAGTCTGTTGGTGCACTGAATGTCTGTTGATTACATCATTATCAAGTCTTGTGTCTAGGATTGTTTGATTATACATGTATTAGGGTTTAAGTTAGGGTTTTTATGTTGTATTCATGGGATTTCGCTTGAAAGGGATTGGATATGCTTGAAGCGAAATCACAACACATGATTTCGCTTCAGATAGTCTCAAGCGAAATCTCACACTCTATATATAGGTGGTTAGTTCCTTGAAGGGAAATAACTAGGTCATTGTATGTGTGACGAAGTGCTGACGGATCTGTATCAGAAAACCTTGTACAAGCACTCAAATCAATCAGAAAAGAAAGATTAAAAGGATTAGAGCTGTTATGACTTAGTTTACTTTGATTCCGCCTCTGTAAACTGAGATGAATTGCCTTGACTGATGTTTTAGGGTCATACAACGGTCCAACATAGATCTTCCATTTGAAATAATTCACCAAGAAGCATTTCTCCTAGAAGGGTTAATTGAGGCATTCGAGGGAGAGATAGCGATTATTTTTACTTACGCCCCTCTTAAGGCTACAGGAAAACAATGGGTCAATATAGTGGGGCTTGTAATTTAAAAAAATAACATTCTAAATCTTTATGAGGGCCACCACATATTTGACACCACGTACCATAAGAGTGCCGAAAGTAAAAAATATCAGTATCACTCATGTTAGTGTCAGAAATTACCAACCGTCGGGATCTTACGGTTCTGTTTTCAGTAACTGATACTTGGGCACGGGGCGTGTTGAGTGGGCACGGCCCCGTGTTCAGCTATTGTCTGACTTAAAACATGGTTTCCAGTACCAAATATTAGGCACGGGGCGTGTTCAGCGGGCACGGCCCGTGCTGAGCTCTGCAGAAGCTGAAAAATTAAGAAAAATCCTAAAAAAAAATAGAAAAATAAGAAAAAACGATTAGGCCGTTGATTTTAAGCTTTCTTAAAATTCTTGGGTCCCCGGCAACGGCGCCAAAAACATGATGTGTGTGTTGTGGTATATATTTTTATGTATATTTTTAGCCCTTTTTAACACATTAGTCAAGTATTAAATTTATAAAACACCATATTTACTAACACCAAACACACATATGGGCAAGTGCACCCATCGTGAGCGTAGTATAGTGTTGGTAAGATACCGAGGTCGTCCAAGGACACAAGAGCTTTTAATACCGGTTTATCCTCAACGTATAATCAAATCAAAAGTTTAGAAAAAGATTTTAAATTGGAAAATAAAAACTAAAATGCTGAAAATAAAAATAAAAATAAAAACAGATAGACAAGATGAATCACTTGGATCCGACTCGCCTTTAGTATAACCTTTGATTATTTCCGCACTTTTGCACTTTTTAAGAGATTATCTTAGTTATTATAGTAGGCCACTCTTTTGAAGGTGACGCTACCCTCAACCCAGTAGTTTGCGTCAGCAAGGATACAATCCTAAAGGGTTGGATTATTGAAATATAATTAATTAAGTTATTAATGCATAATGTGGTAGGCCCCTCTTTTGAAGATGACGTTACCCTCGGCTAAGTAGTCTGAGTCAGCAGGGATACAGTCCTAAGTAGCCGGGTTAATATATTAATAGTAGTTTACATATGAGGGGATCAAGAAATTTGGACCCCCGCCATCCAATACTAGTGGGTATTGAAGGAAGTCCTACTAAGCTTAACCCAGGTCCTTGTAGGATCTATACACTAAACAAGGCAAGACGCTTACCAAACCATTCCCTTAACCCCCGACCAGGTAGCCAACATATCTCCATATAGACCGTGGAGATATGAATGGTGTAAATCTTTTATTTTATATAGACAGTAAAATAACGGCAAGACACCACGGACAAATGATAAGGAAGTTTCACCTTCAACATAAGAAACTAGTTATTAAAGTCATTAATACATAACCAAATAAAAAGTGCGAAAAGATTAAAAAGAAAAAGTATTACACTAAATGATTGTCTTCACCAAGTGATGTAAGAGACTTAGGCAAACATGGCCTTTGATTGTCAAGAACTCTTACTATCAATCTTGGATCCCGAGACTACTACACACACTCTATGATGGATGACGGTGTTGTGGTGGTGGTGGAGTGTGGGTGAAATGGGAGAGTGGTGGTTTGCCAAGGGATGATTTGCAAGTGAGCCAAGCACCCCTATTTATAGCCTGCACAGAAGCCCGGACACGGCCCCGTGTCCATTGGGCACGGCCCCGTGTCCACCCGTCTTCTCTTTCTTCATTAAATGCAGTTTGTCAGCATTAGTTGACCACGCCCCCGTGTCCGCTGGGCACGGCCCCGAGTTCAGAAGCGTATCTGTACTATCAAGATTTGCTTGGATTATGTGAATCTTTGCATTGACCATGGCCTCGTGTCCGGTGGACACGCCCCCGTGTTTGGTGATAGAAGCTTCTACTGGTTTGTCTTTTTTGCAGACACTTGGGCACGCTCTCGTGCTCATTGAGCACGGGGCGTGTTCAGCCTCCTGTTCTCTTGTTTTTGCTTGGGAAGATGCTGTCGAGGGGTCGGGCATGCCACGTTTATTCCTTTTCTTGTATTATTGTTAGATTTGGCTGCATTTTTGCTTCTTTTGTTCATTTGAGCTCATTTAATCCTGAAAATACAAAAGGAAGACAAGAGCACACTTTTTTCAACATTAGTACTAAAAAAGGGCTAGTTTTATGCCTCATTTGATTTAATTTATATGTTGCATTTTACACACATCAACTACTAAGATCATCGGAACCACTAGGGTGTTCCATGGAGCGTGCTATCTCGAAAGTAACTCTCTCCTCACCGACTTGGAGTGTGATTTTTCCATCGAAGACATCGATGATAGCCTTGGCGGTACACAAGAATGGGCGTCCTAGAATGATAGGAACCTTCTCGTCGGCTTCCATATCAAGAACGACAAAGTCTACGGGAAAGACAAATTTATCCACTTTAACTACAAGGTTTTCGATTATACCACGTGGATACTTCACGGATCTATCGGCTAGAGACAAAGACATACGTATAGGGGATAACTCTCCAAGACCTAACCTCTCATACATGGAATATGGCATTAGGTTTATACTCGCTCCTAGATCGGCTAGGGCCCTACACTCGGTAACACTCCTAAACAAGCATGGAATGGTGAAAAGGCCTAGATCCGTCAATTTTTCCGGGACCTTATTCAAGACTACGGCTGAGCACCCTCCACTAAGGTGAATGTTAGAAACCTCTCCTAACCTAGCCTTACGTTTTAGAAGGTCCTTTAAAAATTTTGCATATTTAGGCATCGATTGAAGGGCTTCTATGAAAGGAAGGTTGATTTGAAGTTGCTTAAAGATCTCTAGAAATTTCTCGTACTCTTTAGAATAAGTTTGATTTTTAAGACGGGAAGGAAATGGAGCACGGGAAAGATCAACAGTGGGTGATGGAGTAACTTGTATCGGCCTCTTTCCTATACTTTTCTCACTTGAAGGCCCCCCGGTGTGTGCGGTACTTGCTGGGATGAACCTAGGTTGCACTTTACCGGGTGCCTCCATTTCAATCTCCTCATCTACGGGGTCCTCATCTTCTACCTCGACACTCTCGGGTCTCACTACCTCTTCTAAGGTCCTACCACTACGGGTCGAAATTTCCTTCAAAGTACCAGATGGGTTGGGCTTTGTATTTCCCGAAAATTGACCTGGAGGTCGTTCTTGCAGCTGGCGTGCAATATCCCCAACTTACCTTTGAAGATCTAAGAAATTTGAATGGTTATTCTTTAAGAATGTTGCGTGTTCTTCTAAGGTACGTTGGGTAGCCTGATCCTTAACCACTAGCTGGGTAAGAAGGTCCTCTATCCTAGATAGATCACTATTTGACCCCTCATTCCTAGGTTGAACCTCTTGGTTTGACCCCTCACCTCTGAACTGCCCCCCTGAACTAGCAAATTGACATGTTTGGCCCGACCCCCGACTAGAATATAAACCTGGCCCCCTGCTTTGATATTGACCTGATGAAAAAACCAGGGGGTTACCTGAAGAGCGATAATTATTAGCACGCCAATTAGAGTTATTATTGCTAAATGGGTTAGTTGGACCCCTATTTTGACCTGCTATGTACTCTACCTGTTCTAGGGTGAGTGTTGGGCAATTCTATGGTGTCATGTCCAGCTCTACAGACTTCGCACCTATCAACTTTCTTCTTAATTTCTAGCAACTCTTTGGTGATATAGTCAAGCTGAGATGCTAAATTTGAGTCTGAGACGACTTGGTTTACTCCTCGAGAAGATGAGGAAGTATTCACAGGATTGGAATTCCTGCTGGTAGCACTATGATCTATATCAGCATGAGCGAAGCTCTCAAAGAGATCATTGTAGTCAGCCACAGTTTTCTTTCCCATTAGATGGCCTCCTGCAGATGTGTCGAATCGGGCCTTACACTCAGGGGTGAGACCATTGTAAAACTTTTCTACTAAAGCCCAATCCGAAAGCCCATGTTGGGAACAATGCGAGAGTAAAGTTTGAAACCTCTCCCAAGCTAAGTGATATGGTTCGTCAGGCTCCATTCTGAATGAATGGATATGATCTCGAAGGCGAGAGGCCTTTGCAGGTGGGAAATACTTAGCAAGGAAGGCATCTCTAAGTCCAGCCCAAGTGGTATAAGTACCTGCTGGCTGCGAATCGAGCCATGTGGCTGCGCGGCCAGCAAGCGAAAAAGGGAAGACTTGGAGAAAACGGGCATCAAGATTAACACCTTCGATGCCGAAGGTGCTACCCAGATGGGTGAGATGGTTGATATGTGTAGGCGCATCCTCATCATCACGACCGTGGAACTGACAAGAGTTGTTAATGGCGGTCATGATGTATGAGGGAATTTGCCAGGACTTGTCATTGGTGATTTCGGGGATGGTAATGGGTGAATTTGCGGTAAAACCAGAGGTGGAACGCTGGTGGACAGTTTGGTTAGCGGCCATTTGGTGAACTGGTGGTGGACTAGTTGGACGGGAAGGTGGTGGGGAGTTGTGGGGTGACGACTTCGGGGTGAAGTCAAATTTCGGTGGTTTAGATTGTAGTGTAGAGTTAGAAGGGGCTGAAGATGAAGTTGAGGATTTTTTTTACCTGTAAACTGGGTGTGGAGAAGGAAGACTTGTCGATCGGCGGCTTCACTGGTCCCTGCGAACGCGTGTGGGGCATTGAAGGGGTATGGTCCCAAAAAGGCCGCAGACCTCACTCACGTCGCGCGCAGGACCATACTCCTTATTCATCAACTTGTTTACTGCCAACCTCGCGCGCGTTACATCATCATGTATTGATCTAGCGCGAGGTCTCAACAAGAGAAAACACTACATTCAACACTTAGCATTCTGAATAGGAGTCTTCAACCTGCGTAGGCTAGTTGCGTGCTCAGCAAGAATCGCGTAGGTCTATGGCGCAGGGCTATTTCAGAAGGAACACATGGTATAAGTGGCAGAGGAAAAGGGCCAATCCGCGTCCTCCAGGTTCTGCTCAATCGTGCTCCATGATCGTCTGACGTGCAGGAAACAGAGAGTACTTAAGGACGCCTATATGGCACCAATCACGGGGCAGAGACACCTGCCCCACGATCTCCACTAATGAAGTGTTGGGGGAGGACAATCAAAATGTCCAAGCTCAACATGTAGAAGAAATCGGTGAAATCGAAGTAACCAACACTGGGGGACCCCGCGCGAGCATCACTCGCATCACTCAGACGGTAACCCCAGGAAACAATGGTGCTGGACCTTCAAATCCACCTCCACCTCAGAACATTTCGGCACTATTATGGCTACCTGAAGGCGAAACTACAGTCTCTTGGTACGCCAAACAAATTGCTACCATCAATGCTGCGTATCAGTCTTTGAGCACACAACAAGCAGTTTTGCAAGCAGAACCATCGTTAGTCACACCTTTGGGTCCGAGTCAGGGGGCGCGCCAGATGCCCCCACAGCAAAACCTCCAAGGAAGATTCAACAGGCCTCCCCCCAGAGAAGACCAAGCGTGCATGACACGCGCGACACACGGGGAGAGACAGGAAGCTATTATAACGATCCGTCAAACGTTCAAAGAGGTCCAGTTCTGAGCCGGCTTGGGCCGCGCAACTTGAACAATGAATGGGATGACACAGACCCAAATGACCCAACTTGGCAAGATGATGAGGGGTCTTTAGTTTTCAATCATTTACAGAGGAACCGTGAATATTACAAACCGAGGCAGCACGTCAGATACAGCGAGGAGGCAGAGCCAGACTTCCGCCTCGCATATCGACCAGCTGAAGCTGCAGAACATTCAAAGTTCATCCCAAAGATAGCTCTAGCGCCGCTATCAAGAGAGAAATTGCCTCCAACTGTCGGGAAGTTTAATGGTTTAACCGACCCGGATGATCATGTCAGAGTATTCACAAGCGTCGGTTGCATGGGAGGATGGAATATGCCTATGTGGTGCCATTTGTTTATCCAAACTTTCACAGGGGCTGCTCGCGCCTGGTTCGACAGCCTCCCACCAGGAAAGATCAAGTCGTGGGTTGACTTCAGAACACAGTTTGTAAACCACTTCAGTCAACAAAGTCGTTACCAGCGCGACACAACTGAGATAACAGACATTTGGCGCAGAGAGAACGAAGGTTTAGAAGATTTCATCACTCGCTTTAATAAAGAGTGTTTGGAAATCGGTGGTGTAAGCGAACAGCTCATGCGCGCTCACTTCAAGAAAGCCATTCGCTGCGATAGCCTCATCAGGACTATCACAGGAAAAGATGGAATGCCCAAGGAATGGGATAAGCTCATGGAAGCTGCGAAGATAGTCGCACAAACGGAAGAGTCATTGGCCGGTCACAAGAACTCTTATACCGAAGATAGATTTTCCAAAGGAAGCTCGCGCGATAACAGCAGGCGTAATAAAGGCAAAAACCCTGGATGGAAAGCCAGCCATTCCAGCGGTTATGACGAGCGACCTCGATACAGAGAAGACGCACGGGACACTATTGATCGCATTGGCTATCGGAAGATAGTCAGGAACGAGAATCGAGAAGAACACTGGACTTCGCTCATAAAGACACCAAAAGAGGTGCTCATGACGGAGAACCATGATTTTAAGGCTCCCAGGCCTATGACGAACAAGAAGGGGCAGGACCCCAACCTGTACTGTGACTTCCACAAGGATACAGGTCATCTGACAGATGACTCTATCAGCTTAAGGCAAGAAATCGAAAAAGCGTTGAAAAGTGGAAAGCTAAGCCATCTGGTAAAGAACGTGCGCAAAGAGACACGTCAGATTCAGCGCAACGATGATGGAAGAGAGAAAAAGGTTAGACGCTTGGAAACACACATGGTCAACGGAGCAAGATATAGTGCAAGAGATAAAGGCAAGCGACCTTTCGAACCGGCATGGCAAGAGCAACAGGTGATCTTCCAGGTAGTACGCGGGGGTCCACGCGCCACGTCGTCATTACCGGTATTATTGGGCATTACGAAACAGAATACGTATTCATTGATCCGGGAAGTACATCGGATATCATCTATGAGCAATGCTTTAATCAGTTTGATGAAGATAAAGCGAGACTTGAGCCAGTCGACTATCCTCTGTCAGGATTCTGCAACGAAATGGTCTTCCCACTGGGCCAAATCAGCTTCCCCGTCACGCTGTCTGACGGGAAGCATTCTAGAACAACAATTGTCAACTTCATGGTGATGCCTGTCAAATCAAGGCATGATGTTTTGATTGGGAGAGAAACCCAAGGAGAGCTGAACATGGTAACCTCCACACCCCACTCAGCCATCGGGTTCCCAACTGAGACGGGTGTGGCAATCATTTATGCAAAGAAATAAGTAATGTCAGCAGAGGATGCGCGCCCAACCAAAGCAGCGAAGGTTTCAACAACCGAACCAGAGAAGTGGGTTTTAAACCGAAAGTACCCAGAGCAAACGGTGCCGATAGGCCACGCACTCTCACCAAACATCAGAACGCATCTCAAACAACTTATGTTCAGGAACATGGACATTTTCGCCTGGACTCTGGTAGACATGACCGGTGTCCCGCGCGACGTTACCGAGCATTGTCTGAACACTTACTCCTCCGTTGAACCAAAAGTACAAAGAAGGCGCAGCTTAGGGGCGGATAAGACCAAAGCAATGAATGAGCAAGTCTGTGAGCTATTAAAAGCAGGGATCTTAAGAGAGGTGCGCTATCAGAGTTGGGTTGCAAACCCCGTAATGGTGGAGAAGTCTAACAGAGGATGGAGAATGTGTGTTGATTATACCGATCTCAACAAGGCGTGCCCTAAAGATTGCTATTCTTTGCCTGAGATCGACAAAAAGATAGACTCTCTCGTGCCATACAGATGGAAATGTTTTCTAGATTGTTACAAGGGGTATCATCAAGTCCAGATGAAACTGGAGGATGAAGACAAGACAGCTTTTCGAACCGACCTCGAAATCTTCTGTTACACAAAGATGTCGTTCGGTCTAAAAAACGCTGGCGCAACATACCAGCGCCTGATGGACAAAATCTTTGCCGAAGATATTGGGAAGCATATCGAGGTGTACATCGATGACCTGGTGATTAAAAGTCCCGAGGAGGACCAAATGCTAACGGATATTGAGAAAACATTCAACTCGTTAAGAAGCGTGAATATGAAACTGAATCCAGCCAAATGTTCCTTTGGTATGGAAGAAGGAAAATTCTGGGGCTTCGTGGTCACAAATGGCGGCTTTAAAGTTAACCCAGAAAAAGTTCAAGCCATAGAGCAAATGCCGTCATCTTGAACAATCAAAGAAATGCAATGATTGGCCGGCCGTCTAGCCGCGCTTAATCGATTTCTATCAAACCATGCGGCAAAGTCATACCCTTTTATCAGCACTCTGCGCAACTGCGTAAAAAACATGAATTCAAATGGACGCCAGAGGCAGAAACCGCATTTCAGCAGATGAAAGAATATTTGATAAAGCTCCCTACTCTGACCGCGCCGTTTGAAAAGGAACCACTCATCCTGTACTTGTCCTCTTCGAACAAGGCAGTTGGGTTGGTATTATTGGTGGAGAGAGATGGAGTGAAAACTCCAATATATTACGTGAGTATGGTGCTTACCGATCCAGAAACGAGATATTCAACAATGGAAAAGTTGGTACTTGCGCTGCTACACGCCTCTAGAAGGCTGCGCAGATAATTTACAGGGCACGTGATCACAGTACTCACCAACTTTCACATCGGCACAATATTGCAAAACCTAGGGACGTCTGGGCGGTTAGCAAAGTGGGCGATCGAGCTGGGGGGCCACAACATCTTGTACAGGACGCGCCCAGCCATCAAGGGTCAAGTTCTAGCGGACTTCATCACAGAAGTCCCAGTGGATAAAATCAAGGATTGTGAGATTGTTGAGACTCCCCTAAAAGACACGTCCAATGAGTTATGGTTGTTGTACACTGATGGAGCCTCAAATGAGGATGGCGCAGGAGCTGGTTTGCGCCTAGTGAGCCCTGACAAACATGAATTTACATACGCCATCAAGTTCGATTTCAAGAATACCAACAACGAGGCGGAATATGAGGGATTCTTGGCAGGCTTACGCCTCGCAATAAAAATGGGAGCTCAAAATCTGGAAGCACATGTTGATTCACTCTTGATCGCCAGTCAAATCAACGGACTATACGACGCGAAGGGCGAAGTTATGGCTTTATATATAGATCAAGAAAAGGAGCTGCTTCAACAATTCAAGTCTTACAAGGTAGTGCATATCAATCGCTCAGAAAACAAACCAATAGACGCCTTAAGCAAGCTTGCTTCAACTTCTTTTCAAAATCTCGCCAAGGATGTAAGAATCAAAGTATTAAAGAACCCGTCGGTTTTGCTACATCAAGTGAATGTGATAGAGATAGGGCAACCATCCTGGATGAGCCCTATAATCAAGTATTTGCAAGAAGGAACCTCCCTGACAACAAGGCAGAGGCAAGGAAGATACAGAACAAGGCCTTGCATTATGAGTTGAATGGCGGTATCTTGTACAGAAAATCCTTCTTGGGGCCACTCTTGCGCTACGTGGACCCCCAAGATGAAAACTACTTGATCAGGGAGATTCACGGAGGAATTTGCAGCAAACATGCAGGGCCACGCATGGTCGTGGCAAAAATAAAGAACGCTGGATACTACTGGCCAGGGATGCACGTACACGCTCTAAAGGAGTTGCGCAAATGCGACTCTTGTCAAAGGCACTCCCCGAAAACCCTGCGCCCAAAAAACGATCTTATCCCAGTATCCACTACTTGGCCTTTTCAGCAGTGGGGGATTGATATGGTGGGACCTTTCCCAGAAGCTCCTGGCGCCGTCAAATTCATAATCGTGGCCGTCGACTACTTTACGAAATGGGTGGAGGCCAAAGCCCTTGCCTCAACTATTGCAATGACGGTGCGCAAGTTCATTTGGGAACACATCAATTGCAGGTTTGGCCTGCCACTCAAGATTGTAACCGACAATGGCACCAACTTCGCGTCTGACGACCTCCAAAAGTGGATGAAAGAGATGAAGATCGAACACACTTTCTCTTCCGTTGCGCACCCCCAAGGCAACGACCAAGTTGAAAGTGTAAACAAAAGTATCGTCGGTGTAAGACTTATAGTAAATATCACCAAGGGTATCCTTTGGGCCGATTACCTGTGGAATATATCCCCCAGCACCACCAGAGCTCGCGCCACCCTCAGCATATGATGTGTGTAAAATGCAACATATAAATTACATCAAATGAGGCATAAAACTAACCATTTTTTAGTACTAATGTTGGAAAAAGTGTTCTTTTGTCTTCCTTTTGTATTTTCAGGATCAAATGAGCTTAATGGAACAAAAGGAACAAATATACAACCAAATCTAACATAAATACAAATAAAGGGAATAAACGTGGCATGCCTGACCCCTCAACAGCATCTTCCCAAAGCAAAAACAAGAAGAAAGCTGAGCATGGGGCTGTGCCCAACTCAACACGGGGCGTGTCCAGCTCAACACGGGGCAGTGTCCAGGATGGTCAGCCCTGGCACAAAAGACAAACATGTAGAAGCTTCTATTGCCCACCACGGGGCCGTGCCCAGCGGACACGGGGCCGTGGTCAACGCAAAGATACGCAGAATCTTGCCAAATCTGATAGTACAGATATGCTTCTGCACACGGGGTCGTGCCCAGCGGACACGGGGGCGTGGTCAACTAATGCGGACAAGAGCAATTAATGAAGAAAGAGAAAAGGGTGGACACGGGTCCGTGTCCAGGCTTCTGTTGAGCCTATAAATAGGAGTGCTTGGCTCAAGTTCAAACCATCCCTTGGCACACCACCTCTCTCACACTTCACCCACCACCACCATAACACCATCATCCACCACCATCATCCATTGTCCATCATAGAGTGTGTGAGTCGTCTCGGGATCCAAGATTGATCGTAAGAGTTCTTGACAATCAAGGCCATGTTTGCCTAAGTCTCTTACATCACTTGGTGAAGACAAGTGTCTAGTGTAATACTTTTTATTTCTAATCTTTTCGCACTTTTTACTTGGTTTTGTATTAATGACTTTAATAACTAGTTTCTTATGTTGAAGGTGATTCTTCCTTATCGTTTGTCTGTGGTGTCTTGGCAATATTTTACTGTCTATATAAAATAAAATATTTTCACCATTCATATCTCCACGGTCTATATGGAGGTATATTGGCTACCTGGTCGGGGGTTAAGGGAACGGTTTGGTAAGAGTCTTGCCATTGTTCAGCGTTTAGAGGTCCTGCAATGGACCTGGGTCAAATTTAGTAGGACCTCTTTCAATACTTAACGGTATTGGATGGCGGGGGTCCAAACTCTTTGATCCCCTCATAAGTTAACTACTATTAATACTATAACCCGGCTATTTAGGACTGTATCCCTGCTGACTCGGACTACTTAGTCGAGGGTAACGTCACCTCCAAAAGAGGGGCCTACCATAATTTGCATTAATAACTTAATTAATTATCTTTCAATAATCCGACCCTTTAGGATTGTATCCTTGATGACTCAAACTACTGGGTTGAGGGTAACGTCACCTTCAAAAGAGGGGCCTACTACAATAACTAAGATAATCTCTTAAATAAGTGCAAAAGTGCGGAAATAATCAAAGGTTACACTATACACGAGTCGGAACCAAGTGATTCATCTTGTCTATCTGTTTTTCTTTTATTTTTATTTTTCAGCATTTTAGTTAGTTTTTATTTTTCTTAGCTTAAAACATTTTTCTAAACTTTTTGATTTGATTAGACGTTGAGGATAAACCGATACTAAAAGCTCTTGTGTCCTTGGACGACCTCGGTATCTTACCAACACTATACTACGCTCACGATGGGTGCACTTGCTCATATGTGTGTTTAGTGTTAGTAAATATCGTGTTTTATAAATTTAAAACTTGACTAAAAAGTGTTAAAGGGGCTTAAAATATACACCTAATATATATAACACTTCACACGCATCAAGTTTTTGGCTCCGTTGTCAGGGACACAAGGATTTTAAGAAAGCTTAAAATCGACGGCCTAATCAGTTTTTCAAAACCTTTTTAAAACGCGCGCACATTTTTCTGCATTTTAGTTTAGTTTTGCATTTACAGTAACCTGTACACGGGGCCGTGTTCATTAAACACGGGGCCGTGCTGCACATTTTCATAAAAAGACCCAGTAACAGTAGCTTGAACACGGGTCGTGCTCACTGAACACGCCCCGTGCTCAACGAAATCAGTAAATTTAATTAAAACGCCCAGAAACAGATCCTGAACACGGGGCCGTGCTCACTGAACACGGGGCCGTGTCCAGCCTCTGTTTCCATTTTATTTCTGTTTTCTGATCTTGAGACTTGGTTGTGGTCTGCTGAGTGATTCTTATGGATCAATACTCAGGAGGTTACAACTACACCTATGAGGAGGATGATTATAGGGGTAACTATTGCACTAATTGTAGAAATCTGCACTCGATTCAAAATAATCACTCATATCAACCATCCAATTCATACACCTACTATGAGGAACCAAGGTACGAGCCATCAACTTCATACACATCCTATGAAGACCAAAGGTATGAACCTCCTCCCTCATACTCATATTTTGATGAACCAAGGTATGAGCCTTCATACTCATACTTTGAGGAACCAAGGTATGAGCCACCACCTTCGTATGCTTATTATGAGGAACCATGGCGTGAACAACCCGCCTCATATGAGTATTATGAAGAACAAAATTACGACCCTTATCCATCATATACTTACAATGAAGAACAATGGTGTGAACCATCTACTTCATATGGGTATTATGAAGAACAAAGGATCGAACAACCGGATTCAAGCTTTGAAAATCCTGATCCTTTTTCTATAACCGAAGTGACCGATAGGATATTAGAACACCTTAGAGTTATCGATCGTTATATAAAAGAATCTCGCGCAAGGGAAGAGGAGTCCCGCGCAAGAGAACAATTAAATAAAGAAGTGATAACCGAAAGTGTAAAAATGGAAGAACAAATAAGTGAAAAACCGACACATGAGTTAAACAACGAAAAAGGTGAGTCCGATAACGTTAAAATTCAAGAAGAGTCTAATTTTGAAGAAATTAATCTCTTGTCACCTTCTTTCGAAAATCATTGTTTAGTACCCACTCATGCTAAGTTTTTAAAAGAGTTAAACACTAACACTAAAATTGACGAAACGGTAAGTGTTAAGTTAACTAATGATCAAACCTCGCTAATAAAAGAAGACCCATTTGAAATTAACATTACACCGGTTCCATGTTTCTTTCAAAATTCATTTATTAGTAATGTCACAATCGATAAAGATCTTTGTGTTAACATAATGCCTAACTACATTTTCGAAAAATTAAGTATTAGTGATTTTTCTTCACTTCAAATACCCATTTTTCTATCCAATCGGAAAGTAATAAAATCAATCGGTGTAGTTGAGGATGTCTTGGTTCAAACAAATCAAATGGTAATCCCAACTGACTTTGTCATCCTCGATGGCGCTCCTCTAGTGTTGGGATGACCCTTTGTTAAAACTCACAAAGCTTTGAAAAACCGGAAGTTCAACAATCTACCTCTTCAATTAGGGGCATTTAAAAAGAGTGTCGACCTTGAGCGATCAATGAAATATCCCTTCGGCAATGACGACCCCCTAATTGAAGATGAGCCAGAACCACCTGATAAGGTGGGTCTAGCCAAGGACCCTTATAAACGTGGCGCACCACGGAGGCATTCCGCGGAACTATCCTTAGTTTAATTTAGATTAGTTTTTATGTTTTCTAGTTTAGTTTTAATTTTCAGGAATAAAACACACTCAAGATGGCAAAGGATACAAGGGAAAGCTTGAACCAACAACCCATGCACAAAAACAGTGCCTCCCGACAATTTTTCTTCATTACAGCAAGTTCAGCACGGGGTCGTGCTCACCCCAACACGCCCCGTGCCCGAGGTTCTGTAGAAAATGCCCAGTTCAGGTACCTGGACACGGGGCCGTGCTCACTGAACACGCCCCCGTGACCAGCCTTCTGTTTACTTTTGGTACTGACAGTCTGGACACTGGGTCGTGCTCAGCCAACACCACCCCGTGTTCAACTACCCAGTACCATAAAATCTTGTTTTTAACCCACTTTTACACATTCAATCAACCTAAAAACTTATTTTTGGGACACATTGAGGACAATGTGTAATTTAAGTGTGGGGGGGATGCTAATACCTTGAATCTTGTAAGTCATAATAACAAGCCTTACACAAAACTCTATTGGAACCGCTAATCACCCCCAAATTTTTTTCAAAATTTTTCATTTTTTTTACTTGTCTAGGTTTAATTCGGGAATTTCAAGTTCTAAAAAGGTTATATTTTTACAAATTTACAACCGATAGCGTCGTGATAAAAAGAACCAACATAAGAAAATTATGAAAAGACATGGCAAACTTAGTTAAAATTTGATTATATATACTTGATCACATAAAAACCCATTCCCACAAAAGTGAGTTTTGAGCCTTTATTGAGCATACAAATACATATCTTTAAATTAAATGCTCATTTTTCGTTTCTTGTGTGAATAGCCGCTTGGTTCTTACAACTCTAGAACTTGCCACGACGATACATTCCCGGTTCTTACCAACTTAAACCCGAGTAAGTAAATGATGGAGGCATTAGGACTAACCCTTTTTATTTCTACACCATTATTTTTTCTTTTTTTTACCACCTACCCAAAATCCCCCTAGCTAACCCCTTTGAGCCTAAACCTTTTCATTTCTTAACCCAAAACAAACACCCTTTTACCCACCAAAACCCTTTTTTATTTTTAACCCTTTGTTTTAGTAACAAGCTCGGTTTTTCTTATGACTTCATAAAAAAAAATTGATGATGATGATGAAGCCAAAAGAAATAAACAAACAAGTTTATCAAAAAGAACTTTGTTTGAAAAAAAAAGTGCTTCATCAAAATAAAAAGTTAAAAAAAAAAGTCTTACGAAAACCGACGCTTTTTACGCCTTTCGCCCTTTTACTAACCACTAACCCAACCACCTACCTCTAACCCAAACCTAACCCTTCACCCAAAAAGTCCTCTTGATATTTACAAAGGTGTATAGTTAAAAGGGAAGAGGATTGATTGCTTGGCAAGCTTATGGTAGGAGTAAATTCCATGCCGCTCTCGAGTGATTCACTAAAATACATCTTCGGCCGAGTGATTGAGTGATCCCCCGTGAGGTATGTGAACTTGTATATAAATAGAATTTTAAAAAAGGCATGTTATGCCAAAATAAATAATTTCTCTTATGAAAGGTTCAAAATAAATCATAACGAATAGGATTGTAAATAACATAAAAATAAAGCCTAATAAAGAATCTTGGATTCCCGACACGCTAGAGAAGCCTAAAACTTCTCTTCTACCCATTCCATTTGGGCGTGTAAGCCATATTATAAAGAGTTTTGCTTGAGGACAAGCAAAGATTCAAGTGTGGGGGTATTTGATGTGTGTAAAATGCAACATATAAATTACATCAAATGATGCATAAAACTAACCTTTTTTTAGTACTAATGTTGGAAAAAGTGTTCTTTTGTCTTCCTTTTGTATTTTCAGGATCAAATGAGCTTAATGGAACAAAAGGAACAAATATACAACCAACTCTAACATAAATACAAAGAAAGGGAATAAACGTGGCATGCATGACCCCTCGACAGCATCTTCCCAAATCAAAAACAAGAAGAAAGCTGAGCATGGGGCTGTGCCCAGCTCAACACGGGGCGTGTCCAGCTCAACACGGGGCAGTGTCCAGGATGGTCAGCCCTGGCACAAAAGACAAACATGTAGAAGCTTCTATTGCCCACCACGGGGTCGTGCCCAGCGGACACGGGGCCGTGGTCAACGCAAAGATACGCAGAATCTTGCCAAATCTGATAGTACAGATATGCTTCTGCACACGGGGTTGTGCCCAGCGGACACGGGGGCGTGGTCAACTAATGCGGACAAGAGCAATTAATGAAGAAAGAGAAAAGGGTGGACACGGGGCCGTGTCCAGCGGACACGGGGCCATGTCCAGGCTTCTGTTCAGCCTATAAATAGGAGTGCTTGGCTCAAGTTCAAACCATCCCTTGGCACACCACCTCTCTCACACTTCACCCACCACCACCATAACACCATCATCCATTGTCCATCATAGAGTGTGTGAGTCATCTCGGGATCCAAGATTGATCGTAAGAGTTCTTGACAATCAAGGCCATGTTTGCCTAAGTCTCTTACATCACTTGGTGAAGACAAGTGTCTAGTGTAATACTTTTTATTTCTAATCTTTTCGCACTTTTTACTTGGTTTTGTATTAATGACTTTAATAAGTAGTTTCTTATGTTGAAGGTGATTCTTCCTTATCGTTTGTCCATGGTGTCTTGGCATTATTTTACTGTCTATATAAAATAAAAGATTTTCACCATTCATATCTCCATGGTCTATATGGAGGTATGTTGGCTACCTGGTTGGGGTTTAAGGGAACGGTTTGGTAAGAGTCTTGCCATTGTTCAGCGTTTAGAGGTCCTGCAATGGACCTGGGTCCAAACTCTTTGATCCCCTCAGAAGTTAACTACTATTAATACTATAACCCGGCTATTTAGGACTGTATCCCTGCTGACTCAGACTACTTAGTCGAGGGTAACGTCACCTCCAAAAGAGGGGCCTACCATAATTTGCATTAATAACTTAATTAATTATCTTTCAATAAACCGACCCTTTAGGATTGTATCCTTGCTAACTCAAACTACTGGGTTGAGGGTAACGTCACCTTCAAAAGAGGGGCCTACTACAATAACTAAGATAATCTCTTAAATAAGTGCAAAAGTGCGGAAATAATCAAAGGTTACACTATACACGAGTCGGAACCAAGTGATTCATCTTGTCTATCTGTTTTTCTTTTATTTTTATTTTTCAGCATTTTAGTTAGTTTTTATTTTTCTTAGCTTAAAACATTTTTCTAAACTTTTTGATTTGATTAGACGTTGAGGATAAACCGGTACTAAAAGCTCTTGTGTCCTTGGACGACCTCGGTATCTTACCAACACTATACTACGCTCAAGATGGGTGCACTTGCTCATATGTGTGTTTAGTGTTAGTAAATATCGTGTTTTATAAATTTAAAACTTGACTAAAAAGTGTTAAAGGGGCTTAAAATATACACCTAATATATATAACACTTCACAATCAGGATGCTCTTCCTGATGTTCCACTTAAGGATGGGAACCGGGCCTTCTTCACCAGGATGCTCTTCCTGATGTTCTTCAGTCGTGAATGCCGAGTACAAACTTTGAATATTCTGGAAAAAGCTTGAAGATGTGATGAAGAATCTTGAAGATCTGCTACAGATCACTTGAAGATTTGAAGGTCTGAAGAAGAAATAGAGAGAAAATAGCAACAGTAGAAGAAGGAATGATATCTCCTCTCACCTTCACGGATATATATACTCATCGCATTTAATGCGATGAGTAGACGTGCCGGATTCACCGCGCGCGTACCCAATCAGTGACTGCCACGTCGATCGCAAATCCCGGAATGACGGTTACCACGCGCGCGTGGACCTCACTCTCCTGATGGAAAACCAAACCGTCAGAGACAACTTGATGACGGCAGTGTCAGCGGTCAACTCAAACGTCACCATCGACGATGTTTCTTACCAACCTGTCAGATTTCAAAATTCGAGGATTTTGCCTCCCAAAATTCCCAAAAGCTTCAGGCAGAAGTAACTCAGGCCGCGCAGTATTCATGGTTACCCAACAAACCTGCGCCTTACAATGAGAAGCAAAGAATCACCAACAGCCAGTCATAGTAGTCGCGTCGTAGCAACTGTCAAACATTTACACGCGCGCGCCTACCCAACACAAAGCAAGCATTTTCAGTACTTTTTTTTCTAAGTCCAGAGCTCCAACCACTTGCCTTGCGCATGGTGCAGCACTGGACCGGGGGGACTTGAATGGGTATGGTCCCAAAAAGGTCGCGCAGACCTCACTCACGTCGCGTGCAGGACCATACTCCTTATTCATCAACTTGTTTACTGCCAACCTCGCGCGCGTTACATCATCATGTATTGATCTAGCGCGAGGTCTCAACAAGAGAAAACACCACATTCAACACTTAGCATTCTGAATAGGAGTCTTCAACCTGCGCGGGCTAGTTGCGTGCTCAGCAAGAATCGCGCAGGTCTATGGCGCAGGGCTACTTCAGAAGGAACACAAGGTACAAGTGGCAGAGGAAAAGGGCCAATCCGTGTCCTCCAGGTTCTGCTCAATCGTGCTCCACGATCGTCTGACGTGCAGGAGACAGAGAGTACTTAAGGACGCCTATGTGGCACCAATCACGGGGCAGAGACACCTACCCCACGATCTCCACTTACCTGCTGATGGAAGAAGGATGGCCAGGCCGACAACGGTGACACGTGGCTCCAATCACGGTGCGCCAGCACCAGATAACTTCTAGAAGCCCACTAACGGTCGACACCGAGAACAAACAAGTAAGACGACTCCAACAAAAGACTCTAAAAATAAAAAGACACTAAAGTTACTTGGACTCCTACGACTCAAAAACACACAAAAAGCACGTATAGATATCAGTTGAAATCCAAACAAAGTAATTAACGCAATTGCCAAGAAATCCCCGGCAACGGCGCCAAAAACTTGATGTGAAATAAGTACTTCAAATAAATAAACTAAAATAAACCTAAATTTAGACTCAAGTAATAATAATCTAGACTCTCTAACTTGACTAAACTACTCACCGGCAAGTGAACCGGTCGACTCTAGCAAAGAAAAGCAAGTCCGGATGTCGAACCCACAAGGACTCTGATTAAATACGTTAAAGAATTTATTTAGACTAGACACTGACACGACTTAACTATTGTTGTGTTTGAATGGGGGTTTTTACTAAAATCCTAGAATTGAAATTAAAATGAAAACTAGACTAACACACGAATAAGAACTAAGGTTTGATTTAGATGAGATTAACGGCTACCTAGGCTTGAATCTAGTTTAACTAGGAATGGATTCCTAACGGTACTATTATGGTATGGAATCGGGATCGAGAAGTACTAAACCCTAAGGTATTTCAAGCTAAGACTTCCCGACCCTTCTCAGGAAGAAACCTAGGAAACCCTACAAGGTTGTTGTGAACACTGATTGTTAGACTTCCTCTCAGTCCTCTAACGACTCTAAAAGTGCCCTAATACGACTATCTACCTCTCAACGCGACAGTCTAAGGCAATCCTAGATTCTAACTTGGTTTAATAAACACAGATGCAATTAGGGAACTAAGATTGACTTCTCTCAAAACCTATCTTAGATATATACTACACCGAGATCTAATAACTAACTCGAGCCTCTCAGCGATAAGTTAAGCAGAATACTTAATTCTAATTGAATTTTAGTTACTGTTTCTAAGGCTGTCGGCCGATTTACCCAAAGATCACCCGAACCCGCAAAGGTATGAATAATCAACACAAATTCATTATGTGAAAGACATCCACCAAAATTTATGTGAAACAGTAAATAATCAACAATCAAAGTCAAATACACATATGCACCAAATCAGAAATTCTAGGATAATTTACTTTCAAAATCAATCCATAACAAATCAATAAAAACCGTTAAAAATCCAAACTTGATTAAACTATCATCTTGCCTAGGTAGTAACGAAGGTTTTAGCCACTAAACATGATGTCTAAAATAAACGAAACAAGTTCAAAACAAGAATTCATCGGAAAAATATCAAAACAAGAAAATAAAGAAAACCGGGAGATAAGACCTGAACAATCTTCTTTCCTATGCTCCGTGCTTCAACCGAATGATTCCCGCAAGCTAAAGCACTCCAAAAACCGTGAAATCTGCTCGAAATTCGCCTATGGGTTCTTGAGTTCGTAAGTTGTTAATGATGAATGATTTTCTTAATGATTATATACCAAACCCAAGGATCAGCGATTCTGGGCCGTCATACCACCCCGTCGCGTCGCGCGACGGGCAATAACACTCCTGGTGGCGCGACACCACCATGTAATATTTCAGATTTTCTTTGTTTCAAGCTGGCGCTGCGCCACTGATGTCCCAATAGCACGTAATTCTAACTAAAATTAAACTAAAAATAACGATAAATCTATACAAACTATACACAAATAAAGGATGTATTTTGCAATACATCAGTACTCATCTCTCTAGTTGGTCTTCAAGTGTTCATCCTCCTAGTATTCTTCATGTATCAAGCAATACCATATTCTTGTTGTAATAAAAGAAGCACACAGCCTACTATTTGTACAAGACTTAATGATTAGTGAAAGGTTTCACTTAATTAGTCACTTAACTAGTCACTTAATTAGAGACTTAAAAACTCTAATAAAACTAATTAAATGTCATTAAGAAGCTCTACTCAAAAGTTTCTCTTTTATTTACCACATGAATATTCTAATTAATATTTATAATTTCATTAAATTATAAATATATTAAATATCCATTCACCAAATTTCCAACAAATAACTCCAAGTTGAGAATCACTAATCTTATTAGTTTTACAAGAATTTGTAATGAAGCTTTTGGTATTTAGTATTGGAAAAAAAATTTGTGAAAATGAGTGTATTTTCATCAAGTGTAAATGTATATTCTTCCAAAACTTTAAGACAAATTTATATTATACTTTGGTTAATATAAGTACTATTTTGTGGGTTTGTAATCTATTTAGTAAGAGCTTTATAACGAACCAAACCGCTACCAAATCCAAGCAAAAAGAAGTGAGATATCGATGCTCAAAGTTAAGACCTTAACTAAGGAAAGTTTGAGAAAAAATGGAAAGGAAATGAGTGGGAAAAGTGGAACTTGTCCCACATAGGAGGAGGGAAAGAAAATGGAGTGACTTGTATATGCACGCCGAGAGCCACCTTTGTATTTATACCACGTGTACGTGGTCCATTAAAGAGGTAGTGAGGACCAAGTGGCTGACCAAGTGTCCGCGAATGACGTAGCATGTCGCACAAGTGGCGTATGACTAGGTGGATGACGTAGCATGGCGTAGCATTGTTCCCTAAGCACCACCTCACACTAGTGGATTCGTGAAGGGGCACATGCGTAGCGTGGGTGCAATGTGGCGCTTTGATAGCACACTTTGAATGCCGAGAGCCACCTTTGTATATTTTACCACGTGTGCGTGGTCCATTACAGAGGTGGTGAGGACCAAGTGGCTGACCAAGTGTCCGCGAATGACGTAGCATGGCGCACAAGTGGCATATGACTAGGTGGATGACGTATCATTGTTCCCTAAGTACCACCTCACACTAGTGGATTCGCGAAGGGGCACATGCGTGCGCGTGGCGTGGGCGTTTTGACTGCGCACTTTGCACACTGAGAGTCGCCTTTGTATTTTTTTAACCGTGTGCCCATGGTCAAGTACAGAGATGGTGAGGACCAAGTGGCTGGCACGTGTCTGCAGATAACGTAGCATGGTGCGCGAGTGGCGCATGACTAGGTGGTGTCCTGGTCTATATGGCGGATCCCAGTTGGCGCATGCGTGGAATAAGTCTCCACTTGACATGGTGCGTGTGGTGCATGACCGTGTGCGCCTCGCGTATGACGTGGCGCATGGCGTGTAAGTCTGGCGGGTGACATGATGCATGATTCTACCACTGTGTGGTGTGCATGCCAGCTTGCGCGCGTGCGATCTCTCAGCAGTTTCTAGTGTACAACAATAACAAATCAGTCTTCAAGTCTAGATATCGAAATTGACGCTCAAATAGTTATGATTCAAGTTTAAAGACAAAATAAAATGCATTGAAGACGTTCAATGACATTTATTTTTTTGTCTTTAATTCTAGGAGTTGTTTCGACTCTATGTTTTAGTATAAAACCAAGGTGAGATCTTGGTTGAAGACACACCTAATTACACTGCAACACATAGAAACTCTCCTAACTTTCTTTGCATCTTCATCTTCAAGGTATACCTTTGGTTTTATCATATTCTCCAACAGTAGCAACTGCTCCGGCTGTTGTACCCTGGGAAACAAACGAATTCTTCTGGGAGACTCGGAATTTGTATTTTGGGACCCGTGTTCAACACGATCCTCAGCCAAAACAGTTTCTGTTTTGTTTTTTCTAATCACTAATTTATTTATTTCAGTTTTAATTGTTCTTGTAATTTATTGATTTCCTTTACATTCTCGTATTGTATTGATTAATAAAATTCTTTATTTTGTTTTTTGTGCGAACACTTCCTACAATTATATGATTTCAATCACACACAAGCCCCATGTTAATTCAATAAGTCCAGATCTTAATACTTCGACAATCATTTGTAAAAATCAAGTCTCAAACACAACTTATAGTCTTCACTTACATAAGTGAGGTTTATCGACCTCATGTGTGAAGATGAGTGTTTCCAACTACTTATATTGGTGCACAGGTTTTGGATGTTATCTAAAGTGAAATCGATAGATCCTATCACTAAGGTTAATTATAATTTGAGAGCAAACGAAAAGTCGCCGGAAAATAACAACTGCCGGTGGCTCGACGAAGGTGAAACCATCGGTTTAGCGTGCGAGGTTATCGTTTATCAGCCTATCCTCTGCTGATCCGAGTCTACCTTTCACTCTAAGCTTTTGTTTTCGTCCCTTCCATTCGCCGTCGGAGTTGTATCGATACCAGCCATTCCGTGTCTCGGTTTCTATCGGCTTCACGATTGCTTAGTAGGCCTGATACCATTCGCGGCTATTGAATATAGTTCAGCTAGATTGGTTCGAGTTCTATTAACCTTTCATTGATCCGGGTTAGTGCTGAGATATTGGCCATGGCTGCGAGGGAGGAGGAATGTGAGGAGGGCGAAATCAGAGAGTCACAAAATGAATTCTTGGGTGAGGAAAATATAGCTCCAAAAGAGAAAGCCATAACTTTCTATGTCTCAAACATTCATCCCCACATTTCTGATGGTGAGTTATGGACGGAATGTAAGAACTACGGACACATTGTTGATGCATATATTGCGAGGAAACTTGACAAGAAGGGTCAAAGGTTTGGTTTTCTTAGATTTGTTGAAGTGAAAGACACAGAGAAGATGATAAAGGCGCTTAATCAGATGAACTTTTACGGATGGAAGATAAAAACAAACGTGGCGAGATTCGTAAAAGTTGTAAAGAAACCGGAGCATAAACAGAGGAAGACATGGGTAAAAAGAACAGAAAACTACATACCGGCAGATAATACCAAACCCAAGGAACAAAGCAATGCCTACGTTAGACAAGGGATGACATGGGCTGATGTGGCGAAAGGAAAAAGAACACAGGAGGAGGATAAGAAGATCTTAACATTTGCAAATGAATCAAAACCATATACCAACTGGAAAGGATTATTAGTGCTGGGGGAAGTTAAAAAGATCGAGCATTTCAAGGAGATAGGGATGATAAAAAAACAACTGGGTCTACAGAATGGTCAGGTTAGATACATGGGGGGCCTGAACATTCTGACCATTTTCGATTCAGTAGAAAGTATGAGAGAAAACTTAACTAAGAAGGATGATGAATGGAAAAGGTGGTTCAAAGATGTTAAAATATGGAATGGCGAAGATATCCCATTCCAAAGGATAGCGTGGCTTAGAATCAGAGGAGTACCAATTCAGTTATGGATTGATGGGGTGTTTAATTGCATAGGTGAAAGATTCGGGAAAGTTGTAAAACCATCTGATGCCGATGAATATGACATTAATTTTAATTGTGATGCAGTTGGTTTCTTGGTTAACCATGGAGAAATGATAAATGAAAAAGTAACAATTAGATGGAAACACATAATGTATGAAGTATGGGTGACAGAAGAATTCCAATTTTGGACACCAAACCTTGGTGTTGAACCAGACCCTGACCCAGAACGAGTGCCGTCTATACCAGTTGATCAGGACAAACCCATTGGAAAACACATGCAGGGAGACACGGGAAACATGAATAATAACCATGACGATCCAGTGGTAAATTCGGAAGAGGTGGACTCGCCGGAAGTTGATTCTCCGGCGGCAGAAGGAACTCAAAACGAGCAGACAGTGGAAAACGAAGAGACAGACACGAGTAAAGCAGATACACCTATGGGAGAGGTGGGAAACGTTTCAGTTAACGAGGGGGAACAAAACGAGGAAACATGGGGAAATGAAGAACCTAGTACTATGGGTAATAGGTTAGATGAAAGAGAAGTCAACCAATTGTCGAAGAGAGTAAATGAAGATTCGTACGAAACAAACACATTCAACAATCAGGGTGGGGCCACTTTGGAATTATCAGATAATGGGCCAGTAAGTGCGGCCCAGAAAAAAAGGAAAAGATCCAACCTTGCTGAAGCCCGCTCAGCAAGTCTAAAGCCCAACTCAATTGTGGGCAAAGGGAAGCTTCCAGATCTAAATATTGAATATTCGGATGAAGCCAAACGCAGATCCAAAAAAAGAATAGTATGTAAAAAAGGAAAAACTAAAAGGAGGAGGAATAAGGTGAAGATAAGAATATCGGAGGAAGTTCTTGATAGTCTCGATCATCATGGTGACAGCGTAGAGGATGAATTAGACTCGGATTGGGAAGAAGTTTCAGATCTTGAAGAAAATCAAGCCAACGTAAACTCAACGGATACTCAGGTCAGTTCCCCCAACTTCGAACTCAACGAACAAGACCTCGGTAAAGAAATTAAAGCAACGGATGAATTGGGAAGAAAACTTGGGGTTGACTTAACAGGCAAAGAATCGCTTGTTAAGGAAGCTGTAATTGAAGACCAGGCGGATGCAGGGCTCCAATGAATTTTGGATCCTTGAATATTAAAGGTGCAGGGGGGGTTGGTAAGGCCTCGGAGGTTAAGGAATTACGAAGAAAGTTTAATCTCTCATTCATAGCCATACAGGAAACACAATTTAGAGACTTGCCTGTTAGTAAAATCAGAAGGTTTTGGGATAATTCAAATTTCGAGTTTTCAAAGGTTGATGCCGACGGCAGATCAGGAGGATTACTGTCACTATGGAACTCAGGTGTATTTAAGAAAGAGATGGAAATAAAGAACCAAAATTTCCTTCTTATTAAAGGCCGTATTGTTGGGGATAATGAGGATCTAGTAATCGTCAATGTGTATGGATCCACAAATCAAGCAAACAGAAGAAGGCTTTGGGAAGAATTGTTGGCAGCAAAGAATTCAATAAATGGGAACTGGATTATGCTAGGAGACTTTAACGAGGTTCGATTCCCCGAAGACAGGTTAAATTCTCATTTTGATGTGAATAGTGCATTGTGCTTTAATAACTTCATTAGTAGCGGAGGGTTTCAAGAATATAACATGGGGGGAATGAAATATACATTTTTATCGGGTGACGGCTCTAACCTAAGTAAACTAGACCGTGTATTGGTGTGTGGCAATTTCATGGGTAGGTGGCCAAATGCTTCCTTATTAGCTCTCAACAGGAGCATATCTGATCATAGCCCGCTAATATTAACAACAGTTAATAACAGCTTTGGTCCTTCACCATTCAGAGTTTTTAGTAGTTGGTTCGAGTTGGAGGGATTCGATGAAGCGGTAAAAAAAGGAATTATGGTTACGTGTGATTCGAATTTCAAGGATGAAGTGGTAGCTATAAAACTAAAAGCAATCAAGGAGGAGTTGAAAAAGTGGAGAAAAGAAAAAAGAGAACAGGATGAAAAGGCGTTGTCTGAAGCTCAAAACAAGCTGAAGGAGTTGGATATATTGGTAGAAACCAGGGCATTATC
Source organism: Helianthus tuberosus (assembly GCA_030545235.1). NCBI lineage: Eukaryota > Viridiplantae > Streptophyta > Magnoliopsida > Asterales > Asteraceae > Helianthus > Helianthus tuberosus. The sequence continues at coordinate 28,176,524 of CM060446.1, read as the reverse complement.
GAACGAGGAATTATCAACATGGCATGAAAGTAAGAGGAAGATAAAGGAATGGAAAAATACGGCTGCTATGGATTTGCAACAGAAATCCCGCATACGGTGGATAGGTCTTGGAGACGAAAATACAAGTTATTTTCACACGATTGTAAATAGCCACATTGCAAGGAATAAAATAAGTGGGTTGTGGATTGGAGGAACTTGGGTGACGGATCCGGGCACCATAAAAACTCATTTTTTGGAAAGATTCAGAACAAAGTTCAGAGAACCAGTGGACTCTCGGCCCAGGTTGGGTCCAGGAGACTTCAAAAAACTAAGTACGGAACAAGCTACTAGTCTGGTGATAGAATTCTCAACTGACGAAGTAAGAGAAGCAATATGGGAGTGTGGCACTAATAAAGCACCGGGACCGGATGGCATCACTTTCAACCTTATCAAGACGTACTGGGAAGAATTAAAAGCACCCATCATGCAGGTTATGAATCAGTTCTACATCCATGGTTCGATCCATCATACTTGCAGTGCATCATTTATCGCTCTCATCCCAAAGGTAACCGATCCATTGTCTTGCTCAGATTTTAGACCTATATCGCTTATTGGGGTGGTGAATAAGATTATCTCAAAAGTGTTAGCAAATAGAATAAAAGCAGTGATTAAAAGTGTCGTTTCTAATGTTCAATCGGCTTTTGTTTCGGAGAGAAATATTGTAGATGGGCCTCTAATAATTAATGAAGTGGTGGGTTGGGCGAAAAAATCAAAGAAGAATATTTTCGTGTTCAAAGCCGATTTAGAAAAGGCCTACGACACATTGAACTGGAAATTGTTAATTTCCATTTTAACACACATGGGTTTTCCGTCGAGATGGCGAAACTGGGTCATGGGCATCCTTTTTGCGGGTAGAGGTTCGATTTTGGTAAACGGGTCACCAACCGGTGAGTTCCAATACCAAAGAGGATTAAGACAAGGTGATCCCCTATCACCTTTTCTCTTCATCATAGGAATGGAAGCTTTGCATATTATGATGGAACGGGCAAAATATACAAACGCTTTTATCGGAGTAAAATTACCAAACGAAGGTCCTTACTTAACCCATATGCTATTCGCGGATGACGCTATTTTTGTGGGTGAATGGGAGGTGGAAAATGTAAAAAATCTTAAGAGGATTCTTAGATTGTTCTACTTGATATCAGGGTTGAAAGTTAACCCAAGAAAAAAGTCAACTATATGGAGTTGGTGTGTCGGATGGGGAAATAGACAATATGGCATCTACCTTCAGGTGTAAAGCTGGAAAGTTTCCGTTCAGTTACCTTGGCTTAAAGGTCGGGGCAAATATGAACAGAATATCCCAATGGAAAGAGGTTATTGATATGTTTAATAAAAGACTATCATCTTGGAAGTCTAGAAACTTATCCTTTGCAGGAAGGGTAACCCTAATCAAAGCAGTACTGGGCAGCCTTCCGAACTATTATCTGTCGCTTTACAAGTGTCCTGTGGCCGTCTTAAAGATATTGGAGGGCATACGAAGAAAATTCCTTTGGGGTGGCTTTAATATAAATAACAAAATTCGTTGGGTCAAGTGGGAAAAAGTGGTGGCTGCCAAAGATTTTGGGGGTCTTGGTATCGGTAATATTCGAGATTTAAACCTAGCTCTAATACTAAAATGGTGGTGGAGATTAAAGATGGAGCCGGAGAGTTTATGGGTTAAAGTGGTAAAGTCGATTCATCATAATCAAAGGAAATCGGATTTTATTCCTATTAAAAAAGCATTACCGGGAGTCTGGAAGAATATTGGGAGTATAGACAAGGAATTTCGAAAGTGTAACATCGAAGTCAGTAACAACCTGATAAGCAAGGTAGGCATGGGGGATAAAACTTTGTTTTGGACGGACTCGTGGATAGGCATTGGTCCATTAAAATCTCAGTTTCCAGCTTTGTTTCAGCTCGCGGGCAGGAAGAAAACACTGGTAAAAGACTGTTATAGGCAAATAAACAGAGGATGCATCTGGGATTGGTCGTGGGTTAGGACTCCGAGTAGTGACATTGAGAAGCAGGAGATGGGAATTCTGAATGGGCTTTTGCAAGACACACAACTTACAGGTAATAGCGATGTATGGTACTGGAAAGATTCGGAACAAAAGGTTTTTACAGTAAAAGACGTTCGCAAGTCTCTGAGTTCAGCTTTGGATCTCAACATAACAGCCGATGACTTCGTTTGGAACAGTTGGGCCACGAGCAAAAGCATTATGTTTGTTTGGCGAGCAATTCAAGACAAAATACCATCAGCGGTCGCGTTAAGACATAGAGGTGTAAACATACCGGATGTCACTTGTAAAATCTGTGGTGCAGCGGAAGAAACAACGGACCATATACTTGTAAGTTGTAATTATGCAACAAGAATCTGGGAGATGATAACAAATTGGGTCAAAATACCAAAGGTCAACTCGGATGGGAACGTGAAAGATGTGCTAAAGGAGATGAATGAGATTCATAGGAATGGGAAAATTAAGAAAGTGATTCATGCTATTACAATACAGACAATGCGGTCATTGTGGAGAGCAAGAAATGATAAGGTCTTTAAAGGTAAACATGGACCAGTACAAACAATGGTGGAGGATATAAAGGAAATTTCGTACCAAAGGTTGAAGATGAAATTCAAATTCAGTAGGTTTACGAAACAAGATTGGTGGGATTTTAACATAACTATGTAATTTTATTTTGTTTTTGTAGTTGTACTTGTATGATCTTCCCAACTTCTGGCTGGGGGTCACTTTTTGATTAATGAAATGTTTGCGTTTGCCATTAAAAAAAAACTACTTATATTGAGAGCATTCACATCCAATCCATCAAATTATACATACATTCCACTAAAAAACAACTCCTATATCAATATATTTCCACTAAAAACAAATACTTTTTCTCTCTCCTTTCAATTAAATAATATTATCATTACATTTTTCTCTCACTTCCACTCACAACCACTTTCAAAATATATTAAAAAATTATAACGGGTGAACAGTGTCCCCCCAAATATACAGATGAACAGTAACATTTTCTCTCTCCTCTACTCACAACCACTTTTTATACCCTTTATAATATAAAAACCTCTCCTCACATAATTTGATGGTTAGGATGTGAATGCTCTGAGTTCCTATGCCTAAAAATGAATGTCTTAGTATTTAATTGTATAAGTGATCATCACTGATTTCAAGTGTGAAAGTAATAACTTTCAAATAAATAATTTCTTACCGTTAACTATTTACAACCACATAGTACGCTTAGTGTATTAACTCGAAAATGAACATGTTATGCAACCACGTATTACGCTTAGTGCACAAACCAACTATCAAAGTGGTTATTTGTACAATAGTTAAACAGTTGGGTATATTTAAACATACTTATCATTTACACGAACAATCTGATGTATACACTACTTCACTTTAGAAAGCAATATTTACACACCTTGGCTATTTAGACTTTACATTAGTGGGTATTTGTCCAAACACATTTGATTACCTAAGAAGTCAACTCAGTCACATTTGATTACCTAAGAAGTCAACTCAGTCCAGTTAGTACGCTTCTTTAAGCATACCAAGTCATATATTGACCCGTTTTTTTTTATAAATTTGATGACCGATTCAAACGAATGGTTCAATTCAATTATAAGCATCTAGATGATTTTATTCAAATGCATAAAAGTATATTTAAGCCTTTAATTTCAACCAAAACTAACTAACTAGCCTCAACATATTAAATTCGACCACTTTCTATATTAATTTTTAATTCTATACACATTTATGAAAATGTAGTTGCATTTTAAAGTCTATACACATTTATGGAAATGTAGTTGCTCGTATGAAAGCATCTTTATCAATTCAAATAACCAACTAATTAAATAGCTACTCTAGGGTGAGGTTGGGTTCAATTCGCAAAATTATTGGAGTTAAAGTGTTACTCATTTTGAGGTTAACGATTTCAGTCCACCCGAAGACGGATTTGATGTAATTTATGTTGTTCTATAAGAAAAAACTTCATTTCACCAGAAGTACATATTTTCACCAAAAATCTTCATTCTTGCGATTAAGCTCTTGACTACTGCGATACAAATCAATTGCAATAATGATTATACCTAGTTTCCAATAAGTTTATACAAAATCTCACGATAAGTCATATTTCATAAAAATCCAAAAAAAAAAAAAAAACTCTTATAAATATTAGTTTTTATATTCAAAATCAATGGATTACAAGAAGTTACAATCATATTTTATGTGATGATTTTAAGTTTATGGATTTCTTAAACACTATAAATATCCAATAATTATGTGGGTCATAACCCATTTAAAGCTATAGAAAATGATATTAGAGTTACAAGATTGTTACTAGATGATTTCAATCATGTTTTTAATCACTAAAGGATTATATAATTATGTTTAGTTGATGCACCCTAAATTTATATGTTTTCTGTTGCAACCTAACACAAGTATATCTGTATTTTGATAATTAATGACATCTTGGTGATTTTCATCTATACTATATTATAATAGGGACATTTTAAGATTAAAAAAAATAAGAATGAATTTTTTCTCTTTAAATTTATAAACACCCCTAAAATAATGTTAAATTGGTTTTTTAAAATATAAATATATTTTAGTCCCCCAATCTTATTACACTTAAATCCCTGCGATTTAACATAATTAGGAGTACTTAGTTACACTTTTTCCCTCAACAACAAACTTATAATTCTTTTACGTATTCTTGTCATATTTTATAAGCTATAATGCTTAAAAAAAAGAATCCAAAAGTACCTTGATAACCTACTCATTTTTGTCAACATTTCGATAGTCGTTTTGGTTAGTATTGATGTGCGGATTAAAAGGTACAAGTAGATGGTGCCTTAGTGTACAAGTGATTAAAGCCAGCGTACTTAGTCATTATCCCATAATGTTTAATAACTACAGAATGTCAAGTGATTAAATACCGTCAGTTTAATCCTCTCATCTAGATTACATTTTAATCCCTCTTCTTTAACAAAATTACAGATAATTAGTTAGTAGTTACACTTTATCCCCTAATAAAAAACTAACCCCCACCATGATAATTAAACGGTCATATCTTTTTGGTACGTTAATATATTTTTTTAATTACACCATATAAACGAGTATTTTATTATCTCTAATTTGGGTATAGTATTGTTATAGTTTTTTTAATTAATAAAAATGGATATGTTACGTGATTAACAATGTCTAAGGATGAGTAACAACTGAATCGTTAACTGAAACCGAACCGAAATAAACCAAAAACTGAATTAACTAAAACTGATTAACCGAAACCTTGATTAACAAAAAAACTGTTATTGATTTTTTTGTACCCTCATTTAATCAAAATTAACTAAACCGAACCATTTATATTTTCATATATTTCTAGTTTTTATGCCTTCAGTTCATGTATTTCATATTTATACACCTCATTTTATGTATTTATAGCTCCATTTCATGTACCTATACATCTATTTCATGTATTTATACCTAAATTTCGTGTATTTCTAATCAAAAGTTTAGCCTAAGTTTGGTTTTGGCTATTAACCGAAACCGAACCATTTATATTTTCATATATTTCTAGCTTTTATGCCTTCAGTTCATGTATTTCATATTTATACCCCTCATTTTACGTATTTATAGCTCCATTTCATGTACCTATACATCCATTTCATGTATTTCTAATCAAAAGTTTTAGCCTAAGTTTGGTTTTGGCTATTAACCGAAATTAAATGAATCAAACCAAAACCGTTAATCTAACTGAATAAACCAAACCGATTAACTGAAAACTGATTGGTTAATAAAATAGACTAATCGATGACCTCGACTTCGGTTGAGGATAATAATCTAACAAAATGAATAATGCGCACCGTGGCAATGCATGTGTTTACCGTCGCATCACGTGCGCACCTATCAGTTATTAACCAAAATCGGATATAGGCGAGCAATAACTAAATCGTTAACCTAAACCAAATTGAAACAAACAAAACCGAACCGAAATCAGCCAAAACCTGAATTATCTGAAAACTGAAAATCGAATTAACCAAAAACCGGTTATCGATTTTTTTGTACTCTCGTTTAACCAAAATTAGCTTAACCGAATCGAATCATTTATATTTTCATACATTTCTAGCTTTTATTACCTCCAATTCATATATTTCAAATTTTATATCTCCATTTCATATATTTATACTTTTATTTCATGTATTTATACCTTAATTTCATATATTTCTAAACAAAAGTTTTAGCCCAACTTTGGTTTTTGCTATTAACTGAAATTAAATGAACCAAACCAAAAACCATCAATCTAACTGAATAAACCGAAGTGATTAACCGAAAACCGATTGGTTAATAAAATAGACTAATTGATGGTTTTGTCTTCTGCTTCTGCTTCGGTTGAGGATAATAATCGAATTGACCGACCCATGCACAACACAATGAAACGGATTACCCGATTACTTTGATTTGATGTATATTTATCACAATGATGCTACAATAAAACTTTACTATATTATAATGCTTGAGGGAGTGGTATTTTAAGATACCCAAAAAATAAGAACTTCTTCCCACTTTATTTATAAATACATCCCTAAAATAAAGGTAACTTGGTCTTTTAAACGCTAATTATATTTTAGCCCCCCATCTTATTACACTTAAATCCCTTTATTTTAATAAAATTATGGATGATTATTTACAATTTTCCCCATTAATGTCTGTCGTTATGGACATGCAAAAACCTATTTAAACTATTAGTATAGAATAAGCAGGGTATCGAACCAAGGGAGGACTGTGGAAAGTGTTATTATGCTAAGTATTGATTAAGACTGAATTGAGAAATCGATTTGTTTGATTATGTGAGAGAACTAGATTAACGAGTAAAAAGTGTGATTTAAATCAGTAGGAAGAAAGATGGTTCCTCCAGATTTCAGGTTTTGCAATTAACTTCAATTATGCGTTTAATCGTTACCTACATAGACATAGGTGTTAATTTTGATTAATTAATTGTGATAACCAACGACTAAGTACTCTGGTCAATATATAACTGGAGGTTATCGAATGATTATCAATTACAATTTACAAACCCTAACCCCATGTCAAATATATCCCAATTACTAGAACTCTCGGGAACTGAATGCTTAGAAATTAAGGTTTAAATAAACGTAACTGTTTACAATCAAGAAATCAAATCAATGGTGAAAAGCATCGAATGCTTGGATCACCAAGTTAAACGATTGTCACAAACACGTAATATTCATTAACTTACAAAAACCCTCCTGTGACAACCCTCAAAATTCCATGTATTCCGTACAAGTTATTAATGATAATTAAAGGGCTTGACGACTGTGTGGAATTACTTAACTGCTCTCTGATTACTGTGTTATACTTACATGTACTTGTTAACATACTAATAGTGTACAGAAAAGTCATTAAATAGTCCTTGGTGTTTTCCTAAGTGTTAGAAATTAAAAGTGTTACAAAAATATATATAAAAGACACTTTATGGATTAATTAAGCACTTTAATAGAACAGTGTCAAACCGAACAACCGGACTTTACCCGGAACATAAAAATATTGCCAAACACATTGTTTTTACTTTTCTAAGCTAGTTAGGGTCCCCGAACACCCCTAACACCCTTTATATTAGTAAACACACAAATATCCTAACTAAGTACATTTAGAATCCAACTAAATCTTAACAAGTTCCATCACCACCCAACCCCTACCTGTAACAACCCGCACTTTTGTGCGTTGTTACTACTCGTTACACTCGTTACGCCTAGCACCAGAGATTCGGATCATAATGTAACTATATCGTATATATATCGCTATTCGAAGGATAATCGCATATTTTCGAAATACAATATCACTATACTACACTATTATCACACTAACACTCATGGAGGCATTGAGTAAGGACCTATTCTACCCTCCTCAGTGGCCGTGAGGTGTCGAACGTAAACAATTAACGCTAGCAAGGGCCCTCGGGTGAGTGCTGTAGCTCCAGTCGTCATGACGATGATGACAATACGAGTAAACGGTACCCCGTCAGTCTTTGTGGCACTACACGAAATAACGTTCACGATGACATCAAGAAAGGACCTATACTACCCTCATTGATGGCCGTGCAACGCCGATAATAATCGCATACTCGAATCGGAAACCGACTGTTAATTATCGAAACTTTGGGTTATGGATACGTAAATACGACCCCTAGTGATATATATATATAATAATAACAATATATTGATAATATAAACTAATTATGGACGTACGCGCTTCGAAAACTACCAAAACGATCAAAAACAGAGAAGTCCAAGCGTCAGGATAGCTATCCGGATGGATGGGCCATCCGCACGGATGGGCTATCCGGGCCAAAACCCTTTTCCTCTCCTCTGTTGCCTATAAATACCATGTCACATCACTTGAACAGTGATGTGACAGCTCCTGTTCAACCAAACGCGCACCAAGACCCTTTTCTCTCGATTTCCTCGCGATTCCGGTAAGATTTCAACCTAAAACTTGTACTTCTACAATCTACACTCGATTCTACATCATTCTATCTTTCAAAACTCAAATTCTAACCGTGAAATCTGCGGATTTGAGGCGTTTTGAGGTGATGTCACCAAGAGTTCTTATGAACTTCAAGTTGGGGTCTCACTTCACTATAAACGACTCAGATCCGGGTGATTTCCACATGTTTTAATGACAATTCTCACCTAAATCCGTGCGATTTCGGGTTAACCATGAAGGACCATCACGAACGGCCAGATCTGATGGAACGGGGTGATTCCCGGCTGTTAGAACGGGTTGGAATTGACGGAACTTCAAGTGTTAGTGAGAAATTACACTACCCTAGTAAAAACGAACGTATTTCCTCCCGTTAAACACCCGGAAGCAGTGTTCAGAGTGCGAAACAGACATGTCAGTCCGCACGGACGACAAGTCAGCCCGCACGGATGACAAGTCAGCCCGCACGGCTGACCTCAGTCCGCACGGATGACCTGCCCATCCGCACGCATGACGTGTCACCCGCACGCACACTCATCCGCACGCACATCAAAGTCAATCCGCACGCACACTCAACCGCACGGATCACTGTTATCCGCACGGATAACATGCCATCCGGACGGATGACTTGTCATCCGGACGGATGACCTGTCCATCCGCACGGATGAGAACAGTCCAACCAAATGAGTAACTTTTCAAGGATAATCTCGCTTAACCGTATATCGTTTACTCTATTCTTCAAGGATCATTACAGACATACTCGCAACCGACTCAATCAAGTTGTAATCTCGCTAAATACGCACTGTGAGTATACTTGAACCCCTTTTAATCGAATTTTGGGTGTAACATACGTTTCTAACAAATCGAACTCATCAAACGAAATATTCAATCAATCGAATTATCACTTGCGAATAACTGTTATGCATAGATATACGTGATGCTAGTTGCATATGTGCTAGGGCTTATACTCGCGACGTCCCACCACGACTAGTATAGTACTATTGCGCCCGACGGGGTCTAGTTATGCCATCGTACATTCGAGCATCGAGGACTTAGTTGGTGTTATGGGTGAAATTCTGAGCCCATATCCTGACAATATATCTTGATTTAATGTTAGTTGTTTATGATCAGGATACCGGACCAGGATATTGGTAACATCCTGAGGCAGTATCGATCAGGATATCAGACCAGGATATTGGGTAACATCCTGACGCAGTATCCTGGTAGTTACTAACGATTTTCTTTTGTAGCAAGGTACCAACGTTAAAAGACTTGATCTACCTGAAGATTCGCTCAAGGTGGTTGAAAAATGGACGTTGATGGTAGAAGAATGGGTCTTGTAACGGTCAGAAAGGCATATTCCGCGAGAATATCGGATGTTGGTTAATGTTATTGACATTGTAACGGTTATATGAGCTGAAGACCCGGTTTTGTAGTCAATAAGCACGTGGAAAACAAGTAGAAAGAGTCCCCCAACGTTCAGAATGGAATATTCCCAGCATCCCGGAATAATAGGAGAGTTAGTTTGTTACTTGTAACTATAAATAGGAGGCCAGATCAATAGGAACACACACTTGACTCTCCACTCTCGAACTCACACTTCTTTTTTCTTTCTATCACGCACAAACACTCAACACTTGTAATCGTTGTACCACTTAGCATTGATCTGCGCCATATCCTGCACTGTATCCTGATATTTGAAGCAATAGAAGAACAAGGCAGCTGCGATTGTCAGCTCCCGAGGTTTTATGCCGGCGATCTAGATTGATCAAGGGCTTTCCTCGTACATCACGTGTCACCCTTTACATTTTTTCTCATTGTTTGATCACAGATACAACTCTATATCCTGAGCCGTATCCTGAAGCTGTTTTCATAACTAATTTTGTCAACACATTTTTTACACATATTTCTAGCACACTACCTCACTTAACTAATTTGATCACTAAATTGCTTAGGTAATTTTTGACCAAAACAATTTGGCGCCCACCGTGGGGCAAGTGGTGCTACTTTTACTAAAAATCTTTGCAAAATCATTAATCGGTTTTCTATTTTCTAAACTTTTTGCCACATTGTTTACAATGGTCTCAAGATCAAACATGAACTCCTCCACCGTGTCTGCTACAACCTCTACAACAATTGGTTCGATGCTTCCACCACCTCCTCCGAGAACGCAAGCCTCTTCATAAGGAACCGAAATTCATGTGGCTCGGGATGTTATTCCCGCTCAGAATATTCAGGGATTTGGTCCTATTTTGGCCTCTAATGAAGAAATTCTAACTTTATTTGGTAGTGTACAGGAAGAAACGAGGCAGCAGCAGGAGACCAACCGAATGCTGATAAGAGAGATACAACTCTTGAAATCCATCTCAAGCAGGCCCGCTGAGGATACTGTCACTCCCTTGCAGCCAAGAGCTTTAAACTTCAATTCTGCAGTTTATGCTGAGGATAACAGGGGGAATATTATGCCTAGCCATTCTCGGAGTCATATTCCTGAGATACCCTCTTCGACCAGGATGTCGACTGTGAGGGATCCAGGATATGCTCCAGGATATGCCCCAGGATATAGCCAGAATCACCAACCTGGTAACTTGTCTGTTAACACCAGTATCCCTGTTACTAATAATCTTGGATCATTGCAGAATGCAGGTGTGACATCAGTGATAACCAGAGAGCTTTAAAAGTTGAAGGATATGATATCAAAAATCCCAAAGAGATTCCAGACTCCTAACATGAAGTTGTATGATGGGACGACGGATCCTGAGGAGCATATTGCCCAGTATAGGGAGAGGATGGAGATTAACCCTATCCCGCCAGAACTTAAGGAAGCATGCTTGTGCAAGGGCTTCGGCTCTACTCTAACAGGATCAGCCTTAAAATGGCTTCTAAACGTTCCACCTTATTCAATTACATCATTTGCTCATTTAGTTAATTTATTTAATAGTCAGTTTTCTTGTAGTAGAAGCTTTGAAAAACTAACAAGTGACCTCTACAGGATAACACAGGGGCCTCAAGAAACCCTAAGGGATTATGTGAACAAATTCAGCGGGGAATCCTTGGATATCCCACACCTTGATGTTGCTACAGCATTCCAAGCATTCAAGATGGGACTACCAAAGGATTCCCAGTTTTATCAGGATCTTGTGATGAATCCTTGCAGGAACTTGGACGAAGCTCGAAATAGGGCCTTGAGATATATCAGGCTGGAAGATGATACGAAAATGCAAGAGAGGATGAATGCATCCTCAACATATGAACCAACTAATAGGAAGTCAGAATCCTCATACAAAACATATCGTTCTAAGCCATATGACAGGAATGATAGCAAAAAAGTGAACGCTGTTGAAAATGAGGATCCTGAGGAGTATCCTGAATTGTCAGAATATTGTTTTTCTGTTAATATTCCTGAACTAATGTATGTTATGCAGGGTTTGGGAGATAAAGCCAGGTGACCTCGGAAGAATCAACAAAAAAGCTGATTGGAAGGACAAGTCCAAATGGTGTGCCTTCCATGAGGATTTCGGACATGTTACTAAGGATTGCATTGCCCTGAGGAAAGAAATAAGCTACCTACTAGGCAAAGGATATCTGAAGGATCTTCTGGGCAGAAAGAAGGATAAGGGTCAGGATATTGAGAAGGATCCTGAACGAGCAGCATCACCTCCCGCCGACGCCAAGATAATTAACTTTATCTCAGGAGGGTCCGATATCTGCGAAACTTCTTATTCTGCGGCCAAAAGACATGCAAAGGAGGCTAAGGCCGAAAGGGGGAATAAGCCAACCAGGATATCGACCCTCACGATTGATAAAATGATCACGTTCGATAATGATGACAAGGATACTGTCCAGGATCCTCATCATGAAGCTCTGGTAATAACTTTATACGTTGCTAATCACTTTGTACGCAGGATACTGGTGGATAATGGCAGCTCAGTCAACATCATCCAATTGGAAACCTTGAAGAGAATGAACATCCCCGAGATAGAGATTACCTCAAAGTCCACTGTGCTTGTAGGGTTTAGTGGAGAAGCAAGGAATATTGTTGGGGAGATAAAACTGCCTGTATATGTCGAAGGAGTAAACTCGATGCAACAGTTTTGTGTCATGGACTCATTATCCTGCTATAATATTATATTAGGCAGGCCATGGATTCACGATATGAAAGTTGTACCTTCCACCTATCATCAGTGTGTCAAGATCCCTACTCCTTGGGGGGTAGTCAAAGTTGAAAGTGACCAACAACAGGCGAAGGAGTGCTACTCCTCTTCAATGAAGGCCTCAAGAAAATCCAAAGCAGGATAGCAATTAAAGATGCGGGCCCATGATATCGTGGAGGCTTCAGAGTAGGATGTAAAGAAAATTATCCTGGATCAGGATAATCCAGATATCTCGGTGCTCGTAGGAGCCAATATCCCTCAGGATATTGAAAATCAGTTAACTAACTTTTTGAAATGCAGGATGTTAACATTCGCATGGAAGTATGAGGATATGACAGGTATTTCTAAGGATATTATAACTCACAAGCTTGGAATTGATAGGTCTTTCAAGCCTATCCAACAAAAGAGAAGGAAGTTTGCTCCAGAACGAAACATAATTATTCAAGAAGAGGTTGAAAGACTATTGAAGTCCAAGATGATCAGGGAAGTCAAATTTCCCAAGTGGCTAGCAAATGTGGTCGTGGTTCGAAAGAAGAATGGGAAATGGAGAGTTTGTATAGATTACACAGACTTGAACAAAGCATGTCCTAAAGACCCATTCCCTCTGCCTCATATAGACTCGATGGTGGATGCCACTACCGGTCATGAGATGTTAACCTTCATGGATGCATCCTCAGGATTCCAGCAGATCCAAATGGAACCTTCAGACCAGGAGGATACTGCTTTCATGACACCAACAGGTATTTACTGTTATACTGCTATGCCTTTTGGTTTGAAAAATGCAGGTGCAACGTACCAGAGATTGGTGAACATGATGTTTAAAGACAAACTGGGGGACACCATGGAGGTGTACATTGACGATATGGTAGCCAAATCCAAGAAGGCTGAGGATCATCTCCAGGATATTAAAGGAGCATTTGATATCCTGGACCAGTATAATATGAAACTAAATCCTGCCAAGTGCCATTTTGGAGTGGGGGCAGGAAAGTGTTTAGGATACATGGTGACTAAAAGGGGGATAGAAGCAAGCCCGGAGCAGATTAAAGCTATCTGGGATATCAAGTCACCTTCAAATATGAAAGATGTTCAAAGATTAACAGGGCGAGTAGCAGCATTAAACAAATTTATATCAAGATCCTCGGAAAAATGCAAGGAATTCTACGATATCCTGAAGAAGAATAAGAGGTTCGAGTGGGGAGAAAAGCATGAAGCAACCCAACAGGAATTAAAGCAATATCTTTTAACCGCACCTCTATTAATGAAGCCTGAGGATGGTGAACCATTATCCCTATATCTCGTAGTATCAGGGAATGCAGTAGGTGCCGTCCTTGTAAAGGATCATGAAGGTCAGCAGTATCCTGTCTATTACGTTAGTAAAAGTTTATTAGATGTTGAAACTAGATATTCTCATCTAGAAAAAATGATATTAGCCCTAGTTATGGCATCAACTAAGCTTAGACATTATTTTGAGACACACAGGATTCATGTTAAAACTAATTATCTTGTTAAGAATGTGCTTTGGAAACCTGAGATGTCGGGTAGAATGGCTAAGTGGTCAGTAAAATTAAGTGCCTATGATCTAGTATATGAACCTAGAAATGCTATAAAGTCTCAGGCTCTAGCAGACTTTGTGGCTGATTTCAGTAGTGATATTCAAAATGAAGTAGACCTAGAAGTTCAACAACTAGGAGAAACTTCAGTATCCTGGACATTATATACTGATGGTGCATCTAATGTTAGAGGTGTAGGGTTGGGTATACTACTAAAATCGCCACAGGGGGACATATTACCCCAGGCTATTAAATGTGAATTTTCTGCTACCATTAATGAAGCTGAGTATGAAGCTCTGATAGCAGGATTAGAATTGGCTAGAAATATGAATATTAGATGTTTACAAGTATATGTCGATTCCCTATTGATTACTAACCATTTCAATGGATCCTATGCAGTAAAAGGTGAAAAGTTAGCTGAATACCTTGAAATTGTTAAAAAATTAGCAGGATATTTCGAAATTTTTACACTTGAACAGGTACCAAGATAAAAGAATGCTGAAGCTGACGCTCTAGCAAACTTAGGATCTACTGTCAGGATACCGGAGGGAACTCAGATACCAATAGTGCACATCCTATATCCTGCAATGGAACATTTCAAATCTCAGGATAAAGAAGTAGCATGTATCCAGGATCCTGGTGATGGATATCCTGAGAAGGATCCTGAATCCTGGATAACTCCAATTGTGAAGTATCTTCAAGAAGGAGATATCCCAAAGGATGCAAATCCTAAGGCTTTTAGGATGAAGGTATCTCGTTTTACTATTATAAATAATATTTTGTATAAGAAATCCCTTGCAGGTTCGTACCTAAGGTGCTTGGAAGATCCTGAAGCCCTATGTCAAGAATTGGATACTATTGATGAGACAAGGGATGCGGCAAAGTTGAGAATGACAGCATATCAACAGAGGATATCCAGAGCATATAACAAGAATCTAAGGACTAGAAGGTTTCAAGTTGGAGATTGGGTACTAAGGAAGGCTTTTCAGAATACTACTAATCATGCCTGTTATGGGTGAAATTCTGAGCCCATATCCTGGAAAATATCTTGATCTATATCTTATTCATGAAGTATCTGTTTACATCCGGGATGCTGGTTCACGATATTGGTAACATCCTGAACGGTATCCTCAGGATTGCTAATGGATTATGTGCAGATACGTGTGTTAGGAGCTAGCAACGTTCACAAAGACTTATTCCGCGGAAGACTCGGTCCAGGCCATTCAAAGAAAGACTTTGAAACCTTATTACTCGGTCTACAACGTTCGTGGTGGAATATTCGGAGCATCCCGTATTTATAGGAATATTTGTTTGTACTTCGTTACTATAAATAGGAGGAACACCAGATCAAATAGGACACAACAATTTCACTGCAATCACACTCACTACACACTAACACTTGTTCTTTCGCAATTTGTACTCTCACACGAATTCATTGTAACACTTAGCGATCTGGTTGATATCCTGCACTGTATCCTGAAGTTTAAAGCAATAAGAAGAACAAGGCAGCTGCGATTGTCAGCTCCCGAGGTTTTATGCCGGCGATCTAGATTGATCAAGGGCTTTCCTCGTACATCTCGTGTCGTTTCCTTTACTTTTTGCTTATTATTTGCTCACTGTTTGATCGCAGATACAGCTCAATATCCTGAGCCGTATCCTGAATACTGATTTTCTAAATAACTTAACAAGCATATTTTTTATAAACTTTCTAGCACACTACCTCGCATTACTAATTTGATCACTAAATTGCTTCGGTAATTTTTGACCAAAACAATTTGGCACCCACCGTGGGGCAAGTGGTGCTCTCTTTACTAAAAATTTTTGTTAAATCGCTAATCGGTTTTTTATTTTCAAAACTTTTTGCTACATTGTCCACAATGGCCTCGCGATCAAACATGAGTTCCTCTACTATGTCTGCTACGACTTCTGCTACTACAGGTTCGGTGCTTCCACCACCTCCTCCAAGAATGCCAGCCTCTACACGACCTCAGGATATTATCCCTACCCGCAGTGTTCAGGAATATGCCCCTGTTTTAGCATCTAACGACGAAATTTTAACCTTGTTTGGAAGTGTGCAGGAACAAATGAGGCAGCAGCAGGAAACGAACCAAATGCTCTTAAGGGAAATACAACTCCTGAAGTCTGGCTCGAGCAGATCCGCTGAGGATATTGTCACTTCATTACAACCCAGAGCTTTGAACTTCAGTTCAGCCGTGTATACAGAGGATAACAGGGGGAATATCGTGCCCAGCCTTCCTCAGAATCATACCCCTGAAATACCCTCCTCGGTCAGGATATCGACCATAAGGAGCTCAGGATATGCTTCAGGATATGGGCAGAATCCTCCAACGGGTAACATATTAAATAATAATAATACTCATACTACTAACAATAGTGGATCCTTGCAGGATACAGGTGTGACGTCAGCACTTACCAGGGAACTTCAAAAGTTGAAGGACATGATATCAAGTGTACCCGGGGTGGTCCAGCCAATCCCGGAAGTGTCTCAAGACAGCCATAAGATATCTCGCTTTGCATATCCTATCTGTGATGCTGAGATTCCAAAGAGGTTCCAAACCCCCAACATGAAGCTTTACGACGGAACGACGGATCCTGAGGAGCATATTGCTCAGTATAGGGAGAGGATGGAGATCAACCCTATCCCTCAGGATCTCAAGGAAGCATGCTTGTGCAAGGGTTTTGGTTCAACCTTGACAGGATCAGCTTTGAAGTGGCTCTTGAATGTTCCTCCACATTCAATTACATCTTTTGCTCATTTAGTAAATTTATTTAATAGTCAGTTTTCTTGTAGTAGGAGCTTTGAAAAATTAACAAGTGATCTCTACAGGATAACGCAGGGGCCTCAGGAATCCCTTAGGGATTATGTGAACAAGTTTAGCCGAGAATCACTAGACATTCCTCATCTTGATGTTGCAACAGCTGTGCAAGCTTTCAAGATGGGGTTGCAAAAGGATTCTCAATTCTACCAATACCTTGTAATGAACCCATTCAGGAACCTGGATGAAGCTCGGAACAGGGCCCTAAGATACATTCGGTTGGAAGATGACAGAAAAATGCAAGAAAGGATGAACTCATCCAACACTTATGAGTCAACTAACAGGAAGTCGGAATCCTCATTCAAGTCGTATCGGTCCAAGCCATATGGCAGGAATGAGAACAAGAGAGTGAATGCTGTTGAAGATGAGGATCCTGAAGAATATCCTGAATTATCTGAATATTGCTTTTCTGTTAACATTCCTGAATTGATGTATGCCATGCAGGGTCTAGGGGACAAGGCAAGATGGCCTCGAAAGAATCAACAAAAAGCGGATTGGAAAGACAAATCAAAATGGTGTGCTTTCCACGAAGATTTCGGACATATGACCGAGGATTGCATTGCTTTGAGGAAAGAGATAAGCTATCTTCTAAGCAAGGGATATTTGAAAGATCTCTTAGGAAGAAAGAAGGATAAGGGTCAGGATACTGAGAAGGATCCTGAGCGAGCAGCCTCACCTCCCGCGGATGCCAAGATAATCAACTTCATTTCGGGAGGATCCGACATTTGTGGGACTTCGTATTCGGTAGCAAAGAGACATGCAAAAGAAGCTAAGGCCGAAAGGGGAGACAAACCTGTCAGGATGACTACACTCACAACTGACAAAGTGATCACATTTGATGCTGATGACAGGGATACTGTCCAGGATCCTCACCATGATGCTCTGGTAATAACGTTATATGTGGCTAACCATTTTGTACGCAGGATATTGGTTGATAATGGCAGCTCCGTCAACATAATCCAACTAGAGAAACTTAAAAGAATGAATGTATCTCCAATGGATATCACTTCGAAGTCCACCGTGCTTGTTGGGTTCAGTGGAGAGGCCAGAAACACAGTGGGAGAGATAAAGTTGCCGGTGTACGTTGAAGGAGTCAACTCGATACAACGTTTCTGTGTGATGGACTCTCTATCCTGCTATAACATTATACTGGGAAGACCGTGGATTCACGATATGAAGGCCGTGCCATCAACATATCACCAATTCATCAAGATACCTACCCCTTAAAGTTGATTGTCCTGGGAGTTGTTAAAGTTGATAGCGATCAGCAGGAGGCGAAAGAATGCTACTCATCCTCGATGAAATCCTCAACCAAACCTAGTGCAGCATAGCAATTAAAGACGCGGGCCCAGGATATCGTGGAGGATCCGGAGCAGGATGTGAAGAAAATTGTCCTGGACCAGGATAATCCCGATATTTCGGTGCTCGTAGGAACCAATATCCCTCAGGATATTGAAGAGCAATTAATTAACTTTTTAAGATGCAGGATGTCAACGTTTGCATGGAAGCATGAGGATATGACAGGCATATCCAAAGATATTATCACTCACAAGCTTGGAATTGATAAATCATTCAAGCCAGTGCAACAAAAAAGAAGGAAGTTTGCTCCTGAACGCAATACAATTATTCAAGAAGAAGTTGAAAGATTGTTGAAGTCCAAAATGATTAGAGAAGTCAAGTTCCCAAGGTGGCTAGCAAACGTGGTTGTGGTACAGAAGAAAAACGGAAAATGGAGAGTCTGTGTGGATTACACAGACTTGAATAAAGCTTGTCCTAAAGACCCATTTCCTCTCCCCCATATTGATGCAATGGTAGATGCCACTGCTGGGCATGAAATGCTGACTTTCATGGATGCATCCTCAGGATTTCAACAGATCCAAATGGAGCCTTCTGACCAGGAGGATACTGCCTTCATGACACCAACAGGTATTTATTGTTATACAGCTATGCCTTTTGGTTTGAAAAATGCAGGTGCAACATACCAAAGATTGGTAAACATGATGTTCAAAGACAAACTGGGGGACACCATGGAAGTGTACATTGACGATATGGTAGTAAAGTCAAAGAAAGCTCAGGATCACCTCCAGGATATTAAAGGAGCGTTTGATATCCTGGATCAGTATAATATGAAGCTGAATCCTGCTAAGTGCCATTTTGGAGTGGGGGCAGGAAAATTTCTAGGATATATGGTGACCAAAAGAGGAATAGAAGCAAGCCCGGAGCAGATTAAAGCCATCTTGGATATTAAATCACCCTCAAATATGAAAGATGTTCAACGATTAACGGGGCGAGTGGCAGCATTAAACAGATTTATCTCAAGATCCTCAGAGAAATGCAAAGATTTTTATGATATCCTGAAGAAGAACAAAAAAATCGAGTGGGGTGAGAAGCATGAAGCGGCCCTACAGGAGTTAAAGCAATATCTTTCAACCGCACCTCTACTGATGAAGCCTGAGAATGGTGAACCATTATCCCTATACCTCGCGGTATCAGGGAACGCTGTAAGTGCCGTCCTTGTAAAGGACCATGAAGGTCAGCAATATCCTGTTTATTATGTTAGCAAAAGTTTGTTAGATGCTGAAACTAGGTATTCTCACTTAGAAAAATTAATACTAGCATTAGTCATGGCATCAACAAAACTTAGACATTATTTTGAGACTCATAGGATTCATGTTAAAACAAATTATCCTGTCAAGAATGTGCTTAGGAAACCAGAGATGTCAGGCAGGATGGCTAAGTGGTCAGTAAAGTTGAGTGCTTATGATTTAGTATATGAACCTAGGAATGCCATAAAATCTCAGGCTTTAGCTGACTTTGTGGCTGATTTTAGTAGTGACATCCAGGATGAGGTAGACCTAGAAGTTCAACAATTAGGAGAATCCTCAGGATCCTGGACATTATATACTGATGGTGCATCTAATATAAGAGGAGTAGGATTGGGAATACTACTAAAATCGCCACAGGGGGACATATTACCCCAGGCTATTAGGTGTGAATTTCCTGCTACCAATAATGAGGCAGAATATGAAGCTTTAATTGCAGGATTAGAATTGGCTAAGAATATGAGTATAAAAAATTTACAAGCATATGTTGACTCTTTGTTAATTACTAACCATTTTAATGGATCATATGCAGTTAAGGGTGAGAAATTGACTGAATATCTTGATATTCTCAAAAAATTAGCAGGATATTTCGATGTTTTTACACTTGAACAGGTACCAAGAGAGGATAATGCTGAAGCAGATGCCTTAGCAAATCTGGGATCATCAATCAGGATACCGGAAGGGACCCAAATACCAGTAATACATGTCTTATATCCTGCAACTAATCCTCAGGGTAAAGAAGTAGCGGATATTCGGGATCCTGGAGTGGAATATCCTGAACAGGATCCTAAATCCTGGACAACTCCAATTCTGAAATATCTTAAAGATGGACACATCCCCGAAAATGAAAATCCTAAGGCATTTAGGATGAAGGTATCACGATTCACTATTATAAATAATATTCTATACAAGAAATCTCTTGCAGGACCATATTTAAGGTGCTTGGAGGATCATGAAGCCAAAGAAGTACTTCAGGATATACATGAAGGGGACTGTGGTAATCACACTGGGGGCAGATCATTATTCTTGAAAGTATTGAGGACAGGATACTTTTGGCCAACAATGAGAAAAGATGCTGCAGAATATGCTCGAAGATGTGATGCATGTCAAAGGCATAGTAACATACTACATCAACCAGCTGAACCACTATATCCTGTAGTTTCCCCTTGGCCATTCATGAAGTGGGGGATGGATATAGTAGGGAAGTTACCAAAAGCTCCGGGAGGAAAAGTATTTATGTTAGCAATGACGGATTATTTCTCTAAGTGGGTTGAGGCTGAAGCATTCGTTCAAGTAAGAGACCAAGAAGTAGTATCCTTCATAAAAAGGAATATCCTGACTAGGTTTGGAGTACCAGCTGAGATCATTTGTGTAATGGGTCCCAGTTTATAAGCAAAAGGACTACTGACTTTTGCAAGAGTTGGGGAATCAAAATGATCACATCTACTCCGGTACATCCTCAAGCGAATGGACAAGCCGAATCCTCGAGCAAGATAATAGTCAATAACTTAAAGAAGAGACTTGGAGCCAAAAAAGGAAGATGGGCGGAAGAGTTACCCTTTGTTTTGTGGGCTGATAGGACAACGGTGAAGAATGCAACTGGCCAAACCCCGTTTTCCTTGGTATTTGGAGCAGAGGCAATGATTCCAACAGAAATGACGATACCTACTGCAAGATCTATGCTACAGGATCCTGAACAGAATCCTGAAGTCTTATGTTAGGATTTGGATACTATAGATGAAAAAAGAGATGCAGCAAGGCTAAGGATAGCAGCATATCAACAAAGAATATCCAGAGCATACAATAAGAACATAAGGACTAGAAGATTTCGAGTTGGTGATTGGGTGCTGAGAAAGGCTTTTCAAAATACCACTAATCCTGCCGATGGCAAGCTAGCTCCGAAATGGGAAGGACCTTATGAAGTCGAATCAGAAGCAGGGAAAGGAGCATATCGACTCAGGAATGTGGAAGGAGATATGCTACCAAGATCCTGGAATGCAATACATTTGAAGCTCTATTTCAAGTAAGAGTAGAATTTATTTTCTATCTCGGAATGGTATGTGTTCTATCTCTTTAAAATATATTTGTTTATTATCTTGAACCCAATACTGACTTAAGCATCAGAGGGGTGTTAGCCAAGCTAACACCCACCTTAGTTTACAATTGTTTTGCAGGATATGTTTCAGGATATAGCTCCAGGATATATACTCAGGATAAGTCAAAAGATTAGAGGATTGGCCCCCTCTCTCACGTTTAAGGGATCCTGATCCCTTCAAAGGTTTAAAGGTATTCATCTTTCTTTCGAATTGGGTTTAAACACCTCGCCTGGAGCGCAAGTTATCTAGGTGTAGTTCAAGGTAACGGGACCAGTTCATGTAAAAGTGGCTGACAATTTCGTTACTGTTGGCTATATCCTGGATCCTAAAGGTATATGAGGATTGATCACCCTCTCTCACGAAAGAGTATTTTCATACTCTCAAAGGTTTAAAGGTTTTCACCTTTCTAAGTCTAGGAGTTTATACACTCTCGCCTGTAGCGCATGAAATTCAGGGTTTATCCCCAGATATCAGGGTTTATCCCCAATATGCTAAGGATTCTTTTCAGGATATCAGGGGTTCTGCCCTTGGGCATTCGGAATTCATTCGAGTCAAAATGTAAATACATTTGTGTTTTTGTCGAACACAGGGGACACACGTTATTCTGATTCAAAGGATGGATCCAAGTTTATAAGTATACACTGGGGACAAACTTATGATAAAAGATCAGAACTGATCCTCTAAGGATCTCTGGTATGATTTCTCCTTTTTATTTGGACAATTTATAGGTGTATTTTAAAATCCTGATCAAGATATCTTTCAGGATATCTTCCAGGATTCATTTATAATATATGTTCCTAAAAATGTTCAAACCAAACAATTTCCATAAGTAAAATTTGTATGACAATAACAATAAAGTCAAGAGAGTAGTTATATTATTAACATACCAAAAGATGTGCTCTTAGTTTCACCTCAAAACAAGGCCCATTCACTAAGAGCACTAATAGTTCATAACCATATTTACCCAACAGTTGAGGGCTTCATCTCAAACCGAGACCCATCCACCTTCAACTGTTGTATTGTTCAAAAAGCATGCAGGAAATGTAAATTGTTCAGGTACGGGAAAGTAAAATACAGAAAGGTAAATTGTTTGTGGAACTGCAAACCAACATTCAAATTCAAAAAGGTGGGCTCTGGCCTTGGCACGTATATCCGTCATCGCCCACCTAAATGCCCTCACACAGCGGCATCACCTCCAACCTTCTCAGACTTCTCTGCTCCAACATCTTGACCAGCATCCTACGCAGCATCCTGACCAATGTCCATTTCAGCATCACCTCCAGCATCCTTCTTCTCTCCAGCTTGGACCACCACCTCTGTTGACTTGGAAGACTCACCGGATTCAGCAGGAAGTGGCACAGCTTTGCCTCCGAGCTCCTTCAATTTAGCCACCCAGGATTCAACTGGCCAAGATGGACAAACAAGGCCCGTTTCCTTGGCCTCATAGGCCATCTTGATGCGTGCTTGTAGCAGGGAGACGATAGCAGAAGCCTTGATTCCCTCTCGAAAGCTGATTAAGGCCTGATCATGATCCATTTGAACGCTGGCAAGTTTGACCTCAGCATCTTGGGTGACCTTCTTTAGCAAGCTTTCATAGTGCCGGCTCTTTGCTTCGGCGATAGCACCTTGGTCGGCAACGGTGCTCTCGAGCTGCTTGATCCTGGCTTCATGAAGTGCCACAGTACCACAAGCGTCATTGTACAAGTGGAGCAAATGCTGGAGGCCCTGCACATTGATTACAGATATGGGGTTAGAATGTATGCTGACTAAGACATCCTACCAGGATATCCTGTTAGGATATACGTGCAGGATATATGTGCAAGATATACATGAAGGATATGCAGCAGGATGTTACCTTGTTGAGGAAGGATGTCATTGGCTCTAAGGAGTCAGAGAAGCTGAGTTCATCATAGGAGAACCCTTCTGAGCCTGGAGCACTAACCTCAAGACCCTTTCTCTTTTTCGCTGCGGAAGCACGGGTTCTTGGATTGGCCTTGGGAGCCGGGAGTGGCTTGGAGCTAGTGGTAGCAGGAGTCTCCTTCTTGACTATGGCTGGAGTTGGATAGCTGTCAAGTTCATCCAGGTCTAGATAGACTGGGACTTTGCTGGAATCTGCACACAGGGAGTAAATTTTAAATCCCTCCTATAAATAACAGATAAGAAGCATATGTGTGCAGGATATCTTGCAGGATCCTTACCAGACATGTTGGCACTTGAAAGAGGACTTGGAGTTGGTGGAGAAGGATTGAAACTTCTTTCTGCCTCTGGGAGAAGTCTAATGGCGTCTATTCTTTCTTGGGAATTAGCAAGAGGAGGAACAATCTTCCTAAAATCAGCTGCACAATAATGAAAATTTATTAGTTCAGAATATGAGACAGGATAAGAGACAGGATCATTCTTAAACCCTAATTCCTACCCTTTCTTAACCATCTCATCGGATAATCCGTTCCATCGGGGATCGAATCCCTTTTTACAAAGAAAAACTTGGATTGCCAACCATCCTCGTTTTTGGTGGCACGAAGAATCAATGGGGGACCGGAGCTAGAGTAAAATAGAAACCTAGAAGAGCCATGGCATCTAAGCTTGTAGGCTAAAGGGAGATCATGGACAGAAAGGTCAGGTATGTGGTTTCTCTTGATTTGATCAAGAACAGACAAAACACGCCAAAGCTTTGGCATGGTTTGGCTGAAAGAAATTTTTGTGATGTTAAAAAACTCGGTAATAAAATCCGGAAAAGGGAATCGTAGCCCTAAGGTGAAGGGGAAAGCATTGAAACAAATCCACTCGGTGGAAACCATATCTGATCGGATTTCTCTGTCAAAGGGTCGGAATATGGTTCCATCCGGGAAGATACCGGAAGATTTTAAAGCCGATAGATGAGCACTATCAAAGGTGCATATTTCATTCTCCGGTTCTTGGAGAAGATTCTGTTAGATGAATGTGGGAGCCGAGTCGCCTGAACTGGACCTCGTCTGCCTAGGCATTTGGTCGCCTGAATTCTTGCCGGAGTAAAATGAGAAATGGTTATGAAGATGAGAGAGAGAATATTACCTTTTCTTGACGATTGTGGGTAAAAAAGAAGATGAGGATAAGAAGATATAGGGTATGATGAGTAAATATAGGCCGGGTAGTTGAAAGCTGTCACATCAGAAGTCTTATCTCTTAATTGTCTCGGCCATTGTGAAAAAATGTAACCGTTAGGATATCAAACGGTAACATTTTTGGGGACAATTGTTATGGGTGAAATTCTGAGCCCATATCCTGGAAAATATCTTGATCTATATCTTATTCATGAAGTATCTGTTTACATCCGGGATGCTGGTTCAGGATATTGGTAACATCCTGAACGGTATCCTCGGGATTGCTAATGGATTATGTGCAGATACGTGTGTTAGGAGCTAGCAACGTTCACAAAGACTTATTCCGCGGAAGACTCGGTCCAGGCCGTTCAAAGAAAGACGTTGAAACCTTATTACTCGGTCTACAACGTTCGTGGTGGAATATTCGGAGCATCCCGTATTTATAGGAATATTTGTTTATACTTCGTTACTATAAATAGGAGGAACACCAGATCAAATAGGACACAACAATTTCACTGCAATCACACTCACTACACACTAACACTTGTTCTTTCGCAATTTGTACTCTCACACGAATTCATTGTAACACTTAGCGATCTGGTTGATATCATGCACTGTATCCTGAAGTTTAAAGCAATAAGAAGAACAAGGCAGCTGCGATTGTCAGCTCCCGAGGTTTTATGCCGGCGATCTAGATTGATCAAGGGCTTTCCTCGTACATCTCGTGTCGTTTCCTTTACTTTTTGCTTATTATTTGCTCACTGTTTGATCGCAGATACAGCTCAATATCCTGAGCCGTATCCTGAATACTGATTTTCTAAATAACTTAACAAGCATATTTTTTATAAACTTTCTAGCACACTACCTCGCATTACTAATTTGATCACTAAATTGCTTCGGTAATTTTTGACCAAAACAATGCCGATGGAAAGTTGGCTCCAAAATGGGAAGGACCCTATGAAATTGAGTCAGAATCTGGGAAAGGAGCATACCGACTCAAGAATATGGAGGGGGATATGCTACCAAGATCCTGGAATGCTATACAAGTGAGTTTAGAATTTAATTTCTAACTCATAATGGTACGAACTCTATAACTCATTTATATTTTTGATATTATCTTTTATTTTGATACCCAATACTGACTTAAGCATCGGAGGGGTGTTAGCCAAGCTAACACCCACCTTAGTTTAAAGGTGTTTTGCAGAATATGCTTTGGGATATAGCTCCAGGATACACACTCGGGATACTTCGAAAGATTAGAGGATTGGCCCCCTCTCTCACATTTAAGGGATCCTGATCCCTTCACAGGTTTAAAGGTATTCACCTTTCTCACGAATTGGGTTTAAACACCCCGCCTGGAGCGCAAGTTATCCAGGGATAGTTCAAGGTGGCGGGACCAGTTCATGTAAAAGTGGCTGACAATTTCGTTACTGTTGGCTATACCCTGGATCCTTAAGGTATATGAGGATTGATCACCCTCTCTCACGAAAGGGTATTTTCATACTCTCTAAGGTTTAAAGGTTATCACCTTTCTAAGTCTTGGAGTTTATACACTCCCGCCTGTAGCGCATGAAAATTTGGGATTTTCCCCAGGATTAAAGGTTTTCACCTTTCTAAGTTTTGGGGTTTCCACACCCTCGCCTGTAGCGCACGAAACGTGGGTAAAATCCCCAGTAAAACTCAAAGACTTAAAGGTTTTCACCTTTTCAAGTCTTGTGGTTCTTATACTCCGGCTAAAATGCCTGGAAAATGGGTTTAGTCCTAATAAAATACAAAGTTTTTGGATAATCCCAAAGTATATTTTCAAAAAACATAATCATTTACAAGTCTACATAAATTTTTGAAAAAAAATATTGCTAAGTTTAAACAACTGGTTGAAGAATTGCTAAAGGATCATATCCTGGTACAAAATACTGGTCCCACACAGACAGGGGACATCTGTGATAGAACATGACGTATGCTGATACTATATCCTACTGGGGACATTTATGCTGGAGTAAGAAGGAAACCTATGCCAACACTATATCCCACTAAGGCATTGTGAGGAACTCAAAGGATCAAGTTTGGGCATAATTCGCCAAGTATCCTGGACTGGGGACACCTTCGATGGAATGGTTGCGAAAGGACTGGAATGAAAGGATTGAGATATCTTCTGTTTCGGTATGATCTTTCCTATTTTTGTTCTTTAAAAAACCTTATCTAGATTGTCTAAATTTCTGAAACTATATTATAACACTTATGAGTATCCTGATCGGGATATGTTCTCAGGATATATTCTCAAGATGTATTCTCAGGATATACTTCAGGATACTTGGATTGAAAATTGAAACTATGTTTAAATCAAACTACTGTTATCAAAACAAGCTTTGCAAAATAAAAATGAACCATCCTTTTTCTTTGAAAACTTTATCGAAATTGCTTGAGTTATAAAAACCCTATTTAACGGAAGTCTTAATAGGATATTTGCGAGTATACTGATCAAGATATTTTTATAAAAAGTAATAATTGCACTAAGTTTGGAACATTGGAATTCAGACTAAGCAATGCATAACACATAACAACATGTAAGGCTAAAAGGCTAGTTTATTATTAATTGTATTCTTGGTTTCATCTCAAAAAGAGACCCATCCACCAAGAACACAATTAAGTTTTTAAAGCAGATTTACATAAACAGTTGAAGGCTTTGTCCTAAAAACACGAGAACCCATTCGCCTTCAACTGTTATATTGTTCAAAATAAACCATACTGATTGATGACTAAAGGCTTCATCCTGAAGCTCAGGACCCATCCACCTTTGGCCATCGTATTGTCTTAAGTGCAGGAAATATAAATTGTTCTAAGTACAGGACGACCAGATGATTCGGACCCTACAAAGTAAAATGCAGGTATCATTAGAGACAAACTAACCAGGATACAGGTTCAGTATATGTGTACGGGATACCGGATTTGGATATTTACCTTATTAAGGAAGGAGTTCATGGGCTCGATGGATTCCATGAAGCCAAGGTCATGATAGCAGAAACATTTAGCAGCAACAGCGAAGGGTTTAGAGCTGGTGCCAACAGATGGTTCCTTTTTTACCAAGACAGACTTGGGGTAACTGTCAAGCTCCTCAAGATCGAAGACAACAGGGACCTTAGCAGAGTCTACAAAAAAGGGAGTAGTTTCAATCTTGTCATATTATGTGCTGATTGACCAAACATATGCAGGAATGTTCAAAACAGATATCCTTGCCGGACGTATTGGAATGACTGAAAAATATATCTATTGGAATTAGGATATCCAACAGTTATATTTTTGGGGACAATTGTTATGGGTGAAATTCTGAGCCCATATCCTGACAATATATCTTGATTTAATGTTAGTTGTTTATGATCAGGATACCGGACCAGGATATTGGTAACATCCTGAGGCAGTATCGATCAGGATATCAGACCAGGATATTGGGTAACATCCTGACGCAGTATCCTGGTAGTTACTAACGATTTTCTTTTGTAGCAAGGTACCAACGTTAAAAGACTTGATCTACCTGAAGATTCGCTCAAGGTGGTTGAAAAATGGATGTTGATGGTGGAAGAATGGGTCTTGTAACGGTCAGAAAGGCATATTCCGCGAGAATATCGAATGTTGGTTAATGTTATTGACATTGTAACGGTTATATGAGCTGAAGACCCGGTTTTGTAGTCAATAAGCACGTGGAAAACAAGTAGAAAGAGTCCCCCAACGTTCAGAATGGAATATTCCCAGCATCCCGGAATAATAGGAGAGTTAGTTTGTTACTTGTAACTATAAATAGGAAGCCAGATCAATAGGAACACACACTTGACTCTCCACTCTTGAACTCACACTTCTTTTTTCTTTCTATCACGCACAAACACTCAACACTTGTAATCGTTGTACCACTTAGCATTGATCTGCGCCATATCCTGCACTGTATCCTGATATTTGAAGCAATAGAAGAACAAGGCAGCTGCGATTGTCAGCTCCCAAGGTTTTATGCCGGCGATCTAGATTGATCAAGGGCTTTCCTCGTACATCACGTGTCACCCTTTACATTTTTTCTCATTGTTTGATCACAGATATAGCTCTATATCCTGAGCCGTATCCTGAAACTGTTTTCATAACTAATTTTGTCAACACATTTTTACACATATTTCTAGCACACTACCTCACTTAACTAATTTGATCACTAAATTGCTTACGTAATTTTTGACCAAAACAGTTGGTAGTATCAGTTTTGTGAGTATGTATGCCGTGTATTACGTTCTTTCATATGGAAATTCGCTACACTTTTATCTATTATGCTATACTTATCAAACCTGTATACTCGCCAATACTTTTGTATTGACAAATATTTTAACGTATGTTGCAGGTTAGATCGCAGACTATATCAAATCAAGCTAGGAAGTCTAGAAACTCAACTAAAAATCTAGGTTGTCGGATTTGCATTGTTCGAGAGGACAATAAATCTGTGATAACTTACGTGATTGTATTATTTGTTAGTATGGGATAACGAATGTATTAAATATTATCGCAATATAGTTGTTATGGATTCTCTTGAGCAATCTGATTCGCCTAGTGCCGCGCCCCGATGATTCCGCCATCGGTTGGGGTGTGACAGATTGGTATCAGAGCCATAACTATAGGGAATTAGGTCAGACTCGACCTAGTCCGGGTCGACGTCTTAGAAATTGACCTAGTCTATAGTCTAAGTACCAACAGGCCGACTCGTACGAACCCAGTAGGGTTTGTATTGGGCTTACTTGATACTCTCGATCGAAATTGCTAAAAGATACAACTTTGTGTGAACCCCGCGTACTACAACTTCACACGAAGAAGCCTTTCCTAAGGATGAAATACTACTTAGCCTTTCCTAAGGCCGACACAATACACGTGTTTTCAAAAAAAATACTCGCAAAACAGAACCGAGCGATCTAGTCGAGACCAGGTGTGAAAACCAAGGACTCTCGATATGATTGCTCACTCAGCGCATTTTTCTAGCACGAGAACCTTTCATCGAGTTAGGAGTGACATCCACATCTCGACGAAAGCCTCCATTTCGAAATCTAGTGGAACTCACGAATTTATTCGAAGAGCATAACCACAACTAGGAACGGAACTGTTAAGACAGGGGTGAAACCCGTACCTTAATAAGTCGTTCCACTCTCTATAAACTGGTTTTCAAAAGCTCTCACCAGGGACTCGACTATTGTAATAACTCGAGCCACGCGATGACTAGGAAGACGAATGCCATGAGCTGCATCCCAGTGGAAGCATAGAGTCTTCTAGGTCAACGCGTGCGCCCGAACTTGTTAAATATAGTTGGGTTACCTTGGGTAGTCGACGCCTAAACACCCAGGGCACTCTTATCATACGACCTGCCAATCTTACAACTGGTTGGAAACTTATTTACATTTTAAAACTTTACGCTTTATCGATTTAACGATTTTCACTCCCTACTTTATAAACACACAACTCGCACAGCCATCGCAATCTAAAATGAAATCCGAATGTTCGCAACAAAACTAATACATAATCTATCGCATTCGCTCTCGTTCTCTCACTTCAACGCGACTTCGCTTATTCTAAATCGACCTATATGTGCATGAATTCGGATTACATCTATATAAGTATATATACGTATAAACAAACAAGTCATTGTGTGAGAACTTAGGAATTTCGTGTTTCCTATGTGGCTCCTATGTGATTCATATTACTATACTACCGCACCAAGTTTTGAACACGCTCAATCGCAACGCAGAACTCAAAAATCATTATGATCGAATCTCACTCCAAGTCTCTTCCTGTCTAGATGCCTTCCAACAACTCTACCTCGAGACGAGTAGCTAAGAGGAAAGCCAAACGAAGCGCCGAGAAGAGGATTGCTTCACTTGTGATTAAGGAAGTGAGTAAGCTTAGTACTCAAATTGCCGCTCAAGTGCACTCTCTCAGCCATTCTCGAGCTTCGGAAGACGTTAAGACAGGAGAGCCGCAATCTACTTTTCTCTACAAGCACTTCAAAGCCTGTGACCCGATGAAATTCACGGGTGAAGAAGGTGCGACTCAACTACTCCAGTGGTTCGATTCTATCGAAGTTACCCTTCGTCAAAGTGGGTGTCCCGATAGTCTCCGTACTACTTGCGCCACCGAAGTATTTCAATCGCGAGCACTCGACTGGTGGACCGCCGAACGTAACAAACGTGGGATCTCCGCAGCCTACGCTCTCTCTTGGAATGAGCTGAAAGAGCTCATGGGGAAAAAGTACTGTCATCCTCACGAGATTCAGAAGCTGGAAAACGAATTTTGGGAAATCAAGCAAACCGAAGGTGACAATACTGGCTACACCGCAAGGTTCAAACAGCTTAGCATAATCTGCCCAAGTCAAGTCAACACTCCGGGGAAGGCCATCGCGAAGTACATTCGTGGCTTACCTGAGTGTGTGGGTGATTTTGTCGAAGCTGCAAGGCCTGCTACCATCGAAGAAACCTATCGCTTAGCCGCAGAAATCAACAACAAACGACTCGTGGAAGGGTTATTCTCAAGAAATCCTGTCAAGCAAGCTCAATCGCCAGTAATCCCTCAGACGAACATGTTGACGAATCCCCTGATGAATCAACTGACGAATCTTCTGACAAATCTGCTGGCGATTCTTCTAATGAATCAGCCAACGATTCTTCTGACGGATCCACTAACGATTCCTCGGACGGATCTGCTGCCGATTCTTCTGACAAATCTGCTGATGGATCTTCCGACAAATCAGCCAAAGACTCCGCAAGCGAGTCTTCAGACGAATCCTCCAACGAGGACATCTCTTCGCAAGACACCGACAAACCCAGCCGCAAGCGAAAGATTTCAAGCCCGAACTCATCAACAACCGAACTGCTGCAACCGGAACCTCTTCAAACAGTTCCGATGTTTCCAAAACGAGCCTACACTGGATTTCATCCTCAGTGTTACTCGTGTACCTATCATCATCCAGTTGGGGCTGACTGTCGCTATTGCAATAACTGCAACCGTTACGGTCACTTCACCCGCAACTGCCGCATCGAACCGTGAACTTGAGTACAACAACAACAGCTCCAGCAAAAGTCTTCAAGCATCATACATCTAGCAAGCGTAGGATAAAGTTGTAATGATACGATTCTCGACGTTAATTTCTAAGCTTTGAACTTACCCTATTACTCGGTGTTGCCCTCGTACTCTCTTTCACTCTCTAATCGTCGCACTTAGACTAGATTCACACACCTACTATATACTATATACTATATAATGTGTTTTACCCTCACTACACTCTTAGAACGAGGTACGATAAACGTGCAAGGAACGATTAATCGCGGGTGCACACGGGATTATTTGGTTCAGTGCACGGTGATTGTAGTGAATTCTAAAAGTGCCATAGCGTTTGACAAAAGGTGACACCAAAACACGGGGTGAAAGTAGTAAGGGCCGGGCGAGGAATGCCTTACCTTACTACCGAAGTTCCGTGAAGAAAGTGCCACGTGGAGTTGAACGTTATTAGACCTATTATACTATTGTGATTATTTTCAACACACTGCACGCAATCGCAAGGCGTAACAAACTGTATCATCGCAAGACTTGTCGTAAGTCTGCAAACGCAATGCAATCGCCTCATCGATGGACTCTGGGGAGTCTACCTCGCAGGAAAATTGCATTGACGCAAGACTGGTCGTAAGTCTGTTGCAACGAATCTCAATCAAGCAAATAAACGCTCACGATATTGTTGAGTGAGGACCTATTCTACCCTCCTCGATAGCCGTGATGCGTCATAACGAAACGTTAAGCTTATTCGAAACAAGAATCGAACTCGACTAATCGCAATCTCTTACCTTGTGTATCTCGCAACCTCTATCGCTTATCACGTGAGCCTATATCATTTGATGTGTATCAATCTATCGCTATCGCCTATCTGTGATATTCGTGCTAAGTTAGAACGCATGACCTCGCCTCACGAGAGGAAGCTCATATGGTTAAGGCAGGGTGTTTTAGCCATATCAGCGACCTTTCGTGGAAAAAGGCCATGTGGGGTCTAATGCTAGTCAAACTCTGTGGTGATAATCAATCGAACCGAACCGCGTAGATCAAATCGCATACCTCCCTCGGTCGCAACGCAACTATCGACTATTGTAACTCGATGATCATCGCCGTCATCACAAGTGTTTTGTGTTTATTCGCTTAATCACCTAATCGCTTATCGTATATCGTGTATAGTCTACCGCTTATTCGCGTACCGCTTATCGCTCGCTTAGTATTCATTACAGTCTATGTGGTATTAGTACACATGACACCGCTTCACGAGGCAAAACTAACCTGGTTAAGCATAGTGTTTCGCCATGTTAGCAAACTCTCGTGGAAACGTGCCATGTGGGTTTAATGTGTAATCTAATCGAAAACGCGCTATTCACTTCTCGCTTATCAACTCGTCGGATTAACCTATTCAATTCTATCTTATGCTCGGTCCGACTTTCTAACGATTGGGCCTAGTAAAACGCAATTCTATCCATGCCATATCGGCACACCTGACACTGCCTCATGAAACGGAAATAATATGGGCAAAGCATGGTGGATACGCCGCTGGTACTTCCTATATATAAGTGTTTTAAACATATTAACGAACTTCCGTGAGAAGGTGCCAAGTGGGACTTAATGCTAAAACATCCTTTTCAAAAGGCTAAAACTGATTTTTATAAAACTTTTAATAAAACCCTAGAACAAGTGAAATTCCTCACAATGTGGAGTTAACATCGAATCAGCTTAACCCCATGTTCAAAGGGAGCTTCATGAGTTCAATTTTTCCTTAAAACATTTTTCAGAATAAAAAACAAGACTTTCTTGAGATGTTGGTTCAACATCGAGTTCAGTTGGAACCCATGTCCTAGGAGAGTTTTCGTAACCCTTGTTTTCATCTTCGAATTCCTTAAAATGTTAGAAACTTAAACTTCCTTGCAACAATCGGTTAACATCGACTCTATTGACCGCACGTTAAAAGGAAAATTTTCAAAGATTTTCATCCTAAACCCCTTCTTAATATCTAAAACAAATGCTTCTTGTAACGTTGGTTAACGATCAATTCAGTTAATTCTACGTCATGAGAAACCTTTCAAATTGCAATCGCATCGAACTAACGAATTCTACACAAGACAAGGTACTTTGAAATGACAACTCGTGGGATTAATACTTTCGTCTTTACGTCGCCTTCTCGCTATCGCAATCGATTTCTCTTATTCGAAAACGCTCTCGTTTGTCAACTCTCGGCCAAGTCACTCAAGGTATCGCTACTCATACAAGATCAACTCTTAGAAATCTACCTATTGGATTAATTTCAGGACGAAATTTCCTAAAGTAGGGGAGACTGTAACAACCCGCACTTTTGTGCGTTGTTACTACTCGTTACACTCGTTACGCCTAGCACCAG
This sequence comes from Helianthus tuberosus, assembly GCA_030545235.1. Classification (NCBI taxonomy): domain Eukaryota; kingdom Viridiplantae; phylum Streptophyta; class Magnoliopsida; order Asterales; family Asteraceae; genus Helianthus; species Helianthus tuberosus. Next base: position 28,142,237 of record CM060446.1, on the reverse strand, counting down.
AGATTCGGATCATAATGTAACTATATCGTATATATATATATCGTTATTCGAAGGATAATCGCATATTTTCGAAATACAATATCACTATACTACACTATTATCACACTAACACTCACGGAGGCATTGAGTAAGGACCTATTCTACCCTCCTCAGTGGCCGTGAGGTGTCGAACGTAAACAATTAACGCTAGCAAGGGCCCTCGGGTGAGTGCTGTAGCTCCAGTCGTCATGACGATGATGACAATACGAGTAAACGGTACCCCATCAGTCTTTGTGGCACTACACGAAATAACATTCACGATGACATCAAGAAAGGACCTATACTACCCTCATTGATGGTCGTGCAACGCCGATAATAATCGCATACTCGAATAGGAAACCGACTGTTAATTATCGAAACTTTGGGTTATGGATACGTAAATACGACCCCTAGTGATATATATATATATATAATAACAATATATTGATAATATAAACTAATTATGGACGTACGCGCTTCGAAAACTACCAAAACGATCAAAAACGGAGAAGTCCAAGCGTCAGGTTAGCTATCCGGACGGATGGACCATCCGGACGGATGGGCATGCGCACGGATGGCCATCCGCACGCATGGGCCATCCGCACGGATGGGCTATCCGGGCCAAAACCCTTTTCCTCTCCTCTGTTGCCTATAAATACCATGTCACATCACTTGAACAGTGATGTGACAGCTCCTGTTCAACCAAACGCGCACCAAGACCCTTTTCTCTCGATTTCCTTGCGATTCCGGTAAGATTTCAACCTAAAACTTGTACTTCTACAATCTACACTCGATTCTACATCATTCTATCTTTCAAAACTCAAATTCTAACCGTGAAATCTGCGGATTTGAGGCGTTTTGAGGTGATGTCACCAAGAGTTCTTATGAACTTCAAGTTGGGGTCTCATTTCACTATAAACGACTCATATCCGGGTGATTTCCACATGTTTTAATGACAATTCTAACCTAAATCTGTGCGATTTCGGGTTAACCATGAAGGACCATCACGAACGGCCAGATCTGATGGAACAGGGTGATTCCCGGCTGTTAGAACGGGTCGGAATTGACGGAACTTCAAGTGTTAGTGCGAAATTACACTACCCTAGTAAAAACGAACGTATTTCCTCCCGTTAAACACCCGGAAGCAGTGTTCAGAGTGCGAAACAGACATGTCAGTCCGCACGGACGACAAGTCAGCCCGCACAGATGACAGGTCAGCCCGCACGGCTGACCTCAGTCCGCACGGATGACCTGCCCATCCGCACGCATGACGTGTCACCCGCACGCATGACATGTCACCCGCACGCACACTCATCCGCACGCACAGCAAAGTCAATCCGCACGCACACTCAACCGCACGGATCACTGTTATCCGCACGGATAACATGCCATCCGGACGGATGACTTGTCATCCGGACGGATGACCTGTCCATCCGCACGGATGAGAACAGTCCAACCAAATGAGTAACTTTTCAAGGATAATCTCGCTTAACCGTATATCGTTTACTCTATTCTTCAAGGATCATTACAGACATACTCGCAACCGACTCAATCAAGTTGTAATCTCGCTAAATACGCACTGTGAGTATACTTGAACCCTTTTTAATCGCATTTTGGGTGTAACATACGTTTCTAACAAATCGAACTCATCAAACGAAATATTCAATCAATCAAATTATCACTTGCGAATAACTGTTATGCATAGATATACGTGATGCTAGTTGCATATGTGCTAGGGCTTATACTCGCGACGTCCCACCACGACTAGTATGGTACTATTGCGCCCGACGGGGTCTAGTTATGCCATCGTACATTCGAGCATCGAGGACTTAGTTGGTAGTATCAGTTTTGTGAGTATGTATGCCGTGTATTACGTTCTTGCATATGGAAATTCGCTACACTTCTATCTATTATGCTATACTTATCAAACCTGTATACTCGCCAATAATTTTGTATTGACAAATATTTTAACGTATGTTGCAGGTTAGATCGCAGACTATATCAAATCAAGCTAGGAAGTCTAGAAACTCAACTAAAAATCTAGGTTGTCGGATTTGTATTGTTCGAGAGGACAATAAATCTGTGATAACTTACGTGATTGTACTATTTGTTAGTATGGGATAACGAATGTATTAAATATTATCGCAATATAGTTGTTATGGATTCTCTTGAGCAATCTGATTCGCCTAGTGCCGCGCCCCGATGATTCCGCCATCGATTGGGGTGTGACACTACCCCCCCTAAATGACGGTCACAAGGGGTGACCCACCCCTTGTCCTTCTTTGGTTAGTTAATTTGAGCTTGTTGTTGGATAAATGGACACAATACATGATGGTTAAAGAGGACATTGGTTTATAAATTCACACTTAGGATTATCATTCTCTTTCATTCCAAACTCAACAAACAACTTACTCTCTCTTCCCTCCTACACCCTCACGGCCGCACCCACACACCACCATCTCACCATCATCCAACTTCCATACAACCATTTCTCATACATACATAGAAGCAAGGAGTCCTACAAACAAGCTCGGTGCTCTCGGAAGTTCAAGGACAGCTCTAGATTTCTTTATCCACCACATTTACACCTTGTTTCTTCCCTAGCCGTGTGCTAGTAGTAAGTGCTTCTAATCACCATCTTGTTCTTGATTTTAGTGGTTAATAGATGATTAAATGGTGAAATGTTAAAGAACACCATTGAACATAACTTAAAGTCTTGAACATAAGGAATAAAAGATGGATAAAGAGAAGTTATGTGTGTAAATCATGTAGATCTTGTGTTGTTATGATTCTTGATTGATTTCCTGATGATTTGCTGGTTAATATTGATGTTTGATGTTGTTGTGATCACTAAACATGCTAACGTAATCAATCGAAAGCGCTTTAGAAGGTTAAAGACTGAAAACAGAGAGCAGTTTAGTGATTACAGCCAACTTCAGTTGGCTATAACAGGATCATAACTTAACGAAAAATGTATTTTCTGAAGTCTAGGTTTATGTATTATGAAATACGGTTCTAATGGCACCGGAATCATAATTTTTGGACTTCGTTTACTATTTTTAAAGTGTCATTTCGTAACAGCAGCTAGAGCTGCATTTTTGCTGCTGAAAATATGCGTTATGTTTTCTGTCATAACTTGAATTATGTGTAGAGTTAGATCATGAAATCTGTATTGTAGATGACCACCGATGTATTTGTAATTCTCTCACTGTAATTTCGTAAAACGGACTCACGATGAATTTTAAATAAATTCTTGCGTGGACTGCAGTCTGAAAAAGATAAATCTGAGTCCAGTCCAGGAAAATGATTTTTTTATAAAATATTAGTAATGAACAGGACCTCGATATTTTTACACAATAATATTTGGATCGTTTAAGACATTCTGTAAAAATTTGGGAATTTTTAGAATAAGTTAACTATTTTATTAAAATGCCCGAAAACAGCCCGGTTTTGAATATTAAAGCTGAAATGACATAAGTAGTAATTGCGTGTCTAAGTGTCAAGTATGTTATCTGTGAATGATCTAACATGTTATATGTGTTATGTGCATTATCGTATGTTTGGTTATGAGTGGGGAATGGATGGGAAGTTTTTATGGGCATGAACCGTTAAAGTGATGCATGTTATGTGATAGATACGTGTAGGAACTTTGTGCTCTATTTGAAACCCACTAAATGACTAACTGGTAAATTATACTAGGACGTGATTGACCGACCTTGACTGTTAGCTATTTTTGAGAGTCAAACCGAGCAACCGAGGTGAGTTCACACCCTTACTAAGGCATGGGATTCCTGGTGATTGGGAATGGGATTGAATAACTACTTATACTATCAACACTAATAGACTACTTACTACTGTCCTCGGATTGGGAAGGGCACTTACGTAAAACCTACGTAAATTCACACTTACTACTGTCCTCGGATTGGGAATGGCACTTACGTAAAACCTACGTAAACTCATACTTACCACTGTCCTCGGATTGGGAAGGGAACTTACGTAGAACCTACGTAAACTCATACTTACCACTGTCCTCGGATTGGGAAGGACACTTATGGATAGGACTAGTCTAGTACATACAAAATGGGAAGCCCCCACTAAATATCGTAAAGGTTTGGGAATAAAGGATAATGGGTAATACATGGTTATGAAACGAACTTACAATTTCTGATACGAACTCATTAACTGAACAACCAACTGTGAACTCGCTCAACTTTGTTGTTGATTTGTTGTTACATGCCTTGCAGGTCGTTAGGTACTTATGGAGCTTGCGCGAGGAGTAGGTCGTTGTGGAATAGGGACTGTTATGTCCCGTGCCTAATAAATAAACTTTATGAACTTATGGAACTTATGTTTGGTCGTTAAACTTATGAATTATGAACTTATGATTTGGACTTATGTTTTATGCTTCCGCTGTTAACCTAAAGTCGGTTACTTATCTTTTGGTCACCAATTGTATTGTGATTGGCTTTGTTAACTTAAATTACGTTGTTCAATATGATTGGTGGCTCGATCCTGGTCATGTCACGCCTCCAAGCGGTAACGCTCCGCATGGTGGATTTTGGGGGTGTGACAGATTGGTATCAGAGCCATTGGTTATAGTGAACTTGGTTTTAAAAAGGGGAAAAGCTTTTTAATAAAACCAGACTATAACCTGTACAATGCTCAACGATCCACAACGACGCTTCGCTCCACGTGCAAGACTCGACACTATAGGTGATACGATTCATGTTTATATTACCTACTTGTTAGTTACATAGAACATTGCTTATGGTATGCTTTGTTGGAACCTGAAGGTTTATGCATAGAGGTTGACATAGTTAAAGGGTTGATTTTGTAATTGTTTAGTTTATGGTTTGGGTCGACTTGTATGGGTTGGGCTAGTATGGCCGATTTCAAGTGGGCCTAGGTTAAAAGCCCATGTGTTTAGTATTTAAACAAACCTCAACCATTTGGTTGAGGTTGATCGTTTTGGTTGCGACTTGAAGACTAGCCGAAATATCTTTGGAGTCTTGTATCAGTCTTTGTTCATCATTGAATGCAAGTCTCGGTTTGTTTTAATTCATATTGTTTCGGTTAATATTTGTTTTGTTCTTGAATCAACTTGTGATAGGATTCCGCACTCTCACAAATCACGGTTTGATATCATTGAAGGATCCTAACGGGTTTTACAATTGGTATCAGAGCCAAGAAACCAATCTTGGTTCGGTTATGATATCATTCGGATTCAAGAACATCTTATGCTACTGATCTGGTTTTTCAGTGTTTGTTTTGCAGTGATAACATTCAATCTTCAAACTGTTCTTAGAAATTATCGAAAGAAATTACTGATTTTGGTTTGTGTGATTTCAGAAGATTGTTAGCTGATTTCTCGGAGTTTTGGTGATCAAAGAAAATTCAAAGATTACGATATCTTTGAATTTTTGAAAAGTGCTGAAAATCAGGGATTACGAGTCAACAGTTTTATCTCATATTTGTTTTGCAGGTCTCGACTCGCAATCAACCAGTGGTCTCGACTTGTCTGGTTTTGGTCTCGACTCGCAACCATCAGCTGTCTCGACTTGTCTGGTTTTTGTCTCGACTCGCAATCAACCAATGTCTCGACTTGTCTGGTTTTGGTCTCGACTCGCAATCAACCAAGGTCTCGACTTGTTTGGTTTCATTCTCGACTCGCAATCAACTACGGTCTCTAGCTGTCTGCATTTAGTTTCGACTCGCAACCATCTGTGGTCTCGAGTTGTCTGCTTCTTAGTCTCGACTCGCAACCGTGGTCTCGACTCGCAACGTAACTTTGCAACGGGATTTGAACTTGGACTTTGAACTGTTGACAAATTTTTGGACTTAAAATAATTAATTGATTAATTAATTATGTCTACAAATAACGTTGATTTGGCTGCCCTTAATAAACAACAAGAACTGGATTCAAAGCTTGGAACCACAACACGCATTCCAAGGTTAACTGATGCAAATGATTTCCCAGAGTGGAAATGGCGTTTTGAACAACACTTGAAGGTCAAAGATTATAAACTTTGGCGAAGCATTTTAAGGGGACCAAGGGAGATCATGATGGATAGTTCCACTGAACCAGGTGTTAAAGTAAAGAAACCCAAAAGTCAATATACTGAAGATGATCTACTTATAATTGAAGAAGATGAAAGAGCACTGTCCTACTTAACCATGGGATTGGGTCCAGACATTGCTATTGGTTTTCGCACTTGCAAATCCGCCAAAGAACTGTGGGAATCCTTGATCGACGTCTACGAAGGGAATAAAGATATGAAGGAGAGTCGAAGAAATCTGCTGAGATAAAATTTCAACAACTTCAACCATATTTATGGTGAAACTGTTGATAATCAAATTCAGAGGTTCGTGAAGATAGTCACACAAATGCAAATGGAAGAAATTCATACATCAAATGCATCTACAAATAGACAGCTTTTAAATGCATTGCCAAAGAGCTGGGATCATCATGTTGCTATGATCAAGAAAACTAAAGATCTTGCTAGGTGCAGCTTGTCAGAGATGATCTCTCATATTAAAGCCTGTGAATTAGATGATAAACAAAGAGAAACCAACTATAAAAACAGCATGCTAGCCGCAGGATTCTCTGTTGCTCCCACCTCATCAAATGACAATAACACAGCTCTCTTGTCTCAAGGAGGTTTTCAAATGTTTAGCAATGCAGCATCTGCTAAGACTGCCCCCACTTCAGCAAATGTCTATTGCTCTAGGTCCTCTAATCAGGTTACTCCTCCACATCCAACAGCTGCTTCTGCTTCTGCTGTGAATGCTGTGAACGCCTCCACTACTGTTTCCGCTTCCACTGTGAAAAATGAGATGATTGCTTTCTTTACACAACAGTCTAAAGAAAATTTGGATATCGCATTTGTTGCAGGAAAAAATTGACCCTCCTAAATGGTGTGGCGATGACTTACATCAGATTCATCCTGATGATGTTGAAGAAATGGATATCACTTGGCAGATGGCTATGGCTGCATTCAGGGCAACAAGGTTTATGCAAAGAACTGGTAAAAATAGATGGGATGCTTCATTCACAGGAGCGTCTACAGTGCCTTTTAAACTACGTTGTTACAACTGTCACGAAGAAGGACACTATGCTCGAAACTGCACAAAGCCTCCAATGAATAGAGAACAGACTCCTGCCCAGCCTGTAACACCTAATCGTGAAAGAGCTCTTGTGACCACATCAAGTTTAACTGATAGTGCTGCTACTGGAAGTCCTCAACCACAGGGATTAGCACAAGCCTTGGTGGTTCAGCCAAACATCAACTTTGATTGGAATTCGGAAATTGAGCGACTGAACATTTCAGCTCCAGAAAATCAAGCTGCTTCAAATAACATTGCTTTCATGACTTCAAATGATCAAGTTTCTGTTTCTGAGAATGAGGCTCCAGCACCTGAGGAGGAGACTACTGCTGAAAATCTAGCTCTTATGACTCAGATTCTTTCAGCTCCAGTTAAAGGTCTCACCAAAGAAGAGGTACTTTCTGTTTTCTGTACTCCTGAGTGTAGGGAAAGGGTTGAAGCTTACAGAATACATAATGCTGAGCTAATTCAGGATTATCAAGATATAAAAAATAAAAACTTCACATTATCTAAAAATGAAAAACTTTATAAAGAAAAGATTGAAGCTCAGCGCAAAGACATCATCAAACTCAAAGATGATGTAAGTGTAAAAACAGCCCATTTTCTTGAAGCTCAGGAGAAAGTATGTATTTTGACTAAAGAACTAGAAGATATCAGAGATAGATATCATATAAATGAGCTAAACATTAAAAAATTTGATTCTTCCAGCAAATTAGTCAAAAACTTGTGTGATCAACAGCTCGCATATAAGGAAAAGAAAGGTTGTGGGTTGGGTTTTAATAAGGCTCCTCCTCCTTATAATGACAATTATACTTATTTACCTATGACCGAGGGGAGGAGATGATAAATGAAAGTCGAATGACTTATGGTTCCAAAAACTATAAGTCATCATTCGATGGCAAAATAGTAGGGAAACAGAAGTCTGATCCAATAAGTTTTGTTTCTAAAGGCGCAATTGATCCTAATATTTCGTCTTCATGTGCAGATAAAGTATCTGAAGTAAAATGTGAAGAAGTTCTTGGGAGTGAACCAATTGTTCATACTAATATTTCTGAAAATTATTTTGAACAAACTGAATCTGCTATTGCTTTTGGTCGGTCTTTATTTGCGTCATTTTCTGCTTATGTTTCGTCTTGTGAGCCTGATGTTTTGGGCAAATCTGATAATGTTTGTGTTGAACCTTTGAACAATATGTCTGATGATGGTTTTTCTTCAGTTAATGATTGTGAATCTGATGTTTCTAACCCTTTGGTTGATGAAAGTGTTACAGGTGAGGTCCCTCAGGACGCATTCAGTGAAACCACTTAAACGACTTCTCAAGAAAATCAAGAGTGTCCTAATTCTTCTTCTGAAACTGTCTCAGTGGGTGTCCCTAATGTCGAATCTAGTGGGACCCCAGTGGAAACTGTAGTTGAAATTGAACCTGAATTAGTTTCACATGATAAATGCGTTGAGGAAATGCATATTGATGAGACTTCTACGTGTTCAAATAATGAACCTGAATTTAGAAATGAAGAAAAGGGAATTGAGATAAATGAGGAGTCATTAGATCAACAGCCACCAAAATGCTCAGAACAACCACAAGCAAAACATGTTCAGAAAACTAAAATGCCAAATCATTCAAAATCAAGCAAATCTTGTCAAAATTTTCAAAATACTCACAAAATGAAACGTCAAACATGTTTTAACTGTGGTATCGCGGGCCACATTGCTAGAAATTGTGTTCAACTCCCAAGGGCAACGTACAAGAGGAAGTTTGTGCTAGATCAGAAGGTCAAGTCTAACCGATATCGTTGTTCAGAGTCAATGACGACTGAAAAGACTAAGACAATGAAAAACAACTATCGCAAGACTAAACCTTCTGATCAAGATTGGAATGCAGCCAAACGCAAAAATCAAAATCAACAAAATGATTTTCGAAGAAATCAACATAATGCCTTTAGTAACTACAATTCTAACTGGTCAAACAAGCATTGGAAACCTAAAGCTAAGGCCACGCAATCCAATCCGTCTCATACATGTTATCGAAATTCTGCCATTAGAAACACTTCGAAGTTTTTAATTAAAGACAATTTAGTGTGGCAGAGAGTGACTTACATTGATGCACAACGAAAACCCAGATCCACTATGGGCTGGGTTCCTAAATCTAACTAATCCCGCTAATCGTGCAGGAACAGCTGTGGAGGACTACCGTGCGTCTCTGGTACATGGATAGTGGCTGTTCCAGACACATGACAGGAGACTTATCCCAACTGGTGAATGTCAAAGAATTTAATGGTGGATATGTCTCATTTGCAGGAGGAGAATCAGGAAGAATCACATTGAAAGGAACAGTAAGAAACGGCGTTTTAAGCTTTGAGAATGTTAACTATGTTCCAGAACTGAAACACAATCTGTTGAGCATCTCTCAAATTTGTGATCGAGGAAATTCAGTTCACTTTACAAAGAAAGGATGTCATGTTCTTAAACCTGGGATTGTCATTCCAGAAGATTGGTTCTTAATGTCAGCAGAGAGACGAGGAAATGCTTATGTGATTGATATGAACAAGAAACCGTGTGAAGAAATTACTTGCCTATTCTCGAAGATTTCGGAACATGATGGTCTACTGTGGCATCGTCGCCTTGGGCATGTGAACATGAAGAATCTGAACCGACTGGCTAAAGGTCAACTAGTACGTGATCTTCCAATAAAAGATTTTATGTTGGTTGAAAAATGTGTTGCTTGTGCGAAAGGGAAAGCTCATCGAAAACCTCATAAGGCTAAACCTGCACCCTCGACGAAAGCCGTGCTCGAATTACTTCACATGGATCTCTTTGGTCCAGTGAATGTGTTGAGTATTGGCAAGAAAGCTTACTGTCTTGTAATCGTTGATGATTACTCTCGTTACACCTGGGTGTATTTTCTCAATCACAAGAATGAAACTGCAGTCTTAGTGAAACAATTCATCACTCTGGCTGAAAATCAAGAGACTACCAAGGTGAAGGTTATTCGATCTGACAATGGGACAGAATTCAAGAACGTTACTTTGGATTCATTCTGCACTGAAAAGGGAATTGATCGTCAGTATAGTGCACCACGGACTCCTCAACAGAATGGAGTAGCTGAAAGAAGAAATCGTACTCTTATCGAGGCTGCACGAACTATGCTGGCTGACTCGAAGCTTCCTAGTTTCTTTTGGGCCGAAGCTGTTAGCACGGCTTGTTACGTCCAGAATCATGCTTTAGTAAATAAACGTCATATGAAAACTCCTTATGAGATTCTGGAAGGACGTAAACCTTCGGTTTCACACTTTCGTATCTTTGCATGTCCATGTGTATTATTACTTATGGACTCTAATGGAAAGTTTGAGGTCAAAGGGGACGAATGTTTCTTTGTTGGATATGCAAAAGGCTCTGCCTATAGGGTATACAACAAAGTAACTAAAAAGGTCGTCGAGTCGTGCAACATTGAATGGCTTGAAGAAAATACTACGGATGCTAGAGTTGGACCAGATTGGTTATATGATTATGCTGAATTGTTTAAATCATTTAAAATTTTGTCAAGTGATTTTTCAGATGCAGGTGTGTCTATTCCAAAACAACCGTTGTCTTTTGGGGATACTGAAGAAGAAGAAGAACGGACAGAAGGAAGTGTCAGACAAAATACCATTGATCCGCCGGGAATGGTGTTTACACAGCATCCCCTGCCTCAACAAATGTCTCATCAATCTCCTGAAGGTGCACAATCCAGTGGAATTTCAACTAATGCAGTTGGATCAGAATTCTTTGTTGATCCTATTCCTGAAGAATGTACTGTTACCACTCCTGTGAGTCACAGTACGGTAGCACCTAATGAGGGGGAGCCAAGCAATATACACACATCTCTAGACGAGACGATACCTGAATTTGCTATTCCAACAAGGGTTCAAAGAAATCATCCTATTGAGAATGTGATAGGCCCTGTGAATGCAGGGGTCCAAACCAGAAGCCAATTAGGAACCATTAATTTGTGCTTATATTGTAGCTACATTTCTCAAATTGAACCTAAAACTATTGATGTAGCGTTGCAGGAACCAGGATGGGTCGATGCTATGCACGAAGAGCTAAATCAGTTCGAGAAGCTAGGAGTATGGAAACTTGTGGAGTTACCAAAAGGAAAACGCAAGCTTGGAACTCGCTGGGTTTTCAGAAACAACCAAGATTCTGAAGGAGTTATTGTTCGAAATAAAGCACGATTAGTGGTCCAAGGATTCAGACAGATAGAGGGACTGGATTATGATGAAGTCTATGCCCCTGTCGCTCGACTTGAAGCAATCCGGGTTTTCTTAGCATACGCATCCTTCATGGGATTCACTGTTTACCAGATGGATGTCAAAACGGCATTTTTGTATGGAGAAGTGAAGGAAGAAATTTTTGTTGAGCAACCACCGGGTTTTATTCATCCAGATCATCCAGAATATGCATACAAGCTTGACAAGGCATTATATGGGTTGCATCAAGCACCTAGGGCTTGGTATGCTACTCTGACAGAACATCTTCTGGCTCACGGATACACACGAGGCACAATAGATCAGACTCTTTTTATCAAAAGAGTGGGCAAGGATCAAATCTTGGTTCAAATTTATGTCGATGATATTATCTTTGGGTCTACAAGTGAGGAGCTTTGCAAAGATTTTGAGAGAGTTATGCAAAAGAAGTTCGAGATGAGTGCACTCGGTGAAATGACATTGTTTTTGGGCTTACAAGTTAAGCAAGATTCACGGGGCATTTTAATTCATCAAGGGAAATATGTGGATGATGTGCTGAAGAAATTCAAGTTCACAGATGCTAAACCGGCAGAAACTCCAATGGCAGAAAGACCGTTGTTAACTGAAGATACTGAAGGATCCCCGGTTGATCAACGACTTTATAGGTCTGTGATTGGATCATTGATGTATCTGACAGCTAGTCGTCCTGACATCATGTTTGATGTCTGCAACTGCGCACGATATCAGACTAATCCTAAAACTTCTCATCTCACTGCTGTTAAACGAATCTTTCGGTACCTTAAAGGCCGACCCAGGTTTGGTTTGTGGTATCCGAGGGATTCGAATTTTGACCTGTTTGCGTTTTCTGACAGTAATTTTGGAGGCACTGACAAGGACAGGAAATCTACTTCTGCTGGTTGTCAATTTTTGGGTGACAGACTCATTTCTTGGCAATGCAAGAAGCAACAAACGGTAGCTATTTCTACAGCTGAAGCAGAGTATGTTGCAGCTTCGGCATCTTGCTCCCAAGTGGTGTGGATGCAGCATCAATTGCAGGACTACAGTTTGACTTATCTTAAAACTACCATATATTGTGATAATGATGCTGCTATACAGATTGTGAAAAACCCTGTCTTCCACTCAAAAACCAAGCACATTGATGTTAAAGTTCATTTTATACGTGACTGCTTTGAGAGAGGTCTTATCAAACTTGAGCAAATCGACACAGATGCAAATGCTGCCGATTTGTTCACCAAACCTGTCAGCAGTTCGAAATTTCAAGTGCTTGTGGATTTTCTGAAAATGATCCGTTTTACTGACTGAGCAAATTTTTTTTGTTTTGTTTTATTTCATAGGTAAATTTGTTCATAAAGTTTTCTATTCTTAGGTAGTTTTTATTTATGCTCAAATTTAGGGGGAGAATTTTTACTTTTAAAAAAAATACAAAAACATTAAAAAATGAAAAATACAAAAACATTAAAAAAAATTAAAAAATACAAAAAGTGGTGTTGCATGACTGGGAAATGAAATGAATTTTCACATTATGGTAGAGGGCTGACTCATGTAAGACCAGTATCGAAATAGTTTGACTCTAGTATGATATGTTGGAAGGCTCTATCCTTAAGACTGGAAACATTGGCTGTTTCTGTTCAGAAATAAAATAGTACATGACCTCAGAAAAGAAAATCACTTGGAATTTGCTCATGTCTATTTGAATGTCTGTATATTGTCCCGATACACACAATTTTGGTCTGACTCTGAAATCTTCTCTGAAAAAGTCGTGTATCTCCTTTGTTGCATCCAGATATATGCTGACCTGGAGGTGCTAGGCAACGTCAGCTTCTGCTGCATCCAGATACATGCTGACCTAGCTGTACGTTGTCGCTCTGTAGATCAATTAAACACCCGAAAGAGGCCCTCTAGTGCCCAAAAGAAACCCTAGAAACCTATATCAAATTGAGAAAAACTCATTTGATCTTGTATATTATACCATATCTGCTTAAGATCTATTTTGTTCTCTTCTCAATCTATTCCCAGTTAAGATTTCAGAGATCTGGATTGGACTTGTGAAATATGTGGTAGGGAAGCTACTTGCATGATAGGGTGTGCTGTCTATAATTCCGGGATTTGATTAGTATTTATTTGGGTGTTCATTGTTAAGACATCAAAACATGATAAAATGAGTTACAGACAGTTATATGAAAAAGGTCTAGGGAGACGAGTTTAGGTGGACAAATATACTGGCAATCGTCTAGATCATTCGGTAGTAGATCAGTGTTGATAAGTGAAGTCAAGCCCAAAACCTTGTGATTTGATCCCTGAGCAATTTTGTTAATTTCCTATTTTATTTTTGTAAATAATAATCTCTATTATTTATTTTTGTTTTAGGTTTTGTTTTAGTAAATAATGCTCAGAAGGTTTGGTGGATTATTTAAATTTTATCTGAAATTAAAGGACGATTTTTGTAAATGATTTAATTGAATTAATTAAGTCCTTTAAATATCATATTCAGCCCAAATGTTTGGTCTCGGCCCAAAGTCAAAGGCCCGTTTCACTTAGGGTTTGAGGTATAAGACACAGGTCTCGAGTCGAGACCTCATTTCTCACTCGAGACCAAGTGATATTCTCTCTCAAAAGTTCCGGCAAGTCTCTGTAGTTTCCGACGTGTTCTCCGGTTTCGGTTCATCATATTCGGTTTCCGGTCTTGATTCATCGATTTTTGAAGGTATTTTGATGATATTGTTGAAGTTTTCCAGGTGTTATGAAGATCTGATGATGTTTTGATGAAGATTTGAAGATGACCAAGAACCCTAGTTTTGAATATATTTTGGTTTTCAAATAAATCATAGGGTGTTTTTGGGATTTTGATCCAAAATCTGAAAAGATAAAGTTGTTTGTGGGGGTCTCGACTCAGATAACATAAGGACTCGAGACCAGTGGTTACGAGTCGCAATCTCAAGATCTCGACTCATGGTCTCGACTCGAGAACTCTTAGTCTCGACTCATGGTCTCGACTCAATAGTTCATGGTCTCGACTCGAGAACTCATGATCTCGACTCATGGTCTCGAGTCAACAGTATCAGTTTCAAGTCTAAATTTATTATCTGAGTTATAATGCTGTTGGACCTGTTCTGATTGTTTTTAAAGTTTAAATTTTTGAAATTTGATTCAAGTATGTGTTAAACTTTCATGTTTCTGATGAACTTGTGTTTTATGCAGATTATGGATTTGAAATTCATTTCGACACATAATCAAGCAGGATACTTAGCACCTCCTTCGGAGAAACACAAGAAGTTGTACACTTCATTGATGAAAGGTCTCAACAGTTGCCGTATTGTTCACGCACTACGAGAAAATCCAGTTGTTTACGAAGATCTCATTCAAGAATTTTGGAAAAGTGCGAGGATTGAAGTTGTTGAAGGAAAGGGAGTTATCGTTGCTGAAATTCAAAAGAAAGATGTCACTGTGACAGAGCAGGTGATTCGAGAAGTGTTGCAGTTTAATGATCAAGAAACAGATTCCATAGAGCTTACAGCTGGAACTGTGGAAGAAATTTTACCTCGATTGAGTTACGAAGGAAAATATCCGCCTCTGGTAAAGAAATTTGTGCATCCTTATTGGCGTCTTTTGGTGCACATGTTTATTTTATGTATGATAGAGAACCGAGGAGGCACAGATCAGTTGAACATTACTCAAACTGCTGCTCTTGTCTGTGTGATCACAAACGAGCCTTTCAATTATTCAAAGTATATTTTGGAAGCGATGAAGAGAAATGTGTTTGGAGTCAGAAAGGACAAGTTTCTTATGTATCCAAGGTTTTTGCAAATGATTTTTAATGCTCGTTATCCAGAGTTCGAGAGATCTGGAAATACATTGGAGTTGAAGCCCATGGGTCCAGCTTGTTTTGGTGCTCTCACTCCAAAGAAGGGTACTGAAAAGAAATTTGAAGGATTAATCCCGTTAGAGAAATTTGGTCAATTTGCAGAGACTGAAAATGTTGGTGCTAATCCAGAAATAGTACAACCTGTTCCAGTGAATGATGTGCCTGCAAATGCTATAGTTGCTGAAGAACATGATATTCAAAGGGAAATTGAAGATGAGCCTGAGACAGAGATTTTAACAATTGACTCTGACGATGAAGGCATTGAGATTATGTGTGATTCTGGAGAAGATGAAGAGCTTCCTCCTGAAGCTGAATCTGATACTGCTGTTTCTGCTGTTTCACCTGTGATTACTGCTGAAAGTTTGGCTTTGCTGTTAAAATCTGTAACTGATGAGATGGGAAATCCTCCTTCTGATCTTTCAGTATCAAGTGAAAAGCCTAGTGAAAACCCAAAGGATTCTGATTCCATGCCATTGAAGCGGAAAAGGAGGGATCCTCGACTCGGAATGTATGTTGAGCAAAACAAAGATCAATCCGTTAATATTGCTGAGGATGATGATGGTCTGTATGACTTCGACTTTGAGAAAAGTGTCACTGATACCACCACCGCTACTGAAGATATCTTTGAGTTTGATGCTGATACTCAAAGAGATGATATGGATACCACCATTGTTGATGTTCAAGTTACAACTGTTGATGCTGATTCTGTTGTTGATACTATGTCACTTGGTATTTCTGAATCTGCAGGTCCCTCTGGAGTTGTTCATGATCTACCTAGCAGTTCAAGTGGTAAGAGACCTGAAGAACCGTTGAGGATGACATTTGATGATGACTCAAGTGATGATGATGAGTTTATTAGCATGAGGGAGATGAAGAAAAGACTGGTTGTGCTTGAGCAAGATTCAATTCATAAAGATGCGAAGATTATCCAACTTGAAGATACTATAGTGAAGAAAGATCAACAGATTGAACAGCTTCAAGGAGATGTTAGTTTGTTGTTCAGTACGGTTTATGATTTACGTGGAAAGTTGGAAAAGAAGTTTGGACAAGAGTTTTATGATCCAACTGATGTTGAAAACAGAAGAAAAGCTTTCGCCAAGGATGATGCTGAAAGGAGTGCTGCTATGGAATAATATTTCAAGAGAGTTACTAATCCAGCGGCAGACAAAGAGAAGGCGGAAAGAATTAAAAAGAAAAGGGAGTTTGTAATTTTGAAGAACAAGAATTTAAATCCAGATGATGATGATGCTCATGCAACTCACCATTTAATGGATGTTGGTGAAACTCTCTATGATAAAGTTTGAAATTGTTCTGGTGTGGTTAGCTGGGGATATGATCATGATCGCAAAAGATGGTGGATAAAGAGAAAAGTTGGTCCTGTCGAGTGGTACAAACATCCAGGCCAGTTTCAGTCTTTTACTAAGGTTGATTTAACAAACTTGTCTAAAGAACCTTATGTAGATGATAAGCCTGGAGGTGCTGGATATATGTTTTTTGAAAGATTGCAGAGGGAAGTTCTTCGTAACTTTCCTTCGATGCGCACGGCAGAGTCCTTCGTTAGACCAGCTAAAGGGATTAGAGATCCATACACGAACAAGCGTATGAAGATTGTGCACTGGCCTGTAACTGACAAAGAAAAGACAATTCTGTTGGTGAAAAAGATTCCAAAAGGTGCTTTGAAGTCATTACATTTCTGGACTTATGATGAGCGTCTAGGACAGGCAGTGGTTGTTTGTGACGATGAAGTGAATTTTCGCCTGGTGGATCAAATTGATTTGTTGAATCTTGCTTATGAAGACTTAGAAGTTTTAGCTCGTAATCAGATTAGAGCTACAGAAAAATATGAAGAAATAGTAAAAGGTTGGACTGCTGCTGTTGTTTCTGTTCTGCATATCAATCGAAAGGGTTTTGGTGGTTACAAAGATAGTGCGAGTGGTGATCATGACAGTCGAAGTTAGAAGAACCTTCATGCATAAACCTAGGGGGAAATTGTTGGAACCTGAAGGTTTATGCATAGAGGTTGACATAGTTAAAGGGTTGATCTTGTAATTGTTTAGTTTATGGTTTGGGTCGACTTGTATGGGTTGGGCTAGTATGGCCGATTTCAAGTGGGCCTAGGTTAAAAGTCCATGTGTTTAGTATTTAAACAAACCTCAACCATTTGGTTGAGGTTGATCGTTTTGGTTGCGACTTGAAGACTAGCCGAAATATCTTTGGAGTCTTGTATCAGTCTTTGTTCATCATTGAATGCAAGTCTCGGTTTGTTTTAATTCATATTGTTTCGGTTAATATTTGTTTTGTTCTTGAATCAACTTGTGATAGGATTCCGCACTCTCACAAGTCACGGTTTGATATCCTTGAAGGATCCTAACGAGTTTTACATGCTTAGATAACATAGTATCTACTGCTTGAAAACTTTGCGTGATCACTCTCTTCTGTCATTCCACGCTTGCGTATTGATACGACGCCCTTCTCACTTGTGTTCTCTGTATGGTGAAGATCATGAGTGGACGAATCAACCTCACACCAGCCCAGCTGGCGGCTTTGATCAACGAACAAGTTACTGCGGCACTTGCAGCCGCTCAAGCAGGAGGCCAGCATGCCCAGCCGCCTGTGTGCACATTCAAGACTTTTATGGACTGTCGTCCTAGTACTTTCAGTGGCACTGAAGGGGCCGTTGGACTCCTCCACTGGTTCGAGAAGCTCGAGTCGGTCTTCGAAATGTGTGAATGCCCTGAGGCTCGTAGGGTGAAGTATGCAACTGGTACCCTCGAAGGCACTGCGCTGACTTGGTGGAACGCGCAAGTTCAAATGTTAAGGCTGGCAGCTGCTAATGCCACCCCATGGAACGACTTCAAGGAACTGATCAAGCGGGAATACTGTAATCATGATGACATTCACAAACTGGAAGTGGAGTTCTTTAACCTGAAAATGACGGGGTCAGAGATAGAGGCGTATACGAAGCGATCCAACGAACTGGCAGTGTTATGTCCAACTATGGTGGATCCTTCCATTAAGCGTATCGAGCTGTACCTTAAAGGCTTGGTACCAGAGATTCAAAGCCATGTGACTGCTGCTAACCTTGCTACCATCCAGGATGTTACACGTCTTGCTCATCGTCTCACAGACCAGGCAGTAGAACAGAACAAGCTACCTAAGCGTATAGGTGCTACTGCTACTACTACTTCTGCTATTCCCAGTGACAACAAACGAAAATGGGATGGAGCCAACAGCAAGGGTTCGACTACAGTTCAGTCCCAGGCGCAGCAGCGAAAGATTGATGACTACCAGAGTCCTGGTCAGCAATCTTCTGGTAGTCAAGGGCAGAGTAGATATCGAGGAAACCACCCAAAGTGCAACAAATGCAATAGACACCACAGTGGTCAGTGCAACAAGGGACGTTGTCAAAGGTGTCTCAAGATGGGTCATGAAGCCAAGGATTGCAGGAGCTCACGGCCTACAAATCAGAATCGTCAGCAGCGGCAGCAAGCACCGCAGAATCAGCAACAGCAACAGGGCAACAGGGGATGCTTTCAGTGTGGTGCTGAAGGTCACTTCAAGAGACAATGCCCGCAGTTAAATCAAAATCAGAACCACAACCAAGGAAACGAGAACAATAATGGGGGCAACAATGGGGGAAACAATGATGGCAACGGTGCCAGGGGTCGTGTGTTCGTGATTGGTCAGGGTGATGCAAGGAACGATCCTAACGTTGTAATGGGTAAGTTTCTTCTGGACAACTTCTTTGTTACTGTTTAATTTGATTCGGGTGTCGATACTAGTTATGTGTCCTTGTAGGATCGTGTTCTGACCCAAACGAGTCGTTCAGAGGAGTTTTCGTCAATTACAGGTGCGGAAAACAAGTAATCAACGTAGAAACAGCTAGCAATTCACTTAATTCACTGATTTGATTGATTTAACAGCTTGTACATTCAAATCTCGATCCGGCAGCACTTCGGTACGAGTTACAAGGTTACGTTACAAATGATTTCGTGCTTGAGGTATATATAGACCTTGTGATTTCGCTCATATGGACAAGATGTCCATAAAAGCGAAACCCCTTCTTGCCATAAAAGCGAAACCCTCCCTCTCAGCATAGGGGTTTCACATATGTGTACATAGGGGTTTCACATATGTGTACATAGGGGTTTCACATATACGGACATGTCCATATATGTGAAATCACTTTTAAGGCTAATTAGGGGTTTCACATATACGGACATGACCAACAATCTAAGACTAAGACTCGATACAAGACGAAGTCGACAGATGTAGTGCACCAACAGACTCCCCCTCAGATGTTGACGAGTCGCAGTGTCGAGTTTTTGTCAATATCATGTCTTCACATCTTCAGCCTTGATCTGTCTCTAGGCTTCTCTCTCTCAATCTTTTCTTGCATGTCTTCAGACTCCCCCTTGCGATATGCTGGCATTTCTTCAGTTCATTAGCATCATCAGCTTTAGGATCGTTGTCTGACTTTTCATCTAACATCTTTTCAATATCAATCAGCCTAATTCTTCATGTTCCAAGATCATTTCCTGGCTACTCCTGCACATTCTTAACCCAGAATTAAGTTTTTATAAATTTAACAAATTAAGTAACATGTGCACCAATAACAACTCTCCCTCTCACCACTTTCTTTATGATGAACCACTTGTTGTTTTTTTTTTTTTTTAATATATTGACATTTTAAGACACACTTCCCTCACAACAATGTCATCATGTTTAGCACTCGGAACTTTGAAAATTAGCTTTCCAACATCAGTTGTCGAAAATCTTTTTGACTTTTTCAAAAGTTTATGCTAAAACACACCGAAAATCTTTTTGTAATTTTGAGTGAAAAGAAATGCAATAAAGAAATATTTACAAACAATATTTTTGTGAGTTTGTGCAAGAGGATCATATCAGTTTTTGAGACAAATCACCAACACCGTTAAGCTTCATTTCATTTTAAGTTCTAAACAATTCACTTAGATTGTCAGTATACTGGTCCACTTAAATTCTCACACAAAGTTCAACTGTTTCGAGATACGATATTAATGTCTTAAGTACTTAAACTTATCCGTGTGTCCCACTACTTGAATATACTCCCGTATCCAGATCCCAATATTCAGTCTTACAGGTGAGTATACCACAGATGATATCTGTAAGGGGAATAAATTATGCAACCGTGATAGCTCAGGTCAGAACTTCCGTTCAGCAGAGAGCCTAGTTGACTTTTAGGTGTGTCCCCTTTAGAGGATCTTTTGAATTACAACAGCCATGATTAGCATTTTTCAATGTTTCATCATGTTTTAGCTGAGGGTAGTGCTATATTTCAAGCAAGCAGAAAGTATTCTCCGGGGACTAGGCCATTGCTTCCGCAAAATCAGAAGTCCCGGGATAATACCCCAGATATCACTGAGCATAAAGACCTAGTATCTCAGAATAAGGGACCTTTCAAACGAAATTTCAGGGGTTACCTATATATCCAAGTTTGTGTTAACCCACAGAACAAGCAAGTTTGAATTTAGGTTTATATCTCGTCACAATCTACTAAATGTGCAAAAACCTACTGACACATCATCAGTGAGACCGTTTATCACATTTTAATTTTCCATTTCTTTAGCATGTTGTGATAGTCCACTGATGTACTATCATTTCCTCTTTTATGCAACAAAAACTCATTTTTCATTTTATCATGTTTTTGACTTTTTCAAATTTTCTAATGTTTTTGGATTTTCTGA
The DNA here is from genome assembly GCA_030545235.1 of Helianthus tuberosus. Classification (NCBI taxonomy): domain Eukaryota; kingdom Viridiplantae; phylum Streptophyta; class Magnoliopsida; order Asterales; family Asteraceae; genus Helianthus; species Helianthus tuberosus. Next base: position 28,121,280 of record CM060446.1, on the reverse strand, counting down.
AAATTTCTTACTCCCCCTAAAATGCAAACACATTTTAGGAAATTTGAAAACAAACTGTACACAAACATGACAACTAATATCGAATTGCTTCAATTCTCCATCCACTTGGCAAAAACAATCAGAACTCCCCCTTTCACAAAACTATTTTCTCATTATGATTTCAAAACACTCAAGTTTGTTTTAACCAAAATGATTTGTCCGGAAAATAAGTTTTGTTAATTTTCAAATCACTTGTAGGTTAGGGGTTCATCACATTGTTTTACATTCAACCACTTGTAGCAAATCAAGTACAACTTAATGTCCCTGATTTACCACTTGCATGTATGCAACCTCTGTACTTCTTGTAAGAATATTCACAACATTCAAGCCTATGTAGGAATAAACCTCTACACAAACCATTTTACCAATCAAGATGCCGATTCCTGCTTCGCCCTTACCAACCTGGAAGCTCCGGCAATTCCTGCAGTATGACTTGCCAAAATTTAACTATTCACAAAAACAATTTTCAAGAAAGATGCCGATTCCTGATCCGCGATATAAACTTGGGATCTCCGGCAAGTCAGGTGTTTTAAGCAAAGAAAATGTCCACCCAAGCCTGACCAGCCTTGGGTGTTTTCAATTCAGAAGCAGTTGGAGTGTAAGTTGCTTTCTTTTTAGCATAAAACTCCTTTACCCCTTTTACTTTCCTTTCAACCATTTTCCCGAAAATCTTCTTAACTTTCCCATTAAATGCTTTCTCAACATCAAAGTTATCATTCTCAGAATAACCCTGATATAAGATTTCAGACTTTCCGGTTTTCTTTTTAAAATTTTCAGTCCTTAATGGTGGAAAGTTCTCATCATCCATTGAAAGAACTGAATTTTCAACACTCTTATCAAACTGTGGCTCCTCTGATTTTGTGGAATCAGATTCATCACCAGATTTTGCATCAAATTTCTTAACAACCCATTTTTGGTTGTCAAGTTTAACACTTCGCCTGTAAAATCTCTTCGAACACTCACCAACTTCAAATGTTAAATTTTTGAAAATTTTAAATTTTTCAGTTGGTGGTTCAGTTTTATCAACAATAACTTCTTTCAGTTTTCCAGAAACTCCCTGTTTTGTGTTTGTCGCTTTCGGGCAATTCCATGCAATATGACCAATTTCATTGCATCGGAAACAGGTTCTTGTCTCTTTGTTCACATAAGCTCCATTCTTTCTCTTTTCAGCAAGAAACTCCTGGTTTGACTGTTTCCAAAATGAGCTCTTTGCTTCTTCTTCATGACTGGTTCCTGCAACATATGTCATTTTTTCTTTAAAATCACGAACATATTTTTCATTTTTATAGTTTTCAGATGGAATAAAACCAAGTCCTTTCTTTTTGTAGTTACGATTGTGGTTTGGTTTCTTTTGAAAACCAGAACCAGAATTGTAACTCTTTTTCTTGTTTAAACGTTGTTGTACTCTTGAGGTGTAAGGTTTAGGTTTTTCATTAAGATTTAAATCTTTTATTTCAGAAATATTAATTTCTGTAAGTTTGAAAACCTTTTTAATCAATTCATTTTTAACACCTCTTATTGGAAACTCTTTATCAAAATATAATTTGTCAGAATCATTCAAAGTATATACAACTTCAAATGTTTCGTCATTCAAATTAGATTTTGACAACAAAAACTCTTTACTGTAAACCCTTTTTCCCGACGATTTTGAACTCTTTTCGGATGAATTTGAACTCCCGACTGACTGACACGAACTTTCGGACTCGGACTTTGACTCTGACTCCTCATCCTTATCCAACACCTGATCAACCACTCTTTTTATCAGTTCTGACTCATGATCTGTGTCGGACGCCGTGAACGTGACATCAATATTGTCCGGTAAAACATCGGTTATCTCAGATTCTAACTTAATATTGACCGCCTGTTTTAGTTCTTCCTCGTTAGGTTTCCTAGATGAGTACCCTTCCCAAATCGGAGGTGGACACTTATTATAACATACACCCTGTTTCTTACCAGTATCCTTTTCCTTTGGCTTTTTGATTTTATCTTCATCTTTAAATGCCTCGAAACCTTCAACTGTTGGATAAATTCTATCCATTACGTAGTCACAACCTTTGTAACTTTGCAGCAATCTTCTGATTCTTTCATTCTCAGTTGCTTCACTATCCAACTCTTTCTTCCACTTTGCACATTCTTCTATGTACATGTTGATCTCTTTCTGCTTTGTCATCATGGTAGCATTCAACATCTTCATAGCTTTCTCTCTTTCAGTGTTAGTCTTCTCCAGACTATTCACATGTCTGTTCAGTACATCATACGACTTTTTCAAATTCTTTACATCAAACAATAACTGTTCTTTCAACTTTTCTAACTCACTAAACCTCTCATCTTTCTCTATACATGGTTTACAAGACTCTAAACATGTAAGACAAGGTTTTGTGATTTCAACAATTTTCTCAACTTCAACTATTTTCTCTACTTCAACTATCTTCTCAACTACTTTGACTTCTTTCAGTTCTTTTTCAGCTTTCCTCTCTTTCAGCTTCTTTAATTTTTCTGCAAAATAAAATTCAAAACTGTCAGAAGATAGATGAGTTTTTCCAACATTTACCTGTTCCGTCTCTTCATCATCACTTGTTTCTGACGAACTGTTTTCAGATGAAACAGAACCTTCATCTTCACTTTTCTCTTCATCAGATAACACTTCCATCCATTCCTTTAGCATTTCAGGCTTTTGAATAATATGAGCAATAAACGCTCCAACATTTGAATCAGCTGGAATGTATTTGTCCCAGCTAAATCCTTCAGATATTTTCTCATCATCTTGATCACAAATGCCAAAATAAGCTTTCCTGTTTGCATTCTCGATCATTCTTCCATGTGCCGTTTGTGGCTCTTTTTGTTGATGTGGTTGATGAGTGATTTGCTGATAAATGGTCTTCCTATAATAATCATCTTTTCCAGAAGACTCCTTTGTTCCTCTTGGCTCCTGATTCTTGCACTCTCTTTTAAAGTGTCCTTTTTCCCTGCAACGAAAACAGATAACTTTAGATTTATCAAATCCAAGATTAGAAAGATTTGCATCCAAGAAATCAGTTCTCCCTGTAACCAATCTAAACTTTTCTGCTCTCCTCAAAACACTTGCTAAAGCCCATTTAATATCCATCAGTTCTAGCTCCTCTGCATCGATTTGGTCATAATCTTCTTTTGTTAGCATTGGATTACCAATTCTTCCGGCAATCAACCCTTCATAAGATTCCAATGCAGTAACCAATAATCCCATATGATGCTTTACTACTTCTTCAGAATAATTTTGACCGTTTTGAAGATGCAGAGCTACATTGCACTGAATTGAATGAGCATTTCCAGCAGATGAACTTTGAACACTTGGAGGATTCACCGTTGCGAACCCACTAGTGTTAACTGAACCTTGACTATTTGGTGTAGATTGATTTCCAGCACTAAATGCAGTTTGTATCTTTGGACTTGCTTCAGCAGTTTGAACATTTCCTTTATAGTACAATTTAATATCTTGTTGATGATTAGAACTGTTCATTCTAGCAATTTTCTGCTGCTCCAGATCCTGTGCCTCCAACTTCTCTATGAACTGTGCAATCGATAGCCTTTTAAACTGTCCGGAATTCTTTAATATCATCAAATATGTACCCCATTCCTGTTGCGGTAGCGCGTCTGCAAGCTTTTCAACCCATTCTGCTGGAGTTTTTGTTATCTTCAACTGTGACATGGTGCGTACAAGATGACAGTATCTTTCGATAAGACTTTTTGTTGTTTCACTAGGCATGCACGCAAATAGTTCAAACTCTTTTTTCAGCAATGCTGCTTTGCTTTGAAGCATTTCAGTACTTCCTTCAAATTTCGTTTTAAGAGCTTCCCAAATAGAATAAGCGTTTTCATCATGTTGAAGCAACACAAAAATATCTTCTTTAACAGCCTGTTGTAACAAATTGATCATCATCTTTTCTCCTTTGTAACTCTCTCTTTCTTGTTCCGTGAATTCTGAAATGATTTTATCGATTCCCGCTGAATTCTTTGGTCTCTCGTATTCAGTTTCGATGCTTTCCCAGGCTTTTAGATGATTCGCCTGAACCCAATTCTCAAAACGTTTCTTCCATCCGTGATAATCTTCAATTCCCATGAGTTTTGGAGGTTTTTGCATTGTTCCAGTTTCATTCTCCATGTTCATGTTCTTCGCAATTTCAGCCGGAGAAGCCGAAGTTGAAGCAAACGCGTTGTAGAACTCGGAAACCATTTTTCGGTAGCAACTTGAATTTCTTGATAATCACTTGATGAACACCTGACGAAAACCTGATGTAGAAGCGAAATCAGAATGATATACTGTCTTTGGAGCGAAATCAAATTCAATTGAATGTCCTTTCGAGCGAAATCAGTATCTAAGATGACCCTTGGAGCGAAATCAGTCACTAAGATGACCCTTGGAGCGAAATCAGTCACTAAGATGACCCTTGGAGCGAAATTAGTCACTAAGATGACCCTTGGAGCGAAATCAGTTGCAAATGTGACACAAAAGCGAAATCACATGTAAAATGTGACACAAAAGCGAAATCACATGTAAATGTGACACAAAAGCGAAATCACTTCGAAGATGTTTTGGACCATTTTTACTTTGAATTTGAAGCTCAAACTTTCAGGGATTTATCTATGACCAATTTCCTACGATCTGTGAAAATTTGAGCCGATTCCGACCGTTAAATCTTGGTCTGACGAAGAAAGAATGTGTAGAATTAAGAAAAAATGATGAAATCCAGTAAATCTATGTAGAACTCCTCCTCCTGAAGCTCTGATACCACTTGTAGGATCGTGTTCTGACCCAAACGAGTCGTTCAGAGGAGTTTTCGTCAATTACAGGTGCGGAAAACAAGTAATCAACGTAGAAACAGCTAGCAATTCACTTAATTCACTGATTTGATTGATTTAACAGCTTGTACATTCAAATCTCGATCCGGCAGCACTTCGGTACGAGTTACAAGGTTACGTTACAAATGATTTCGTGCTTGAGGTATATATAGACCTTGTGATTTCGCTCATATGGACAAGATGTCCATAAAAGCGAAACCCCTTCTTGCCATAAAAGCGAAACCCTCCCTCTCAGCATAGGGGTTTCACATATGTGTACATAGGGGTTTCACATATGTGTACATAGGGGTTTCACATATACGGACATGTCCATATATGTGAAATCACTTTTAAGGCTAATTAGGGGTTTCACATATACGGACATGACCAACAATCTAAGACTAAGACTCGATACAAGACGAAGTCGACAGATGTAGTGCACCAACAGTCCTTAAAAGCTAGCCAAATGCTTAAGCGCACTCCAACACTTTTAAACACCAAACACACGGTAGAACTAGCAAACGGTAAAAGTCTCAAGGCCACGCACATAGTTAAGGGTTGTAACCTCGTCTTAGCTGATCAGACCTTCTCTATCGATCTTATTCCCATCGTACTGGGTAGTTTTGACGTCGCTATTAGGATGGATTGGCTATCTCATCATCAAGCAGAGATTGTTTGCAAGGAGAAAATCGTCCGCATTCCTCGTTCTGGTGAAGAACCTCTCGTGATTCGTGGCGACAAGAGTGGTGTTGTCTGACGGCATCATCTCTTTCCTTAAGGCCCAGAAGTGATTGCGAAAGGGCCACACCGCTATTCTAGCCCTCGTTACTGAAACATCAACAGAAGAGAAGAGAATTGAAGACATTACTATTGTACGTGATTTTCCTGAGGTATTTCCTGAGGAATTACCTGGTCTTCCGCCTCATCGTCAAGTTGAGTTTCAAATCGAGCTAACTCCTGGAGCAGCACCAGTAGCTCGAGCACCTTATCGTCTAGCTCCATCAGAACTTGAAGAACTGTCCACGCAATTACAAGAACTCTTGGAAAAGGGTTTTATACGTCCTAGCTCTTCGCCCTGGGGAGCTCCAGTCTTGTTTGTGAAGAAGAAAGACGGTACCTTTAGAATGTGTATTGACTATCGCGAACTTAACAAGGTGACTATGAAGAATCGTTATCCTCTTCCACGTATTGACGACTTGTTCGACCAGTTGCAAGGGTCGAGTTATTACTCTAAGATTGACCTAAGGTCAGGCTACCATCAGCTGAGAGTCCGAGATGAGGATGTCTCCAAAACAGCATTCAGAACTCGTTACGGCCATTACGAGTTTCTGGTCATGCCTTTCGGATTAACGAATGCACCTGCTGTCTTCATGGATCTCATGAACCGAGTGTGCAAGCCTTATCTGGATAAGTTTGTCATAGTGTTCATCGACGATATCCTGATCTATTCTAAGAGTCAGGAGGAACACGAGCAGCATCTACGACTTATGCTGGAACTTCTTCGAGCAGAGCAACTGTATGCCAAGTTTTCGAAATGTGACTTTTGGCTTCGCAAAGTCCACTTTCTAGGCCATGTGGTAAACAAGGATGGAATTCATGTAGATCCATCCAAGGTTGACTCGATCAAGAACTGGCCTGCACCCTGTACACCAACAGAAATCCGCCAATTCTTGGGCTTGGCAGGATACTACCGAAGGTTTATCAAGGATTTCTCCAGGATTGCGCAACCTCTCACTTCACTGACTCAGAAGGGTGTCACCTATCGTTGGGGTGATGCACAGGAGTCCGCATTTCAGCATTTAAAAGACAGACTTTGCAGCGCGCCTATCCTCTCATTGCCTGAAGGCACAGATGATTTTGTGGTTTACTGCGACGCTTCCATCCAAGGACTTGGCTGCGTGTTGATGCAATGAGACAAGGTCATTGCCTACGCATCATGCCAACTTAAGGTTCACGAAAGGAACTACACTACACACGACCTGGAATTGGGAGCAGTTGTTTTCGCACTTAAGATATGGAGACATTACATGTACGGTACCAAGTGCACCATTTACACCGATCACAGGAGTCTCGAGCATATCTTCAAGCAAAAGGAATTAAACATGCGACAACGTCGATGGGTCGAGCTCTTGAATGATTACGAATGCGCTATCAAGTACCATCCGGGCAAGGCTAATGTTGTGGCCGACGCCCTCAGCCGAAAGGATACCATACCTAGGCGTCTACGTGCGTTACAGCTTACCATCCAATCTAACATCCCCGCTCAGATTCGCGATGCTCAGGTTGAAGCATTGAAAGGAGAAAACATCAGGGCTGAGTCCCTACGAGGATCGAGGCAACGGCTAGAACAAAAGGAAAACGGCGCCTACTATGTAAACGGACGCATCTGGGTTCCACTGTATGGAGACCTACGCGAGCTTGTGATGGATGAAGCACATCAGTCTCGTTATTCAGTACATCCTGGGTCGGATAAGATGTACCACGACCTAAAGACCACATACTGGTGGCCTGGCATGAAAGCTCACATAGCAACCTACGTTAGTAAATGTTTGACTTGTGCGAGACTCAAAACCGAATATCAGAAACCATCAGGCCTACTCCAACAACCGGAGATCCCGAAATGGAAATGGGAGCAGATTTCCATGGATTTCGTTACCGGTCTGCCTAGATCTCAACGCGGAAACGATACCATTTGGGTGATCGTAGATCGACTGACCAAGTCTGCACATTTTCTGGCTATCAAGGAAACGGATAATTTTTATACTCTAGCAGACATCTACCTAAAGGAAGTAGTATCAAGGCACGGAGTGCCAACCTCCATCATTTCTGATCGTGACGCGCGTTTTACTTCTGAACTGTGGCAAGCTATGCACAAGTCTTTTGGCTCACGTTTAGATATGAGTACCGCTTATCACCCACAGATGGATGGGCAATCTGAACGCGCCATCCAAACCCTTGAAGACATGCTTAGGGCATGTGTAATCGATTTTGGTAATGGCTGGGAAAAGCACCTCCCACTAGTGGAGTTTTCGTATAACAACAGCTACCACACCAGCATCCAGGCCGCTCCGTTTGAGGCATTGTACGGACGGAAGTGCCGATCACCTCTCTGTTGGGCAGAAGTCGGTGACAGCCAAATCACTGGCCAAGAACTTGTAGTAGATACAACCGAGAGAATTGCTCAGATACGACAGCGAATGGCGGCAGCTCGTGACCGTCAGAAAAGCTATGCTAATAAGCGAAGGAAACCACTCGAGTTCCAGGTTGGGGATCGAGTGCTACTCAAAGTCTCACCTTGGAAAGGTGTAGTTCGTTTCGGCAAAAGAGGCAAACTTGACCCACGATACGTTGGACCCTTTGAAATCATTGAGAAAATTGGCAAGGTGGCCTACAGGTTGAATCTACCTGAAGAACTCAGTGGAGTTCACAATGTATTCCACGTGTCAAATCTGAAGAAGTGTCTGTCAGACGAGACTCTCATAGTTCCTCTAAAGCAGCTCACTATCGACGACCAGCTGCGATTCGTCGAGGAACCAATAGAAATTACTGATCGAGATGTTAAGATTCTCAAGCGCACCAGGATACCTCTCGTCCGAGTTCGTTGGGATTCCCGTCGTGGCCCAGAGTATACCTGGGAACGAGAAGACCAAATGAAACTCAAGTATCCCCAGCTGTTTAAGAAAAATGCAACCACTACTGAGGCTGAAGCTACTGCAGAATTTCGGGACGAAATTCCAAATCAACGGGGGGATGATGTGACACCCCAGGAAAACCAGGAAAACAACGCAACTTAACTAGCTTCCTCAGTAACCACGTGCTAAATTTCGGGACGAAATTTTCTTAATAGGGGGATAATGTGACAACCCTCAAAATTCCATGTATTCCGTACAAGTTATTAATGATAATTAAAGTGCTTGACGACTGTGTGGGATTACTTAACTGCTCTCTGATTACTGTGTTATACTTACATGTACTTGTTAACATACTAATAGTGTACGGAAAAGTCATTAAATAGTCCTTGTTGTTTTCCTAAGTGTTAGAAATTAAAAGTGTTACAAAAATATATATAAAAGACACTTTACGGATTAATTAAGCATTTTAACGGAACAGTGTCAAACCGAACAACCGGACTTTACCCGGAACATAAAAATATTGCCAAACACATTGTTTTTACTTTTCTGAGCTAGTTAGGGTCCCCGAACACCCTAACACCCTTTATATTTGTAAACACACAAATATCCTAACTAAGTACCTTTAGAATCCAACTAAATCTTAACAAGTTCCATCACCACCCAACCCCTACCCCCCCCCCCCCTAAATGACGGTCACAAGGGGTGACCCACCCCTTGTACTTCTTTGATTAGTTAGTTTGAGCTTGTTGTTGGATAAATGGACACAATACATGATGATTAAAGAGGACATTGGTTTATAAATTAACACTTAGGATTATCATTCTCTTTCATTCCAAACTCAACAAACAACTTACTCTCTCTTCCCTCCTACACCCTCACGGCCGCACCCACACACCACCATCTCACCATCATCCAACTTCCATACAACCATTTCTCATACATACATAGAAGCAAGGAGTCCTACAAACAAGCTCGGTGCTCTCGGAAGTTCAAGAACCGCTCTAGATTTCTTTTAGCCACCACATTTACACCTTGTTTCTTCCCTAGCCGTGTGCTAGTAGTAAGTGCTTCTAATCACCATCTTGTTCTTGATTTTAGTGGTTAATAGATGATTAAATGGTGAAATGTTAAAGAACACCATTGAACATAACTTAAAGTCTTGAACATAAGGAATAAAAGATGGATAAAGAGAAGTTATGTGTGTAAATCATGTAGATCTTGTGTTGTTATGATTCTTGATTGATTTCCTGATGATTTGCTGGTTAATATTGATGTTTGATGTTGTTGTGATCACTAAACATGCTAACGGAATCAATCGAACGCGCTTTAGAAGGTTAAAGACTGAAAACAGAGAGCTGTTTAGTGATTACAGCCAACTTCAGTTGGCTGTAACAGGACCGTAACTTAACGAAAAATGTATTTTCTGAAGTCTAAGTTTATGTATTATGAAATACGGTTCTAATGGCACTGGAATCATAATTTTTGGACTTCGTTTACTATTTTTAAAGTGTCATTTCGTAACAGCAGCTAGAGCTGCATTTTTGCTGCTGAAAATATGCGTTCTGTTTTCTGTCATAACTTGAATTCTGTGTAGAGTTAGATCCTGAAATCTGTACTGTAGATGACCACCGATGTATTTGTAATTCTCTCACTGGAATTTCATAAAACGGACTCACGATGAATTTTAAATAAATTCTTATGTGGACTGCAGTCTGAAAAAGATAAATCCGAGTGCAGTCTAGGAAAATGATTTTTTATAAAATATTAGTAATGAACCGGACCCCGATATTTTTACCCAATAATATTTGGATCGTTTAAGACATCTTGTAAAAATTTGGTAATTTTTGGAATAAGTTAACTATTTTATGAAAATGCCCGAAAACAGCCTGGTTTTGAATATTAAAGCTGAAACGACATAAGTAGTAATTGCGTGTCTAAGTGTCAAGTATGTTATCTCTGAATGATCTAACATGTTATATGTGTTATGTGCATTATCTTATGTTTGATTATGAGTGGGGAATGGATGGGAAGTTTTTATGGGCATGAACCGTTAAAGTGATGCATGTTATGTGATAGATACGTGTAGGAACTTTGTGCTCTATTTGAAAACCACTAAATGACTAACTGGTAAATTATACTAGGACGTGATTGACAGACCTTGACTATTAGCTATTTTTGAGAGTCAAACCGAGCAACCGAGGTGAGTTCCACCCTTACTAAGGCATGGGATTCCTGGTGATTGGGAATGGGATTGAATAACTACTTATACTATCAACACTACTAGACTACTTACTATTGTAGTCGGATTGGGAAGGGCACTTACGTAAAACCTACGTAAATTCACACTTACTACTGTCCTCGGATTGGGAAGGGCACTTACGTAAAACCTACGTAAACTCATACTTACCACTGTCCTCGGATTGGGAAGGGCACTTACGTAAAACCTACGTAAACTCATACTTACCACTGTCCTCGGATTGGGAAGGACACTTATGGATACGACTAGTCTAGTACATACAAAATGGGAAGCCCCCACTAAATATCGTAAAGGTTTGGGAATCAAGGACAATGGGTAATACATGGTTATGAAACGAACTTACGATTTCTGATACGAACTCATTAACTGAACAACCAACTGTGAACTCGCTCAACTTTGTTGTTGATTTGTTGTTACATGCCTTGCAGGTCGTTAGGTACTTATGGAGCTTGCGCGAGGAGGAGGTCGTTATGGAATAGGGACTATTATGTCCCGTGCCTAATAAATAAACTTTATGAACTTATGGAACTTATGTTTGGTCGTTAAACTTATGAATTATGAACTTATGATTTGGACTTATGTTTTATGCTTCCGCTGTTAACCTAAAGTCGGTTACTTATCTTTTGGTCACCAATTGTATTGTGATTGGCTTTGTTAACTTAAATTACGTTGTTCAATATGATTGGTGGCTCGATCCTGATCATGTCACGCCTCCAAGCGGTAACGCTCCGCATGGTTGATTTTGGGGGTGTGACACCTCCATCCGGAAGGAACCATAAAAAAAGACTAGCCGCTCATGGTGGTTTGATCTTCAAAAGCTTGAATCTTGAATGATTGCATGATAGTGATGATGAATTTGATGAATTTTAATGATGGTTGTGAGAGATGAGAGCCCAAAAAAGGGGTTGATGCTGCCAAAAATCCTCGATGGAATAATAATCCCCCAATATGGTTTTAAAAAAATACATTAAATATCCCCCAAACCTGATTCTACGTGTTTTTTCCGGAATATGACCGTAAGCTAGGGTCATAAGCCGTAAGCTACGGTTTATTTCTTTTGTTTCTTTTATGTTTGCTGGACCAAAAGTCATCATGCCCTATTAATTTCGTCCAACCAAATATGCACGTGTGTTCTCTTTTTTCACAAAACCACCGCCAAAAAGAAGTCCCCTCTCGTGATGATGGATTATTTTATAATAATCCCTTCCAATGCTGCCGAAGATGATGATGTTTTTTTTAATTATCAAACCCTCAATGTACGCGTGGATGTGTGTTGACAAAACCAAGCCTTTAGTCTGCGTGATGATCTTGACGGCTGCCCTTTAAGTCTCAACCGTAGCCTACGGTTATTACCGTAGGTTACGGTTGATAGTTTCTGTTCCTTTTGTTTAATCTTGTCCGTAACTTACACAAGCCATACCATAAGCTACGTTTCAACTTAGTTTTAATGACAAACAACCCCTTGAACTTTATTGTTTCGCGTTTCTTTCACATTCGAGCTATCTCTCGACCCGAACAACTTCAATATTCATCCTCGAGCTGCAACATCTCATCCTATGCTTGCAAGTTCATCTTTAACCCTTGTAATTGCACCGAATTACGTGCTTTACCTGCAAATCACCAAATTCTCGTAGTTACTTCATTCTAAGCAAGTAAACACATCAAATATACATAAAACATCATATTTAGACACTCTAAAGCTCGGGTTTCACCCTCTCCATCACATTCCCACACTTGCCTTTGCTTGTCCCCAAGCAAACCAACTAGAACTAGTCACCATAGCAACAACACCTCTAAACCCTTTAACCGGTTCAACCTATTCAGTCCCAAGTCATACCCATCCCATAGACTGACACAATCGAGATTGACAGTCTGACAAGCAAATGATGCAATTTCAAAAACTCAAGACTTGTCTATCTAAAACTAACATGTTTACAATTAGACACATGCTACACACCCCTCACAATGTACTCTCCTTTCGGGTTAATATCTGGACTAGCGTGTAATGTGCTAATATATAAACACTCAATAAGCAAACATGAAATCCTGCAATCATAGGCTTGTATGACAATCACACCTCCACTGTATCATCTAACATGGCACACATCAAAAGGACTTTCGGGTTTTGGGCTAAGGGTAAAGGTAGGAAATTATTTTTGGGTTCTTTTTCTTTTCTAATTGGCTCACAAACAATAACCAAACCGTGATAACTTTATTCAAACACAACGTATACTTTTGGGTTGGTTTCTACCCAAGAACATAGACGATATTCATACACTTCTATTTTGTTCTTTTCTTTTTCATTTTTTCACATATTTTTCTTTTTCTTTTCTATTTTTTTCGTAGCAATATCATCACGGTCGGGTTTTTCACGATAAACAATGGGCGAACAAACGAAAGGTAGTTAGGATCAACAAGGCTACTAAGGGAAATTTGCTGAATAACACAAAAGAAACACAAACACAAAGGGTGTAACGGGAAATCCTAATGCCTTTATCATCTATGTGCACATGTCAAACCCACAGTCTCAGCATGCATCGAATCACACAAGTTCTAACACAGAATAACACGTAGTCTGCACTCAACAAATGAATTCATCATATAATGTATCCTATCCGTCTACAGGCTCAAGATCTCACCAAGAACAGGTAAAAAGGTTGACGACATGCAGCATATGCAATTAAAAACATGTTACCCCTAGATAGACATCTCTTTTCAACTCATTTCCTATAAAAACACTTGTCAAACCTACTCACATGAAACTTAAAGAGACAACCATGACAAGGGACTAATCTAGTTTACTACCGGTAAGAATCCTATTAGTGATTGAGACTTTAGGTTTTCGTATCCAATTAGCTTGCTTAAGGCGATGAAAATTTTCAAAATTTTCAATTTTCACCAATTTTCATCTATTTCAACCACTTTCAATCGCTTCAAAGCTTTATCCACAAATCCCTTCCCGGGCTCCCCATCCCCACACTTGGGATACATTGTCCCCAATGTATGGTGCTTTTAAAATATAGCCCGGGAAAACAAACCAACTATCCTAAATGAGCGGCTAACTCAACACAAACAACCAAAACACATCCCCTAAACAAAACAAAGGTTCACACCACCAAAAACAAAGTAAGATAGATAAACACATGCACCTGATCATGTGTCTGTAGTGATGCTGTTGTTGTGCTTTAACCGGAATAGACGCATTCCATAGATTCTTTGATATCTCACCGGGGATGTTGCAAAACATCCCCACACTTGAATTGTTGCATACGTGATGATTGAATCAAGAACCTGTCAAAACACAACCACACCAAAACGAACCAAACCAAAGTACACTACTCTACATCCTCGGGCTGCCTCCCGAGAGCGCTAAGTTTTAGGTCTTCAGCCAGACCGTACCTGATGTTCAAGGTGGTTCAGATGCACGCTTACCTCCCCAATTGTTTCCATACATCTCTATCCAATCTTTCGGGAGAATCATAGCCTCACTTCGGTTGGGGTTTCGCTCAACTTGGTCACCCCATCTAAACCCACCATTTGGTGGTTCCCTCTTCTCAGCTTCCTTTCTCACACTTGCCTTATTCGCCTGATTTCTACCATTTTTTAACTCAAAACTGCAAAAATTACCTCCACTCGAACCAATCTCATTAGTAGCACCTGTGGGACTCACATCATTCAGAAGATCATAAGCAATAGATTTTAAAAATACATTGAAATACAGCTTACGATTCTTGTAACTTAGAATTACCATCCCGTTCCTGCAGTCAATTTGTGCATTTGCTGTATACAGAAACGGGCGACCCAAAATTACCTGCGGCTGTGTGTAAGTTGGCGCTGGTGCATAATCGACCACCATAAAGTCGACCGAGTAGTAGAACTCGCCGAGCTGAATTACCACATCCTTTACAACCCCTCGAGGTTGCTTCAAACTTGCATCCGCAAACATGGCCATACTATCACAAGCTTGTAGGGGACCAAAATCATACTGGTCGTATAAGCTACCGGGTAATACGCTCACTCCTGCTCCATAATCCAGCAATGCTTTGTGGATTTTGAACTTTCCAACTCTGATGGGAATAACCGGTTCCCCCAAATCAATCCTGCTTCCTTCCGCAGCTGTTTCACTTGAACCTGCAATAACCTGAGAAGCATACAAATCATTATCATAACAGTTAATTTTAAGAACAGGATTTACCCCACTGATCAGTGTGTTCTTTGTATTCTTGGGGTTTGTCTGAGTGTCACTTGGCAGCTTCCCTTGTTACTGTTTCAATGCTGCTACATCACTAGCCAGCTGCTCCATCTGTGTGGTCAATGATTGAATGGCCTTATCTCGCATCTCCTCCTTTTGAGCACGATTTTGCAATTCAAGCCTTTGGTTTTGTAATTCAAGTTGAATTGCCTTCAACATATCCACCATCTCGCTATTCACTTGACCATTACCTTGCTGGTAGTTCCTTTGATAACCGATGTTATTTTCCCCTTGATAGTTATTTTGATTTCGGGGCTGGTAATACTGATTGTTGCCTTGGGAACCTGAATACCTGTTCCCACTGCCTTGCAGCATATTCACATCATCCTGCTTACCAATTATATTAGGGCACTGATCAGCGATGTGCCCTATATCCCCATAATGACCACACAACGGGTATTGTCCACTAAAATCTGGTGGATTGTCCACCGCTCTCACTACCGATTGTCGTGTACTTCTAGAGGATTGAGCTTTGCGTTTTGACGCCCTTGCGGTTCTTTCTAAATATTCCCAATCATCTTCTTCGTAATTCATTCCAAAAGTACCATTGGTTATTGAATTTACATCCCTGGAATCTTCATCTGTTAGGCCTTCGTGGAATGTATTAATAAACTCCCACAAATATATCTCATGATGTGGACAGTTCTTGAGCATCATTTTGAAACGATTGAACGCTTCGTGAAATAACTCACCAGGTTATTGTCGAAACCCTCGAATATCCTTCCTTGCATTGTTAGTACGCAAATGAGTATAGAACTCATCTAAAAATTGTTGCTGCATTTCGCCCCATGTGAAGATCGAAGCTGACGGTAGCGAATGAAACCATTGTTGCACTTTGTCTTCAAGTGTGAATTGGAAAAGTACCAATTTCACATCATCAACTGAGAAACCTTGGCTGCTGATTGTGTTGCAACGTGCATCATATGCAGCAATGTGTAGATATGGTTCTTCATGTGCGTGACCATGAAACTTAGGCAGACTGGATATTGATTGTGTTCGTACTTCGAATGACCGCCCACCTTGTAGTTGCGGGATCACAACCGGTGATGGGTTGTTAACTATAGCATGCCTAAAGTGGCTCTCTATACCTCGAACTGGACCTTGATTATTTCTTCGCGGAATTCCTTCCGGTAAAATCACTAGTTGGTGTAGGTTTTGTGGCAGCGGTCTTGCCTGGCCCTGCATCTGAGGTACCGGCGGTGGTAATGGAATGTCCACCACCGGCCTTCTAGGAGCAGGCTGCTGATTGAGTGGGTCAGGTTGATGATATTGTTGTGGTATCTGATGTTGTATTGTATTGGCGTTGGTTGCACATATTGTTGATACCCTATATTCCCTTGATTGACTCTCCCGGCCGCACCCAATCTGACTGTTTGCCTCTCATAGCTACCCGTGTTAACCCCTTGTCTCTCGTTTTGACCCACGTAGTTATCATATTCCTCATAGCCATCATCAAAATCTCCTGAGTTATTTCCTTGATCATAAATGGTCGATCTATAAAGATTTGGCATTGGCTGACTTTGCTGTGAAATAACTGGTCGGGCGGCTGGCGGAATTGATGTTGCATTAGGTGCTTGAGTTTGACTCGGTAATGGAGTGTCATCAGGAATGATTCTAACGTAAGGAGACGACTGCTGTAAATTAACAGTCTGGGTCTTAGTTGGGTGTTGAAGAGATGTTGCTTGGGTAGAAGTTGGTTGAATGTTATCAAGGTTTGGGAAAAAGGTTGAGAATGATGGCACTGGAGATGTAGAAGTAGGTTGTGTAGACTGTGGTGGTATAGTAGTGTTTGGTGAAGGTTGGGTAGGTGTTGGCGAGAATTGTTGCGGTTGTGAAGTTGCGGGTTGTTTCTCCGGTGTTGCTAAGTTCTCCATTGCTTTAGATGTTGGTATAGGTGATTGTAGAATCTTGTTCTCACGATATAGTACTCGTTTTGTATGCTTTACTGTTCTCTCGATCTCTGGGTTGAACACTAGTGGTGATGACTTCCCGGAATTCCGAGTATGATGCATACACTTCCTAGATCACCTGCACAAACAAAAACAAGAAAACCTCGCGTAAATCCGAACAAACTAAAAAGACACTATTTTTGGATTTTTGTATATTTAACAAAAAGTAGAACTAGAACTTAACACTAAGCACTTTGCGCACGCCTCCCCGGCAACGGCACCATTTTTTATGTCTGTCGTTGTGGACATGCAAAAACCTATTTAAACTATTAGTATAGAATAAGCAGGGTATCGAACCAAGGGAGGACTGTGGAAAGTGTTATTATGCTAAGTATTGATTAAGTGTTACTGAATTGAGAAATCGATTTGTTTGATTATGTGAGAGAACTAGATTAACGAGTAAAAAAGTGTGATTTAAATCAGTTGTAAGAAAGATGGTTCCTCCAGATTTCAGGTTTTGCAATTAACTTCAATTGTGCGTTTAATCGTTACCTACATAGACATAGGTGTTAATTTTTATTAATTAACTGTGATAACCAACGACTAAGTACTCCGGTCAATATATAACGGGAGGTTATCGAATGATTATCAATTACAATTTACAAACCCTAACCCCATGTCAAATATATCCCAATTACTAGAACTCTCGGGAACTGAATGCTTAGAAATTAAGGTTTAAATAAACGTAACTGTTTACAATCAAGAAATCAAATCAATGGTGAAAAGCATTGAATGCTTAGATCACCAAGTTAAACGATTGTCACAAACACGTAATATTCATTAACTTACAAAAACCCTCCATCCGCAGGGAACCATAAAAAAGACTAGCTGCTCATGGTGGTTTGATCTTCAAAAGCTTGAATCTTGAATGATTGCATGATAGTGAGGATGAATTTGATGAATTATAATGATGGTCGTGAGAGATGAGAGCCCAAAAGTGGGGTTGATGCTGCCAAAAATCCTCGATGGAATAATAATCCCCCAATAGGGTTTTAAAAAAAAATACATTCAATATCCTCCAAACCTGATTCTACGTGTTTTTTCCGGAACATGACCGTAAATAAGCCGTAAGCTACGGTTTATTTCTTCTGTTTCTTTTATGTTTGCTGGACCAAAAGTCATCATGCCCCATCAATTTCGTCCAACCAAATATGCACGTGTGTTCTCTTTTTTCACAAAACCACCGCCAAAAAGAAGTCCCCTCTCTTGAAGATGGATTATTTTATAATAATCCCTTCCAATGCTGCCGAAGATGATGATATTTTTTTTAATTATCAAACCCTCAATGTACGCGTGGATGTGTGTTGACAAAACCAAGCCTTTAGTCTGCGTGATGATCTTGACGGCTGCCCTTTAAGTCTCAACCGTAGCCTACGGTTATTACCGTAGGTTACGGTTGATAGTTTCTGTTCCTTTTGTTTAATCCTGGCCGTAACTTACACAAGCCATACCATAAGCTACGTTTCAACTTGCTTTTAATGACAAACAACCCCTTGAACTTTATTGTTTCGCGTTTCTTTCACATTCGAGCTATCTCTCGACCCGAACAACTTCAATATTCATCCTCGAGCTGCAATATCTCATCCTATGCTTGCAACTTCATCTTTAACCCTTGTAATTGCACCGAATTACGTGTTTTACCTGCAAATCACCAAATTCTCGTAGTTACTTCATTCTAAGCAAGTAAACACATCAAATATACATAAAACATCATATTTAGCCACTCTAAAGCTCAGGTTTCACCCTCTCCATCAACCATCAACAACAAACTTATAATTTTCTTACGTATTTTTGTCATATCTTATCTATACTATATTATAATGAATGAGGGATTGGCGTTTTAAGATACCAAAAAAAATAAGAACTTTTACCTCTTAATTTATACATACACCCCTAAACTTAAGGTAAATTGGTCTTTTAAACAATAGTTATATTTTAGCCCCCATCTTATTACACTTAATTCTCTAAGTTTTAACAAAATTATGGGTAATTAGTTACATTTTTCTCCTTCCACAACAAACTTATAATTGTTTTACGTATTCTTTCCATATCTTATAAACTATAATGTTTAAAAAAATCCAAAAGTATCGTGATGAACTACTCATTTTTGTTGACGATTCGATAGTTGTCTTGTTCTGTATTGACGTGTGGATTACAAGGTACAAGTAGATGATGCCTTAATGTATAAGTGATTAGAGCCCAAAGTACTTGGTCATTATCCCAAAATGTTTAATAGCCACATAATGTCAAGTGATTAAACCCTCATCTTTAACAAAATCATAGATATGTAGTTAGTTTTTTTTAACGACAAACGTTACGTAATCACTACTCATAAATCACACCAAATTTACTCCATGCAAGGAATTGAACCCTGGTCTCTCCCCAAGAGACACAATGCCTCTACCATGTAACACTCATCTAGTAATTTCAATATTTTAAAGGTTTTCGTATATATATAACGAAAATAAACATGTAATTACGATTAAGAATCCTTAGAAAATACGAGTAATTTAAAACTTTTACAACTTAAAGGTTTACAACATAAAATATATAAGCTCTTCGTTTAAAAATGACAACGAAACGCCATGCGGAAACTTTAATCTCGTGTGTTCGGTTCTCCGATTAGCTTGATCATCATCCGGCATCCCGTAATATACCTATGATCAAAACCAACATGAAAGTTAGTTTTGATAGCGTAAAATGAGTTTAACCAAGTTCATAGCATCAACCAACTAAAAGAAAATATATATTTTTTTTTTCTTTTCGGATTCATGCCTCTCGCGCCACGCGAGAGGCTTCTTCTCATCTTTCACGTGTCGCGACATCCGTCGCGTGGCGTGCCGGATTTACCACACTCCCTCGCGTGGAGCGAGGGAGACCATTTTCCAGCAGGTCCATTCCTGGAACCTGCATATCTGCGAGCTATGGTTATTAATCAAAAATCAAACTTTAAAGTGCCATAACTTTCGTTCTAGTTATCCGTTTTACACAATTCTTTTTCCTACGCATCCGTAATTAAATTACGGACCCGTTTATCACCTTAGTTTGCATAAAAACCTGATTTATCCAATGTTGGCTCATAAATCCATTAGGTGATTATTCGACCCGTTTGGTATTATTATTTCACTACATGCTCTAAAAAGAAAATAGTTAATTCCTATCATTTTACCCATACTGGGCTTGTCAAACCTTAACGTTTTCGCTCCCATCCTAGAGTTTATGTAGGCGTTTACATTCACCGATTCATTTCTATCTATCTAAGCATTTAACCACAATTTACTTCTTAGTCTATTTTGACCCGCAAACATTTTTGCGTATACTTTTTATATGTATCTAAGGGTTTCAAAATCAATAAACAAGTTTCTAAACAAACTCTAACGGTCGTTTACCCGGTTCGCCCGTTAAGGGCGTTTTGGTCAATTCTAGTCTCTTATTTTACGACGAAAGACTCTCACCAATTATTGACCAAATTAGCACTTTTAACTACAACATAATTATACGTACCTGGCTCGGATCAATACATTGACCCGTTTTAATACCTTGTCTCGAAAATTTGCTAATTCATAACAACGCTAATTCATAAGCCGCTTTATCCTGTAAGCATAAAACTCGACAAGTGCTTATTAGTCGATATTTGTCAAATGGTATCCACATTACCATTTGACCCGTTTTACTCTTTTTATTCATTAGGCTTACTTATAGTAACCGTTCAAAAACCCATTTTTATAATTAGCTTTTCATGGCTAATTTACCGTTCTATCTCTTTTACCATTAAAAATGGTTTTTATCATTTATATTAGTTCCGACCCGTATTATTTCGCGTCGGGAACCATATCTTTAATATTATCCTTATTGTATTTGAAACTTATAGGATGAACATTTATTTTACTAAAAGGTGTAAGTTTCACTTACCTTGCATCCGATTATGTCATTTTTTCGCGTACTCGATCCGTTTGACCCGCTTCTTTCCCAAGTCTTCATCTAGCTTGTCTAGAGTCAAACTATCATCATCACAATTCGTAAGACGGTTAGATTAGTCATAATTGTTTACGACTATTCCATCCTACGGGTTTTATGTCGAATTTATCATTCGACCATATCAAAATTATCATTCGATCTAATCATTGGTCGGTTTGACTTTTTGAAAGTCAATTGACTTATCAACATATTCAAATGCACATTTGGTTCAATGAACTCACTTAGGCATATTTCATCCGAACTCTTAACGAAATCAAATTTTACATACTAATTAGTAGGCCGCAATTTCATTTAGGCATTTCATATCACTGAAAATGAGCTTTTTTTGTGACTTGTTTAACCTATTTACAAGTCTTCAAAAATTATGATTTTTTTATGTGGAATACCTCTCGGAGGTTAGGCCTTGTGTTAAAATTTCAAGATCTAACTCTTTACCAAAAATTCGAAAAAAATTATTTACTAAGCTGCAATTAGATTCGTCACTTCTGACTGCAGCTTACGGAAAAATTCATTAAAAATCCCTCGTTTATCCGATTGACGAAATTCCAATTGGCGATTCTTTTAATCGCTTAAAACTATCTACAGTAAAAATTTAAGATCATAACTAAATCCTAAATTGAGTTATGACATTCATAATGGGCTGCAAATTCTGCCAGAAAACACAGCTTGAACATTTGATACGGAAAAATTCATAAAACGCTCAATTTTCGTCGAAAAAATGCGATTCCAGTGGGGTTTTAAAGAAATTTCCTGGAATTACATTTTAGAATCAAGAAACATACGTTTTTGTCACGTTTTGTTCAGGTTACAGCCAATACAAGTTGGCTGTAAATTCTGATCAGGAGCTATTTGCATTCAGCTTTCAATTTAAGCATGTTCTTGACATCATAACACTAATTTTTAGCAATCAAAACCCTAAAAACATCTCATACATGAATTTAGCATCAACAAAATCTGAATTTACTTGAGCTAGGCATGATTTCAATATATTTTTGTCTAGGGTTTACTCCTAAACACTATTTCAATACCACAATCATGCAACATCAATTTCGAATTTCTTATGCACATCAAGAATTCTCAACTTCATAAATATCAAAAATTTGACATACCTTACGATCCCCTTAGCTTGGTGATCACGATTTTAGTTAAAGCCCTAATTTCTTTGCTCGATTTCTCCTTGATTTTGCTAGATTTCATGAGCTTTATGGTTTTGAAAGAACCCCCTGGTGCTCTGATCGTTCCTGCGCGCACACACACACTTACCAAGTGTGTGTTGTATTTTATTTTTAGTTTTAATAAATAAGTTTCCTCCATTTGGCACTATTAGCCCCTCATGTTTTGTTTTTATAAAAGGTTTAACTATTTCTAGTTTCCTTTATTGTTCTAACAACACACAACTAACTAGGTTAATATTCCTAGTCACTTAGTGGGTTCGGGAAGTCATAACCCGTTTTATTTTAAGTCCCGTTAACTCGAGCCTTCTATATACTTTGTTTTCTCAAAGTATTTATCCTCCTTTTTAATTAACATCACGTTTATTTATTTAAATCCTAATATTTACCGGGTTAATTTTTACCACTAACGGTATTTTACCCGTCTTTACTATTAACGTGGTTTGATTACCAAACCCGTTTTTAGGGTGTTACAAGTCTACCCCCTTAAAGAGGTTTCGTCCCCGAAACCTTATTTACGTAGTTCTTTTAATTTTTGACTAAACGAACTTAGTTTCGTTTGTTAGAACTTTTGAGATCGTTGATACTTGTGCTGGATTAGTTTAGTCATAGTTTGTAGCTATTTTGAATGTACAAGGGCTTATTTTGTAATTCTCTAGAAGATAGTTTCCTGGCTTAGTGTAGATAAGATTCCCGCAAAGTTATAAATTTGCTGGCTAATCAGGAACACTATATATAGCCCATACATTGTAACCTACTCAAGCTTTTGGCTCTTGAATGAATATTGGTGTTGTTACATTCTTGTGTTGATCTTGTGCTCAAATCTGATATCCAAGGTGTTTTATTGTTATATCTTATTGTTTGGTTTCAATACAACACTTGTTGTATTCATTAATCCATTAGCTTCACCTTCATCTTTGATCTTTCTTAACTTTTCATATCTCAAACACCTAATAAATAGGTGTTATGGGTTAAAACAACCAACCACTGTGATCCGGATTCGTTTTGGGATCTACAATTTGGTATCAGAGCCTTAGTGTTCTTGGTTGTTGTGTTCTTGTTGAGATTTTTCATAGTTTTGAAGGTTTTTCAAGAGTTTCAAAGTTTTCAATTTTTTGGACTTAAAATGGATTGATTTGGTGTGTTTAATCGATAGGTTGTTGTTAATACATGATTAGGAAGTCATTTTGGACATTTTGATGCATCAAAACATGGTTTTTGAGCTGTTTTTTTAGTGATTAGAGGGTTTTAGTTCGTGTTAAACCCTCTGTCCAGCGAAATCATCTTGAAGACAGTGAACAACTTTTGAATACAGCGAAATAAATTTTTGAATATAGCGAACTTAGCGTTGAATACAGCGATTTTAATCAAATCGTTGAGAAACCCATCGCATAATCACTAATTTCGACGATCATCATTCGAGCGAAATTACTGATCACCAGCGAAATAGTGTCCAGTGACCCTTGAGCGAAATTATTGAAGGCGACTTCGAGAATCGTGATACCGAACCACAGCGTTCTTATCACGGTAATCGGTGGAATTAACCTAACTATTGTCTGTGTTGTGTTTTGTCAGCGGGATTATCGTGTTCGCTCGTGCAGGACTCCTTATAGCACCAGCGAAGGTTGAGGATCTGTCAGCGAAGTTGATCAGGATTCTTCGGTCATCGGCGAATTTAATTTTATCACCGGTTTTCTGTGACTTGTCAGCGAAATTAACTTCTGATCAGTTCCATTTTGTCTAAAACAAGCAAAGATGTCGTTGAATCAACTAAGTCCAATTGCTCAAGCGGAACTTGAGACTGGAACCACCACTCGACCACCAAAGTTGAAAGGTGCTGAAGACTTTAGCACTTGGAAAACTCGCATTCAATCGTTCTTCGAGTACACGGACTACAATCTGTGGCTCTCTGTCACCGCTGGACCCCACATTCCAACGGTCGTTCGAGGAGATGCAGTAGTTGCCAACAATGATGCAACTACCTTTACTGATGAAGACAAGGCTCTTATCCAACGCGATCGTCGTGCTCATGCTGCCTTAACCATGGCACTATCAACCAACGACTGCAACATGTTTGAAGAACACCGAACTGCCAATGCACTCTGGAATGCATTGATTGAGTACTATGAAGGAAATGAAGAGTTGATCGAAAGCAAGAGAGATATGGTGAAGAAACAATATGACATGTTTTGTGGAGTTCGTGGAGAAAGTCTTTCTGACCACATCAGTCGTTTTCTGAATATGATGACCAAAATGAAGAAGGCGGGAAATCCTGTCACAAATCGTGCTGCAATAAAGAAGCTGCTAGATTCACTTCCCAAGGAATGGAGTCTACAATGCATGTTGATCAAGAAGGATTTCCTCAACAATCCAAATCCTGTTACTTTGTCCGATCTGATCAATACCCTAAGAGCTTTTGAAATGGATGTCAACAAAAGAGAGATGAACATTGTCGGTTACCAACCAAAGTCAACTCAAACCTCAGCTGGATTGAAAATGTGGCATTTCTTGCTTCAGGAGGCATTACTCCACAAGCTTCTGACTTAATCTACGCGAACGCTTCCGCAAGCGCATCAAAAGCCCCACAACTTGTTGAGAAGACTATCACGGTTGACACTCAAGCATTGAAAGTGTCCACTGAAAACGTGGCACTCTTCAACACATTTCTGAGCAGCTATGAAGCCCTGATGTCGGGGGAGCTGAAAAAGGAGATGTTCACTGCTGAAGACATGTATTAGGTTGATCCAGATGATATGGAGGAAATGGATCTGAAATGGCAAATGGCCATGATCACTTTGAGGCTAAAGAAATTTCAAGACAAGACAGGAAAGCGTTTGGGTCTTGGAAAAGCTGGGTTTGACAAATCTAAACTTAGGTGCTACAACTGCAAGAATCTAGGACACTTCAAGCGTGATTGTCCTCTGTTGAAAGAAGGAAACAGTGAAACCACTCCTGCTGTAAAGCAAATCACAGTTGAAGAGAACAAGAACAACGCGTCTCCTAGCACGCCAAAAGCTTTAGTCGTCGAAGACTATGATTGGAGTGAAGAAATTACTGAAGCAAAGGAGCAAGTTAGCAAAGCCCTGATGGCCAAGATCTCAGGTGAATCCTCATCAAGGCAGTTTGAGAAGCAGACAGCTGGAATTCCAAAAGGAGACAATGCTGCTGACAAAGGTTTGAAAAGCATTCTGACTTCAGTGGAGCTTGAAAAAGAAGAGAAGTGTGATTAAGCAGAGGAGCATGTTTCGAAAGAGGCATCTGAGAAGGGCAACGAAAAGGTCCCAGCAGCCGCGATGAAAGCAGATTCATCAAAGGAGAAGGCAGACAAGGACTGGTAAACAGTATTCCACTTAGTTTCAAGGAAACGTTATGCACACCCGCATGCGTTGATGTCGTGGCACATTACAAATTCTTAAATCTAGAATTTGAAAGACAAAAAGACAAAGCTTTAAAATTTCACAACGAGCTTAAACAGAATGAGGCTGCATATCAGAGAAAGTTGAACTCAACTTTAGCTGAAATGCAAACTCTTAAAGAATTTGTGTTTAGAAAAGATTTTATCATTAACGATCTTACAGAGAGATTAGAAAAAGCTTTGAATGAAAAGAATAAATTACAAATTATAATAGATAAATGGAATGTCAGTCAAAAGGCCTTTACTGACATTAAAAACTGCCAACGACCAACGTTTGTGAAGGACGGGATTGGGTATAAGGATAGGCACGGAAATGAAAGAAAACTTTTCTTTCCTCCACATAGCAAAAACTATGTGCCTATGCCGACTCCTCATCCCAAAAACGATCTTATCAATGAAAAGGCCTCTGTTGAACAGAATGATTTTTGTGAAAATGAGACAACCGCTAACTGTTCTAAAAGCAATGCAGATCCCATTGTGTGTAAAGAAGATGTGTGCGATGAGGATGGAGACTGCGGTGGGTCAAATATAGGAATCGGATATTCAGGCGACAGTTATTCCACCGTTAACTGGTTCGCCTGGAACTGTTCTAGGAAAAACAATGTTAAGGTTGAATGTAATAATTTAAGTAGGATGGATGACTGTAATGGGCGAGTGCCTAAATTTAAATTTTCGGATGACTGTAAGGGCCATGTGCCTACATTTGAGACCCGTGATCGTGAACATTGTGTGTCTGAATGTCATGATTTAAATTATGCGTGTTGTGATGACAAAGTTGCTTGTGAATCTCCTGTATTTGTGCCAGAATTAAAAAGGAATTGTTTTGCAAAATTCCTCACAGAGGAAATTCCCGAATTTATTCCTTCCAGAACAGGTATGACAGACTCAGAAAAGAGTGTCACTGAAGATCAATGCAATGAAGACTCAAGCACTGCTGACTCAGAAGATGAAAAGAAGACTTCAAGCCCTGAGGATGAGCAAACGTCAGAAACAACAGACAGTGAGAGCACAGAATTTTCAAGTGAAGAAACCTTGAAAACCTCAAGTGAAGATCAAACAACAAATGATGAAAGCTCAGAAAGCTCAAGTATTGAAACAATTGAAGACCAAAATCCAGAAAGTTCAAGCGAAGATCAAAGCTGCAATGATTCAATTTACGAAGCAAGTTAAGAACAAGACTCAAGTGAATACCAAACGTCTGAAAGCTCATCTGATTACGACAATGATGAAGAATGTTCAGAAGATGAAAGCAGAGTTGACAAGAAAATGAAGAAAGCAGAAAGCTCAAGACACTCATCACATACATCATCTTCTAACACCAAAAGACCCAGACATAAAAGATGTTTTCGCTGTGGTCATTTAGGACATACAGCGAAACATTGTAAAACCAAGAAGTTTTCTAAACCAGAGCATGATTTTCTTACAAACGTCACATATCAATTAAATTATCTTAAGAAGTCTGTTAAAATCTGGTTGAGTCAACTGCCTATTTTTGGAAACAAAAAGAGGCCAAAGTGGGTCAAAACCACGATAGATTCGAAATGAAGCAAATCTGGATTCCCAAAACTAACTAATTTGTATATTCGTATTTTTGTGTATATCAGAATAAACTCCAGAAATGGCTCCGCATGCTCATGGAATACATCTGGCACGTAGACAGCGGATGTTCAAGACACATGACAGGACTGAAGGAACTCCTGAAGAATTTTCGCTTCATCGATGGTGATTTCGTATCTTTCGCTGGAGACGAGAAGGGAGGAAAGATTGTTGGAGTAGGAGATGTGGTGTCTGAAGCCCTCACTCTGGAGAATGTCAATTATGTGCCGGAGCTGTGCTACAATCTCATGAGTGTCTCACAAGTCTGTGATAAAGGAATATCGGTGCTTTTCAATGACATGGAATGCTTGTTCCTGAAGCCCGGATATGTTGTTCCTGCTGAAATGATCATGCTCACTGCTCCAAGACAAAACAACACATACGTGCTCAACATGAAAAACGCCAACACAAATGACAACTTAACCTGCTTGATCTCTAAGGCTTCAGAATCGGAATCACTGCTTTGGCATAGGCGACTGGGGCATGTTAATTTCAAAAATATGAACAAACTCTCTAAGTTAAACTTAGTTAGAGGTCTTCCAATTAAAGAATTTCCATTTTCTGAAAAATGCATTGCATGCGCCCAGGGAAAACAACATAAGAAACCGCACAAGTCCAAAGCAGTGAACACGATTACGGCACCTCTTCAGTTGTTGCATATGGATCTTTTTGGTCCAATTAGTGTTAAAAGTCTTGCTAAAAGTTCTTATTGTTTGGTGATTACAGATTATTTCTCTCGTTTTTCATGGGTTTATTTTCTTGAGGCAAAAAGTGAGACCGCGGAAATTCTCAAGGCATTCATTCCCTTGATTGAGAACGTGACCAAATTAAAAGTGAAGTCAATCAGAAGTGATAATGGCTCTGAATTCAAAAATCAAACTTTCATATCCTTCTGTGCAGAAAAGGGAATTCATCTTCAATATAGTGTAGCCAGAACTCCTCAACAAAATGGGGTTGTTGAACGCAAGAACAGAACATTGATTGAAGCCGCAAGGACCATGCTAGTGGATTCAAAGCTTCCAATCATCTTCTGGGCAGAAGCAGTTAACACAGCATGCTACGTTCTGAACAGGGTTCTCATTGTAAAACCACACGGAAAAACGGCGTATGAACTTCTTTTCAAAAGAAAGCCGCTTATTGATTTCTTCAGACCATTTGGATGCTCTTGCACTCTTCTAAACACTCAAGAGAATCTCATCAAGTTCGAAGCAGTGGGTGATGTCTGCTACTTCATGGGATATTCATCCACTCAAAAAGCTTACAGAGTCTACAACAAAAGAACAAAGATGGTGATTGAGTCGTACTACGTTGATTTTCAAGAAGGAAATTACACTAACACTGGAAGTACTCCCAACTGGTTTTATGATGTGGGTGTGATCTTCAACACTTTTGAAATTCCAGAAGATGTTCCAGAAGCAGAACCTACAGAAGTCGCTCAAGTTGAACCTCTGTTTGATACTTCAGATATTGGTCTTACTCCGTTCACTACCCGTTTCACTCCATTCTCTGCTAATCCACTTCTCTCTGTGGATGAAGCGACTGGTGACACTTCGCCTGAGAACACCCCAGAAAACGGTGCTTCTTCTTCACAGGTGAACGTGGATGAACCAACACAAGAAGATGACCCTCTAGTCATTTACGTGGACGAACACTTCACCAACCTTCCGCAGCAGATTGAGTCTCAGACAAATGCAGGGTACAAGACAAATCGAAATCATCCTCTAGAAAATGTCATAGGTGCAGTCGAAGAAGGAGTGTGTACACGAGGTCAGTCGTCAAGCATCAACAAAGGTCTTTATGCAGCCTTTCTCTCACAATCGGTGCCACGGGACATTGAATATGCAATTCTAGACTCTAGCTGGGTTCAGGCCATGCAGGAAGAATTATCTCAATTTCGCAAACTCAAGGTCTGGGAGTTAGTTGATCTACCTGAAGGAAAGTTTCCGATTGGTACCAAATGGGTCTTTCGAAACAAGATGGATGATCGTGGAGTAGTAATCAAGAACAAGGCCAGATTAGTGGTGCAGGGTTTTCGTCAGGAGGAAGGAATCGATTACGAAGAGGTTTTCGCTCCAGTTACAAGATTGGAAGCCATTAGAATATTCCTAGCTTACGCGTCATACAGAAATTTCAAAGTTTTTCAGATGGACGTAAAGAGCGCTTTTCTGTATGGGAAGGTAAAGGAAGAAGTCTACGTGTGCCAGCCTCCGGGTTTCGAAGATCCTCATTTTCCAGGACGCTACTACAAGTTGGACAAAGCCCTCTATAGTCTTCACCAAGCTCCACATGCTTGGTACGAGACTTTGTCAACTTATCTTTTGAAGTGTGGATACACCAGAGGAACGATCGACATGACTTTCTTCACCAAAAGAGTCGGGGAAGACGTAATGCTGGTTCAGATTTATGTGGACGATATCATCTTCGGGTCGACCAACGAAGAACTGTGTAGAGAATTCGAGTCTGTCATGAAGGCACAATTTGAAACAAGCATGATGGGAGAGATGACGTTCTTCTTGGGGCTAGAAGTGAAGCAAAAGGAAGATGGGATTCTTATTCATCAGGCCAAGTACATTCGGGATATTCTCGCAAAATACAACTTGAATGACTGCAAAGTTGCAAGTACTCCATTTGCATCTCAGACAGAGCTTACTCTAGATCCTCAAGGAAAACCTGTAAACAAGTCATTCTATCGCTCGATGATCGGATCTCTGATGTACTTAACGGCTAGCAGGCCTGACATCATGTGGGCTGTCTGTCTCTGTGCTCGCTTTCAGACTAATCCCAAGGAATCTCATGAAACCGCTGTGAAGCGCATCTTCTGCTATCTTAAAGGAACTCCGAAACTAGGTCTTTGGTATCCTAAAGATAGCAATTTTGATCTTATTGCTTATTCTGACAGTGATCATGCAGGTTGCAAAGTAGATCACAGGTCTGTCTCAGGAGGATGTCAATTCTTGGGAAATCGTCTGATCTCATGGCAAAGCAAGAAACAGACAACTGTGTCCACCTCCACCGCTTAAGCAGAATACACCGCGGCCTACAGTTGCTGTTCACAAGTTCTCTGGATACAAAATCAGTTGTTGGATTATGGAATCAACATCATGATGACTCCTATATTCATCGACAATGAGGCATGTCTGGGAATTGTGAAGAATCCCATCCACCACTCCAGAACGAAGCATATCGAAATTCGTATTCACGCAATTCGAGATGTGTACAAGAAAGGATACATTCAAGTGGTACCAATGGATACAACCCAGCAACGGGCCGACATTTTCACCAAAGCTTTCGATAAAAGGCGATTCAACCAGCTGGTAACCTGGTTGGAAATGGTTAATTTCCTTGAATGGAAATGAATCTTGTGTCCAAAAGCTTTCGTAAATACACTATCCTTTGTCTATAGTTTACATTAAAAAAAACGTTTGTTGAAAGAAAAACAAGTATCGTACAGCGTTGCCCACCAAAAAGATTTTCAGATTCTTAAAATTTTATTTTCGGGCAAATGGACTTTCGAAAATAAAGATTTTAGGGGGGATATTCCAGAAAATCAAAATGAGATGCTTGTTTCTGACTCCTGTTAGAGGAAATGATAGAAAATTGCTAACACTTTGCCATGTCTTGTAAAACAGAAAAGCATGCAAAAAGAAATCGGGGTACCAAGCAACGACATGTCGGTAGATTCAGCAACACCGACGAGTAAACTGCTGTTAGGGAGCAAAACAAAACATCTACACAAGGATTCTGGCTTATCTCAGGCATTACGCATCTTGTGGGTAACACGTTGCGGCATATGGCTTAATGGTCTTAAATCTTGTGTTGATAGATTGCCAAAGTCTGAAATCTCGGGTCTTTATATTGGTTTTCATTCGGGGGGTATCATAGTTGGTCTTCTGCTGCATCCAGATACATGCTGACCTAGAACTTCTATGATATCCCTTCATAATAAGCGCCTTAAAAAAAATAAAAAAATAAAAAAAGGCCAAACCTTTTTATAATAAGTGCCTTTTGTGGCCAGAAACCTTTTGATGGATTAGTTTTGGTCTCTCTGCTGTACGAAAGTACTGACCTGTTCACCGAACTATCTGTCTCGCCCTCGATAGTTCTTGGAATCTCTGTTGTACGAAAGTACAGACCTGATCTCCGTTCTATCGTTGAAATGAATGGATCCAATATACTCACCTGTTATGAAGAACCTTTGTGCATACCTTGATCACGGGGGTATGTCCTGACGTGGGACTCACGGGCGTAATGTTTCTATTCTCAATAGCTTGTGTGGGGGCCATAGAAGTCTTGTCAATATTACCGAAAACATGATAAAAGCGCTCTCCGAAGGCATGTTGAAAGAAGGATGCATGGATTTAAACGGACAAACATACTGGCAGTTTTTCTTGTGCCATGGTTAGTACTTATTAATAATAATAATAAATAAGGAATTGGCAAGTGTTGGCGATATGATCTTCTGCAGGTAAGTCATCGAGCGTCGAATGTTTCAAGAAGTTCCGCATCAAATGGAACCTCCCAGAGCTGAAAATTCGAAGTTCGGAGTCTAAATGGCCCATTTTTCTCTGTTGTGTAAATATTTAGTAAATTTTTGCATTTTAAACAAAATTGGGCACGCTTTTCGAGAAAGTTTGAAATTTACGAGCGAAATTAAAAATTGCTTTGAAAATATACCAATGGCAGCGAAGATAAGATACCAGCGAAATTATTATTTCGCTAGTTATCAAATTTTCGATATAAATATCTTGTAACCGTCATTTTTCAAAATTTTCACAAACCACTTCATCTCCTCTTTCGCTCTTTCGCTCATCTTCGGACACACTCGCAAAACCGACACAAGTCTTATTTTCGTTCAAAGATCATCAGGTAATTCTTCGATTATTCATCATTTGCAACCATCGTAGTCATCGGTTCACATTTTCGGTATACTGTACACTGTTTGAATTTCCATGACTGCCACTTATGTTCATAAACCCTAGAATCTGAATCCAAAATCTGTGTGTTTTGATATAGATGTCTGTTTTTAAGAACCGAACAAACCGAGTGTCACAATGTTCTTTTGTATTTGGACTCATCTGTGATCATTGTTTGAACAAAACTAGAAATCAGAAATCAGTAAGGTTTTTTTTTTAAAAGGGTTTATGAAGAAATTTTTGAACACAGCGAATTAGTTTTGAATGCTGCGAACTCAGCGAAGATAACATGGAATCTCAAAAGTCTCGAACGCGAGTTCGAGCATCCGGCAGAATAATCTGTTTCACCGGTAATGTGGCCGAGACTAGTGTCTTCGCTACTGAATCGTTTCCGGAAACAAAACCATGTCTTCGCTAAGTTCGCTAGCGATTTTATCTCGGAAAACGGTCATCGCTGGTAGATCGCACCGAGGATAAAACGCTTTCATCATCGCTGCTGGATCGTCTTCGCTGGTGGTTCGTTCCGTGTACGAGACTCTGTCATCGCTGAGTTCGCTGTCGATATCCGGCCCGGCAGCGAAGACCATCACCGACCTGGCAGCGATTTTATCTCTTTAATTATTATTTTTTTAATTTAATTTTTTTTTAATATTGTAAATATCTTTGTAAATAGTGCTTTTAATTATAAATTTTTTTGTAAATATTTGTTTCTATCTCAACATTTCTCTCACTTGGCTCGTTTGGTGTTTCAGAAGCAAGATGGTGAAAATTATTGATTGGGATACTACGTCAAAGCACAACCAGAGTATCAATCTCGATCAAACACCACAGGATTTTCAGGATGCAGCGAGATGGATTCGATCTAGCAGAATCGGTTTCGCAGTTGAAGCATTAGTTCCCGTTTATCGCCTTCACATTCAAGAGTTCTGGGAACATGCGAAGCCTGAAAATATAAACAACAAGAGAGGGATTTCTTCAACTGTTAGTAACAAACGTATAGAATTTACTGAAGATAGGATTCGCAATGTGTTGAAACTAAAAGACAACGAGCAAGATCCAATCTCCTTAAGCAAGGATGATGTGTTGGACGGATTTCGTGGAATGGGATACATAGGAGACTTTCGTCTAAAGAGGGAGATTAAGAGAATTGGGATCACAAGGGACTGTAGATTTATAGTTCACGTTATTGCTATGTGCCTAGCTCATAGAAAGGGGGGATTTGATGGACTGAACCTAGAGTGGTCAGCGGCCATGTTAAACCTGTGTCTGAATCAAAAATTCAACATCTCTGGTCTAATTTTCAGCTACTTGCTAGAGAATGTGACCGGGAAAACTAGGGCAATGTATCCTCGTTTCATCCAGATGCTGATAAACGATCAGTATGAAAACCCACCAAATGATGGAAATCTGTACACCTTCCATGTGCCAACCAGTCGTCAGTATACGAAAATTAAAACTAATGAATGGGTGATGTTACACGATTGGATGTATGCAGCCGAGAGATTGCCTTTAGTCAGAGAAGCTTACAGAAAATATAGAGAGGCACTCCGAGAAAAGCAGCAAAGGAATGCATAAGCTGAAGCAGAAGCTGCTGAAAAGGCAGAACGAGCGAAAGGTAAAAGAAAAGGAAAGGAAGCTGCTAAAGATGAACCACCCAAAAGGAAAAGGGCATCGGAAAGCACTGAACGATTTATGGATGCAGGCATAAGGGCGGCCGAGTCAGAAGAACACAGCCAGCACATTGAAGATTTGAAAGCGATTCATGCCTTGCAAGAAAAGGAGAAAAGAGAAAAGAAGTTGAAGCGAAAAGAGATATCACCCACAGAAAGACCAGAGATTGTGACTGAGGAAGTTCAATCGTTAAATGACTTCGTTGATACTTTGATAATAGATCCGGATGAAGCTTCAGCGAGCAAGAAAAAGACAGATGAAAGATCTTTCAAAGTATCTCCTGTAAAGCCGACGAGGTTTTCAAAGCCACCAGTCCCGCCACAAAGGATTCGTCCCTTTCAAGAGCTTTACGATAAACTTGTTGAGAACACCAGTCCATCTGTGGCAAAGGAGATCTGTCTTCTCAAAAATCAAGTCAACGACACAAACAGTCTGAGAGAGAAGATTAAAGATCAGCGTAAGAAGAATAAGGAGATGAATGCCTACATGGCCAAGCAATCAAAGTTTATCAGGTTCCAGCAGATGGGGTTAGAGAAATTGTATAGAATGATGAGAAAAATGTGCGAGCAGATGAAAATAAAGCCCATGTTCTCCTTTGATGAAATCTTTGACTTTGAATCTTTCGTGGAAGAGGAAAATGCTCGAAAGGAAAAGGAGGCTGAAGCCAAGAAAAAGCGTTTGGAAACGGTCGAAAAAGTAACTGAGGGAAACGAAAGTGATGAAGAGGAAGTGGATCGAGATGATATGCCGGCCAAATTCTTCGAATGGGGTCTTGAAGAAGAAGTTCTCTACGAACAAGAAAATGGAAAAACCTTCTCTCCTGAACATCCTGAATGGTTCAAGAAAGAGAGAGAACGACTCCCAGACTTTTATCAAGTAATTACAGTAGAAAAGAGTGAAGCCACTGACAAGATCATCAGCTGGATGTACGACAATCTTCGAGGAATGTTTATGGTAAAGAGACGCGGTGGAGTAATCCAGTATTTCCAGACCGGATTTGATCTTTTCACACTTCCTAGGTGGGATCCGCGGGAACTTGGTCGCCTAGATATATTAAACCCAGAAGAAAGAGGAATCGGGAGGGACTTCGAGCGGATTATTGCCAAAGAAAGCAACAAGGGTTTCCCCAATCATGCTCCACAGCGTCCAAGACGCAGAGTTTCAAAAACAACTATTGATCCAGTAACCGGAAAGGGGAAAGTGACGTGGGTGATCAACCCTGCCAAAGTTGTCACAAGGATCAAGCTTCCGGAAGAAGTACCTGTCGCCCTCAATGATTTTAAGAAATGGTTTTACGACAGCAGGACTGGTGAAGCTGTAATAAGATCCAATGAAAATGTGGATATTCGTATTCTGGATCCGATGGATGTTTTTATGTTTGGGCTCTCAAATTTAACAGTATTGAACGCTAGCCGTATAAATGTGGGAGCTGGTAATGCAAACATGGAGGAGGCAGCGTTATTTCAGAGAGCGGTGGAGCGAGCCTGGAAGTTGAAAAGAGATATGCTGGATCTGGTAGATAAAATTGAGAAGAGGAAAGAAAAAGAAGAAAAGAAAAGGGAAGCAAGAAAGAAGAAGAAACAAGAACGAGAGAAAGAAGGAACTTCTGCTTCCACAACTGAACCCGCCACAACATCACCACCTCCGGCCTCATCCACATATGAGGCCACTAAGGAGGATCAACCTATTAGTGAAGCTGCAGTAATTCAAGAAACTCAAACTGTGCCAATCGAGACCGAAGCACCAACAGAAATGATAACAAGCAAAGAAAAACCAACAGAGCCTGAGAAGCAAGCGACAGAGAATCCAGCGGCCACAACTGAAGAATGAAAAGACAAGTATGCAACGATCTAGGGGGATATTGTTAGAACTTTTGAGATCGTTGATACTTGTGCTGGATTAGTTTAGTCATAGTTTGTAGCTATTTTGAATGTACAAGGGCTTATTTTGTAATTCTCTAGAAGATAGTTTCCTGACTTAGTGTAGATAAGATTCCAGCAAATTTATAAATTTGCTAGCTAATCAGGAACACTATATATAGCCCATACATTGTAACCTACTCAAGCTTTTGGCTCTTGAATGAATATTGGTGTTGTTACATTCTTGTGTTGATCTTGTGCTCAAATCTGATATCCAATGTGTTTTATTGTTATATCTTATTGTTTGGTTTCAATACAACACTTGTTGTATTCATTAATCCATTAGCTTCACCTTCATCTTTGATCTTTCTTAACTTTTCTTATCTCAAACACCTAATCAATAGGTGTTATGGGTTAAAACAACCAACCACTGTGATCCGGATTCGTTTTGGGATCTTGATGCGTGTGAAGTGTTATATATATTAGGTGTGTATTTTAAGCCCTTTTTAACACTTATTTTAGCCAAGTTTTAAATTTATAAAACCCGATATTTTACTAACACTAAACACACATATGGGCAAGTGCACCCATCATGAGCGTAGTATAGCGTTGGTAAGATACCGAGGTCATCCAAGGACACAAGAGCTTTTAGTACCGGTTTATCCTCAACGTCTAATCAAAATAAAAGTTTAGAAAAATGTTTTAAACTAAGAAAAATAAAAACTAACTAAAATGCTGAAAAATAAAAATAAAATAAAAACAGATAGACAAGATGAATCACTTGGTTCCGACTCGTATCTAGTATAACCTTTGATTATTTCCGCACTTTTGCACATAATTAAGAGATTATCTTAGTTATTGTAGTAGGCCCCTCTTTTGAAGGTGACGTTACCCTCACCCCAGTAGTTTGAGTCAGCAAGGATACAATCCTAAAAGGGTGGATTATTGGAAGATAATGAATTAAGTTATTAATGTAGTATTGTGGTAGGCCCCGCTTTTGGCGGTGACGTTACCCTCGGCTAAGTAGTCTGAGTCAGCAGGGATACAGTCCTAAATAGCCGGGTTATAGTATTAATAGTAGTTAACTTATGAGGGGATCAAAGAGTTTGGACCCCCGCCATCCAATACCGTGAAGCATTGAAGGAGGTCCTACTAAATTTGACCCAGGTCCATTGCAGGACCTCTAAACGCTGAACAATGGTAAGACCTTTACCAAACCGTTCCCTTAACCCCCGACCAGGTAGCCAACATACCTCCATATAGACCGTGGAGATATGAATGGTGAAAATCCTTTATTTTATATAGACAGTAAAATAATGCCAAGACACCACGGACAAACGATAAGGAAAGATCACCTTCAACGTAAGTAACTAGTTATTAAAGTCATTAATACAAAACCAAATAAAAAGTGCAAAAGATTAGAAATAAAAAGTATTATACTAGACACTTTGTCTTCACCAAGTGATGTAAGAGACTTAGGCAAACATGGCCTTGATTGTCAAGAACTCTTACGATCAATCTTGGATCCCGAGACGACTCACACACTCTACGATGGACAATGGATGATGGTGGTGGATGATGGTGTTGTGATGGTGGTGGGTGGTGGATGAAGTGTGAGAGAGGTGGTGTGCCAAGGGATGAGTTGAAATGAATCCAAGCACTCCTATTTATAGGCTGAACAGAGAGCTGGGCACGGCCCCGTGTCCGCTGGGCACGGCCCCGTGCCCGTCTGACACTCTCTCTCCTCATTAATTGTAATTCGCAATTACAATTAATGCGCCTGCTGTACTTTCGACACGCCCCCGTGTCCGCTGGGCACGGCCCCGTGGTGGGCAATAGAAGCTTCTATAGGTTTGTCTTTTCTGCTGCTTCTTGGGCACGGCCCCGTGCTGGCTGAGCACGGGGCGTGTTCAGTCTTCTGACTTCTCTATTTTGCTTTGGAAGGTGCCGTTGAGGGGTCGGGCAGTCCACTAATGTTCCTTTCCTTGTATTTATGTTGGAATTAGCTGTCTTTTTGCTTCTTTTGTGTTTTTGAGCTCATTTAATCCTGAAAATACAAAAGGAAGACAAAAACACTCTTTTTCCAATGTTAGTACATAAAAAGGGTTAGTTTTATGCCTTATTTGATGTAATTTATATGTTGCATTTTACACACATCAGATCTACATCGTTTTTATGATATTCATTCCTTCGGTGTCTTTTATGTGTAAGTCCTCACTGACCGAGGCTTTCACCTCTTATTCCTTATCCTTTGCACCTTTTTAACCGAGTCGTCACTCGATCACTTAGTCTCATCAGTTTATTAACATGTTTACCCCGCGCTTGTCTTATATTAACAAGCGCTTTGTATTTGTCAGGACATTTTCTTAACTTTGATTAGTTTTACCGGCTAAACTAATTAGTCGCCGTCACTTCATACCCCATCATCCGGGTATACTATTTTGCCATCACCGGCCTTATGTGTGTTTAAGATTTTCTAAATCCCCTCATATTACTTATGTTTGTTAGAACGCTGCTTTTGACTAAAAACTAAATTTTTAGTTTACGTTTTCTCTGTCTTACCTCTTTTTTTTCTCAAGTCTAGGAATTTCCGTCTAAATTTTCTTCCTGGTCGTTATTATTTTACATGGAGAACTGTGACCAGTTTTCCACACTTTACCCAAGCAACCCGTAGGTTCCTTTACTTAGCCTCGTAGGCTTTTTTTTTTCTTTAGATTTTCACCTTTTAAGGTAAAACCCCATCAGTTCATTTCTTTCTATTCGTGACCCGAGGGTCTTTTAGTCCCGTAGATCTAACATTAATTATAATCCCGTAGGTCATGATGATCCCGTAGATCATCTTTTATTCGGGTCTTTATTCAACTATATGTATACATATAGCATCAAGGCACCTCTTTTTATGTTTGGAATTATTTACTTTTTTTTTTTTGATTTCATTTAACCTTGATCGTAGTCTAAGGCTACATTTGTTTTCTTTCGAATTATCTTTCCGACCTTATGACTTTTATCGTCATTTACACGTCGGTTTGCCCTACGCTTACCGTTACCCGGTTCTTACCTATACTTCTTTACGACCCGTTACCCGGTTTCTTTATCTTAGTGTTTTTAACTTTCTTGTTTCGCTAGTTTGCGTTTTTTTTCCTATCTACATTCCTTTACAACCCGTCACATAGGTTCATTAATATTTCGTGCTTCCATTATTAGGTTTGCGCTTACTTGCACTACCAAGCTTTTACACTTTATTTATCTCGTTTGACTTATTCGTGTGAGATTTCATTACTCATGAACGTCAAACTTCATCCTTCATTCGACCCGTTCAACTTTAAAATAGTTGAACGTAGTTATCAAAATTTCTGTTTGCAATTTCTCATCGTCTTTTAGTCATGACTCTTAATCCGAGTCCTTTGACTTTCTATTTCGCGTTCTCGTCTCTTGGTTTACGCATACTTTCAAAATCCTACCCATCTATCGGGTATCTTTACCGAAGTTATCATCAACTAACCATTCTTATATGGTTTTAGACGTCACTTTAATTTATTTGGTCGTCTTAGCGAAATTCATCGTTTTTATTCAGTCGAGTCCTTTATTCTTTAGTCTACCCCCTTTGACTTGTCTGTGTGAATTTCATCACTTATGACAGTCAAACTTTATCCCCTACGTCTTAGCATTCACATTAGTTGGTTCGTATTTTCATTTACTTTAATCTTTGTCCCTTCTATCGGGCTCGTTATTCTAACGTAATACGCTTTCGTCGTCCGACTTGCGTTTACGTTTACTATCAACATTTTACTTATTTGACTCATTTGGGTACCTTTTTAATTTGTCCCTTTAACCCCGTCCTTACTACATCGGATGTAAATGAGTCCGCTATAAGAAGTTCATGGTATCATATGCCACTACTTACTTGGCCAGAGTAAGCGATAAACACATGACACGCATGACCTTTTTATAGTTTTCACATCACGCCCTATGTAAGTAACGCCTCTATTTAGTTTTCTTGGAAATAATATCATGGGTAGGTATTCTATTCAGGTTTTCCAAGTTTCTAATTTACACATGCAACAATCATTCTCTACATGTTTGCTGCATATTGCTATTTGTGCGATTAAATTTAAAACATGCACCTGATAACGCTTGCCCCGACGGGATTTCCTTGCCATTCACCTTGTTCGCGGTCGTTACGCGATTTAGGTCCTTGGTGAGTATACCCAGCTTGTCATACCTCAGACCATTCCACCGTCATATCCACAATTCGTTCAACTCTCGTCATCTTCAGATGCGAGCGTCCTTCAACTAAATATTTACAAAAGTTAGTAATTTCTACTTTAATAAACGCCCGTATTGTAATACAAGGCTTTTTACTCTACATGTCAATGCACGTAATATCGTTAACTGTATCAATCATTTTAATTGGGGTAGCGTGTATTACGCGAAAACCCTATGTGTTGTTTACAACACTTTAACATGCTAAACCATTAATATACATGTACTTACCGGATTTGCGATCAAGCCTCAAACCGAACACACTTTATTCTTTAACCATGAGCTCTGATTACCAACTTGTAACACTCATCTAGTAATTTCAATATTTTAAAGGTTTTCGTATATATATAACGAAAATAAACATGTAATTACGATTAAGAATCCTTAGAAAATACGAGTAATTTAAAACTTTTACAACTTAAAGGTTTACAACACAAAATATATAAGCTCGTCGTTTAAAAATGACAACGAAACGCCGTGTGGAAGCTTTAATCTCATGTGTTCGGTTCTCCGATTAGCTTGATCATCATCCGGCATCCCGTAATATACCTATGATCAAAACCAACATGAAAATTAGTTTTGATAGCGTAAAATGAGTTTAACCAAGTTCATAGCATCAACCAACTAAAACAAAATATATATATTTTTTTCTTTTCGGATTCATGCCTCTCGCGCCACGCGAGAGGCTTCTACTCATCTTTCGCGTGCCGCGACATCCGTCGCGTGGCGCGCCGAATTTACCACACTCCCTCGCGTGGCGCGAGGGAGACCATTTTCCAGCAGGTTCATTCCTGGAACCTGCATATCTGCGAGCTATGGTTATTAATCGAAAATCAAACTTTAAAGTGCCATAACTTTCGTTCTAGTTATCCGTTTTACACGATTCTTTTTCCTGCGCGTCCGTAATTAAATTACGGACCCGTTTATCACCTTGGTTTGCATAAAAATATGATTTATCCAATGTTGGCTCATAAATCCTTTAGGTGCTTATTCGACCCGTTTGGCATTATTATTTCACTACATGCTCTAAAAAGAAAATAGTTAATTCCTATCATTTTACCCATCCCGGGCTTGTCAAACCTAAACGTTTTCGCTCCCATCCTAGAGTTTACGTAGGCGTTTACATTCACCGACTCATTTGTATCTATCTAAGCATTTAACCACAATTTACTTCTTAGTCTATTTTGACCCGCAAACGTTTTTGCCTATACTTTTTATATGTATCTAAGGGTTTCAAAATCAATAAACAAGTTTCTAAACAAACTCTAACGGTCATTTAGCTGGTTCACCCGTTAAGGGCGTTTTGGTCAATTCTAGTCTCTTATTTTACGACGAAAGACTCTCACCAATTATTGACCAAATTAGCACTTTTAACTACAACATAATTATACGTACCTGGCTCGGATCAATACATTGACCCGTTTTAATACCTTGTCTCGTAAATTTGATAATTCATAACAACGCTAATTCATAAGCCGCTTTATCCTGTAAGCATAAAACTCGACAAGTGCTTATTAGTCGATATTTGTCAAATGGTATCCACATTACCATTTGACCCGTTTTACTCTTTTTATTCATTAGGCTTACTTATAGTAACCGTTCAAAAACCCATTTTTATAATTAGCTTTTCATGGC
This sequence comes from Helianthus tuberosus, assembly GCA_030545235.1. Lineage (NCBI taxonomy): Eukaryota > Viridiplantae > Streptophyta > Magnoliopsida > Asterales > Asteraceae > Helianthus > Helianthus tuberosus. The sequence goes on along the minus strand of CM060446.1, from coordinate 28,079,834 downwards.
TAATTTACCGTTCTATCTCTTTTACCATTAAACATGGTTTTTATCATTTATATTAGTTCCGACCCGTATTATTTCGCGTCGGGAACCATATCTTGAATATTATCCTTATTGTATTTGAAACTTATAGGATGAACATTTATTTTACTAAAAGGTGTAAGTTTCACTTACCTTGCATCCGGTTATGTCCTTTTTCCGCGTACTCGATCTGTTTGACCCGCTTCTTTCCCAAGTCTTCATCTAGCTTGTCTAGAGTCAAACTATCATCATCACAATTCGTATGACGGTTATATTAGTCATAATTGTTTACGACTATTCCATCCTACGGGTTTTATGTTGAATTTATCATTCGACCATATCAAAATTATCATTCGATCTAATCATTGGTCGGTTTGACTTTTTGAAAGTCAATTGACTTATCAACATATTCAAATGCACATTTGGTTCAATGAACTCACTTAGGCATATTTCATCCGAACTCTTAACGAAATCAAATTTTACATACTATCTAGTAGGCCGCAATTTCATTTAGGCATTTCATATCACTGAAAATGAGCTGTTTTTTTGTGACTTGTTTAACCTATTTACAAGTCTTCAAAAATTATGATTTTTTTATGTGGCGTACCTCTCGGAGGGTTAGGCCTTGTGTTAAAATTTCAAGATCTAACTCTTTACCAAAAATTTGAAAAATTCATTTACTAAGCTGCAATCAGATTCGTCACTTCTGACTGCAGCTTACGGAAAAATTCATTAAAAATTCCTCGTTTATCTGATTGACGAAATTCCAAGTGGCGATTCCTTTAATCGCTTAAAAATATCTACAGTAAAAATTTGAGATCATAACTAAATACCTAAATTGAGTTATGATATTCGTAATGGGCTGCAAATTCTGCCAGAAAACGCAGCTTGAACATTTGATACGGAAAAATTCATAAAACGCTCAATTTTCGTCGAAAAAATGCGATTCCAGTGGGGTTTTAAAGATATTTCCTGGAATTACATTTTAGAATCAAGAAACATACGTTTTTGTCAAGTTTTGTTTAGGTTACAGCCAATACAAGTTGGCTGTAAATTCTGATCAGGAGCTGTTTGCATTCAGCTTTCAATTTAAGCATGTTCTTGACATCATAACACTAATTTTTAGCAATCAAAACCCTAAAAACATCTCATACATGAATTTATCATCAACAAAATCTGAATTTACTTAAGCTAGGCATGATTTCAATATATTCTTGTCTAGGGTTTACTCCTAAACACTATTTCACTTCAATATCATCCATACCACAATCATGCAACATTAATTTCGAATTTCTTATGCACATCAAGAATTCTCAACTTCATAAATATCAAAAATTCGACATACCTTACGATCCCCTTAGCTTGGTGATCACGATTTTAGTTAAAGCCCTAATTTCTTTGCTCGATTTCTCCTTGATTTTGCTAGATTTCATGAGCTTTAGGGTTTTGAAATAACCCCCTGGTGCTCTGATCGTTCCTGCGCACACACACACACTTACCAAGTGTGTGTTGTGTTTTATTTTTAGTTTTAATAAATAAGTTTCCTCCATTTGGCACTATTAGCCCCTCATGTTTTGTTTTTATAAAAGGTTTAACTATTTCTAGTTTCCTTTATTGTTCTAACAACACACAACTAACTAGGTTAATATTCCTAGTCACCTAGTGGGTTCGGGAAGTCATAACCCGTTTTATTTTAAGTCCCGTTAACTCGAGCTTTCTATATACTTTGTTTTCTCAAAGTATTTATCCTCCTTTTTAATTAACATCAAGTTTATTTATTTAAATCCTAATATTTACCGGGTTAATTTTTACCACTAACGGTATTTTACCCGTCTTTACTATTAACGTGGTTTGATTACCAAACCCGTTTTTAGGGTGTTACATACCACTCCCACCAAAGCGGTGATGGCGATAATTAGTTAGTAGTTATTACACTTTATCCTCTTATAAAAAACTAATCCCCCCACCCCACTCGATTTTTAAATGGTCAAAAAAATTTACGTTAATATTTTTTTTTTAAATTGCACCGTATTAATGATTATTTTATTCTCTTTAATTTTAGTATTATTGCTATAGTTTTTAAATTAAAACAACTGATGTAACACCCCAAAAAACGGGTTTGGTAAATTAGAACCCGGTTAATATAAAGAAATGGGTTTTAGTCTCTTATATCATCAAAATGAAACTCAAGGGACCAAAACCGTTAAGTAGGAAACAAGGGTTTTATTAATTAAAAGTTAAAACACCACACACACTCATAGTGTGTGTGTGTGTGTATCGATCTCCAGGAAGAAGAAAAGGGTTCAAACCCTAGTTTCACTAAAATCATCAAATTGAAAGGGAAATTCAGCTCGGATCTAATCCATGAACTCAAATTCATGATCATCTAGACTTGTTACACATGAGGTAAGTTGTATAAGTTAATTTGATGATCTAGTAGGAAGTGGGTTATGATCAATCCATGAAATTGTATGAGATTTAGAATGAATATGTGTTAGAATCATCTTATGGAATATGTGTTGTGCATGATTTTGATTAATTTCATATTTTGAAGTAAAACCCCATTTGGGATGATGAAGTGAGTGAATCACCATGTTCAATAATCGTGTAATTTGTGATGTAGTATGTTGTATGTGATGAATTATTTTAGATAAGATGATTAGGAGATGAAATAAATGGATGTTTAGTTGAGTTTGATGAATGAAGATAAGAACATGGAAGATCATGCATGAATGGGTTGTAGATTATGCTAGGATAGTGGTACGCACACCAAGTGCTTGATGAAATGCCTATGTGAGCTTGATAAATGAAATTGTATGTAAGTAAAAGATGAATATATGTGGAATGTGAAAATGAGGTATTTGATAGTAAACTAACATGAGAAATGTGTTTTAGATATAGTTCATGTGGTATTATGTTGAGGTAATGTTGGGTTAGCTTAGTATGGGTTAAAGTGTTAGTTGTGAAAATATGAGAATGCAAGTGTGGATGGAATGGATTATGTATGTATATGTGCATGTGTATATAAGTAAGTGATCATGTAGTTGTAGATGTCATACAATACGAGTGTGTAATGCATATAATGTAATATTATGGTCTACCTTATTAAGATAGATACATGTTCATAAGATGAAAATGTGTAAATAGGACATTTGACTTCCTAAAAGTCAACAATGAATGTATAGCATGGTTAGCCTTTCGGACATGATTGTAATAGTAGAGAAGTCATGTGTATCGTAGTAGATGATCAATGTGTCGTGTATGATGATAATTGAGTTTAGTGAATATGGACCAAGGTGACTTTTAGTCTATGCCTTATGTATGTGGTATTTGGTTAATAAAAAGTCAAGTAATGTATGAATGGAAAGAAACGAATGTTAATATGAATGAGCATGTATGCTAACCATAATGCGATTGTGATGACATGAAAGGATAGGAATCTCATTAGCATGGACTCAAGAACGGAAGGTTAACGGGTCAAGCGGAAGCGAGGAAGCAAGCATGATCACTAACGCTTAAGGTAAGTGACTCCCGACTCACTTCTTAGTATACATAAGAACTTTCTTGTTTATGAATGAGGGGAAATTATGTATGATATAAAATGAATGAAGGTATTAAGAGAAGTGATGATATAGATAGTCGAAGGTAGTTTGTGGGACCAAACGGGTCGAATAATTAAGAATAAGTGAGGTAACGGTAATAAAATTGGTAATGATTAAGGACCCGGGTAAGGGTTCTTAGGCTAATATATGAGGAATTGTTTTACGGATGTTTAGGGACAAGTTTCAAGTGAAACGGATGCAAAACGAACAAGTTATGCGAATTTTAGTATTAAATTAGGGAGCTGAACTGGGCATCACCGTAGCTTACGGTGCCCACCGTAAGCTACGGTGGGAGCCGGGTCTTCTTTTCTGCCGTAAGGCAGTTTAAAGTTACCGTAAAGCTTTTGGGGCCACCGTAAGCTACGGTAGTGGAGGTCAGATGCAAATGTAAAGTTTATGAAATTCTTTGTTTTTCCTTCGAATTCGGACCCCGTGGACCCATTCTAAGCCTCGCTAAGTCCTTATAATGTTCCTCAACCCTACCGAAAGGCTTGGTAAGTTACGGGTGAGTTCGGAATTCATTCTTAAGATCTGAAACATACCCAAAAGACATTTAAAAAGCATTTATGATGTGTGAGTAAGATCGGGGTGTGGGAGCGAGTATGCGGGGTAATGAACTAAGTATGTGAGTATGTATGTATAGATTTAATTTCATCTCAATACGCTTAAACTAATAAGTATTCATGAATAGGAGTGAGTATGTATATAAGTTTGTTCGTACATGTTTTGTTATACGAAGGTTTGTAATTAAGATACGACAGTAATTCTTGGAGAATTAGGTAAGTGGTATGTATGAGTTATTATGTATGTAAGAATGTATTTATGTAATTATGTAAGCATATGTACGCGTGAGTGAAGTTATGCACGTGTGTAGTTATGGTTCGTCTTATGGATGCTTGTAAGTATGTAGATATGTATGCAGATCGGTATATATGTAAGTATCGGTGTATGTATGAACGTAAGTAGCTATGTATGGGCGTAAGCATTATGTATTCAGGTATGAAGGTACTTATGCGTATAGGTATGAATGTATATATGTGGATGCAAGAATGTATGTATGTATGAGAGTAGGTATGTTTGTATGTAGATATGTATGTATGTATGTGAGTAGGTATGTATGTACGTAATTATGTATGTATTGTATACGTGGTCTCAATACATTTAAGTAATGACGTTATTAACAGTGTGCCTCAAGAATGAAATGTAGTGCAGGCACTCTATTGAAGTTTCGCCAAAAATTAGACACCCGGATGGAATGACTAAATCTAGAAAGATAACGGGATGGAAAGTATATGTGGATAGAACGTAACGAGACTACATGATTAAGAATCTTGTTTGTATATAATGTATGCTAATGTTGCGAATGTATGTGGTGGGTGCAGGTTGTATGAATCAAAGATTATCATCACGAGGAGTAGCGATCAAAGACCGAGTCACAAGATAGATTGTACGGGAATGCTTGAGTATGTAAATTGATAGACATAAGTTATGCTTTTATTTTGTAAATGAGTACGAAGGATGCATATAATGTAAAAGAGTTATCTTATATTGATCTTTCAAGTAAGTCAAAACGTTTATAATGAAAGAAATTTTATGGTACGAATTTCCGCTACGACTTTTCGTCAAATACGAATTAGGGTCTTACAAGTTGGTATCAGAGCCTTGGTTTGAGAGAAATCAAGTATGAGGAGGTAAATACTTGAACTCAAACCTGTGTGCTCTTGTGACAAGGACCCGTACAATCTGAGACTCGATCAAGATCTAAGGGTAAAAGCCAAAGTAAGTATGTGCTTAAGTATGTATTTGAAGATAACTAACAGTATGTTATGTGTAAGGTAAGCATGATTGCTTGGAAAGGATGATCTGTGAATGCGGTCTAGCACCGGCACCAAGGTATGTAATATGACATATTGACCGAGGTACGTAGATTTAGCATATGGGTGCATGTAATGGTAAAACCTATCAAATAAAAGGAAATTTTTAAATGAAATAGAATAATAAGAATGGTAATGAAGTTATAGAAATGTTACACGTGCCGAAACCCAATTCTTCGGACATAAGGTGACAATTACACGAAGACATGAAACTTGTATGTGGATTGTGTACCTGGCCAGTACACGAGAAACATATGACGTTCGTGAGCCCATGATAATTGTTACAGGTATGTCCGTTAGGATTAGGTAGTAGGCGGACGTGAGGGTGAAAAGAAATGTAAGACTTTCAAGAATGAAAGTACGAATGATATGATAGAATCCGCGAGACGGATTCGAAACATAAAAAGAATGAAAGTATGAATGATGTGTTAGAATCTGCGAGACGGATTCAAGGAAATGAAATGTAGAAATGATATGTCTGAATCCGCGAGACGAATTCAACACCTGTATGGAATGGAAGATGTGAATGGCATGTTTGAATCCGTCAGATGGATTCAAAACATAGAAGGAGGAAAAGGTATAAATGTTACGTTTGAATCCACAGGACGGACTTAAAAATATAAAAAAAGGGGGGGACGAAATTAACCCACATCAGAATGTGCCGATAGTTTGACCTTGGTTGCGTCAAACGAGTAACATGAGAAAATGTAAAGTAACTGAATGAAAGAATGATCGTAATTGGCACGCAAACCTAAATTTTAAAACGAAAGGAAGAAGTTTTGAACAAGTTATGTGTTAAATTTGTTAGTAATCGACTCTCAGGAGTCATACTAAATGACGTGCTACGACCCAGACAGTGATTTGAGTATGAACGAGAAGGATAAGTTTTGTTAAGAATACCTAAATGACGTAGTGAATGTTTTTGCAAGTAAGCATGAATGGAAAGTAGTACGAAAGTGTGCCTCAATACATATACGGTAATTAAGAAATGTCAGTCAGCCTTGAAAGGTCAAATTATGAAGGTTGACGAAATAAGCAACTAGAATGAAAGAGTTTCGCGTGAGAAATGAAACGTACTAACTGCTAGATTTGTTGATGATAATGTTAGAACCCTTGATGTGATGAAACCAATCGAATTGGTGGAATGATGCGTACGAGTGGAGGCACATTACATGGATGAATGAAATCTAGCCTGGTACAGCTAGTACCCGTGAAGAATGTGGATAGATCTGAATTACGGATCGCTGAAGTATGGAATGAAATCGAGATAAGTAAAATGTTTTAATTTATGACGGATAAGTATGAATTGGTAAATTGAAAACGCCCTTCAAATTGAATGGTGGAAGGAGTATGGTATAGTATGGAATGTTTGATTCCTTATAGTTAACATAAGGAGAGAACTATGTCATTGAGAACTAGATTTTATAAGTTATGAGCAAAAATTTTGGGTATTGGTTAAACTCTCGTATGAAGAACCTGCAGGATGCACTTGCTTAGGCAACTTAAGTGATGCATGAATTGAGAAGGATAGTAATGTAGGATAAATGAGGTGAGTTGAAGGTAACGTAAGGGTACGTATAGTACAAATAACTATAGGAAACGTAGAATGGCGCTAACTTTGGAGTTAAGCATGTATATGTGACTATGAAATAGTAGTTTTGTTGCGATAACAAAACAAGAACTAAATATTATGTGATATATGTATAAAATATAATCTAAGAAATGGGATGAAGATATTAGATCTGCTATAACGGGTCATATGAATGTAAGTATGATAATAAGTGTGAAGAGATACGTAAATTGACCCACTACAAACGGGCCAAGGAAATGGGAATGTATGTAAAGGTAAAGTATGAGAAATATGGACTTGTTAGAAAGAAGTCAAATATACGAATAATCATGAATTGAGTATGGATAGTTATTTAGCACTACGACGTACCTATCGAAATTAAACGTAGATGTGTATGTATAAATTACGAATTTAGATCGTATAGTCAACAAAGATAATATGAAATTTGAAATAAACAGGAAGGAATGTTATTATTAGGATGTTGGAATTGTTTCAAGTAAACAAATGGTATATTGCACAGGATATACAAATAATAGAATGATGAATGAACCATTAGCTAAGAAATGTGTTGGAAGCTAGCGCTATTAGTGAAAGCGACACTAATAAGAGCTCCGGGACGGGTTCTTGAAAATAGAGGGTTGTCACTAAGATGGGCTAGTGGTCGTGTTGATAGGGCAAAGGAAAGGATATTAGTGTTTAATGGAAATGGGAAAGGTTTCGGGGACGAAACCTCATTTAAGGGGGGTAGACTTGTAACACCCCAAAAAGCGGGTTTGGTAAATTAGAACCCGGTTAATATAAAGAAATGGGTTTTAGTCTCTTATATAATCAAAATGAAACTCGAGGGACCAAAACCGTTAAGTAGGAAACAAGGGTTTTATTAATTAAAAGTTAAAACACCACACACACTCATAGTGTGTGTGTGTGTGTGTGTGTGTGTATCGATCTCCAGGAAGAAGAAAAGGGTTCAAACCCTAGTTTCACTAAAATCATCAAATTGAAAGGGAAATTCAGCTCGGATCTAATGCATGAACTCAAATTCATGATCATCTAGACTTGTTACACATGAGGTAAGTTGTATAATTTAATTTGATGATCTAGTAGGAAGTGGGTTATGATCAATCCACGAATTTGTATGAGATTTAGCATGAATATGTGTTAGAATAATCTTATGGAATATGTGTTGTGCATGATTTTGATTAATTTCATGTTTTGAAGTAAAACCCATTTGGGATGATGAAGTGAGTGAATCACCATGTTCAATAATCGTGTAATTTGTGATGTAGTATGTTGTATGTGATGAATTATTTTAGATAAGATGATTAGGACATGAAATAAATGGATGTTTAGTTGAGTTTGATGAATGAAGATAAGAACATGGAAGATCATGCATGAATGGGTTGTACATTGTGCTAAGATAGTGGTACGCACACCAAGTGCTTGATGAAATGCCTAGGTGAGCTTGATAAATGAAATTGTATGTAAGTAAAAGATGAATATATGTGGAATGTGAAAATGAGGTATTTGATAGTAAACTAACATGAGAAATGTGTTTTAGATATAGTTCATGTGGTATTATGTTGAGGTAATGTTGGGTTAGCTTAGTATGGGTTAAAGTGTTAGTTGTGAAAATATGAGAATGCAAGTGTGGATGGAATGGATTATGTATGTATATGTGCATGTGTATATAAGTAAGTGATCATGTAGTTGTAGATGTCATACAATACGAGTGTGTAATGCGTATAATGTAATATTATGGTCTACCTTATTAAGATGGATACATGTTCATAAGATGAAAATGTGTAAATAGGACATTTGACTTCCTAAAAGTCAACAATGAATGTATAGCATGGTTAGCCTTTCGGACATGATTGTAATAGTAGAGAAGTCATGTGTATCGTAGTAGATGATCAATGTGTCGTGTATGATGATAATTGAGTTTAGTGAATATGGACCAAGGTGACTTTTAGTCTATGCCTTATGTATGTGGTATTTGGTTAATAAAAAGTCAAGTAATGTATGAATGGAAAGAAACGAATGTTAATATGAATGAGCATGTATGCTAACCATAATGCGATTGTGATGACATGAAAGGATAGGAATCACATTAGAATGGACTCAAGAACGGAAGGTTAACGGGTCAAGCGGAAGCGAGGAAGCAAGCATGATCACTAACGCTTAAGGTAAGTGACTCCCGACTCACTTCTTAGTAGACATAAGAACTTTCTTGTTTATGAATGGGGGGAAATTATGTATGATATAAAATGAATGAATGTATTAAGAGAAGTAATGATCTAGATAGTCGAAGGTAGTGTAACACCCCGAAAATTCACGTCCTATAATGTATTGACACGTGTCATAAACTTGAACGTGTGAAAGTATACTCTAGAGGGACTAAAGTTGACAAACATGGAAAGTATGTGAATATAAGGGTTCAAAATGTCAACAAGGGATAGATATAATTTACAGTAACCCTACATGATGCTCATACCCTTACACGAATAAATCATGGATCATGCGAAGCTAATTGTTAAAGAAAGTGAGAGATTACAAACTACAGGGGTTAAATGTGTCAACATGTTTAAGTTATACCTCTGAGTGACCTTTTGACAAACCCAACGCTTTGTAACGGTTAATTTTTCTCACTAGAATGCACGATATAAATTTCATAAAGTTTCGTTATCGTATGAGAAAGTTATGATCAAATTCGTATGCGAGGGGTTAAAGCGTCAACGTTGAAAATTATGACTTTTCGGGTTATAACCGAGTGGCCAAGGACTTAACAAAAGGGGTATAAGTCTTGAGGCCCTTATGTGTCAATATGGAGGGTTCAAAGTGCAAAATAGAAGCTTGGTTGACCTTTCGAAAGGCCAAGAGCCAAATATGCAAAAACCAGAAAATGTGGAATCTGAATACGAAGCCCAAGCGGGCCGCGTAGACATCATCAACATCTTACGCGGGCCGCCTGGCCCGCCCAGATACAGAAACATCAGACAGCCTCTTGTCCAGCCCTTTAACCGACCTTAAAACGATTTTTCACATCTTGGACGACCCCTAAACAACCCCTAGACTCTTAGGGATACTTGTTAGTGATCAAACATCAGTTATAGCTCTTGTTGTCAACAATCTATGGGGTTATGAACACTATAAAAGGCCATGATGTGCAACCATTTTTCTGACACCTTCCATCTGCACTTTGGAACATTTCTGGAGCTCAAGACTTCTCTCTAAGCTTCACAAATCGTGCATAGGACTTCAGTAAGTATGCTTAACCTTCCTTAGTTAAGTTTTTGCTTAGTTTTAGCTTAAAAGTCAAACCGTCGTAATTAACGGTTGACTTCAAGATTAATCACTAATGGTCCAGTTATTAGTCGAATTGAAGTAGTTATAAGTTGGTAATTATGTGGGCAATAAACCCTTAAAAGGGCACCCTCTAATTCCCACTCTAACTATGTCAAATGTCGGGTCAAACTTGTTATTAAAAAAGTCAACAGAATGCTTATTTTATAATTTATGCATAATTAGCAATGTAGAACCCCTACAACCTGTCGATCATTAATATAACTTGGTAATTATTTTAAGAACATGTCTAAACATGTTCAACCCGACAATTTACTGTTTAGACCCGGTTCGGAACCGAAAGTCGCAAAGCTTTGACTTTTGCTTTGACTTCAGTTCTGACCCGTTTAGGCATGTTTTAGAAATGCCTCAGAGCTTTAATTGGACTAGGTTACATGCTAGTATAACCCTCTGTGATTATACACCTTGGTTCATTAGTTATCCAATTAATATGCATGATTCCGTTAATTGCTCATATGTTGACCATTATGCCCTTTTCACCTTAAAACGTGATTTTTGAAAATGTAAAAGAGTAGAAACCTTAGTTACTAAATTATAAACTTGCACCCAAAATTTGACATCAGTTTGAGGTGTAGATTGAGAGTTATGCTCATTAGTGTAATTAGAAAACTTCTTTAGTGATTAAACGGCGTAATTAGCGTATAGCCTAGTTAAGCCTACTTTTTGATATCAAACTTATTACCCACTGATGTAATATATTATTTTGGGATTTTTGAAGATTTTTAATTAATTTTAGGCTGAGCATAACTTATAGTCGTAGGCTTAATCCGGTAATTGTCGGTTTTGCCCTTACGGGCTATAAAATGAGTTTTACGTATCTAATTGAATCCAAACCTTTTGCTACTGATTTTAAATGATAAATAAATTATTTTAAGCCTTCTGGAATAATAAAAATATCAGCTTTATGTATAGAACCTGGAAATGGCTTCTAATCGCCTTTTTAAGCGTTTTTAACGCACAGTATGTACTAGAACTATTTTAAACATACAAGGGTTGATACTTACTGATATTTTAGGTAAATTATAATATTTTAACAGTAAGCAAAAGTTGTTTAACTCAGACTTCAGTTTTGAGCTTTACGGCTTATGTGAAATTACCAAAATGCCCCTACGGTGCATAGTTTGGTTATAATTGATAAATTTCACATATATACTTTACTCTACTGTTATAACTTAGTAAACTAAGTATTTTTGCTGATTATATCAGACCTGTAACTCAGGTTAATACTTAGACTCTTTTATAACCTTGTAAATGACCAAACTACCCCTACGGGGCATAGTTTGTGTTTAAATTCGTTTCGGGCATAATCAAAGACATCTTACTGATGTCACAACATATTTTGAAGCATATTAACTTAGTAAACCTGTATATGGCTCTAATAATTACCCGTTACGCCTCTTGCGCGTTCGGTTCAGTTTATGTAACTAGTTTGCATAAATTAGCCGAAACGGGTCAAACCTTATCGGTTTTATCTCAAAATCCAGAATGTGTATGAAATACCCATATTAAACAAGTCTTCAAACTTGTCAGGTCTAAATCACATTCTATCCAGTCTTCGCTTAATCGTGCGTAAGAACCGTATCATTGAAACTAACCGGTCTAAGCTTAAGCTTAATTAAAGATCCGTTAGGATTCTAATAGGTTATTATAAACCTTCGTTCTAGATTAGGAGGACCAGTAAAAGCTACTTGCATTTTGCTTATTGTGATTATTACTTTGCTCAGGTAAATACTTTTAACTTATTTTCCCTTATAAGGGCTTAGGTTACGGTATATAAAATACCGCTTGGTCGGGCATTAAATCTTCCATCGTTAGGTGGTTAATTGAATAATTTGATCGGCCCGTTTAAATATGTTTTGTTTACTTAAAGCCTTTGGGGGGTTAATGACCATGTCCCGGATATCCTTGGCATCATTCATGAAATGGCCACGACCTAAGCACGGGGTGTAGGCGTACACCTGACAGCTGCCTATGTAAAAATTGGTATCCCACCTCAAGGAATCAGCCTTGTAGGCATTATACCTGTGGTGTGTCTATTAATCTTTAACCCGACACGAACCGGGCTACTGAACACATAAGAAACATGTAATTCTTTTACGAGATTATATATTTAAATAATTATCCCAAGTTATAAAGAGTTTGTGCCATGAGCATTCAAATCAATTTTATTAAAACCTTTTCAAATGAGTCAGTTAATTGTATTTACCAGTGTAAACTGACCTATTTTCCAAAAGGCTAAATGCAGGTACTATACGTAATGGGCTGGCTACTCCAGGCATCAATAATCAAGTCTCGCAAGCTTTAGATGTTAAAGTCTGTTGAACGATATTATCTTTCTGTTTAAGATCCGCCTGTGGATCCATATTACATTCCGTTGTAATATCTGATATTACTTTAAATCGGATTGTAATATATTTATCTTTTGCTTCCGCTGTGCATTTATATATTGTGTTGTTGGACTATGATGTTACCAACTACGTCACGATACTCCCCACCGGGCCCACCGGTAATACGTGGAAATATCGGGGTGTGACAGGTTGGTATCAGAGCCAACACTGAGTGAATTAAACACTAGCCGTTAGTGTTTAATCTCAGTTACACAGATGCACATTCTTGAGTCTAGACAAGAACATAGGACTAATCCTAATTCATTTCATTGTCTTTTAATTGCTTCTTTTGTTATTTTTCTGATTAGCCCTTGCATGGGCAAGTCATTTTCTTAAGAAGTCTCATTTAGGGCAACCATATACTTGTTTAAATTTAAAGGAACGATTATGTTTAAAATATCATTCCTATATTATAAGATCTACCATTATAATAAAATGGCAAAATCTAAAAAAAGGACAAGACCTAGCCTCGTGTCATTATTAAGACCCGGCCAAGATGACAGTTCCTCAATTTAGTTTCAGATCCTTATTAACATCCCGAGTTAGGATTGTTCTGCGTTTATTTTTAAAAAGGAATCTTAAAGGTAAACCTAGCCTATATGTAACAACTCTCATCAAAAGTCATATTTATTATTTTAATTAACCAATAGGAAACCCTAATTGAGACACCCAAGTGATTCTGCACAAACCCTAAAATTTTCAGAACAATCGGAATCAGGATCAGGGCCCCTAAAACTCAGGGGGGGGGGGGGTAAACCCTAGTGACGATTATCTAAATAAAATGATATCAATTTCAAAATTTACGAAGTTATCAACTCAGCAGGCCTAGTCCCACACGTGGCAACACTATGAGCATGAGGTGTCCCTTACGGACCGTAAGGGTTAAGTCTTACGGTCCGTAAGCAATGTGAAAATTCGACTATAAATAGCAGACATTGGCACTTAAAATTCTGCGTATGTTCGACGAAGAAATTCGTTCTAGGCACCGAGTTACGTCCTGTTTACCACAATTAACACACACGGATCACTAATCGACGCCGCAATCAGGGTATTAACTCGATCGCTATTACGATTCATTTTCCGATCGATCAATAATCCAATGGATGTTTAAGTGCTACCCACATTAGGGTTATCCTTTATCATTCGTCGTGATTCCGACAGGATGTTTGAGTACCACCCGAACTCGGGGAATACTCTGTCATTCGTTGTGACTCCGATGGATGTTTAAGTGATTGCACTTTGTCATTTGTTGTGAGGATTTGATCTCGTGAGTTATCGTAAGTGCTGTATTGATTACTAACCCAGAATTGTGTGCATGTTATTAAATTTAGGTTAAAAAGGCTAATCAGTAGGCTAGGCTCTGCTCAAATTAAATCTGCAATGTGAGTCATTCTCTTTTTATCAAAGTGCTTTATAAATTCTAAAATATTTTCAAAGTTATAATTACAGTGATTAAGTTTATGTAGTCACCAAATTACAGCCGGTATGTGGGGTATTGTGCACATTACTATTGTTTTATCACTTTAGGTGGGCGAAACTAATTAGTGATACTCTTCATTATTGGGTGAACGGACTCAATAATGATATGACCACAGTCACGAAACGAGTCGATGACAAATACTGTGGGTAGTTGGTTGATATCTGAAACATTGTAATCTCTCTTAATACTGTGAATTATAACAAACGTGTCTTTTTAGTAAAATAGAATGATTCACTCAGTATTTCCCGCTGACAAAACCTTTTTCAAACATGTTTCAGGTGATCTGTTGTGATCAAGGAAAAGTGCTGAGAAGCACTACAAGCTTAAGGAAGTGGCTCAGTATAAAATAAAGAAACATGTTTTGTAAAATAAAAGATTTCTTCGTGAAATCTCAAGATTGTAAATTACCGGGTTTTATCCCGAGTTATGAAATAAAAATAATCGGAAAATTTGCAGTTTTTAAAAGATCCTGATGAAAACTTCCGCTGTTAAATAAATACCACGGGATTTCTGTCCCGCGGCTCCTGAAACGGGTCAAACCGGGTCGGGGCAGTGACAGAAAAAGGTGGTATTAGAGCCACTGATTTAAGCCAATTAAGTATTTAGAAATACTTAATTTTACTGAATGCCAATTACGTGATTATGTGTTTTTACTAATTAAATAATTATGTTATAAACTGTGTATAATTATTTTGTGTGTATTTTGCTAAACAGCATGAGTGACTTGTCTGACGCCCTTCAGAATTTAAATCTTTATCCAGTAAGAATAGAGGTTTCCAGAGATTTCAATAGGTATATACCAGACATAGAAGAACCTATAGAATTCAACGCTTCACCTCTTGAGAAACCCAAGCCTAAGAAAATGGAAATTGGGGAAAGCTCTAGGCAAATTGAGGGGTTACCATCTCAGGAAGAGCTAGATTTTATAATGGCAAGCTATAATACTATTAAGCCTGTTAATGAAAATGTTTTTATTCACTCTCTTGAAACACAACTACCAATGAACTTAGAACCAACTATTCCAAACCCTTTAATCCACTCGCAACCTTTAGGAATAGACGAATGGTTGACTAAATACAGCTCCAAAACAATCCCTATAAGCTTTTTCCTCAGTTCAATCCAGAGCCTTTACCAAATCCACCAATGAGTAACGAGAATATGGCTGAACTCTGCCATTTTGGCGAAGAACTAATGGATGCGGGGAATAGGATCCAAGAGATTGGGGGACAGATCTCCTGGAAATACGATGAGAGGGAACGCCGTTACTAGAATATCATCTGACAAAGGATAGGGGATTTATGGAACTGTGGTTGTGTAATAGTAATAGTAAAAAAAATCAGTCTGTAAAATAACTACAACTTTGTAAGATAATAGTGTGTATTGATGCATACTATAAAATATAAAAATGGGAATCGAGAAATTGATAGTTTTGCCTATATTAGTGTTATGAACTCTGTATAATTGTTTTGTGTAATTGTTATTTATTTGATACTAATAAATTATATATATTAATTATCAGATGGAAAACGCTAATAATGAACCAGTTAATGAGGTTAATCAATCTGAGCAACAACCGGGGGATCAATATATGACAAGGCAGGATATAGAAAATATCGTTGCTCAAGGGATAGCCAATGTTATTCCAGCAACCGTTGCTGCTGTTAAAAATCCAATAGAACCGCAACAAATCGTTCCTAGCAAACGTATTTCTGAAGGTAACTTCAATAATAGCGTAAACGGAGGCAATGATCATGTTAATCATGATAATGAACCACGGCAAGCTCCGCTCCCTAAGAAAATGAAAGCTGCAACACCTGGTTGCACTTTCAAAGAATTTCTTGCCTGTAAACCCACTGAATTTGCGGGCAATGAAGGAGCGACTGCGACACTGCGTTGGTTAGAAAAGACCGAGGCAGTGATTATAATAAGTAAATGTGCCAAGGATGATCAGGTCATGTACGCGTCAAATCTTTTTAAAGAAATGGCGCTAGAATGGTGGAACACGGTGTTACAAGCAAAAGGAAGAATGATGGCGTATGCAATGAACTGGGAAGAATTTAAAAGTCTTGTAGAAAGAAAATTCTGTCCTGAGTACGAAAAAGATCAAATGGCAAATAAATTCCTAAATCATAGAATGATGGGTATAGATTGTCGCGGTTATACTTCGACATTCTTTGAATATGCTAGAGTGGTACCAACACTAGCTTCGCCAGAACCGGTACTCATTTCTTGCTATATCTGGGGATTAATTGGTGAAATCCGCAATATCGTTAAAGCTACGAGACCTCGCACTATTGACGATGCAGTGGAATTAGCCAACACCCTAACGGATGAATTGGTGCGCACAAGAGATGAAAATAAGAAAAAGGAATTAGCTCAGAAAATTACCCAAGGCTTTCGTACGGGTAATAATAATAGCTTCAAAAGAAGAGGAACAGGGCAATCTTCAACTTCGCCATTCTGCAAGAATTGCAAAAAGAAACATTACGGAAGATGTAATGTAACCTGCAATTTTTGCAAAGTGGTAGGACATCGGGAAGAAAACTGCAGAAGGAAAACCATAGTCTGCTTTAACTGTGGTGAAACAGGACATTTCAAAACAGAATGTCCTAAATTGGTCAAACCAGCAGACAACAAAGCCAAGACAGCTGTTGGAGCTACTAAGAAGAATGTTCGAGCCTTTCAGTTAACTACTCAGGAAGCTGAGATGATTCCTGATGTGATAGCCGGTACGTTCTTAGTTCACAACATTTACGCCAAAGTATTATTTGACTCTGGTGCAAACCAAAGTTTTATAAATACTTCATTTTGCCAAACTCTTAACTTACCTTTAACCAGCACTAGGCAGATTTTCACAGTCGAAACGGCTGATGGGAATTCAGTTAAAATAGATAAGGTTTTGCAAAATGTAGAAATAAGACTTTCAGGTCATAAATTCTTTGCAAACTTATTACCTATAAAATTAGTTGAATTCGATGTCGTGTTAAGAATGGATTGGTTAGTAAACAACCATGCTCGAATTATCTGTGATAAGAATTCCATAGAAATTTGTGCACCCACTAAAGAAGTAATAATGATTACAGGAGATAAGCCATGTAAAACCATAAAGTTCATATCAGTAATGAAAGTTGCTAATTATGAACGAAAGTAAGGAATAGTATATATGATTTCAGTAATCATTAATACTAAAGATAAAGAACTTAAGGAAAATTCTGTAGTTTCATAATACACAGATGTATACCCAGAAGAGTTACCAGGGTTACCACCAGATAGGGAAGTAGAGTTTAGGATTCATCTAATTCCAGGAACTATACCGATAGCCAAGGCACCTTATCGGTTAGCTCCCACAGAAATGTTAGAACTGAAAAAGCAATTAGATGAATTATTAAGTAAAGGTTTCATACAACCTAGTTCATCCCCGTGGGGAGCACCAGTGTTGTTTGTTAAGAAAAAGGATGGTTCGATGAGAATGTGTATTGATTATAGAGAATTGAATAAGGTTACAATTAAGAATCGATACCCATTACCTAGGATTGATGATCTATTCGATCAACTTCAAGGAGCTAGATATTTTTCTAAGATAGACTTACGTTCCGGATATCATCAATTGAAGGTACAAGAAGAAGACATACCTAAGACTGCTTTCAGAACTAGGTATGGTCATTACGAGTTTACAGTCATGCCCTTTGGGTTAACGAATGCACCCGCAGCATTCATAGACATGATGAATAGGATCTGTAAACCGTATTTGGATAAATTTGTAATTGTTTTCATAGACGATATACTTATTTATTCAAAAAGTCAGAATGAACATTGTGAGCACTTACATGCACTCTTAACTTTGTTAAGAAAAGAAAAGCTTTATGCCAAATTCTCGAAGTGTGAATTTTGGCTACAAGAAGTGCAATTCTTAGGACACATGGTGAATCACGAAGGTATTCATGTAGATCCTGCTAAGATAGAGGCAATTACCAATTGGAAGGTTCCGCAAACCGCAATGGAAATTAGAAGTTTTATAGGTTTAGCTGGGTATTATAGACGGTTTATTAAGGATTTTTCCAAGATAGTTGTACCATTAACTAAGCTAACCTGTAAAGCCGTTAAGTTTGAATGGGGACCTAAGCAAGAAGAAGCTTTTAGGATCTTGAAACAGAAGTTAACCAATGCTCCAATCTTAGCATTACCAGAAGGAACTGAAGATTTTGAAGTATATTGTGATGCTTCAAAACTAGGATTTGGATGTGTGCTGATGCAACGCAAAAAGGTAATTGCGTATGCTTCAAGACAATTGAAAAAGCACGAAGAAAACTATACGACTCATGACTTAGAATTAGGAGCCGTAATTTTTGCCCTTAAGATTTGGAGACATTATCTGTATGGAAGTAAATTTACTATCTATACAGATCATAAGAGTTTAAGATATATATTTGGGCAAAAAGAGTTAAATATGAGGCAAAGGAGGTGGATGGAAATTTTAAGTGATTACGACTGTGATATTCAGTATCATGAAGGAAAGGCAAATGTAGTTGCAGATGCCTTAAGTCGTAAGTATCATGAGAAACAACGACGAGTTCGTGCTCTTAGGTTAAATCTACAATTAGATTTAATGGAACAAGTGAAAAATGTTCAAGAAACAGCAATAGAGGATGTTGATGAAGGAATGAAAGGACGAATAAAAGAATTAGAACAGGGAGATGATGGAATTTGGAGATTCCATAAGAAAAGGATTTGGGGGCCAAAGCAGGGAGAATTAAGAGATAAGATTTTAGAGGAAGCTCATAAATCTAGATATACCATACACCCTGTGATCGGTGTATTTTAGGTACACCTTATTTGATAATAATTACTCAATAAAATGCATTGATCTGGTATAATACACATGACTTTAATAAGTTTTTGTATTTGATAAGTTGAATAAGAGAACCAGCTAAAATGATCATACTAATATCATTTAAAAAATGTTAATAATCATCAACATATTCAAAGGTACGTAATAGACATTTTTTTACAATATGTAACTAAATTTGTTGGTGCTTTTATCATTAGTCATTATGGATATTAAATGAAAAAAAATAACATGTTGACATTTGTAGGTATGCTCGAGAACCATCAAAAGAACTCATTGGTCAAATATAATTTAATTAGAAACAAATGATCAGGTATTGACTATTGAGTTTATTTACTGGGCTGCTACATCGAGAAATAAAAGGACCCATACCACAGTGCACATGACACATCTTGGGCGGCTGGCCTGATTGGGCCACACATATTGGGCATACATCTTGTGGGCGGCACATCTAGGAAAAAATAGAGCCATACTCACGTGAATGTGAATGGGACTTTTGACATTGGGCAGCACCCACAATCATCGAATATTGGAGCCACCATCATGAATCAACAGTTTCATAATCATCAAATGGCGGCTGATCTTTTGGTAGTCACATGATTTGGAGAGCCACATGCGACAACAACATCATCATCATCATCAAACTTGGTTTTTTGTACATGTGCAGTTTCATAGTTAACGCAAATAACAAAGTTAACATCCATGCACCGTCGCCGACGTGAATAGGAGCCGTCGCCGACGGATATTATAAAATGCCGTCGCTGAAATTGCACCGTAGACAGAGAAATAGGCCGTCGGCCATTTTTTATTTACCACACACCGTCGGCGACGGACCTTATGGACGTCGGCGACGGTTCGCCGGAATCGAGATCGCAAAATATTGAATTTTATGCTATTGGAACGAATCAAAAGGGTGGTGGCCATTATGACGGGGGGTTACACATTGTTTGGAGTTTGAAAGTGATCTTGGAGCCTAAAACTCATCATCATTCATCAACCATTCCATCATCTATCATCTACACAATCGAACACACAACCAATCATCAAACCCTAGTTCACCAATCCATCATCCTTCTCATCATCACCATTCCATAAACCCTAATTCTCCATCACTCCTTCATCCTACAAGCTTCGAGATGACTCCATCCGCATTCCAAACATCCGGTGATCAAGTTGCATCAACCATGAGCGGCTAATCATCTCGGTTTCACCTCGGTGTAGGTAGTTGTTAATTTTAGGGTTTCAATTTGTTCTTGCTTCATCTTAGTGACAATTTGTATTTGGTTTTTGAAACTTTCGACAATAGTATTACATTTGTTACGAATTCGTGAATTGTCGAACGATGTTAAAAGTTATGACTTTGCGAAACGGTGATATGTAATTGTACGTTGTCTTTGTTAGGATTTACTTGTGTTGATTACAAAGTGTCTTTTTGTCCGTTCTTCGGGGCGTTGATAGTTAGTAGCACCTAAGTCACGGTACACTAAATCCGTTAATCGAATGCATTTGAGTTGAAACTAAAACTTGTAGAAATCCTAGGTTAATAATTACCGAAACCGGGTGTGATTCCTTTTTATTATTATTGTTCTAGTATCCAAATTTCTTGCAATCGTTAATCATTAGTTGTTAATCAGTCTAATCAATTCACTTAGTTTAAATTCACATCTTTTTCCTAAACAAAAATACAAAAACATCTGGCAAGCTTCATAATTGTGACAATTCTTTATAATTCAGTCAAATCCATACACAAACCACATACTCTTCGTGGTTCGACCCCTTGCTACCACTAGCTATTTGTTAAGGGTAATTAGGGCATATAAATATTATCTTTGACCGGAGCGCGACAATCCGATCAAATTTTGGCGCCGTTGCCGGGGAGTGCGTGCGCTTTGTGTTTGGATATTGTTTGAATTTGTGTGATTATCTGTTTAATTTGTTTAGCTTTCTTTTTGTACTTGTCTTTTTCCTTGTTACGCGGGGTGTGTTATTTGTGCAGGTTACAGGTAGTGTATGCATACGCGGAACTCCGGGAGGACTTCACCGTTAGTCTACGAACCGGAAATTGAAAGAGTAGCAAGAAGAAACCTAGCAAGCCGGTTAGAAGCAACACTTGCTTCTAATCAAACCAACCAAACACCACAACATACACCATCCATTGAAACCGATTCAATGGCGAACCAAAATTCCAACCTATACCCCAAGAACAACCGGGTGGTAACAACTCTAGACCACCCACACCACCATTCCGAACTCAAAATCCCAATAACAACCAAAGAACACCTCAACAACAAAACCTACACCGTCATAACTCCTTACCCAATAACCTTGATGACCGGAATGTTAATTCCGACCGTAGAGGTAACCGAGATCGCGGCAATCCCGCGAACGAAGACCCGTTTTTCAACATCGACGATTTGAGAGATGCTATCCCCGATGACGCATCATTTAGTGTTCCCGGTTATCAATCGCCGGAGCATGTGAGTGTCCACACGGAATACTCGGACGATGGGGGGAACTACGATAATCGGATGAATGATGACGAAGATTGGGGGTACGTACATCAAGGTAATGGTTATGATGCACGAAGGTATGATGATGAAGAATTTGGCTATCAAAACGCCAATTATGTTGGGGATGACGACTATGGTTACGGAGGTGGAAGAAATGATGGTTATGGGAACAACCGTCAACCAAGAAACCAACGAAACCGGAATGATGGGTTTTATAACAACAACAACAATGCAAACCCTAACCGAATTCCTCTTTTCGTGGGAAGTGGTAACCCAAGGGATAATGGAAGAGATGATCGAAGAGGTGAAAGACGGGATAATAGGAGGCCGGTCGATCAAGAAGTTAACGGTCCACAACGTCGTCAACAACCTCCACGGGGAGTAAATGACCGTTTTCGACCGGTAGTTACCGAGAATGACTCTCCGATAGTGTGCGAGAGGAGAATGTTTGATTGCAAGCCCCATTACATCAATATACTTCCCCACTTCAACGGGAGGTCTAATGATGAACCGTATACACACTTGGCGGAATTTTCATCGATATGCAACACGATTGGGGGACACAATTTCGCATTAGAGGAGGTCAAACTTCGCTTGTTCCAATTCTCTTTGAAAGACAAGGCAAAACAGTGGTTCCTCACACTTCCGGCCAACAGTATTCGAACTTGGGAACAAATGCAACAAGCATTTTTGGATGAATATTATTCTATGGCAAAGACCGACGATGCTAGAGATGAAATTCGGTCGTTTCACCAACTTTCGAGTGAACCACTACATGAAGCATTCACCCGATTCAAGGAGTTGATGAGGAGATGCCCACATCACCAAATAGAAATGTGGGAGTTGGTGAAATGTTTTGTACGGGGTTTGGATGACACAACTTGGAATCGTCTTGAGTCAACAAGCAATGGAACACTCTTGAGCAATCACGAAGACGACGATTGGGAATTCTTGGAAAGAATGAGCAAGCGGTCTAAAGAAAAAGAGTCGGCCGACCGAGCCAAAAAGCACCCTACCTCAAGGTCTTGGCCCGATCGTGATGCAAGTTCTAAGGATCGGATTGATACGTTGGAGCGGGAATTGGCTCGCATGAAGAAGAAAGAAGTGGGTGCGGTACAATATAGCGTCTGTGAAGAATGTGGTGACATTGGTCACCGAACCGAGAATTGCCAAGCCACCGCGGATGTGAATCAAGTGTATGGAGATCGGAGCCAATACGATATGAACTCCAACACTTACCACCCCGGGTTGAGGAACCATCCTAACTTTAGGTATGGTAATGCCTCCAATCAAATAAACCCGAATTTCCAATCGGGAAATCAAGGTGGGTATTCGCACCAAACTCGCCAAGGAGGTAACCAAGGGGGTTACCAAAGGAATTACCATAATCAAGGTGGTAATGGAAGCGGGTCGAACAATCAAACCGGTGGCGATGATTTGAGTGCCAAAATGGATGCTTTGTTGAATATGCAAAAAGAATCTCACCATGATATCAAGGAGATAAAGAAGACAAACGAGATTCGGGACAAAGCACATGACGCATTGGCAAAGCAACTGGGCCAACTCGCGGAAGAGATGGCTCAAATGAGGGGAAGCATGGGAAAACTTCCAAGTGACACTACAGTGAACCCGAAGCATCAAGGTTTTAGCACAAGCAATGTGAGGAATGCACGCGTTAGTGCGGTAAGTATTCTTTTAAATGATGAGGTTTGTAGTGCTGAAAGCATTCCACCACCACAATTTGTTGATGGTGTAGTGGAAAATATAGGTGAAGGACCGGGAAGTGAAAATGAACACGAAACGATTTCACAAAGTAAAAATGAAAACATAACTAAAAATTCTTTTTGTGAAAATTGTTTAAATCAATTTAACCCGCTTAATGCATCGAAAAGTGAAGAACGGTGCCCACCGAAGGACGAGGGGTGGGAAAATTTTAAGCAAGCTAAAATTAACTTACCGTTACTAGATGACATTAAAAAGGTTCCGGCTCATGTGGAATGCTTAAAGGAATTAAGCATCGAAAAACGGCACAACAAATTACCCGAACCGGTTGATTTGATATCTCATGTGAGTGCCGTTTTGTCGAGTGCCCTTCCCCAAAAAGCTCAAGATCCGGGAGATCCTCTTATTCTAATTCAAATTGGAACATTTAAAATTGAGAGGGCGCTCCTAGATCTTGGAGCTTGTGTGAGCATCTTGCCCGGGAGTCTATATGACCAATATGATTTTGGTCCATTGAAAAAGTTTGACACTCCCGTGGTGTTGGCTGATCAGACTCCCACGCATCCAAGGGGGATGGTGGAAGATGTGATTGTGAAGGTAGATGATTGCTACTACCCAGTTGACTTTTTGGTAGTAGACTATGTTGGATGTGTTGAGGACGCCCAACCGATAGTCATACTGGGTAGACCGTTCCTGGCAACTGCTAATGCCATAATAAATTGTGCCACGGGAACGGTAAGCATGAAGTTTGGGGACCGGGAATTAAATTTAAATGTTTTTCCAAAATTTACTAACCCGCTCGGTGAGGATAAGTGTCCTAAAAAGGACATGAATCCAAACAAAAAGGTTTGTGCTATGGTTGGTAGGTTTGGAGAAACAAAGAAGAAGACGGTCAAGAAGAAGAAAGCAAAGAAGTCACCTCGAGAAAAGAAAAAGGAAGAGGAGGTGAGGAAGTTTGGACCGTTTGGAAACAAATGGTATGAATCACCGGTAGGTGATTTCGAGGAGTTCGTAGGCGATAAGCACGCCATTCGACCACCATGAGGTGGTAAGTCAATTGTTGTTGTATATTTTCTTTCGCAATTAGTTTTAGTTTTTCTTTGTAGTTTTGTTGTTGTTGTATAATGTTGTTATTCCATTTTAGTAGTTAAATGAACGTTGTGGGTGTGTTCCCTATATAACCCTCACGAGACCTCTCGTCCTCCCAAGCTATTGGGGGGTTTAAAAGGGCTTGTTGCATAAGCTAAATGCAACCGTGATTCCTACGAAAGTGAGTTAGGTTTGTTGTTGTTGTAAATTATTTTTTCCACATAAATCAAAGTAAAATAAGGTATGACTTGGTAATAATTTCATAAAAGTGGTAGAGCTAGGTAACTAACAAATTTTGATGGTTGTGAGAAGCATGCTTCTACACAAGGGTTAAGATTTGTAGGTATATCGGGTTCGTGGGACAACCACTTTCATGAAGAGAAGAGGAGCACACGAGGAATGAGCTCAGAAATCAGGTGCATACGTTTCTTTTTACTTCTGATTTTTTAGTTAGCAAATAAGTGGAATGTATTTTGTATATTATTTTTCCGGGGTGAAATTTTTGGGGGAATTAGCCGTGTCACATCCCTTGTGCGTTTAATACTCTAGTTCTTACACATTGAGGACAATATGTACTTCAAGTGTGGGGATAGGGGAGTAGTAAGAATTTTCGATTTTGACCCGTTCATTTAAATACTACACATTGAGGACAATGTTTACCTCAAGTGTGGGGATGGGGGAAAATTTCAAAAAATTTTCAAAATTTCTTGTTTCAAAAGCGATCTTAAAAGCACAAGTAACCAAGTCAACGAGGGATGTCACAACCCATTTGGTCTTTTGTCATGGTCAAGTTCAAATTAATAAGCATAACGGGTATTTAGCGGGTGGTTATTTGGGAATAATTCGCCTAAGGAACTAGCATTTGATGCATATCACATATCATACCTTTATACGTGAGGTTTGAGCCACTTTTACATCATAGATTTACATTTACATGTTTCTTTGTTTGAGTGGACCATTAGTCGCGTATTGTAGAACTTGCAACTTTTGATACGTTTGAGACCATAGACCGAATACAAGTACGAGAATGATTAAGGCATTAGGTAAACCTTTTCCTTTTGCACCATTTTTATATCCTTACCAAAAAATTATCCCCTAGTAGCCAACTTTGAGCCTAAACCTTTCGTTTGATAACCCACTTAGCCCATAACCATAAGCCTTTTCTTTTTAAACCCGTGTGATGAAAAATTCGATTATAAGAGCTTAAGTTTGTATAGTTGTGATTCATTGAAAAAAAAAACCAGAAAATGTTGCGAAAAAGAATGAAAAAGCATTGAGAAAAACACAAAAAGATGTGCTAGCAGTTTGTTGAATAAAAGGCGAAAGTCGTTG
This sequence comes from Helianthus tuberosus, assembly GCA_030545235.1. Lineage (NCBI taxonomy): Eukaryota > Viridiplantae > Streptophyta > Magnoliopsida > Asterales > Asteraceae > Helianthus > Helianthus tuberosus. The sequence continues at coordinate 28,054,047 of CM060446.1, read as the reverse complement.
CCTCATAGTTATGTTTATATTTAGTGTTGTTTAGTTTAGTCTTTTGTAATAAAAATTGAATTTCTCATCACCTTAGCCACTTTAAAAATATCCTATTTCCTACCCTTCGCCTAGCCCCATTACAACCCTTTCAAAGACCTTTTGACTTGTGCTTAGTATTCGTGATCGGTGGTGGAGAATGATTGAGTTGCAAGCCTATGCGGGTACGTGTTCTAATCGGTGTTGAGCGATTAATTGTTGAAGTGCTAATACATTATACATATTAGCCAATTTTAAGCCGAGTGGAGAGAACATTGTGAGGGATATGTATGATTTGTTAGTTTTACGGGCGGGTTAATCTTGGATAACCATTATTATATGTGATTATTCACATAACGGTAAATATGTGAAAATTGTAAAATGTTTGAACTTTTGTATGACAATAGACCTTAACCTTTGTCTCGGGAATGGGAAGTGTATTCGTCGTTCGACCCACGTGAAAGTGAAAAACAGATTTGCTTGAGGGCAAGCAAAAGACAAGTGTGGGGATGTGATCGGTGTATTTTAGGTACACCTTATTTGATAATAATTACTCAATAAAATGCATTGATCTGGTATAATACACATGACTTTAATAAGTTTTTGTATTTGATAAGTTGAATAAGAGAACCAGCTAAAATGATCATACTAATATCATTTAAAAAATGTTAATAATCATCAACATATTCAAAGGTACGTAATAGACATTTTTTTACAATATGTAACTAAATTTGTTGGTGCTTTTATCATTAGTCATTATGGATATTAAATGAAAAAAAATAACATGTTGACATTTGTAGGTATGCTCGAGAACCATCAAAAGAACTCATTGGTCAAATATAATTTAATTAGAAACAAATGATCAGGTATTGACTATTGAGTTTATTTACTGGGCTGCTACATCGAGAAATAAAAGGACCCATACCACAGTGCACATGACACATCTTGGGCGGCTGGCCTGATTGGGCCACACATATTGGGCATACATCTTGTGGGCGGCACATCTAGGAAAAAATAGAGCCATACTCACGTGAATGTGAATGGGACTTTTGACATTGGGCAGCACCCACAATCATCGAATATTGGAGCCACCATCATGAATCAACAGTTTCATAATCATCAAATGGCGGCTGATCTTTTGGTAGTCACATGATTTGGAGAGCCACATGCGACAACAACATCATCATCATCATCAAACTTGGTTTTTTGTACATGTGCAGTTTCATAGTTAACGCAAATAACAAAGTTAACATCCATGCACCGTCGCCGACGTGAATAGGAGCCGTCGCCGACGGATATTATAAAATGCCGTCGCTGAAATTGCACCGTAGACAGAGAAATAGGCCGTCGGCCATTTTTTATTTACCACACACCGTCGGCGACGGACCTTATGGACGTCGGCGACGGTTCGCCGGAATCGAGATCGCAAAATATTGAATTTTATGCTATTGGAACGAATCAAAAGGGTGGTGGCCATTATGACGGGGGGTTACACATTGTTTGGAGTTTGAAAGTGATCTTGGAGCCTAAAACTCATCATCATTCATCAACCATTCCATCATGTATCATCTACACAATCGAACACACAACCAATCATCAAACCCTAGTTCACCAATCCATCATCCTTCTCATCATCACCATTCCATAAACCCTAATTCTCCATCACTCCTTCATCCTACAAGCTTCGAGATGACTCCATCCGCATTCCAAACATCCGGTGATCAAGTTGCATCAACCATGAGCGGCTAATCATCTCGGTTTCACCTCGGTGTAGGTAGTTGTTAATTTTAGGGTTTCAATTTGTTCTTGTTTCATCTTAGTGACAATTTGTATTTGGTTTTTGAAACTTTCGACAATAGTATTACATTTGTTACGAATTCGTGAATTGTCGAACGATGTTAAAAGTTATGACTTTGCGAAACGGTGATATGTAATTGTACGTTGTCTTTGTTAGGATTTACATGTGTTGATTACAAAGTGTCTTTTTGTCCGTTCTTCGGGGCGTTGATAGTTAGTAGCACCTAAGTCACGGTACACTAAATCCGTTAATCGAATGCATTTGAGTTGAAACTAAAACTTGTAGAAATCCTAGGTTAATAATTACCGAAACCGGGTGTGATTCCTTTTTATTATTATTGTTCTAGTATCCAAATTTCTTGCAATCGTTAATCATTAGTTGTTAATCAGTCTAATCAATTCACTTAGTTTAAATTCACATCTTTTTCCTAAACAAAAATACAAAAACATCTGGCAAGCTTCATAATTGTGACAATTCTTTATAATTCAGTCAAATCCATACACAAACCACATACTCTTCGTGGTTCGACCCCTTGCTACCACTAGCTATTTGTTAAGGGTAATTAGGGCATATAAATATTATCTTTGACCGGTGTGCGACAATCCGATCACCCTGGAAACAATAAGATGTACCAAGATCTAAGAAATAATTTCTGGTGGATAGGCATGAAAAAGGATATAGCTAGATATGTTTCTAAGTGTCTTACTTGTTCACAAGTTAAGGCAGAACACCAGAAACCTTCAGGTCTACTACAACAACTAGAAATGCCTGTATGGAAATGGGAACTCATAACAATGGATTTTGTTACTAAGTTACCCAAAACCAGAAAAGGTAATGACGCGATTTGGGTAATTGTGGATCGATTAACCAAATCTGCTCACTTTCTACCAATGAAAGAAACCTTTAACATGGAAAGATTGGCAAAGTTGTATATAGATAAAGTCATATCCCTACATGGAGTTCCACTCTCCATTGTATCAGATAGGGATAGTCGTTTCACTTCTCATTTCTGGAAAAGTTTCCAGGAAGCTATGGGAACTCGACTAAATTTAAGCACTGCATATCATCCTCAAACAGATGGGCAAAGTGAAAGAACGATCCAAACTCTAGAAGATATGCTCCGAGTATGTGTAATAGATTTTGGTGGAAATTGGGACGATCACTTACCTCTGATCGAATTCTCCTATAACAATAGTTATCATTCGAGTATCGAAACTGCCCCATTCGAAGCACTGTATGGAAGAAAGTGCAGAACTCCAGTTTGTTGGGCAGAAATAGGAGAAAGTCAATTGTCAGCTCCTGAAATAGTGCAAGAGACGACCGACAAGATTACTCAAATCAAGGAAAGGCTGAAGACGGCTCGAGATCGCCAGAAGAGTTATGCAGACAATAGATGCAAGCCGTTAGAATTCCAAGTTGGAGACAGAGTATTGTTGAAAGTTTCTCCTTGGAAATGAGTTGTTAGATTCGGTAAGAAAGGAAAGCTAAGTCCCAGATACATAGGACCATTTCCAGTGATCCAACGTATAGGACCAGTTGCTTATCGTTTACAACTACCAGAGGAATTAGCTGGAGTACATGATGTATTTCATGTATCCAACCTCAAGAAATGTCTATCAGACGAATCTTTGGTAATACCTCTCCAAGATATAGAGGTAAACGAAAAGTTAAAATTTGTTGAGAAACCTCTTCAGATAGAAGATAGAAAGGTGAAATTTCTCAAACACAAACGACTAGTGCTAGTTAAATTCAAGTGGGATTCAAAACGAGGACCCGAATACACTTGGGAACTGGAATCAGAAATGAAGCAAAAGTATCCTCAATTATTCCAGTAAATCTCGAGGACGAGATTTTATTAAGGTGGGGAGAATGTAACAACTCTCATCAAAAGTCATATTTATTATTTTAATTAACCAATAGGAAACCCTAATTGAGACACCCAAGTGATTCTGCACAAACCCTAAAATTTTTAGAACAATCGGAATCAGGATCAGGGCCCCTAAAACCAGTGTTGCAAAAATCGGCCTAGGCGGCCGATTAATCGGCGCCTAGGCGCTAGGCGGCTACTTACTGACTAATTTTGAGCTAGTCGGCCAATTAATCGGACTCGGTCAAAGTCGGTCAAAATTGGTCCTAGGCGGTCAAAAATCGGATTAATCGGCCTATATTAATCGGTTAAAATCGGTCAAAATCGGTCCCAGGCGGTCCTAGGCGGTCAAAATTGGTCAGAATCAGTCAAAATCGGTCAAAATCGAACCATACTATCTGAAACTTGAAGTATTTATGTGAATTTTGAAGTATTATTTTTATATTATTGGGTATATATATATAATTTTGAAAAAATACATATAAAAATCCCAATCCGATTAATCCCTAGGCGGTACCTCACCGCCCGACTAGCGCCTAGCGCCTTCTACAACACTGCCTAAAACTCAGGGGGGGTAAACCCTAGTGACGATTATCTAAATAAAATGCTGTCAATTTCGAAATTTACGAAGTTATCAACTCAGCAGGCCTAGTCCCACATGTGGCAACACTATGAGCATGAGGTGTCCCTTACGGACCGTAAGGGTTAAGTCTTACGGTCCGTAAGCAATGTGAAAATTCGACTATAAATAGCAGACATTGGCACTTAAAATTATGCGTATGTTCGACGAAGAAATTCGTTCTAGGCACCGAGTTACGTCCTGTTTACCACAATTAACACACACGGATCACTAATCGACGCCGCAATCAGGGTATTAACTCGATCGCTATTACGATTCATTTTCCGATCGATCAATAATCCAATGGATGTTTAAGTGCTGCCCACATTAGGGTTATCCTTTGTCATTCATCGTGATTCCGACAGGATGTTTGAGTACCACCCGAACTCGGGGAATACTCTGTCATTCGTTGTGAGGATTTGATCTCGTGAGTTATCGTAAGTGTTGTATTGATTACTAACCCAGAATTGTGTGCCTGTTATTAAATTTAGGTTAAAAAGGCTAATCAGTAGGCTAGGCTCTGCTCAAATTAAATCAGCAATGTGAGTCATTCTCTTTTTATCAAAGTGCTTTATAAATTCTTAAATATTTTCAAAGTTATAATTACAGTGATTAAGTTTATGTAGTCACCAAATTACAGCCGGTATGTGGGGTATTGTGCACATTACTATTGTTTTATCACTTTAGGTGGGCGAACCTAATTAGTGATACTCTTCATTATTGGGTGAACGGACTCAATAATGATATGACCACAGTCACGAAACGAGTCGATGACAAATACTGTGGGTAGTTGGTTGATATCTGAAACATTGTAATCTCTCTTAATACTGTGAATTATAACAAACGTGTCTTTTTAGTAAAATAGAATGATTCACTCAGTATTTCCCGCTGACAAAACCTTTTTCAAACATGTTTCAGGTGATCTGTTGTGATCAAGGAAAATTGCTGAGAAGCACTACAAGCTTAAGGAAGTGGCTCAGTATAAAATAAAGAAACATGTTTTGTAAAATAAAAGATTTCTTCGTGAAATCTCAAGATTGTAAATTACTGGGTTTTATCCCGAGTTATGAAATAAAAATAATCGGAAAATTTGCAGTTTTTAAAAGATCCTGATGAAAACTTCCGCTGTTAAATAAATACCACGGGATTTCTGTCCCGCGGCTCCTGAAACGGGTCAAACCAGGTTGGGGACCGTGACACTATATGACGAGGCCAAGATGGTAGGACCTATTCAAGAGATTCAAATCCTTGTTAACACCAAAGAACGTGTTAGCACTCTTGACAGATGTGATTCGAGAAAATCACAACAGTTATTCTTATATTGGATTCTTCCAATTTTCTTATCTAGTCTATTGATTTAGAAATCATGGCTTATATCATCCTATAAGATGATCATATTATAAACATCCCTTAGAAGGGAAATGCCTACGGGCAATAATTAATGTCCTCTGAGACTAAAGACAGTGGTAGCCTACAACTCCCTGTCAAGAAAAAGTAATGAACTTTGATTCACACCTAAATGCCTCGATCCCAAACGATCATGGCTTATAAATTAAACTTGTCCACGTGACTAGGCCTTTTGTGCTATTACTAACTTATAAATTTGCCTCAATTCTCTGAAATCATGGCTTATAAATTAAACTTGTCCACGTGACTAGGCCTTTTGTGCTATTACTAACTTATAAATTTGCCTCGATTCTCTGAAATCATGGCTTATAAATTAAACTTGCCCACGTGACTAGGCCTTTTGTGCTATTACTAACTTATAAATTTGCCTCGATTCTCTGAAATCATGGCTTATAAATTTAACTTGTCCTTGTGACTTGACTTTTTGTGCTATAGTTATATTTTAATTAAATCCAGGATAATATTAATAAAAATCCTGAATAAAAATAAATATCATTCTTTTCCTGCCAGTATAAATATTAAAAGAGAATCTTAAAAGGTTTGACCTAGCTTGAATGTCATTGAAGACCTAGCTAAAATGGTAAAACCTGTTTAAAAAGAGATTCAGATCCTCGTTAACATCTGAAAATGTGTTAACACTCCCGACAACAGTGATGCGATAAAATCACACTTGTCATCCTCATATTAGGAGTTTTCCAAATCCCTTAATTAGCGTAAATGATCAATAGGAATCATGGCTAGTAAACGTCGAACTTGATGTACGCATCAAAACATCCATTTGGGGTGTATACCTACGGGAAAAGGTGTATACATGAAAAGATAGTTTTTATTTCATAAATTCTTGTCAAGACAATGAACTATGAAATTTTCCGATCCAAAGGAATCATCGATTATGTTTTAGATTTTTCCCTAGTGACAAGGCCCTGTGCCATCAAGAGTCCTTGGGAACAAGCTCTTGTGCTATATAAAATGTCAGTACGACATTGACAGTCGTGATTTATGTCCCCTGTCTAATAAATATGAAGGATTATATTCTGTTTACACGCCAAGGATGGTTTATTTAAAAACCTAGGCAAAACATAATCAAATAACTTAAATACTATCTTTTGGCCTATATGGTTTATTTACATCATAGCTATTTAATCAACAAATTCGACAATTCACCATATAATTAAATCAATTATTACTAATTGGTTTGTAGCCTTGAAAGCTTCACCATGGTTAACTCCTCTGAAGCTCACAATCATCCAGTTAATCAGAATGATGATACAAGACTGAATTTAACGGGCGCCGAGTTACAGGCTATGTTAGATACAACTGTAAACAAGGCCGTGAACAGAGCGTTAAGGGATCATAAGAGAAAGTATGATAATACCCCGAATAAAGGTTACAAAAAGGGTAGGACCAGTTCGAGCTATAACCAGTTCAAGCCAAAGAAGGCAAAACCCGAATGTGGAACCTGCGGGAAGAAGCACTTTGGAAAATGTTTCTATGATCAGACCAGGGGATGTGTCATCTGTAAGGAGATGGATCACAAGACCCATGAATGCAAGGACCTGAAGAACAACCAGCGGTCAGGTGAAAAGACCAGATGCAAAACCTGTAGGAAATACCACCTCGGGAAATGCAGATTGGAATCTCAGCCTCTACCCTGTGGAATCTGCAAGGCCAAGGAACATAAGACCTTGGATTGCAAGAGATTGGGAGACGCAACCTGCTATGGTTGCAATGAAATAGGGCACATCAAAACTAATTGCCCTAATAAAACCAAGAAGTCTGGCGAGGCTAAGAAGACCAAAGCCGGAAACTCCCAAATGGATACTCAAGAGGCTATTCAGGATGACAAGGTCACAACAGGTACTTTCTATATCAATAACGCTCATGTTAGAGTATTATTTGATTCAGGTTCAGATAAGTCTTCCGTAGACAATAGATTATGTAAATCATTAAATCTGCCTGTTAAAACTCTAAGCGTTAAGTATAAAGTAAAATTGACCGATAGTACCTCAGAGACTGCTTCAACAATATTAGATGGATGTTTTATACCCATTAGGAATCATTCTTTTCTGCTATCCTTGTTTCCATTTATATAATAAGGGACTCGATATCGTGATAGGAATGGGATGGTCCAAGTTTTAAGGACCTTATTAGAAAAACCTAGTATCCGTTTCGCGAAAAGGGAAAAGACGGGATAAGAATTTTCTGACTCTCACCATAAAAGTTTTAGGCTTTTGACAGTATAACGCAAATTTTTGGCTGAGACAGCGCTCTATTCCATTTACCCAAAACCTAAGCTTAATGCAATAATTGTTGGGGGTTAACATCGGAAATAAGAGGGCACATTAAGGTTTCAAGGCCTGCTTATTATAAATCCATTACGGATCAATCTCAGCTACTCACGTTCTATAGATTAAGGAATAATCAGTCAAAGCTGAGACTGCCCTAAAGTTATCTAAGATTTTACAGCTAAGTTTAGAAGGATTAAGAATGGAGGCGTTTAACCCTCCTGTTGAATGATTAGAGGCAGCTCACATTAGGAATGTCACCAGATAAATCCTTATTTGTGATTTTATTGCTAGAAATTACATGTGGTTTCTGGTGCTGTTAAGTCTCTCATAAGACCATAAACTTAGCAAATTTTTAGAAATTTTTTTACTGTAAGAACCCCAGATGTTAAGTGTAAGGTAGAACCTTCAGTCATAGAATTTTAGAAGTATCCTTTCTCTAAAAGGAAGTGCGACAGTGTACATGGTAGATATCTCTTTAATCTCTATCGATTGTGAATACCAGATGGTATGATAAAAGCATCGTGTGAGGATTTGTGTATCTTAATATGTCCCATAGATTGCTTCCATGCCTGATCAGTATGGAGGTTTAATGCATGGAACCACAAAGATACCCCGATGGTCATATGGTACTAAAGTCAACTAATGGTATTCAAAGAAGATATCCAGGATGGAACTGTACAAGTAAATGTTTCCGGTTAAGGAAATTCGTGGAATTGTAACATACAGGTGTCACTTATTTGACACAAGCATTGATGGATGAATTGGAGTCTGAGATTTGGAAAATCTATGTAATCTCCTTATACCTAAGTATCTTCTTATAAGTTTTCCCTGCTTACCTCCTGAGAGGCAGGTAGAGTTAAGATTAACATCCCACTGTGGGCTGGAGTATTGTGAAAACTCCATGTTGATTTTGGAATAATCGAAACCCTGATTAAGTATGTTTTAAGACATAGGCTCATATATCCTGACTCAATATTCTGAGGGTTTTATGTTATTGAATAAGAAAGACGGTTCATATTGCTTATGTATTAATTACCGCAACCCAAATTAGGCAACGATTGAGAATCGCCATCAGCTGCCCAGAATCATCGATTTGTTCGACCAACTGTAAGGATTAGCTACTCCTTAAGATTTGTTTTGAGCAATGGTTGGAATAACCATCTCAATTTAAAATAAGCTTTTCCATAATAGTTGCTATATAAGTATCGAGGTGTCTCCTTTGGAGACCTTGTATAGATGAAATATCAAAACATCCATTGGATGGACGATACTTTGAGAATTCCACTTATCAGGATCAGAAAGTTGCATTGGAAACAACGAATAAGATCATACAAATACCTAATCATCTGTAAGTTGCCAGTATTCGGCAGAAAATCAAGAATTTATGAAAATAGCAACCCTCCTAAATTCTTGTTAAGGAATAAGGATCAACAAAAAGTATCACCCAGGAAGGGTGTACCAAATTTGTTAAATTATCAGGCTAGATAAGCCCTGAATATATATAATCATTTGAAGGAAATCGAATGTATCAAGATCAAGTAGCTTATAAGCTAAAACCTATTTAAGGAGCTTGGCGGAGCTCGCAATACATTACACACTGGTGACTGAAGGATGTGTTTCGCCAATAAGTCAAGAAGCACTATCACATAATGATGTGCAGATTTATGATATAATGAACGACCTATGTCGATTGAGGATCGACAGGTGAAGAAGCTCCAAAAAGGATACATGTACCTAATATAGGAGTCGCTTTGGGAGCTTGGAAAGACTCCAGATATGTTATAGGAGTTAAGTCCACTATGCGACAAAAAAAAGTACTTCCAGCATTTTAACAAATCTCGAGGTCGAGATTTCTTTTAAGGGGGTGAGGATGTAACACCCCGAAAATTCACGTCCTATAATGTATTGACACGTGTCATAAACTTGAACGTGTGAAAGTATACTCTAGAGGGACTAAAGTTGACAAACATGGAAAGTATGTGAATATAAGGGTTCAAAATGTCAACAAGGGATAGATATAATTTACAGTAACCCTACATGATGCTCATACCCTTACACGAATAAATTTTGGATCATGCGAAGCTAATTGTGAAAGAAAGTGAGAGATTACAAACTACAGGGGTTAAATGTGTCAACATGTTTAAGTTATACCTCTGAGTGACCTTTTGACAAACCCGAAGCTTTGTAACGGTTAATTTTGCTCACTAGAATGCACGATATAAATTTCATAAAGTTTCGTTATCGTTTGAGAAAGTAATGATCAAAGTCGTATGCGAGGGGTTAAAGCGTCAACGTTGAAAATTATGACTTTTCGGGTTATAACCGAGTGGCCAAGGACTTAACAAAAGGGGTATAAGTCTTGAGGCCCTTATGTGTCAATATGGAGGGTTCAAAGTGCAAAATAGAAGCGTGGTTGACCTTTCGAAAGGCCACGAGACAAATATGCAAAAACCAGAAAATGTGGAATCTGAATACGAAGCCCAAGCGGGCCGCGTAGACATCATCAACATCTTACGCGGGCCTCCTGGCCCGCCAGATATAGAAACATCAAACAGCCTCCTGTCCAGCCCTTTAACAGACCTTAAAACGATTTTTCACATCTTGGACGACCCCTAGACTCTTAGGGACACTTGTTAGTGATCAAACATTAGTTATAGCTCTTGTTGTCAATAATCTATGGGGTTATGAACACTATAAAAGGCCATGATGTGCAACCATTTTTCTCACACCTTCCATCTGCACTTTGGAACATTTCTGGAGCTCAAGACTTCTCTCTAAGCTTCACAAATCGTGAATAGGACTTCAGTAAGTATGCTTAACCTTCCTTAGTTAAGTTTTTGCTTAGTTTTAGCTTAAAAGTCAAACTGTCGTAATTAACGGTTGACTTCAAGATTAATCACTAATGGTCCAGTGATTAGTCGAATTGAAAGTAGTTATAAGTTGGTAATTATGTGGGCAATAAACCCTTAAAAGGGCACCCTCTGATTCCCACTCTAACTAGGTCAAATGTCGGGTCAAACTTCTTATTAAAAAAGTCAACAGAATGCTTATTTTATAATTTATGCATAATTAGCAATGTAGAACCCCTACAACCTGTTGATCATTAATATAACTTGGTAATTAGTTTAAGAACATGTCTAAACATGTTCAACCCGACAATTTACTGTTTAGACCCGGTTCGGAACCGAAAGTCGCAAAGCTTTGACTTTTGTTTTGACTTCAGTTATGACCCGTTTAGGCATGTTTTAGAAATGCCTCAGAGCTTTAATTGGACTAGGTTACATGCTAGTATAACCCTCTGTGATTATACACCTTGGTTCATTAGTTATCCAATTAATATGCATGATTCCGTTAATTGCTCATATGTTGACCATTATGCCCTTTTCACCTTAAAACGTGATTTTTGAAAATGTAAAAGAGTAGAAACCTTAGTTAATAAATTATAAACTTGCACCCAAAATTTGACATCAGTTTGAGGTGTAGATTGAGAGTTATGCTCATTAGCGTAATTAGAAAACTTCTTTAGCGATTAAACGGCGTAATTAGCGTATAGCCTAGTTAAGCCTACTTTTTGATATCAAACTTATTACCCACTGATGTAATATATTATTTTGGGATTTTTGAACATTTTTAATTAATTTTAGGCTGAGCATAACTTATAGTCGTAGGCTTAATCCGGTAATTGTCGGTTTTGCCCTTACGGACTATAAAATGAGTTTTACGTATCTAATTGACTCCAAACCTTTTGATACTGATTTTAAATGATAAATAAATTATTTTAAGCCTTCTGGAATAATAAAAATATCAGCTTTATGTATAGAACCCGGAAATGGCTTCTAATCACCTTTTTAAGCGTTTTTAACGCATAGTATGTACTAGAACTATTTTAAACATACAAGGGTTGATGCCTACTGATATTTTAGGTAAATTATAATATTTTAACAGTAAGCAAAAGTTGTTTAACTCAGACTTCAGTTTTGAGCTTTACGGCTTATGTGAAATTACCAAAATGCCCCTACGTTGCATAGTTTGGTTATAATTGATAAATTTCACATATATACTTTACTCTACTGTTATAACTTAGTAAACTAAGTATTTTTTCTGATTATATCAGACCTGTAACTCAGGTTAATACTTAGACTCTTTTATAACCTTGTAAATGACCAAACTACCCCTACGGGGCATAGTTTGTGTTTAAATTCGTTTCGGGCATAATCAAAGACATCTTACTGATGTCACAACATATTTTGAAGCATATTAACTTAGGAAACCTGTATATGGCTCTAATAATTACCCGTTACGCCTCTTGCGCGTTCGGTTCGGTTTATGTAACTAGTTTGCATAAATTAGCCGAAACGGGTCAAACCTTATCGGTTTTAACTCAAAATCCAGAATGTGTATGAAATACCCATATTAAACAAGTCTTCAAACTTGTCGGGTCTAAATCACATTCTATCCAGTCTTCGCTTAATCGTGCGTACGAACCGTATCTTTGAAACTAACCGGTCTAAGCTTAAGCTTAATTAAAGACCTGTTAGGATTCTAATAGGTTATTATAAACCTTCGTTCCAGATTAGGAGGACCAGTAAAAGCTACTTGCATTTTTCCTATTGTGATTATTACTTTTCTCAGGTAAATACTTTTAACTTATTTTCCCTTATAAGGGCTTGGGTTACGGTATATAAAATACCGCTTGATCGGGCATTAAATCAACCTTGTGGGCATTATACCTGTGGTGTGTCTATTAATCTTTAACCCGGCACGAACCGGGCTACTGAACGCATAAGAAACATGTAATTCTTTTACGAGATTATATATTTAAATAATTATCCCAAGTTATAAAGAGTTTGTGCCATGAGCATTCAAATCAATTTTATTAAAACCTTTTCAAATGAGTTAGTTAATTGTATTTACCAGTGTAAACTGACGTATTTTCCAAAAGGCTAAATGCAGGTACTATACGTAATGGGCTGGCTACTCCAGGCATCAATAATCAAGTCTCGCAAGCTTTAGATGTTAAAGTCTGTTGAATGATATTATCTTTCTATTTAAGATCCGCCTGTGGATCCATTTTACATTCCGTTGTAATATCTGATATTACTTTGAATCGGATTGTAATATATTTATCTTTTGCTTCCGCTGTGCATTTATATATTGTGTTGTTTGACTATGATGTTACCAACTACGTCACGATACTCCCCACCGGGCCCACCGGTAATACATGGAAATATCGGGGTGTGACAGGTAGTTTGTGGGACCAAACGGGTCGAATAAATAAGAATAAGTGAGGTAACGGTAATAAAATTGGTAATGATTAAGGACCCGGGTAAGGGTTCTTAGGCTAATATATGAGGAATTGTTTTACGGATGTTTAGGGACAAGTTTCAAGTGAAACGGATGCAAAACGAACAAGTTATGCGAATTTTAGTATTAAATTGGGGAGCTGAACTGGGCATCACCATAGCTTACGGTGCCCACCGTAAGCTACGGTGGGGGCTGGGTCTTCTTTTCTGCTGTAAGGCTGTTTAAAGTTACCGTAAAGCTTTTGGGGCCACCGTAAGCTACGGTAGCCACCGTAGCTTACGGTGGAGGTCAGATACAAATGTAAAGTTTATGAAATTCTTTGTTTTTCCTTCGAATTCGGACCCCGTGGACCCATTCTAAGCCTCGCTAAGTCCTTATAATGTTCCTCAACCCTACCGAAAGGCTTGGTAAGTTACGGGTGAGTTTGAAACTCATTCTTAAGATCCGAAACATACCCGAAAGACATTTAAAAAGCATTTATGATGTGTGAGTAAGATCGGGATGTGGGAGCGAGTATGCGGGGTAATGAACTAAGTATGTGAGTATGTATGTATAGATTTAATTTTATCTCAATACGCTTAAACTAATAAGTAATCATGAATAGGAGTGAGTATGTATATAAGTTTGTTCGTACATGTTTTGTTATACGAAGGTTTGTAATTAAGATACGACAGTAATTCGTGGAGAATTAGGTAAGTGGTATGTACGAGTTATTATGTATGTAAGAATGTATTTATGTAATTATGTAAGCATATGTACGTGTGAGTGAAGTTATGCACGTGTGTAGTTATGGTTCGTCTTATGGATGCTTGTAAGTATGTAGATATGTATGCAGATCGGTATATATGTAGGTATCGGTGTATGTATGAACGTAAGTAGCTATGTATGGGCGTAAGCATTATGTATTCAGGTATGAAGGTACTTACGCGTATAGGTATGAATGTATATATGTGGATGCAAGTATGTATGTATGTATGTATGAGAGTAGGTATGTTTGTATGTAGATATGTATGTATGTATGTGAGTAGGTATGTATGTACGTAATTATGTATGTATTGTATACGTGGTCTCAATACATTTAAGTAATGACGTTATTAACAGTGTGCCTTGAGAATGAAATGTAGTGCATGCACTCTATTGAAGTTTCGCCAAAGATTAGACACCCGTATGGAATGACTAAATCTAGAAAGATAACGGGATGGAAAGTATATGTGGATAGAACGTAACGAGACTACATGATTAAGAATCTTGTTTGTATATAATGTATGCTAATGTTGCGAATGTATGTGGTGGGTGCAGGTTGTATGAATCACAGATTATCATCACGAGGAGTAGCGATCAAAGACCGAGTCACAATATAGATTGTACGGGAATGCTTGAGTATGTAAATTGATAGACATAAGTTATGCTTTTATTTTGTAAATGAGTACGAAGGATGCATATAATGTAAAAGAGTTATCTTATAATGATCTTTCTAGTAAGTCAAAACGTTTATAATGAAAGAAATTTTATGGTACGAATTTCCGCTGCGGCTTTTGGTCAAATACGAATTAGGGTCTTACAACTGATATGTTACGTGATTAACAACGTCTAAGGATGAGTAATAACTGAATCGTTTACCAAAACCGAACCGAAATCATCCAAAAATTGAGTTAACTGAAAATTGATTAATCGAAACCCGAATTAACCAAAAACGATTATTGATTTTTTTGTACCCTCATTTACCCGAAATTAACTACATCATTCATATTTTCATATATTTCTAGCTTTTATACCATCAATTCATGTATTTCATATTTATACCCCATTTTATTCATTTATACATCCATTTCATGTACTATATACATTCATTTCATGTATTTATACCTAAATTTCATGTATTTCTAATCAAAAGTTTTAGCCAAAGTTTGGTTTCGGCTATTGACCAAAATTAAATGAATCAAACCAAAAACCGTCAATCTAACTTAATAAACCAAACGGATTAACTGAAAACGGATTGGTAATAAAATAGACTAATCTATGACCTCGATTTCGGTTGAGGATAATAATCTAAGCAATCGAACAATGCACATCGTGGCAATGTCTGTGTTTCCCACCGCATCACACGCGCACCTAACGATTATTAACCAAAATATGTTATTGGTGAGTAGTAACTAAATCGTTAACCTAAACCAAACCGAAACAGACGAAACCGTACCAAAATCACCCAAAAACTGAATTAACTGAAAACTGAAAACGAATTAACCAAAAACCGGTTATCAATGTTTTATACTCTCGTTTAAACCAAAATTAGTTGAATCGACCCGAATCATTCATATTTTCATATATTTCTAACATTTATACCTCTGGTTCATATATTTCATATTTTATATCTCCATCTCATATATTTATACTTTCATTTCATGTATTTATACCTTAATTTCATATATTTCTAAGCAAAAGTTTTAGCTCATGTTTGATTTTTGCTATTAACTGAAATTAAATGAACCAAACCGAAAACCATCAATCTAACCGAATATCCCGAAATGATTAACCGAAAACCGATTGGTTAATAAAATAGACTAACTGATGACTTTGGTTTCGGCTTCGGTTGAGGATAATAACTGAACCGACCGAAGCATGCATAGCACAATGAACTGGATTACCCGATTACTTCATTTTTTATGTATAACTATCCCAATAATCCTACAATAAATATTATATGAATAATAAAACTACAAAAAACGAGTATCGCAATGCGATGTGTCGCTCTTGTCGCATCACACGAGCATCCTGCTAGTATTAATGGATAAGAAAACTACAAAAAATAAGTATTGCAATGCGATGTGTCGCTCCCACCGCATCGCACGGGCATCCTGCTAGTAATAGTTAAATTACAAACAACAACCCCCCCCCCCCCCCCCCAAGACACATTATGAATAAATAAAAAATTGGGATGTTACAACTTGATATGTAATATCTTTCATATATTAAAATTAATTTGCATTGTCTAAACATGTGTGTCGTTTTATTTCTATCTATGGTTCAAATATAACATTTACAAGTATTATAATGGTAA